>JASWHV010000010.1:14347934-14947934 GCA_030760725.1 Neostapfia colusana | reverse complement strand
CGTTTGGGCTGTTGGGTGAAAGGTTGTCCCGTACGATATCGAGTGAGCGTGCTGTGCAGCTCCACGGGTGGGCGTACGTGACGTGCTCTTTGGGTTTTCCCTGCAGGTGTATATCGAGTCAATTCGCCGTCCCTCGCGGTGACGAGTACCGCTTGTTCACCGCGTCGTAACATAGACTAATGAATGAAATGTTATAATTCAATATTGCTGTTATGAAATAATTGTATTGTTACCTGTGTGCCACCAAATATTGCTCACTAAATTTCATCTTCATGAAATGTTAACTTGTTGCTAAAAGATGAACTAAGGATGAACTTGTAGGTGTGTCCATTTGCTGCAACATTGCTACCCTATGTCATAGTACACTTCATGTAGAGTTTCATGCTTAGGTGAGTCGGTTAAGCCTTGCTGAGCTTTCGTGCTCACGGTTGCTGCTTAAGTGTTTTACAGGTGAGGAGCCACCCACGTACTCGGAGTACGAGTCCACCGGGGAAGGTTACCCTCCGTCGGGGACCACGGCTGAGTGGGAGCCGTACACGCCGCGCTGAGCTGAGGAGTGCAGCTAGTGTGGGTTGCCCTAGGGCTGGGCAACCACTTTTGCTAGATAGGCGGGCGTGAGTTGTATAAACGAAACTTCCGCTGTGTAATAAAAGACCCTAGTTTGTAACTGAGAAGTGCACTATTTTGTACATTCAGTTTGTCCTCCCATGTAATATAATGTGTTCTTATGACGTGTGCTGTCGGGTGTCGCATCGCGCGGCACCACCCTCTGCGATCCTGGATGTGCGGATCCCGGTCCGCCACAGCCTGGTATCAGAGCTGCCGTGGGGATAACACAGTACTTAAGGACTGCATTATGGGAAAAACTTAGGTATACGGTGAGGAATCGGTAGTTGCCCAAGTAAGGACTATATTAGCATAGTTACTTAAAGTGGCAAAGACTAACTTATGTGTTATAATTCTGAATTCCAATTATGTAACGACACACCTACGCTCTGGTAAGTATGGTAAGGAACGCCACCGAAAGCGGGTCAATTTCGGTTAGCTCCCCCTGACGAGGAAAGTGGTTCAGGGATTGGTCTCACAGCTTGGTGTGAGACGTCAATATGAACCTCTTGGACTCTTCATGTCCCTGAGTTCATATGCAACACTGATCCCTAGCGTGCATTATACAAGTAAGTGGAGACCCCATCGCGTGGTCAGTAACGCGAGAGTGTGTTCGTCTGGAAATAGCCCAGGAGGACATACGCAGCGCTTGCCATCGGCATGCCCTGTAGGGTAGTAGGTGGTATATGTTGGGTTGATAACATTCCCAACTGTGACGACCCGTTCATGACATACTCGGGTTCCCCGTCGTGTGGTGTTGAAACACGATCACGTGCCTTGAGACGTGACTTAGCTCAAGGACGGCCGTATGACAATGATACGGGCATTTGTATTTACTTTCAAATATGGAACTGCCTGAAATGAATAACCATTGAGTGCACCATTATTGTGTGGTCTTCTGTAGGTACTAACCACGTATGTATCCGTGTAGAAAACGTGTGCGAGAGACCGTTTAGTGCCACACTTGAGACGTATATACCGGTATGATCCGGTTAGGATTTTCTTTTGTGAGGAACGTAGTACCGAGATATTGTAGGCATATGCATGAAAATATTTAGAACAAGGAACTAAAATCATTAGGTTCAACAATTTTGACCCTGGTTGGGTATAAAAATGGGATAGTGAAGCAGGATAGCCAAATGGATGAAAAACAGAGTGCTCTGTTTTGGACAGCAAGTTTGCTGATCTTCAACAGGGCATAACTCACGGGTCCTTTAGCCCAAAGAGGTGTGCTATATAGTTCTGGAAAGGTATTGAAGTACTCTACAACTTTGTTGTAGACTTCCAGAGCTGAAACTCACCTTAAGATGGCTTAAATCCCAGAGGAATGTAAACTGTCCAGAACAAGGACAGAGTAAACCATTCTCTGAACTGTTCTGTTTTCAAACATAACTCCCAGTAGAAAAATCTAAAATTTTCATATAATACATCCTTAGAAAGGAGAGAAGAAGTGTGACATCTTTGTAATTCAAAGTTTCTGAAGTTTCAGCACAGATTTCAGTGGAAACTCAAATTGAAAACAGCCACTTCCAAGGGAGGTACTGTTAAAATTCTTCCAGAAATTCTGCTGACTTTGAATTAGCATAACTTTTTAACAAGGGCTGATCTGGGGGCAATTGAATACTCGTTGGAAAGATACTGAAGTTAACTTTAACTTTAGTATTCAACGTGAGTCATGAAAATGCCCAGAACCAGATCAAGACTTGGAATAGGTGGAAACTGGTCATTCTGACAGAAGAATGACAGTTGAACTCTTTGAAAAGGGTGTTGTACCCTAAGGGTGTGATACGTGATGACAACGCGATAATAATGTCTCGTAGAGACCAAACCCAGTTATGGTGAGCTTCCAAAGTGGAGGTTCATCAAGTTGGATTAAACTAGCTTGTGTTTGGTCTGGTAATGGTCTAGCTTGTGCAAAGTTATTACATTATCTACTTACGAGATATATCGCATGTTTTTGTTGTCATAATATTTTTACGCCCATTGTAATGGAACTGCATGCAAGTGTTGCGGGACTGATGTTATTGTCGTATGGTTGCAGATGGTTCGCACTGGGACCACGCACGAGGTAGGTGGCTCTAGCCAAGGGGGAGGCGATGACTCCCAGCCACCGGCCTACGACCGCACCCCGCAGCAGCAGCCACCACCGCCGCCTCCGCTTACTCTAGCGGATGTGATAGCGGCATTGATGGGAGGTCGTGAGGAGCAGACCGACCTGCTCCGCACGATCGTGCAGAATACGTCCCAGGTGGGGGGACATCAAGAGCGAGGGCCTCGTGAGCCCCGTGAAGTGTCGTACTCGGATTTCATGAGTACGCACCCTCCAGTGTTCACCGAAGCCGAAGAACCACTGGAGGCGGACAACTGGCTGCGGACTATCGAGTCCAAGTTCGGGCTGCTCCAATGTACGGAGCGATAGAAGACCCTGTTCGCAGCACAGCAGCTCCACGGTGCCGCTGGTGCGTGGTGAGCGAACTATATCGCCTCACGTCCGGCTGGCCATGCCGTGGAATGGCAAGAGTTCCGGGAGGCGTTCCGCGCCTACCACATTCCTCCCGGAATAATGAAGAGGAAGTTCCAAGAATTCTTGGAGCTGAAGCAGGACGGGAGGAGTGCCCACGACTTCTCCCGTCCCTTCAACCATCTGGCGCAGTATGCGTCAGACTATATCTCCACGGAGGAGAAGAAGAGGGAGCATTTCTATCGGGGGTTACACCCCGAAATGAAGACGCACCTCGTTCAGTGGAATCGCGGCACATTCAACGACTTAGTCAATGCCACGATCATGCAAGAGGACGCTCAGCGGGAGTTGGCAGCTGAGCAGAGGAAGCGCAGCGCTCCACCTAGCAGCGGTGGTGGCGGGCCTCAGAAGTACCGTATGGTGTATCGGACACCATCCGGACAGCAGTGGCGTCCACCGGCGCGACCTCAACAGTTCGGGGGACGTTCGTTCCAAGCACCTCCGTTCCGTCCGCCGATGCCACCACCAAAACAACAGCAACAGCAGCAGCAGACGGTACCCCGGGCATTGCCACCGCCACAAAGCGCCCCGGGATTCCGTCCACCGATTAGCGGGGGACCGCCCCGTTTCACCTGCTTCACGTGTGGCCAGGCGGGCCACTTCGCGAAGGACTGTCCCCAGGGGCAGCAGAGCAGCGGGCAAGCCCAGCTCCAGGGCAGTGCTCGAGGCCGACCTCCGGTGAAGAAGGTTGGTCAGCGGACTGGAGGCATCCGCAACCTCGACAATGAGGACGCCCCAGAGGGAGACAACGTGCTGGCGGGTACGTTCACTCTCAACCATCAAGCCATCATAATATTGTTCGATTCTGGTGCAACCCACAACTTCATTAGTGCATCATATGTGGCTCAGCATCAGCTGGAAGCCTTTCCAACCGAGTGTTCTTATATGATCCGCTCACCGGGAGGAAAGATTTCAGCAACGATGATGGTTCCAAAAGCACCACTGTGCTTAGGTTGGAAGATATATCCCACCACTATGATTATCCTAGGGGGACAGAAGATTGATGCAATCTTGGGAATGTCATGGCTATGTTACCATGGCGCTGTCCTGGAAACTTTAACACGGACGGTTCACCTCAACTCCCCATTACACCGTCCGTAGTCCCTCCTATTCGATAATCCAGTCAGAGAGGTTTCAGCGATCAATAGTGCTGAGGCTCTCATGTTAGAAGACATCCCCGTAGTCCGGGAGTATCCCGACGTGTTTCCGGATGATCTACCGGGCATGCCACCTGAGCGGGATGTCGAGTTCAAGATCGAGCTCGCACCCGGGACTACACCCATATCACGGAGACCATACAAGATGGCTCCAAATGAGCTGGCGGAACTGAAAGAACAGCTCAATGATCTGTTGAGCAAGGGTTTCATTAGGCCGAGTTCCTCGCCTTGGGGATGCTCGGCGCTGTTCGTGAAGAAGGATGAAACCCTGAGGCTGTGTGTAGACTACCGGCCGCTCAACGCCGTCACCATCAAAAATAAGTACCCACTGCCCCGCATCGACATATTGTTTGAACAACTTGTGGGTGCAAGTGTGTTTCCAAGATGGACCTTCGCTCTGGATATCACCAGATAAAGATCCGGGCGGAGGATATCCCGAAGACGGCCTTCTCGACGAGATACGGGTTATATGAATATCTCGTCATGTCCTATGGTCTCACAAATGCTCCAGCCCACTTCATGTATCTCATGAATTCGGTGTTCATGCCGGAGCTGGACAAGTTCGTGGTAGTGTTCATCGACGACATCTTGGTTTACTCCAAGACAGAAGCTGAACATGCCGAACACTTGCGGATCGTTCTTCAATGATTGCGAGACCACAAGCTCTACGCCAAGTTCAGTAATTGCGAGTTTTGGATCAGCCAAGTGCCATTCTTGGGACATATCATCTCAGCAGAAGGCATTGCGGTTGACCCAAGTAAAATAGAGCAAGTGTTGAAATGGAAAGCTCCCACTTCAGTTCATGAAGTCAGAAGCTTCATCGGGTTAGCGGGATACTACCGGAGATTCATTCCAAGCTTCTCCAAGCTCGCTGAGCCGATGACGGAGTTGCTGAAGGAAGGGACGAAATATGTTTGGAACACGGCGTGTGAAGGAGCGTTCCGAGCATTGGTGAAGCATCTCACCACGGCCCCGGTCTTAGCTCAGCCGGACACAACAAAGCCCTTCGACGTGTATTGTGACGCGTCCGGTATTGGGCTCGGCTGCGTGTTGATGCAGGAAGGACGTGTGGTCACTTATGGCTCACGCCAACTTCGGAACCATGAGCAGCATTATCCCAACCATGACCTTGAGCTTGCTGCAGTGGTTTTGGCGCTGAAAATGTGGAGGCACTATCTCCTGGGGATTTGGTGCATCTCTACACCGACCACAAGAGCTTGAAATACATTTTCACCCAGAAGGAGCTGAACATGAGGCAACGGAGGTGGTTAGAATTATTCAAGGACTATGAAATTGAGATTCACTACCACCCCGGCAAGGCGAATGTGGTTGCCGACGCGCTGAGTCAGAAATCACATGTCCATCACCTCACCATTCTACCGGTGGAGGAGGAAGAGCCAAGTTTATACTTGGTTCCTTATGGATCGCTGTACAACCTTGCCCTCATCCCTACCATTAGGGAGGACATCATTGCAGCTCAGAAGACGGATAAAGGAATGGCACATCTCCGGAGACGTATGGACAACAGGGAAATCAAATGTTTCCGGAAGGATGATGAGGGGACGCTGTGGTTCAATGACCGCATAGTCGTACCCCGGGATATGGAGTTGAGAAAGAAGATCCTCGATGAAGCTCACTTGTCCAAGTACTCCATTCATCCGGGCAGCAACAAAATGTACCAAGATTTGAAAAAGAAATTTTGGTGGACACGGATGAAGCGGGAGGTAGCTAAGAACGTATCCGAGTGCAATACGTGTAGACGAGTGAAAGCTGATCACATGAAGAAATCAGGGCTGTTGCAACCCCTGAAGATCCCGGCATGGAAATTGGAAGATGTGAGCATGGATTTCATTGTTGGATTACCCCTAACGTCCAACAAGCATGATTCCATATGGGTAATCGTTGATCGGTTAACCAAGACGGCTCACTTCATCCCGGTGAATACACGTTACAATGCCGGCAAATATGCGGAGCTGTACATAGCAAAGATTCTATGCCTATACGGGGTACCCAAGACCATTGTCTCAGATCGAGGTGCATTATTTGTATCTCGCTTTTGGGAGCAGCTACACGCTGCATTGGGTACTAAGTTGATCAGGAGCTCCGCCTATCACCCTCAGACAGATGGCCAGACAGAGAGGGTGAATCAAGTCCTGGAAGACATGTTGAGAGCATGTGCCATCCACCATGGTAGGAACTGGGATGATCACCTACCATTGTCAGAATTCTCGTACAACAACGGCTATCAGGCGAGTATCAAAATGGCACCTTACGAAGCTCTCTACGGTCGTAAATGCCGCACCCCATTAAATTGGTGCGAGTCCGGTGAAAGGGTGACATTCGGGGTTGATGTGGTGAATGACGCCGAGGAGCACGTTCGGACAATTCAAGCCAATTTGAAGGCCGCTCAATCCCGACAAAAGAGCTACGCTGATAAGAGGCATAGACCGTTGCACTTTGACGTTGGGGAACACATGTACCTCCGCGTGTCTCCAATGAAGGGCATGCACCGGTTTGGTGTGAAGGGGAAGCTCGCTCCCCGTTTTATTGGACCCTACTCTATCACCGAGAAGTGTGGACCAGCGGCGTATCGATTGGAACTACCGGCATCTCTCGCTGGTGTCCATGATGTTTTTTATGTTTCGCAACTGCGAAAATGTTTAAAGCATACGTCTGCTGTTCCTACCGAAGACATCGGCGAGCTGAAACCGGATTTAACCTATGAGGAGTATCCGGTGGAAATTCTTGATGAGAAAGCCAGAACCACGCGTAGCAGAACGTTGTGGTTCTACACGATACTCTGGAGTAACCACACCGCGGAAGAAGCGACGTGGGAGATTGAGGAGTTCCTTCGCTCAAATTACCCGGAGTTCATGGCATATCAACACGGGTAAGTCCCTATTACATCGCTATCTCTTCTTTTGTAATCTCGGGACGAGATTCTTTTAAGGGGGGAGGGATGTAAAAGCCCAAGAAAAGGGACTTGCAAAATTTTCTCTTCACCTCACAACACCACAGTTTTTATTGTGGATATCTTAGGAAAAAGTTTGAAGAGCAAGTAACCTCCATCAAAAGGGTAATTAGAGGGGAAAGCCTACACTTTCACAAAGTAGAATTTCTACACATGAACATGAGAGCTTGAGCTCACCCCTAGGACTTGAAAAGTCTTGGGAAGGTTCAAGCCAAATTTCATGTAAATCCAACACTTTTTGAGGCACTTTTGGAGGTGATTGAAAAAGAGGCCAATTTGAATGTGAATTCAAATTGCAGCAACTTTCACCACTCAAATTCAAAAGTTAGCTTCATATTCAAACTCAGCACATTTTTCTGAGTAAGCCCACCAATTTTCATCCTCATTGGAGTTCATCTTGTCAAGAGCTAAATTTGCAAGAATTCAAAACTGAATTTGAATTTGAGTTTAAACATGCAGCAAATTTAGCCAAACACAGTTCAAATTTGAGAATTCAAATTTAAACCAAGACTTGGTGACTAAGTCTCACATTAAATTGTGAGTAGCTGAGGATATTTTGGCACAACAGAATTCAGAAAATTGGAAAAACAAAAGAATTAGAGGGGAGGCCCACTGGTCAGTAGACTTAGCACAGAAGTCTCCTCAGCCGACTTCCTCGACCGAGCACGCTCGCCAGCTGCAGCCAGCGTCGGCGCCCGACCACCTCGGCCGTCCAGCTCCTGCTTCGGCAGAGGAGGTGGCACAGAAGGTGTCGCGCTCTCCACTGGCCTCAGGAGCCTATAAAAGGCCCGAGACCGCCGGTGAGTTGCTGATTTTCGCGAGTTCCGTAACCAGCAGCCTTGTCGCCCGAGCTCCGATCGTATGCCACCCCAGCTGTGATCATCTTCCGGCTTTGACCTCCATAGGAAAGTGAAGCGCTAGCTCGTCCTCAAGACCACCGCGCAAACCGTTCCAAGGTTCGACCTTTGTGCGTGGAGAATTTTCCAGTTTAGGACGGGTAGCTCCTTTCGGGACCCGATTAGGTTTAGGAGAAATTCGGGAATCTTAGTGGGTGGGAGGTCGAACGGAGCTGTGAGAGAGCATCTAGAGGTTCTGGCGACCCTTCTCGATCGAAAACCGGAAGGAAATCACCGCCGGAACCCTAAGTTCACCCTAGGACAGTATGGCGGAGGAGTGGGTCGCCGGTGAGGTCTGGGTTGCCGGCCGTTTAGGGCCCGACAGAGCTCATGCCGAGTTTCCCGAGGTTTCCCTGAGTGTGGCGACGCGATTAGCGCACGAAGGAGATGGTCAGAAGGGCGGGAACACGTTGCCGAGGTAGCACAGAGGCATAGGGCTCGTCGCCGGCGAGCTATGGCGGTTAGCCGGCGGCGACATGGTGTCCAGCGGGTTCAGCACCCGAGATTATGTGGGGGCGGCGACTCTCGTCGGCTCCGGTGAGCTAGATCACCGGGAACGCTGACCTCGCCGGAGCTCCGGCGGCTCGGGGCGGCGACGTCGGGAGGTAGACGAAGGGCGCGGCCCCACCTGTCAGCCCCTGTGCTAATCGCGCGCGAGCGCGCGGATAGTTCAATTTAAACGGGCGGGCCCCGCTATCAGCCTCTGGTTTAGCGCGGGAGGGGATTTTCTGTAGGAAAATAATTCAGGGATTAGCTTAAGCTTTAGAAATTCATAATTTGGTGTAGGAAGCTCCAAATTCAATGAACCAAATTTTGCTGAACTCAGGATTCTGAGTACTTTCCAGCAATACCAAATTCAGCTCATGAAAGTGAATAGTTTTCTAGAATTAAATCCCTAAAATTTAAATTGTTGGGAATTTTATCGGGAGAACTACTTTATGAAAAATTCTGAAATTTGGCTAAAAGGTTCATTGGAAAATCCCTGAATCCCAGTAAAATTTTCAGATTGATCCAAGTTCATTTATTTACCCTAATGGGGTGATTAAGAGAACTGCCCTGAGAAAATAGAAAAATATACAGAAACATTTTTCATATTTTCTCAAATCTTAATTAGGGCATAACTTTCTGTAGAGTTCTTCAAATGACATGAAACCAACTCCATTAGAACCATCTTGAAGTCTAGTTTCCAGAAAGTAATGGTTGGAGCCATGAAAACCCCTGGAATTATTCAGAGGCTCAAATATTGACCAAATGGGCTTTTATTTGTACAAGGTGCAAATGAACTCTGTTTCAAATGAAACTTGGTCAAGACTCTGGTTAGGACCCTGCCAAGCCACAATAAAAATTTCAGAACCAAAAGGGAAGGGCTAGCTAGAGTTAGTAGTAAATAAGTATTCAAGTTTACACATTGCATTAAAATTTACATGTAGTATTATATTCGACGTGTAGCCATTGAAGAAGAGACTCTGGAAGTGCTGGACTTCCTTCTTCCGGACGAAGAACTAACCCCTGACCAGCAGCAACAAGGCAAGCCCCGGTTTGCATTAACCCTTTTTATAAGTCTTACTTTGTTTACATGTGTCATATGAAGTATGTATGTGCATTAGGTATAGGATGAATGAAACCCCACTTGCATAACCAAAGGTTCCTAAAAGAGTGAGGGTAGTGTCAAGGACCTCGAGTAGACAGGCTATGCTTAATGAGTCATAGGACTTCGGTACAAGTCGAGTAGTTGGAATCTACTCGCGAGATAGGCATTGGGACACACGGGTTCGGTTGAGTGATGTGAGATTACTTTAGTAATGAAAATGAGACTAGGCAGGGGCTAGGGCGCAGCAAGAGGAAGTCTTGTGTACGCAGCCCTGTCCGTGTTGATTGAGGACCAATCCGTGTGCGGCCCTGCTGAACAAGTATTGAACGTACCGAAGGCATATCGGATATATGGGCCCCGATAAACCGATGTAGCCTAAACCTCCGGGTGTCGAGGCATAACGCACCGATTTATAGGTGTAGGCTGAGGGCAGCAAGGTGGAAATCTGCCAACGGGCATAGAGAGATGCTCCGTGTGGGGAACCTCCTGCTCGTTTCGGTGCGACTGGTTCGACGTTTGGACTGTTGGGTGAAAGGTTGTCCCGTACGATATCGAGTGAGCGTGCTGTGCAGCTCCACGGGTGGGCGTACGTGACGTGCTCTTTGGGTTTTCCCTGCAGGTGTATATCGAGTCGATTCGCCGTCCCTCGCGGTGACGAGTACCACTTGTTCACTGCATCGTAACGTAGACTAATGAATGAAATGTTATAATTCAATATTGCTGTTATGACATAATTGTATTGTTACCTGTGTGCCACCAAATAATGCTCACTAAATTTCATCTTCATGAAATGTTAACTTGTTGCTAAAAGATGAACTAAGGATGAACTTGTAGGCGTGTCCATTTGCTGCAACATTGCTACCCTATGTCATAGTACACCTCATGTAGAGTTTCATGCTTAGGTGAGTCGGCTAAGCCTTGCTGAGCCTTCGTGCTCACGGTTGCTGCTTAAGTGTTTTACAGGTGAGGAGCCACCCACGGACTCGGAGTGGGAGCCGTACACGCCGCGCTGAGCTGAGGAGTGCAGCTAGTGTGGGTTGCCCTAGGGCTGGGCAACCACTTTTGCTAGATAGGCGGGCGTGAGTTGTATAAACGAAACTTCCGCTGTGTAATAAAAGACCCTAGTTTGTAACTGAGAAGTGTACTATTTTGTACATTCAGTTTGTCCTCCCATGTAATATAATGTGTTCTTATGACGTGTGCTGTCGGTTGTCGCATCACGCAGCACCACCCTCTGCGATCCTGGATGAGCGGATCCCGGTCCGCCACAGAGGCCCTCTGTCGTGACGCCCCCCCGCCTGGGACGTATTCTGCATGATCGTGTGGAGCAGGTCGGTCTGCTCCTCACACCTCCCACCAGTGCCGCTATCACATCCGCTAGAGTAAGCGGAGGTGGCGGTGGTGGCTGCTGCTGCGGGGTGCTGTCGTAGGCTGGTGGCTGGGAGTCATCGCCTCCCCCTTGGCTAGAGCCACCGACCTCGTGCGTGGTCCTAGTGCGAACCATCTGCAACCATACAACAATAACATCAGTCCCGCAACAGATTGCATGCAGTCCAATAACAATAGGCGTAACAACATAATGACAATAAAAACATGCGATACATCTCGTAAGTAGATAATGTAATAACTTTGCACAAGCTACACCATTACCAGACCAAACACAAGCTAGTTTAATCCAACTTGATGAACCTCCACTTTGGAAGCTCACTATAACTAGGTTTGATATTACTATCGCTTTGTCATCACATATACAACCCTTAGGGTACCACACCCTCTCCAATGAGTTCAACTGTCATTCTTCTGTCAGAATGACCAGTTTCTACCTATTATAAGTTTTGATCTGGTTCTGGGCATTTTCATGACTCAAGTTGAATACCAAAGTTAAAGTTAACTTCAGTATCTTTCCAACGAGTACTCATTTGCCCTCAGATCAGCTCTGGTTAAAAAGTTATGCTAATTCAAAGTCAGCATAATTTCTTGGAAGAATTTTAACAGCACCTCCGTTGGAAGTGGCTGTTTTCATCCCTGGTTTCCACTGAAATCTGTGATGAAACTTCAGAATCTTTGAATTACAAAGATGTAACACATCTTCTACCCTTTCTAAGGATTTACCATATGAAAATTTTAGATTTTTCTGCTGGGTGTTAGGTTTGAAAAAAACAGAACACTCCAGAGAATGTTTTACTCTGTCCTGGTTCTGGACAGTTTACATTCCTCTGGGATTTCAGCCATCTTAGGTTGTGTTTCAGCTCTGGGAGTCTACAACAAAGTTGTAGAGTACTTAAATACCTTTTCAGAACTATATACCACACCTCCCTGGGCTAAAATACCTGTGAGTTATGCCCTGTTGAAGATCAGCAACTTGCTGCCCAAAACAACACTCTGTTTTTCAGTCTTTTGGAACTACACTCCAACACTAACCAATTTGTCTACCCAACCAGGGTCCTAAATGTTGAACCTAATGATTTTTAATTCCTTGTTATAAATTATTTTCATGCATATGCCTACCATATCTAGGTACTACGTTCCTCACCAAAGAAAATCCTAACCGGATTATACCGGCATATATGTCTCAAATGTGGCACTAACCTGTCTCTCGCACACGTTTACTACACAGATACATACGTGGTTAGTACCTGCAGAAGACCACACCATAATGATGCACTCAAGGGTTGTTTTCACTTCAGGCAGTTCCATATTTGCAATTAAATACGAACGCCTGTATCATTGTCATATGGCCGTCCTTGAGTTAGGTCACGTCTCAAGGTACGTGATCATGTTTCAACACCACACGACGGGGAACCCGAGTATGTCATGAACGGGTCGTCACGGTTGGGAATGTTATCAACCCAACAGATACCACCTACTGCCCTGCAGGGCACGGCGATGGCAAGCGCTGCGTATGTCCTCCTGGGCTACTTCCAGACGAACACACTCTCGCGTTACTGACCACGCGATGGGGTCTCCACTTACTTGCCTAATGCACGCTAGGGATCCGCGTTTCATATGAACTCAGGAACATGAAGAGTCTAAGAGGTTCATATTGACGTCTCACACCAAGCTGTGAGACCAATCCCTGAACCATGTTCCTCGTCAGGGAGAGCTAACCGAAATTGAACCGCTTTCGGTGGCGTTCCTTACCAAACTTACCAAAGTGTAGGTGCGTCGTTACAATAATTGAAATTCAGAATTATAACACATAGGTTAGTCTTTGCCACTTTAAATAACTATGCCACTATAGTCCTTACTTGGGCCAACTACCGATTCCTCAGCGTAAACCTAAGTTTTCCCATAATACAGTCCTTAAGTACTGTGCTATCCCCAATGCAGCTCTGATACCAGGCTGTGGCGGACCGGGATCCGCCCATCCAGGATCGCAGAGGGTGGTGCCGCACGATGCGACCCCTGACAGCACACGTCATAAGAACACAATATATTACATGGGAAAACAAACTGAATGTACAAAGTAGTATACTTCTCAGTTACAAACTAGGGTCTTTATTACACAGCGGAAGTTTCTTTTATACATCTCACGCCCGCCTATCTAGCAAAAGTCGGTTGCCCAGCCCTAGGACAACCCACACTAGCTGCACTCCTCAGCTCAGCGCGGCGTGTACGGCTCCCACTCAGCCGTGGTCCCCGACGGAGGGTAACCCTCGCCGATGGACTCGTACTCCGAGTTCGTGGGTGGCTCCTCACCTGAAAAACACTTAAGCAGCAACCGTGAGCACGAAGGCTCAGCAAGGCTTAACCGACTCACCTAAGCATGAAACTCTACATGAGGTGTACCATGGCATAGGATAGCAATGTTGCAGCAAATGGACATGCCTACAAGTTCATCCTTAGTTCATCTTTTAGCAACAAGTTAACAGTTCATGAAGCTGAACTTTAGTGAGCAATATTTGGTGGCACACATGTAGCAATACAATTATTTCATAACAGCAATATGGAATCATAACATTTAATTCATTAGTCTACGTTACGACGCAATGAACAAGCGGTACTCGTCACCCCGAGGGACGGCGAATGGACTCGATATACACCTGCAGGGAAACCCAAGAGCACGTCACGTACTCCCACACGTGGAGCTGCACAGCACGCTCACTCGATGTTGTACGGGACAACCTTTCACCCAACAGCCCAAACGTCGAACCGGTCGCACCGAAACGGACAGGAGGTTCCCCACACGGAGCATCTCTCTATGCCCATTGGCAGATTTCCACCTTACTGCCCTCAACCTACAACTATAAATCGGTGTGCTATGCCTCGACGCCCGGAGGTTTAGGCTACATCGGTTTATTGGGGCCCATATATCCGATATGCCTTCGGTACGTTCAATACTTGTTCAGCAGGGCCGCACACGGCTCGGTCCTCAATCGACACGGACAGGGCTGCGCACACAAGACTTCCTCTTGCTGCGTCCTAGCCCCTGCCTAGTCTCATTTTCATTACTAAAATGATCTCCCGTCACTCGAACCAAACCCGTGTGTTCCGGCCTATCTCGCGAGTAGATTCCCACTACTCGACTTGTACCGAAGTCCTATGAATTATTAAGCATAGCCAGTCTACTCGAGATCTTAGACACTACAAGTTATTGAAATACTACATGTTAATGAATATGCATACAAGTTTAATGTAATACTACTGCTATTAGTTCTAATCACCAGTCTCTAACAACTGGAACTCTGTTTAAGAATTTAAATATGAACTGGGTGTTGGTGGTTTGTGTTTAGACCTAAGCACATGGTTTAGTGCTAAGTGGTTTTCCCCCTTTTTCCATATTACTCCCTCAAGTGGTTAAACAGGACAGGGGTGATCCAGAGCTCCAATGGAGCTGAGAATTTTTGTGTGAGTCTCTTGTCACAAGAAAACCCTCTGGACCAAACATTAGCACTTTTCACTGAGTGGTTTGCTCAGAATAATTCTTTTACCAATTAAGCAGAGAAGAATTAATTCTAAGGTAGCACCCCTGTTCATGCCCAACTTAGTTAACTACAATTCCAATTATAGCTCGTAAGTTTGCATGAATTTTCCTAGCATTTTTGGAGCTAGGATTTGCCCAGAACTGAATTTCCATGTTTTGGAAATTCTCTGAAAATGATTCTGTATTCAAAAGAACACAGCACCTTCAAATTTGAATTTCTCTGACCAAATCAACTCCAAATAGTATGAAACTTTGGGGTTCACTAATGTCCTAAAGAACATGCTGGCAAAATTTGGGGATTTTTGGATGCACCAAACTCCCTCTAAAATTCTTTTGCTGAAAAGGTTTAAAGAATTTTCCAGAATTAATTAATGGGTTTCATACAAATTGGGTTTAAGATGTAGATTGTACTCTGTTAGAGGAACCCAACAAAATTTGTTTCATAATTTTTGGATTCTCCTACTCCAAGTTGTGGTCCTCCAAAGTTTGAACTACAAACTGGACATTTCAAAATGTTTAAATGTCTGCCAGTGGGTCCCACCCGGCAGTCTTCTCCTTCCTCGCGCCAAACAGGGGTCCGCGGCGGCGCACTCCGGCGAGCGTCGCAGGAACCGCTTTCCCGGCCGTCTCCCGACCCCAAAATCGCCGCCCCGCCCCAACTCATGACGCTGAACTCATCTCGGGGTTCGCCGGCGGCCGTAGCTCACCGGAACAGGGTTCCCGATGGTGACAGCGGCGGTTAGGGTTCCGGCGTGGTCGGGAATGCGTTACAACTCATCAAAACGATCGGCAAAGGGTCGGAGAGCACCGCGGGAGCTCGAGGGTGATGAAAATGGCCACCACACCCCGTGAAAAGATCGGCAACCTAGAGCTCCACGGTGAACCGAGCTATTATTCTATGGCGGCCCAAAAAACAACCCAAACCCGGCCATTTCTGGGTCATTTCCCTTGATTCTTGGTCGAGGAGGGCCGCTAGGGAGTGAGGAAGGCGCTAACAAGCCTGCGCGGCCAATAGCTAAACGAGTAGCATGAATTTTGGGGTAGACCGCGCCCTACCCGAACACACTACGTTTCGGAAGAACTGGAAATACTCTTCATCCGGTGGATCAATCGCTATACGGCTTCCATCTACACGATCTAGAGAGCACGGCACACCTTTTTCGTGTAGGACAGAAACGGTGAAAACGGCTGTGGAGAGCTGGCCACGGTGAGCCGGTTGCGGTTCCGCCGGTTGCACGTCGGTCCTCAGCTGCGATCGTCAATCTG
This sequence comes from Neostapfia colusana, assembly GCA_030760725.1. NCBI lineage: Eukaryota > Viridiplantae > Streptophyta > Magnoliopsida > Poales > Poaceae > Neostapfia > Neostapfia colusana. Next base: position 14,932,002 of record JASWHV010000010.1, on the reverse strand, counting down.
TGGCCAAATGAAGTGCTAAAGCTGCAAGGTTGTGAGGTGGTTAGTTAGAGCACACACAGGCGCTCCCTTTTTGTGTTGGGAGCTCGGGCAAAGGCCGAGCAGACGTCGGCGTGCAGGGGAGAATCGGAGGAGCGGCGCCGGTGACCGAACAGAGCCGGGGCTCGCTGTTTTGCAAAGAAGCACGCGTACGTCTCGGTGGCTTGGTGAGGGGGTCACGTAGAGGAGAGGGCACGCTGTTTCCCAGCTGCCAGCGCGAGCGAAGGGAACCAGGAGGTGGCCACTCGGCCGGTGGCGCGCGCACGGCAGCTGGCTGCGCTCGGTTAACTGAGAAACAGAGAGAAGACTTGGGGGCTAAGTCTATTCCACCCAATGACATGTGGGCCCCACTGGTCAGTGCTCTCCCATTCCTCCAATTATCTCCAAAATTTTGGCAAATGAGTAATTCAAATGCTTGAAGTCTCAAACTGAGTTACATTTGTAGGATTGGAGAATTTCCCTCAAATTCAAATGTATATTTGAATTATTAGCATAATTGGATCCTTTTTGGAAAAATGGGTAGCAAATCTTTTCAAAAATTATTGAAATTCTGCCTCCCCACTAATTTGGACCTGAGAAATCCAATTATGCACTTTGATCCTTGTTTTAGATGCTGCGACCATGAGTATGAATGTAACAGTTTGAATCACCCTCTCATGTGTCATGTGTAAACTTTCCCCCTTTGTGAAAGTGTAGGCTTTCCCCTCTAATCATTCTTTTGATGGAGGTTACTTGCTCTTCACACTTTTTCACAATCTATCCACAACAAAACTGTGGTGTTGTGTGGTGATCAAAAGTTTTTGCAAGTCCCTTTTCTTGGGCTTTTACATTTCTATACCTAGGCCGAACTAGTCCGCCCCCTTACTAGACTAGTCTGGGCCTTCAGATTTAATTCGGCTGTTTTCAGTAGTTTCAGGTTTTATTATCCTATTCACCCCCCTCTAGGCAACTTTCAATTGGTATTAGAGCCTAACTCTCCACAAAAGCTTAACCGCTTGGAGAGGAGATGGGGGACAAGACCGGTAGCCAAGTTGATCTCACCAAGGGAAATGGAGCAAATACAAACAACTTTGAAGAGCAAGGTTCAAACCTACCTCCAGCTGTTACTCCTCCACAAGATGTCTCAAGCTCGGAAGAATATGAAGAAGCTCTTCGTCTCATGGCTCTCCTCAAGAAGAATAAGGAGGAAGCTAAGAAGAAAAAGAAATAGAAGTTGGAGAAGAAGCTCAAGAGTAGTCAACAAGACTACTCGCGATATCCTTTTAACTATGAGCGTCTAAATTCACATTATATTTACTTGTCAATTCTCTTAGGCAAACTACCTCACTTTGATGGAATTAAATATACCATGTGGAAGCACAATATGAAGTTGCATCTAGTCTCCTTAAACCCGAGTCTTTGGCATGTTGTTTGTACAGGTATAGATATCCTCGAAGTCGAGGATGAACTCACCCAAGAGCAAGAACAACAAATCCACCGCAATGCACAAGCGGCGGCCGTGCTCAACTCATCCCTAAGCCTCGAAGAATTCAACAAGGTGGATGGGTTAGAGCTTCCCAAAGACATTTGGGACACCCTCAAGATCGCACATGAAGGAAACCGATCCGTGAGGGAAGCCAATATTGAGATGATCGAAGGAGAGCTTGGAAGGTTCGCCATGGAAGAAGGCGAAACACCTCAAGAGATGTACAACCGGCTCAAGACTCTCATCAACAAGAGTCGGGCATACGAATGCAAGGGATGGAATGATCATGAGGTGGTCAAGAGGATGATAAGAGCCTTCATGCCTCGCAATGTGACGCTATTCACTTTGATCCAGGAAAGTCCAAACTTCCACAAGATAACTCCAGATGAAGTGCTAGGGAAGATCATCAACCAGGAGACGATGGAGAAGGAAGCCCAACACGTCAACAACCTAGCAAAGGTCACCTCATCCAAGAAGAAGGGCATAGCTCTCAAGGCCACATCCAAGTCCAAGGGAAAAGAAGTACAAATCACAAGTGATAATTAAGAGAGTGATGATGAGAGCACGAACATGGATGATGAAGAAATGGCCTTCTTCATCAAAACATTCAAGAGGATTATGAGAAGAATAAGAAGCCACCACAATGATAACAAGAGCAAGGACAAGGGCAAGTCAAGAACAAAAAAGACTTGCTACAACTGTGGCGAATACAGGCATTTCATTGTGAATTGCCCCCATAGCAAGGAAGATGACAAGAGGAAGAAGGATGGGAAGCCTCAAGACAAGAAGATTATAAAAGCCCAAGAAAGGGAGTTGCAAAAATTGTTCATCACCTCACAACACCACAGCTCTTGTGATGGATATCTCATGAACACTTGTGAAGACCAAGTAACCACCATCAAAAAGGTGATTAGAGGGGAAAGCTCTAACTTCCATAAAATAAGATTTCTACACATAAACATGAAAGGTTGAGCTCACCCCTAGACCTTATATGTTCTTGGGAAGGCTCAGGCCAAATTTCATGCAAATCCAGTACTTTTTGAGGCACTTTTGGAGATAATTCAAAAAGGGGCCAATTTGAATGCAAATTCAAATTGCAGCCACTTTTATCACTTGAATTAAAAATTTGACTTCATATTCAAACTCAGCACATTTTTCTGATTGAGTCCACCAATTTTCATCCCCATTGGACTTCATCTTGTCGGGAGCTAAATTTGCATTAATTCAAAACTGAATTTGAATTTCAGTTCAAATGTGCAGCAAATTTAGCCAAACCAGTTTCAAATTGAGGAAAACAAATTCAAACCATGACTTGGTGGCAAAGTCTACCATTCAATATTTAGAGGTTGAGATATTTGCAGCAGAAGGGTGAGAAGGGATTAGAGGGGAGAAAAGGGCCCACAAGTCAGTTAAGCTTCTGAGTGAAGCAAACTATCGGGCGAGCTCTGTATTCGGGCCTCCGCAGCGCTCGACACTGAGCTGCTCGATCGTCCACCTCCCCAGCGCACGCCCGGCTGGCGCACCGCGCATTTGACCCCTCACAAAGGCTCCCCGACCACTGCAGACCCCGAACCCCGTACTCTGTTTCGTCTCTCGACCGAACACATCAACTCTTCGGCCGCTCTCTCGGGCCCTCGGTGCGCCGCTGATCCATGCACTCTCGTGACCGACGATCAACAGCAAAGAGACGTGCTGGAGGCTGCTCGAACTCACGGTGAAAAACCTACCTCCTTTCATGCCCTGTAGGGAGAGAATTTCCACGTTTAGTCCTCGGTGTTCAAAGAACCGAGCTAGCAAAGAATCCGAAATTCACGGTGATCGGTCGACCACCGTGTAAACCCAGCTAATAACATGTTCTACACGTCCCCACGGCCACCTAGGATCAAAGACCATCGAAAACCATCGAGTCTTGGCGCTGCTATTCAAGTTTTTCGTGCATCCTCCGTTTTAGCCCTAGGTCGACGGTGAGGTCCTAGCTCCGGCCGTTTCCATGGCAAACCGAATTTGTTTTCATGCTCAGCGTGCCACAGCGGAGCTGTAGGAGCAAAGCGTTCCGAAAATAAGGCCCTGAGTAGCTCGGACGACATCACCGGAGTGGGGATCGCCGCTGAAACCGTCGCAAGCGTGGTTCTGGCAATCGCCGAGCTTCGGTGAGTGCACCAACGTGTTCTCCGAGCAAATTTGGGCACGGGCGGCGAAATCTATCGAAGGTCATGAGGTGAAATGGCTGGCGGCGAGTTCTCCGGTGAAGCATGTAAGGACACATATTTGAAGTGTTCATAACCACTCACACACCTCATTTGAAGCAAGTTTATGAACACATTTGAAGAGGAAGTAACCACCATCAACATGCTCATTAGGGAACAAACTCACATATTGCAAAAGTGGTATTTCCCACATGTAATATATAGGGGCTGGGCACATGAGAAACTCCTACACATTGCTAGGAATGTCCATGCCAAGTTTCACCCAAATTCAAAACCTTTTGAGGTCATTTTGGGTGTAGCTAGAAAAAGGGCAGTTTGAAACTACATTCAAATTCAAACTGTTTTTATCCCATGAATTCAAAAGTGGGAGACATATTCTTACTCAGCACATTTTTGTGAGCTCACACACCAACTTTCACTCCATTTGGAGTTGATCTTGACATGAGCTAAGTGGGGCAAATTCAAACTTTATTTGAATTTCAAACTGAACATGTGCTGAAATTCATTCAAACCAAACCCAATTTAAATTCTAACCAATTCAAATGGTTCAAGGGTAGATAATTCAAATCACCAGGGGCTTTGTGGGAACTACTGTTTACAACAGTGAATAGGAGTTAATCTCAGAGGTTAAAAATGAAAATGGGACCCACATGTCAGCCACAGGGATGATTCAACCGACTGAGACTTTCTCACTCGGGTCCCCGAGCTGCAGCTGCGGTCGCAACCTAGGGAGGCCGCCGCACCAGCAGCTGCTTGGCCACGCGCGGGCACGAGTCGGTTCAGAGCCTTCTTAAGGCGTTCTCCCCCCTCCTCGGCCGAAGCCTCGCCAGTTTCTCCCCGCAAGAACACAGCGCCGGGAAAACTTTCTTCCTCCACCCAGAACCGATAGGAAAGCTCCGATCACAGCCTCCCCGTCCCCTTCAGAGCTACGGCAAGGTACTAGGAACCCTCCTCGTGCTTCCCCGTTGCTAGAACTCAGCTGAAACCTGTCGATCTCGGCTATACCGAGAGTTCAATTTGGTGACCTAAAACCGCCGCACTTCGGGCTCCCGTGGACAGCCAAACCGGGAGGCGATCAGGCCCGAGCCAAGGCACCCTTGGACGCGCTGGTGATCGGTGCTGCTCACCCCCGAGCCACAGCCCGAGTGCTTGCTCACCGGCGGCGAATTTCCAGTTTTCCCCTTTCTGGGTACAGACCGACCTTCGGGTGCGGTTCTGTCGAATTCATACTCTAGAAAGGATTAGAGGGCCTCAATCCGCTCTCACACAAACTAGACACGGTAGCGCACAAGTTGCCTTCACAACCTTTGGTCTGAGAACCTCCGTAACCGGCATATTTCGAAGTTTACCGACGGCGGAGCATGCGGGAGGCATCGGGTGCATGGTGAGAGCCTACTTCGGGCCTCCCCCGAGCTGCTTCAAGCTCATGTCGACCTTCCCTAAGGTCCACTGATGCTCCCCGTCCGGTTTCTCGAGTGATCGAAGTGCTAGGGAAGTCGGCCGACACGGCCGAAGTCTTTCCGAAGCCACCGCTCGTCGCCGATCATGTGCCGGCCGTTTTCATGGTGAGCTGACCCCATAATCCTGTTCCCCGAGTGAAAGTAGGCAGGGGCGGCCAGAATCGTGAAGTTGGGAGCTCCACAGAGGCTGCCGGTGAGCTCTCCGGCGAGGTACCCCGGCGGCAGAGCGCGGGCGGCGAGAGGTAGACGAAGGGGGGTGGGACCCGGCTGTCAGCGGCAGATATTTTAAATCAGGATTGGGTTCTGGCTGGGATCTGCTGTGCTGGCGTGAAAAAAACCCTGTAGGCCTCAGTGTGCTGACGCCTCCGCGCCCAACACGTGTCCCCGTGGCCCACCCGCAAGTTTAAACTTTTCCCCGAATTTCAGATTCCATTCAAACTTCAAATCCTCATAACAGTGCATCTAGGCATCCCTTGTGGGTTTTAGTTGATTTATGACAAACAAATGAGACCCTAACAAAATTGTTGAGATGAGCGCAGGTTCTTAAAGAAATTAGGAAGAAAGCGCAAAGGAAAGGAGATGGAGGATCCAAATTGATAAGAGCTCAGGAGCTGAAAGATTAGATTATTTAGTATAGAGTGTGTTGGAGAAACACACCCCAAGAGCTCAAGTGAAAGAAATCACACTAACTGCACAAAATCAGCATGTGCATACTAGTCCGATATCAACCGGACTAGTCCGATTTTCCTTCCGACTAGAAAATGGACTAGTCCGATTTTGTCTCTGGATAGACAACGGACTAGTCTGCACTCTTACAGACTAGTCTGGTGTAAGGGCCTCAGTTTTGGCACACATTTGAAGTGTTCATCACCACACCACACACCTCATTTGAGGAAAGATGATGAACACAAATGAAGAGCAAGTAACCACCATCAACATGCTCATTAGAGAACAAACTCACACATTGCAAAAGTGGTATTTCCCACATGTGATATAGGTGGGCAGGACATATGAAAACTCCTACACTTTGCTAAGGATGTCCATGCCAAGTTTCACCCAAATTCCAAACCTTTTTGAGGTCATGTTGGGTATAGTTAGAAAGAGGGCAGTTTGAAACCATATTCAAATTCAAACGGTTTTTATCCCATGAATTTAAAAGTGGGAGGCATATTCTTACTCAGCACATTTTTGTGAGCTCACACACCAATTTTCACTCCATTTGGAGTTGATCTTGACATGAGCTAAGTGGGGGAAATTCAAACTTTATTTGAATTTCAAACTGAACTTGTGCTGAAATTCATTCAAACCAAACCTCATTTGAACTTTGATCAATTCAAATGGCTCATGGGTGTATAATTTGAATTACCAGGGGTACTATGGGGCTCACTGTTTACAACAGTGATTAGGAGTAAATTTCAGAGGTTAAAACTGGAAGTGGGACCCACATGTCAGCCACCACTTAACCTCAAACCGACTGAAATTCTCTCACTCAGTTAACCGAGCCGCCGCTGCGATCGCCACCGAGGGCAGCCGCCGTGCCAGCAGCTGCTTTCCCACGCGCGGGCGTGAGGCGGTGCAGAGCCTTCTTAAGGCGCCTGCCCCCCTCCTCGGCCGAGGCATCGCCGTTTCTTCCCCGCAAGAACTCAGAGCCGGCCGAAGTTTTCCGCAGCTCGGAATCGATCGGAGAGCGCCGATCACAGCTTCCTCCGTCCTCTCCAAAGCCATGGCAAGGTACTAGAGACCTTCCTCCGTCTTCCCCACTGCTAGAACTCAGTGAAACCGATTGATATCGGCTGTGCCGAAAGATCAATTCGGTGACTTAGAACCGCCGCACCTCGGGCTTCCGTGGACAGCCCAGCCAGGGAATTGTCACGCCCAAACCAAGGCACCCTTGGACGCGCTGGTGACCTGTGCTGCTCACCCCCGAGCCACAGCTCGAGTGGTTGCTCACCGGCGGCGAATTTCCAGTTTTCCCCTTTCTGTGTGCAGCACGATCCTCGGGTGCGATTCTGTCGAATTCGTGCTCTACAAAGGATTAGAGGGCCTCAATCCGCTCTCACACAAACTAGACACGGTAACGCACAAGTTGCCTTCACGACTCTTGGCCGGAGAACCTCTGTACCCGGCGTAATTTGAGGTTTACCAATGGCGGAATAAACGGGAGGCATCGGGCGCACGGTGAGGACCTACTTAGGGCCTTCCCCGAGTTGCCTCGAGCTCATGTCGACCTTCCCTGAGGTCCACTGATGCTTTCCGACCGGTTTCTCGAGTAGTTGAGGTGCTAGGGTAGTCAGCCGACATGGCCGAAGTCTTCCCGAGATGGCGGCTCGTCGCCGACCATGCACCGGCCATTGTCATGAGCAGCTGACCCCGGAATCCTGTTCCCCGAGTGAAAGTAGGCAGGGGCGGCCAAAATCGTGAAGTTTGGAGCTGTACAGAAGCCGGCGGCGAGCTCTCCGGCGAGGTCCCTCGGCGGCGGAGCGCGGGCGTCGCGAGGTTGAAGAAGGGGGTGGACCCCAGCTGTCAGCGGCTGATATTTTGAATCGGGATCGGGCTGCGGCCGGGATCGGGTGTCCTGGTGCGCAAAATCCTTGTGGGCCGCGGTGTGCTGTCGCCTCGGCGTGCGACGCGTGTCCCCTGGGCCCACGCGCAAGTTTAAACTTTTCCCCGATTTCCAGGTTTCCTTCAAACTTCAAATCCTCATAACTTTGGCTAGAAAGCTCCAAATCTAGTGAACCAAATTTTGTTGGATTCAGCTCTCTGAGCACTTTCCAGAAAATCAAGTTTCACTTCATGAAATTCCTTATTTTCCAGAATTAATTCCTCAAAATTTAAACTGTTTGGAATTTTAACTGGAGAATCCTGAGGAGAAAAATCCTGAAATTTTGCTGGGATGTTCACCAAAATATCCATGAACTACCATAAAAATTTAAGACCCATTTGAGCTCATTTAATCCACCTAATGGTGTGATTCGTGAAACTGTTCCAGAGAAAATAGAAAATGTTCAGAAACATTTTCAGAATTTTCTCTGCAATTGTTTAGCTCATATCTTTAGTTAGGAACTTCAAAATTAAGTGAGACCAACTCCATTAGAACCCTCTGAAAATCTAGTTTTCAGAAAGTCATAGTTTGTTTCATGAAAATCCTTAGAGCACCCTACGAGTTTCAATTCAGGTCAAGGACATAATTAATTGTGGAGGGCTCAATTGAGCTTCACTGCAACTAAAACTTGACCAAGTCTCTGTTTAGGTTCTAACCAAGCCACAGTAAAAGTTTCACAGTCATTGAGTCTGTCTAGTGGGACTTATAAGCTTCACAAGTTCAAACTTAATATAAATGCATTCAAATTAATACATGTATGTCTTATATCATGTAGTCGCTAAGGTCGAGGAGGAACCCGAAGTCCTAGACTTCGTTACTCCGGAGGAGCAGCTAGCCTACGACCAAGAGCAGCAAGGCAAGCTCCGGTTTGCATTAACCATTTTACAAGTTTTTATTGTTTTGAGCACATACTTGATTACTTTATTCTTTGCATTAGAGTCTTGTTTGAAAACCCAATTGCATAGCCAAGAAAACCTTGGGTTGGTTTTAGGATTTCAAACCCCGTTAGCTACTGCCATGCTAAGATAGTGTAGGATTCGGTACAAGTCGAGTAGTTGGAACTACTCGCGAGCATAGGCTAGAGGCACTCGACTCGGGTAGTGTTAGCACATAAAACACATGGCAAGAAAATGAGACCAAGCGGAGAGTAAGGGCAGCAGCACTTTGAGGCCTGTGTGCTGTAGCTCCGCTTGTGTCGATTGAGGACCGAGCCGTGTGCGGGCCTGTTGAACAAGCTAGAACAGTACCGAAGACCTACCGGCTATATGGGAACCGGGAAACTGATGTAACTCGGGTAGCTGGGTGTTGAGGCATAGCTGGTCGTTCAGAGGGTAGGTTGAGAGCTCGAGGTGTAAATCGGCTGGCGGCACTGAGATGCCCGTGCAGAGACCTCTTGCTCGGGACGATTGGACCGGTTCAACATTTGGCTAACGGGTGAAAGGTAGTTGCGTACTGCGTCCGTGATGGTTGTTGTAGGCAACATCGGGTTCGGGCGTACGTGACGGGTTGTTCGGGTAACCCTGCAGGTGTAAATCGATTATAATCGCCATCCCTCGCGGTCAGTGAGTACCACTTGTTCACTGTACTGTGACGTAGAAAGAAAAGGCTAGTTACATTTTAAAATGTTGCTGATTGAAAGATGGACTTGATTGTTAATGAATTGCTGTTGTTTAGAGCTAATTAAAGTTCCTTTCAACTTTGGGCAAAGTACATGAGAGAAATGCGTTTCTTGTTTGATTGCGGCTCTCTCATGTGCCTTAGCGTAAGGTTCTATGTCTCGCCCAGAGAGACGTCAAGACCGTGAGGAGCGTCAACAGAGCTCCTACTCCGACTTCCTAGCGACTCATCCCCCGGTATTTTCAAGGACAGATGAACCTCTCGACGCGGACAATTGGCTCCGTGCAATAGAGATGAGGTTCGGGCTGCTCCAGATAAGTGAGCAGCGCAAGACTCAGTTCGCAGTCCAGCAGCTCCAAGGATCCGCGAGCGCGTGGTGGGCAAACTTCTGTGCTTCACAGCCCACCGACCGAGTTATGACATGGGCGGAGTTCCGGACGGCCTTCAGGGCCTATCACATACCGCCAGGTCTGATGAAGAGGAAGACGCAGGAGTTCCTACACCTGCAGCAAGGGAGCCGGAACTCGCTGGAATACTCCAGGGCGTTCAACGATCTCGCGCTCTACGCGTCGTATCACGCCGATACCAACGAGAAGCGGCAGGACCACTTTTACCAGGGGCTTAACCCGCTCCTGAAGGACAAATTGGCGATGTTCAATCGCGGCAGCCTCAACAACATCATTGATGCTGCGATTGTCCAGGAGGACTCCAGCAAGGAGTTAGCGGCGGCGGAGAGAATGTGAAGCGCGCCGCAAAGCAGCGGAGAAGGAGGCGGTCCTTCTCAGAAATTTCAGATGGTGAATCGCCCACCATCAGGTCCACGCTGGCTGCCACCACAGAGGCCGATGCCATTTTGCAGCCGGCCGTACTCTTCACCGGCATTCAGGCCAGCACTGCCAGTACCACCTCGGCAACAACAACAGTAGCAGCGGGCGATGCCGCATGCGTATGCACCTCAGCAGCGCATGCCGGGCTTTCGTTCCCCGAGCACCACACCAGCAGTGGCCACATCTTACAAGTGTGGTCGTCCAGAACACTTCGCCAGCAGTTGTCCAGAGAGGCAAGGCGGTGGAGTTGCAGCACAGTTCCCGGGGAGGAATCAACCCCGGAACCCTACTAATGCGCAGCGGGCCAACCCTAGGCCCGGCACTGTCCACCACCTTGCCATAGAGGACGTGCCGGAGGGTGAGCCAATCCTTGCGGGTATGTTCCAACTCCACCAGCATCCCGCCATAGTATTATTTGATTCAGGCGCCACGCATAGCTTCATTAGCCAAGCTTTCATTGATAAGCATAGCTTGCAAATACTACCCACCGATAGTCCTTATGTGATCTGTTCACCCGGTGGGAAAATTTCAACAAGCATGATGGTTCCAAAAGCGCCGTTGTGCTTATAGGTTAGATTATACCCTACATCTCTCATAATTTTAGAGGGACAAAAGGTCGATGTCATCCTAGGGATGTCGTGGTTAACCCGCCACGGCGCTGTTTTAGACACCGTCCTCCGAGTTGTGCACTTAAACTCAGAAGTGCACGAATCTCATTCCTTATTTCTGGAGAGTCCAGAAATAAAACTTCCAAGTGTCTATCAATCCACAACCATCAGAATGGAATATATTCCAGTGGTCCGTGAGTTCCCTGACGTATTTTCGGACGATTTGCCGGGGATGCCGCCCGATAGAGAGGTGGAGTTAAAGATTGATCTTGCACCGGGAACCATGCCAATATCCCGAAGGCCGTACAAGATGGCGCCCAAGGAATTGGCTGAGCCAAAGACTCAACTAACGGACCTCCTGGAGAAGGGTTTTATTAGGCCGAGCTCCTCGCCATGGGGCTGTTCGGCATTATTTGTGAAGAAGAAGGATGAGACGTTGCGGCTTTTTGTGGACTATCGTCCACTAAACGCCGTAACCATCAAGAACAAGTACCCGTTGCCACGGATCGACATGTTGTTTGATCAGTTGGTCGAAGCAAAGATCTTTTCCAAGATGTACTTAAGATTCGGGTACCATGAGATTAAGATACTGGCTGAGGATATTCCAAAGACGGCTTTCTCGACGAGGTACGGACTTTATGAGTACCTGGTCATGTCCTTCGGCCTCACCAATGCTGCAGCTCACTTCATGTATTTGATGAACTCGGTGTTCATGCCGGAGCTGGACAAGTTTGTCATGGTCTTCATCGACGACATCTTGGTATATTCCAAGTCGGAGGAAGATCACACGAAGCATCTGCGTATAGTCTTGCAACGGCTGCGGGATCACAAGGTATACGCGAAATTCAGCAAATGCGAGTTCTGGATATCGCAAGTGCCTTTCCTTGGGCATATCATCTCAGCGGAGGGTATCGCTTTAGACCCGAGCAAGATCACTCAAGTGCTGAATTGGAAATCCCCGAGAACTGTTCAAGAGGTACGGAGTTTCCTCGGACTCGCGGGATATTATCGGAGGTTCATTCCGAACTTCTCGAAGATTGCCAAGCCAATGACGGAGCTGCTGAAGAAGGCTACCAAATATGTTTGGAGTCTGGCATGTGAAGCAGCATTCAAGGCTTTAGTCAAGCACCTAACATCAGCACTGGTTTTGGCACAGCCAGACACAACAAAACCGTTTGATGTGTACTGCGATGCATCCAGCATTGGGATTGGATGTGTGCTGATGCAAGACCGAAGAGTGGTCGCGTATGGGTCATGGCAGCTTAGAAACCATGAGCAAAATTACCCAACTCACGACTTGGAGCTCGCTGCCATGGTACTTGCACTGAAAATGTGGAGGCACTACCTACTCGGTGACCTCGTACATTTATATACCGACCACAAGAGCCTCAAGTACATATTCACTCAGAAGGAGCTGAACATGAGGCAGCGAAGATGGTTAGAATTGATAAAGGATTACGAAATAGAGATCCATTACCACCCGGGCAAGGAAAACGTAGTGGCAGATGCACTGAGTCGCAAGTCACACGTCCACAATCTGACCATCACACCGTTGGAAGAGAGCGAACCACCACTGCATGTGATTCCACATGGAGCTCTCTACAACTTAGCTTTGATCCCCACAATCCGTGAAGAGATAGCGGCAGCTCAGAAACATGACAAGGGCATGTCGCATTTGCAGAGACGTGTAGACAGTGGGGAGCTGAAATGTTTCCGGAAGGACGGAGATGGCGTCCTATGGTTCAAGGACCGGATCGTCGTACCCCGTAACCCGGAATTACGGAAGAAAATCTTTAATGAGGCCCACTTGTCAAAGTTTTCTATTCACCCCGGCAGCAACAAAATGTATCAAGAACTCAGAAGCAAGTTTTGGTGGACACGGATGAAGCAGGAGATCGCGAAGTACGTGTCCGAGTGTGATACATGTCGAAGGGTGAAGGCAGACCATATGCGGAAACCGGGACTGCTACAACCACTGGGCGTTCCTGCCTGGAAGTGGGAGGACGAGAGCATGGACTTGATCGTCGGTTTACCCACCACTTTTCAAAAGCATGATTCTGTGTGGGTGATCGTCGATTGGCTCACCAAAGTTGCCCATTTCATCCCAGTCAACACCAACTACAACGCCAAGAAGTACGCTGAACTGTACATCTCACGGATCCTATGCTTGTACGGCGTACCCCGTACCATCATATCGGATTGGGGCACTTTATTTGTGTCCCGTTTTTGGGAGCAGCTACACGCTGCCTTGGGGACGAAGCTGATCCGTAGTTCAGCATACCACCCGCAGACAGATGGGCAAACCGAGCGGGTAAAACAGATCTTAAAAGACATGCTACGAGCTTGCGCTATCAACCACGGCAAGAATTGGGATGATCACTTGCCGTTAGCCGAGTTCTCGTACAACAATGGGTAGCAAGCCAGCATAAAGATGGCGCCTTACGAGGCGCTATACGGAAGAAAATGCCGCACACCATTGAACTGGTGTGAGTCTGGCGAAAGGGTTACCTTCGAGATTGACCTTGTCAACAACGCGGAAGAAAAGGTTCGACTGATTCAAGCGAACCTAAAAGCCGCCCAATCCTGTCAGAAACAGTACGGACCGGAGGAGACGCCCATTGCAGTTTGAAGTCGGGGATCACGTATATCTACGTGTGTCTCCAATGAAGGGCGTAAACAGATTTGGGGTGAGAGGAAAGTTGGCACCCCGATTCATTGGTACATTCCAGATTACCGAAAGATGTGGATCGGTAGCATACCGGCTAAAATTACCAGAAGCACTTTCCGATGTGCACGACGTCTTTCATATTTCCCAGCTGAGCAAGTGTCTCAAGCTATCTACTACCGTTCAGCTGGAGGACATTGAAGAACTGCAACCGGATCTCACCTATTGGGAGAAACCGGTTCAGGTCATTGACGAAAAGGCCCGAACCACACGCAACCGCACGTCGTGGTTCTATAAGGTTCTATGGAGTAATCACTCCGTGGACGAAGCAACATGGGAGAGCGAAGGATTTCTTCGCGCTAACTACCCCAACTTTTTCACGTCGTATATCCGGTAATTTTCCACCGTCCTCTCTCTCATTTTCACCTTATAATCTTGGGATGAGATTCTTTTAAGGGGGGAGGAGTGTAAGGGCCTCAGTTTTTGACACATGTTTGAAGTGTTCATCACCACACACACCTCATTTGAAGCAAGTTGATGAACACATTTGAAGAGCATGTAACCACCATCAACATGCTCATTAGGGAACAAACTCACATATTGCAAAAGTGGTATTTCCCACATGTAATATATAGGGGCTGGGCATATGAGAAACTCCTACACATTGCTAGGAATGCCCATGCCAAGTTTCATCCAAATTCAAAACATTTTGAGGTCATTTTGGGTGTAGCTAGAAAAAGGGCATTTTGAAACTACATTCAAATTCAAACTGTTTTTATCCCATGAATTCAAAAGTGGGAGACATATTCTTACTCAGCACATTTTTGTGAGCTCACACACCAACTTTCACTCCATTTGGAGTTGATCTTGACATGAGCTAAGTGGGGCAAATTCAAACTTTATTTGAATTTCAAACTGAACATGTACTGAAATTCATTGAAACCAAACCCAATTTGAATTCTAACCAACTCAAATGATTCAAGGGTAGATAATTAAAATCACCAGGGGCTTTGTGGGAACTACTGTTTACAACAGTGAATAGGAGTTAATCTCAGAGGTTAAAAATGAAAATGGGACCCACATGTCAGCCACAGGGATGATTCAACCGACTGAAACTTTCTCACTCGGGTCCCCGAGCTGCAGCTGCGGTCGCCACCGAGGGAGGCCGCCGCGCCAGAAGCTGCTTGGCCACGCGCGGGCACGAGTTGGTTCAGAGCCTTCTTAAGGCGTTCTCCCCCCTCCTCAGCCGAAGCCTCGCCAGTTTCTCCCTGCAAGAACACAGCGCCGGGAAAACTTTCTTCTGCCGCCCAGAACCGATCGGAAAGCTCCGATCACAGCCTCCCCGTCCCCTTCAGAACTACGGCAAGGTACTAGGAACCCTCCTCGTGCCTCCCCTTGATAGAACTCAGCTGAAACCTGTCGATCTCGGCTATACCGAGAGTTCAATTCGGTGACCTAAAACCGCCGCACTTCGGGCTCCCGTGGACAGCCCAACCGAGAGGCGATCACGCCCGAGCCAAGGCACCCTTGGACGCGCTGGTGATCGGTGCTGCTCACCCCCGAGCCACAGCCCGAGTGCTTGCTCACCGGTGGCGAATTTCCAGTTTTCCCCTTTCTGGGTACAGACCGACCTTCATGTGCGGTTCTGTCGAATTGATACTCTAGAAAGGATTAGAGGGCCTCAATCCACTCTCACACAAACTAGACACGGTAGAGCACAAGTTGCCTTCACAACCTTTGGTCTGAGAACCTCCGTAACCGGCTTATTTTGAAGTTTACCGACGGCGGAGCATGCCGGAGGCATCGGGTGCACGGTGAGAGCCTACTTCGGGCCTCCCCCGAGCTGCTTCAAGCTCATGTCGACCTTCCCTAAGATCCACTGATGCTCCCCGACCGGTTGCTCGAGTGATCAAAGTGCTAGGGAAGTCGGCCGACACGGCCGAAGTCTTTCCGAAGCCGCCGCTCGTCGCTGACCATGTGCCAGCCGTTTTCATGGCGAGCTGACCCCAGAATCCTGTTCCCCGAGTGAAAGTAGGCAGTGGCGGCCAGAATCGTGAAGTTTGGAGCTCCACAGAGGCTGCCGGCGAGCTCTCCGGCGAGGTACCCTGGCGGCAGAGCGCGGGCGGCGAGATGTAGACGAAAGGGGTGGGACCAGGCTGTCAGCGGCAGATATTTTAAATCTGGATCGGGTTGTGGCTGGGATCTGCTGTGCTGGCGCGCAAAAAACCCTGTAGGCCTCACTGTGCTGACGCCTCCGGGCCCAACACTTGTCCCCGTGCCCACCCGCAAGTTTAAACTTTTCCCCGAATTTCAGATTCCATTCAAACTTCAAATCCTCATAACTTTGGCTAGAGAGCTCCAAATTGAGTGAACCAAATTTTGTTGGATTCAGCTCTCCGAGCACTTTCCATCAAATAAAGTTTCACTTCAGGAAAAGCCTAATTCTCCAGAATTAATTCCTCAAAATTTAAACTCTTTGGAATTTTAATTAGAGATTCTTTTGGAGGAAACTTCTGCAAATTTTCTGGGAGGTTCACCAAAATATCCCTGAACTACCATAAAAATTTCGGATCCATTTGAGCTCATTTAATCCACCTAATGGTGTGATTAGTGAAACTGTTCAAGAGAAAATAGAAAATGTTCAGAAACATTTTCAGAATTTTCTCTGAAATTGTTTAGCTCATATCTTTAGCTAGGAACCTTAAAATTAAGTGAGACCAACTCCATTAGAACCTTCTGAAAATCTAGATTCCATAAAGTCAGGGCTTGCTCCATGAAAATCCCTTGAATACCCTAAGAGCTCCAATTAAGGTCAAGGACATAATTAATTGTGGAGGGCTCAAATGAGCTTTGCTGCAACTAAAACTTGACCAAGTCTGTGTTTAGGTTGTGACCAAGCCACAGTAAAAGTTTCACAGTCCTTGGGTCTGTCTAGTGAGACTTAGAAGGTTCACAAGTTTAAAACTCAATTCAAATGCATTTAATTAATACATGTACTTCTTATATCATGTAGTCGCTAAGTCGAGGAGGAACCCGAAGTCCTAGACTTCGTGACTCCGGAGGAGCAGCTAGCCTACGACCAAGAGCAGCAAGGCAATCTCCGGTTTGCATTAACCCTTTTACAAATTTTTATTGTTTTGAGCACTTACTTGAGTATTATGATTCCTTGCATTAGAGTCTTGTTTGGAAACCCAATTGCATAGCCAAGAAAACCATGGGTTGGGTTTAGGATTGCAAACCCCGTTAGCTACTTTAAGGCTAAGTTAGAGTAGGATTCGGTACAAGTCGAGTAGTTGGAACTACTCGCGAGCATAGGCTAGAGGCACTCGACTCGGGTAGAGATAGCACATGATACACATGGCAAGAAAGATGAGACCGAGCGGAGAGTAAGGTCAGCAGGAATTTGGGGCCTGGGTGCTGTAGCTCCGCTTGTGTCGATTGAGGACCGAGCCGTGTGTGGGCCTGTTGAACAAGCTAGAACAGTACCGAAGACCTACCGGCTTTATGGGAACCGGGAAACCGATGTAACTCGGGTAGCTGGGTGTTGAGGCATAGCTGGTCGTTCAGAGGGTTGGTTGAGAGCTCGAGGTGTAAATCGGCTGGCGGCACTGAGATGCGCGTGCAGAGACGTCTTGCTCGGGACGATTGGACCGGTTAAACATTTGGCTAACGGGTGAAAGGTAGTTGCGTACGGCATCCGTGATGGTTGTTGTAGGCAACATCGAGGGCGTACGTGACGGGTTGATTGGGTAACCCTTCAGGTGTAAATCGATTATAATCGCCGTCCCTCACGGTCAGTGAGTATCACTTGTTCACTGTACCATGACGTAGAAAGAACAGGCTAGTTACATGTTAAAATGTTGCTGATTGAAAGATGGACTTGATTGTTAATGAATTGCTGTAGTTTAGAGCTAATTAGAGTTCCTTTCAACTTTGGGAAAAGTACATGAGAGAAATGTGTTTCTTGTTTGATTGCGGCTCTCTCATGTGCCTTAGCGTAAGGTTCTCCACAACCTGCTGCTAAAACTTGAAAGTAAGGTTCCACTAATTAGGCGAGTCCTTTGCAACTTGTTTTTATCTCATGTACCCGTTACCCCTCATGTAGAAGTTCCATGTTTAGGAGAGACGAGTCAGTCTTGCTGAGCCTTCGTGCTCACTGCTTGTGTTTGAAGCTTTTGCAGGGTTCTATGAGGAAGGGAGTCCCGAGGAAGAGACGGAACCCCAGGAGGGGAACCCCGTCGAGTGGGAGTCGTGCACGCCGCCGTGTTAGTGTGCGTGTGTGCTAGCGAGGACACGTTCATGGGCTGAAAATGAACTTGATGCGTAGTCTATGCCCGTGAGTGTAGACTGGACCCATTTTGTTGTAAAAATGTTCATAAACCACTTTATGTAATAAAAGTTTTGCTTCCGCTTTGTACCTTTGATGTGTGTTATTCGGTGCTGTGCAACGCAGCACCCCTCAGCGTGATCCTGGCTCGACAAGGCCATGGGGTCGTGTCAAAGCACCACCGCGGGAGTCGCGGGAGATCGTGAGGTAGATGAAGGGGGCGCCGGGTCCACCGGTCAGTCCCTGTTCTCTCGCGGGGATCCACTTTGCAGCTGGGATCCGGTGCGGCAGCGGTGGTAAAACCCCTTGGGCTGCGGTGTGGCCGCGATCTCAGTGGGGCCGATTTAAAGAGTGTGGGCCCACCCACAGAGTTTAAACATTTCTGGGATTTTCCAGTTTTAGTTCAAACTTCAAAGGAATACAACTTTTGCTAGGAAGCTCCAAATTTAGTGAACTAAATTTTTCTAAACTCATATTTTTTAGTACATTCCAGAAACACAAATTTCAGCTCATGAAACTTAATGGTTTTCCATAATTAATTCCCTAAATTTTAAACTGTTAGGAATTTTATCTAGGGAATTACTTTATGAAAAATTCTGAAATTTGGCTGAGAGGTTCATTATAAAATCCTTGAGTCGCAGTAAAAGTTTCAGAGCCATCCAAGTTCATTTAGTCACCCTACAAATCAAGTTTTACCTCATGAAAATCCTTAATTCTCCAGAATTAATTCCTCAAAGTTTAAACTGTGTGGAATTTTAACTGGAGAATCCCTTGGAGGAAAATACCGAAATTTTGCTGGGATGTTCACCAAAACATCCCTGAGCTACCATAAAAATTTCACATCCATTTGTGCTCATTTGATCCACCTAATGGTATGGTTAATAAAACTGTTCCAGAGAAAATAGAAAATGTTCAGAAACATTTTCAGAATTTTCTCTGAAATTGTTTAGCTCATATCTTCAGCTAGGAACCTTCAAATTAAGTGAGACCAACTCCATTAGAACCCTCTGAAAATATAGTTTTCAAAATGTCATGGCTTGCTCCATGAAAATCCCTAGAACACTCTAAAGCCTCCAATTAAGGTCAAGTACATAATTAATTGTGGAGGGCTCAAATGAGCTTTGCTGCAACTAAAACTTGACCAAGTCTCTATTTAGGTTGTAACCAAGCCACAGTGGAAATCTAAGAGTCATTGAGTCTGTCTAGTGGGACTTATAGCCTTCACAAGTTTAAAACTCAATTCAAATGCATTTAAATTAATCCATGTACTTGTTATATCATGTAGTCGCTAAGGTCGAGGGGGAACCGGAAGTCCTAGACTTCGTTACTCTGGAAGAGCAGCTAGCCTACGACCAAGAGCAGCAAGGCAAGCTACGGTTTGCATTAACCTTTTTACAAATTTTTATTGTTTTGAGCACTTACTTGAGTATCATTATTTCTTGCATTGGAGTCTTGTTTGAAAACCCAATTGCATAGCCAAGAAAACCATGGGTTGGGGTTAGGATTGAAAACCCCGTTTAGCTACTGCAATGCATAGGCTAGAGGCACTCGACTCGGGTAGAGATAGCACATGAAACACATGGCAAGAAAATGAGACCGAGCGGAGAGTAAGGGCAGCAGAACTTTGGGGCCTGTGTGCTATAGCTCCGCTTGTGTCGATTGAGGACCGAGCCGTGTGCGGGCCTGTTGAGCAAGATAGAACAGTACTGAAGACCTACTGGCTATATGGGAACCGGGAAACTGATGTAACTCGGGTAGCTGGGTATTGAGGCATTGCCCGTCGTTCAGAGGGTAGGTTGAGATCTTGAGATGTAAATCGGCTGGCGGCACTGAGATGTGCGTGCAAAGACCTCTTGCTCGGGACGATGGGACCGGTTCAATATTTGGCTGACGGGTGAAAAGTGGTTGCGTACGGCGTCCGTGATTGTTGCTGTAGGCAACATCGAGTACGGGCGTACGTGATGGTTATTCGGGTAACCCTGCAGGTGTTAATCGATTATAATCGCCGTCCCTCGTGGTCAGTGAGTACCACTTGTTCACTGTACCGTGACGTAGAAAGAACAGGCTAGTTACATGTTAAAATGTTGCTGATTGAAAGATGGACTTGATTGTTAATGTTTTGCCATAGTTTAGAGCTAATTAAAGTTCCTTTCAACTTTGGGCAAAGTACATGAGAGAAATGCGTTTCTTGTTTGATTGCGGCTCTCTCATGTGCCTTAACGTGAGGTTCTCTACAACCTGCTGCTAAAACTTGAAAGTAAGGTTCTACGAATTAGGCGAGTCCTTTGCAACTTATTTTACCTCACGTGCCTATCACCCCTCATGCAGAAGTTTCATGTTTAGGAGAGACGGGTCAGACTTGCTGAGCCTTCGTGCTCACTGCTTGTGTTTGAAGCTTTTGCAGGGTTCTATGAGGAAGGGACTCCCGAGGAGGAGAAGGAACCCCAGGATGGGAACCCCGTCAAGTGGGAGTCGTGCACGCCGCCGAGTTAGTGTGTGTGCGTGCTAGCGAGGACACATTCACGGGCTGAACGTGAACTCGATGCGTAGTCTACGCCCGTGAGTGTAGACTGAACATATTTTGTTGTACAAATGTTCATAAACCTTTTTATGTAATAAAACTTTGCTTCTGCTTTGTACCTTTGATGTGTGTTATCAGGTGCTGTGCAACGCAGCACCCCTCAGCGTGATCCTGGATGGACAAGACCGTGGGGTCGTGTCAGCGTTGGTATCAGAGCTCGCTTGAGGTTTAACGCACGACAAAGGTCATCTTTTTTGAAAATCCAGTGAGGAACGAGTTAGTAGCCCGTATAAGGATGTTATTAGCATATAGAAAGTGACATACTAACCTATTTGCTTATGTTGGAAAATCGTGTATCTCGGGATGTTTATGTCTTGGGTGGTGCACGTAAGCGCTGTCCACCAGTGCGCACAAGCTGAAGGGTGGAGCCCCACGGGTGGTAGGTGACCCGACCCGCTTTAATATCCTCTACGAATCTTCATGTCGTTTGGGGTATTCGAGCAACGTATGTCCCTGGCGTGCTTCGTGCAGTTTGGGAGACCCCGTCACGTGGTCAGTAACGTGAACACGTAGCTCAAGGCGTGTTTGGCTTGAGAACATCCGGGCGAGTGATGACGGCCGGATGTACGAACTGTATGGATTCCGGGCTCCGGGTGCACCTGAGTCTGATGATTGTTTGAGTTTTCCGCAGGTAGTCTAACCACGAAACGGTAGATGTGTAGCATCCGTGTGCGAGTGACGTTTAGTGCCACTGAACTAACAAAGCCGGCTAAGTCCGGTATAGGGTTTTTCTTTGTGAGGACGTAGTACCGACATGCTCTGGTGATGCATCGACGTCACACTTCACTAAATGAACAACTCCATTGTAAAACTTGAAGGTTTTAATCCCAAGCAGTAAAAATTGATGTAACTCCTTCCCTTGAACAGGATATTCAATGTTAACAAGTTTTAACTTATAGGATACTAAGGACAGAGTCCCCTGTTTTCAGCTGAATTAAGGCTGGAGTTAATCAGAGGTTAGAGGTTGATTCCTTCCGAGGTTGGGGTCATATGATACATTTTAGGAAACCTTTGGGAGAGCTTTACAACTTTTCTGTTGAGGTCAAGAGGTGTTTCATCGCTTAACCAATCGGAAAATGCAGTAGAGTTGAAACTGTCCAGAAAACAGGGCAGAGCAAACACTCTCTGTAAACTCTCTGTAAATTGAGAATAACTTCCTGCATAAAAATCTAAAAAATAGAAAATGAGGTAGTTCTGGAAAGCTTAGAAGATGGGTTACAACGTTGTAACAGAAAGTTTTGTCAGATAGGGAGCAAAATTAACTGGAATTCTTGGATCAAATCAGTACCTGAGGCAGGGAGGTGCTGTCCTATTTTCTCCAGAAGTTCTGTTAACTTTGGCATCTCACAACTTTTGAACCAGAGAGATATTAGGACAAGCAAACAGTTTCTGGAAAGCTTTTGAAGTTAACTTTAACTTTTATGTTGAGCTCCAGAATTGGTTTTGCCTTTAGCAGGGTCTAAATCAGGTTAAAATGTAAACTGGTCAGAACTGTCAGGTTGGACAGCAGATCAGTAGTCAAATTTGTTTAAATTTGAACTATATTTCCAAATTTTATGGGTTCAATGACATGTTTTGTGTTATAACTCAATGGTTTACTGTTCAAATAAATATTTGACATTTCTCAGATATATTTTTACAGATGACAGCGGATAAACAGTTCGAGAACGGGTGGGTGGAATCTCACTGTTCTCACCACAGTGGCTATCCGGAAGCATTGAGGCAGATGCTTCAATATTTTGGTTACAACCAGATGCCGCAGTACTTCGCCAAGGAAGAAGGCGAGTAGGGGAACAAGACATGGACAATCCATGTCGAGGGCCCTGCAGGACCTACGCCACCCGGTTGGGTGCCGTTCACCGTCACGATGAGAGGTAGACAACCGGAGGGGATGTGCAAACTGGCAGCCCGCGACACCATATCGCGTTTCTGCCAACTACACGTGAGGGCTATGGAGGGCACTGCATACACGCTCATTCCGGTGGAGGGATGGGCTCATCATGTGTGGGAAGGGAGGTACTGGGAGGCAACCGATCCGAGTTGCCCAAGGTACAGCCCCGCGGAGGCAAACCTTAGCCTCCAGATGAGGGCGGGAAACGCTGTGATGGACAGCCAAGCTGTTCATACGGAGTGTCTTGCCGAACAGCTTAAGGAAAGCAGTAGCCATGGATACCATTTCGAGAGTGCTCACAGCGCACTCTGCAATGTGCTCCTTCCGACGATCAAGCGACTGAACGAACAGCATAATCAGTTGCATCGTCTGAAGAAGGCGAAAAAGAAAAGCCGTGTTGACATCGCGGCGCTGCAAGAACTGGTGCAGGCTCTGACCCAGCAGAATGAGGACCTTACTCAAGAGTGGGACGACGCTATTGAGGATGGGCAATGTTGGGAAGAAGACTACAACCAAGCCATGGACGAGGTGCATGCATTGCAGGACCTCGTACCTCCGGTATTGGGCATACCTGTGGTGTTGGGTCTTCCAGCTATGGGAGAGCCCGAGATGGGAGAATAGGTTGTAGATCCAGAGCTACCAGCAGAGGTACCGGAGGAGGACGACCCGCAGGAGGTCGAGTTCTACTCCGAGTAGGGGGTCACCGTTGCCAAGTAGGGCAGCCAGATTGATGTAACCCAAACTTTTGTAACCGGTAACATGTCGTGTAGGCAGTAGCGTATGTATAGGCAGTGATGACATGAGCATGACTTCTCAGAGACCCGAGAATAATGTATCTTGTATATGTGAATGTTGTGCAAATTATTCATGCGTCACTTCAATACCTACTGTTGCATATGGAATTTTGAAGTGTGACATGTGCTAATCACTGCTGTTTTGAATTTCAGAATGACTCGTACTCGTGCCAACCCGGATGTTGGGGGTTCTAGTCAAGGGGGAGAAACCTCCCAACAGCTGCCACAGCCAACGGTTACACCGGCCGACATCGTGGCGGCAATGGCGGGTTCTCATCAGCAGCACACGGAGTTGCTGCAAACTCTCATCGCCAATACGTCTCGCCTAGAGAGACGTCAAGAGTGTGAGGAGCGTCAACAGAGCTCTTACTCCGACTTCCTAGCGACTCATCCCCCGGTATTCTCAAGGGTGGATGAACCCCTCGATGCGGACAACTGGCTCCGCACGATAGAGATGAAGTTCGGGCTGCTCCAAATAAGTGAGCAGCGCAAGACTCAGTTCGCGGTCTAACAGCTCCAGGGATCCGCGAGCGCGTGATGGGCAAACTTCTGTGCTTCACAGCCCACCGACCGAGTTATGACCTGGGTGGAGTTCTGGACGGCCTTCCGAGCCTATTACATACCGCCGGGTCTGATGAAGAGGAAGACGCAGGAATTCTTACACCTGCAACAAGGGAGCCGGAACGCGCTGGAATATTCCAGAGCGTTCAATGATCTCGCGCTCTACGCGTAATATCACGCCGATACTGATGAGAAGCGGCGGGACCACTTCTACCAGGGGCTTAATCCGCTCCTGAAGGACAAACTGGCGATGTTCAATCGCGGCAGCCTCAACGACATCATTGATGCTGCGATTGTCCAGGAGGACTCTGGCACGGAGTTAGCGGTGGCGGAGAGAAAGCGAAGCGCGCCGCAAAGCAGCGGAGAAGGAGGCGGTTCTTCTCAGAAATTTCGGATGCTGAATCGCCCACCATCAGGTTCACGATGGCAGCCACCACAAAGGTCGATGCCATTCCGCAGCCGGCTGTACTATTCACCAGCATTCAGGCCAGCACTGCCAGCACCACCTCCACCACAACAACAGCAGCAGCGGGCAATGCCGCGTGCGTACGCACCTCAGCAGCGTATGCCGGGATTTCATCCCCCAAGCACCGGCCAAGCAGCGGCCACATGTTACACGTGTGGTCGTCCAGGACACTTCTCCAGCAGTTGCCCGGAGAGGCAAGGCGGCGGAGTTGCACCACAACTTCCCGGGAGGAATCAGCCCCGGAACCCTACTAATGCGCGGCGGGCAAACCCTAGGCCCGGCACCGTCCACCAGCTTGCCATAGAGGACGTGTCGGAGGGTGAGCCGATCCTTGCGGGTATGTTCCAACTCCACCAGCATCCCGCCATAGTACTATTTGATTCAGGCGCCACGCACAATTTTATTAGCCAAGCTTTCATTGCTAAATATAGCTTGCAAATACTACCCACCGATAGCCCATATTTGATTTGTTCACCGGGTGGGAAGATTTCAGCAAACGTAATGGTTTCCAAAGCACCATTATGCTTAGCGGGTAGAATGTACCCTACGTCTCTCATAATCTTAGAGGGACATAAGGTCGATGTTATCCTAGGGATGTCGTGGTTAACCCGCCACGGCGCTGTTTTAGACACCGTCCTTCGAATCGTGCACTTGAACTCAGAAGTGCACGGATCTCACTCCTTATTTCTGGACAGTCCAGCAATAAAACTTCCAAGTGTCTATCAAGCCACAACCATCAGATTGGAAGATATTCCAGTGGTCCGAGAGTTCCCTGACGTGTTCCCGGATGATTTACCGGGGATGCAGCCCGATAGAGAGGTGGAGTTCAAGATTGAACTTGCACCGGGAACCATGCCAATATCCCGAAGGCTGTACAAGATGGCGCCCAAGGAATTGGCTGAACTGAAGACTCAGCTAACGGACTTGCTAGAGAAGGGTTTTATAAGGCTGAGCTCCTCTCCATGGGGCTGTTCGGCATTATTTGTGAAGAAGGATGAGATGTTACAGCTTTGCGTGTACTATCGTCCATTAAATGCCGTAAGCATCAAGAACAAGTACCCGTTGTCACGGATCGACATGTTGTTTGATCAGTTGGTCGAAGCAAAGATCTTTTACAAGATGGATTTAAGATCTGGGTACCATCAGATTAAGATACGGGCGGAAGACATTCTGAAGACGGCTTTCTCGACGAGGTACGTGCTTTATGAGTACCTGGTCATGTCCTTCGGCCTCACCAACGCTCCAGCTCAGTTCATGTATTTAATGAACTCGGTATTCATGCTGGAGCTGGACAAGTTTGTCGTGGTCCTCATCGACGACATACTTGTATATTCCAAGTCGGAGGAAGATCACAAGAAGCATCTGCGTATAGTCTTGCAATGGCTGCGGGATCACAAGCTATACGCGAAATTCAGCAAGTGCGAATTCTGGATATCGCAAGTGCCTTTTCTTGGGCATATCATCTCAGCGGATGCTATCGCTGTAGACCTGAGCAAAATCACACAAGTGCTGAACTGGAAATCCCCGAGAACTGTTCATGAGGTACGGAGTTTCCTCAGACTCGCAGGATATTATCGGAGATTCATTCCGAACTTCTCGAAGATTGCCAAGCCTATGACGGAGCTGCTGAAGAAGGCTACCAAATATGTTTGGAGTCAAGCATGTGAAGCGGCATTCAAGGCTTTAGTCAAGCACCTGACATCAGCACCGGTTTTGGCGCAGCCAGACTCAGCAAAACTGTTCGATGTGTACTACTATGCATCCGACAATGGGCTCGGGTGTGTGCTGATGCAAGACCGAAGAGTGGTCGCGTATGGGTCACGGCAGCTTAGAAACCATGAGCAAAATTATCCAACTCACGACTTGGAGCTCGCTGCCGTGGTACTCGCACTCAAAATGTGGAGGCACTACCTACTCGGTAACCTCGTACATTTATATACCGACCACAAGAGCCTCAAGTACATGTTCACTCAGAAGGAGTTGAACATGAGGCATCGAAGATGGTTAGAACTTATAAAGGATTACGAAATAGAGATACATTATCATCCGGGCAAGGCAAACGTAGTGGCAGATGCGCAGAGCCGCAAGTCACACGTCAACAATCTGACCATCACACCGTTGGAAGAGAGCGAACCACCACTACATGTGATTCCACATGGAGCTCTATACAACTTAGCTTTGATCCCCACCATCCGTGAAGATATAGCGGCAGCCCAGAAGAATGACAAGGGCATGTCGCATTTGCGGAGACGTATATACAGTGGGGAGCTGAAATGTTTCCGGAAGGACGGAGACAGCGTCCTATGGTTCAAGGACCGGATCGTCGTACCCCGTAACCCGGAATTACGGAAGAAAATCTTTGATGAGGCTCACTTATCAAAGTTTTCTATTCACCCCGGCAGCAACAAAATATATCAAGAACTCAGAAGCAAGTTTTGGTGGAAACGGATGAAGCGGGAGATTGCAAAGTACGTGTCCAAATGTGATACATGTGGAAGCGTGAAGGCAGATCATATGCGGAAACCGGGACTGCTACAACCACTGGGCATTCCTGCCTGGAAGTGGGAAGATGTGAGCATGGACTTCATCATCGGTTTACCCACCACCTTTTAGAAACAGGATTCTGTGTGGGTGATCGTCGACCGACTCACCAAAGTTGCCCATTTCATCCCGGTCAACACCAACTGTAATGCCAAGAAGTATGCTGAACTGTACATCTCACGGATCCTATGCTTGTACAGCGTACCCTGTACCATCATATAGGACCGGGGCACTTTATTTGTGTCCCATTTCTGGGAGCAGCTGCACACTGCATTGGGGACGAAGCTGATCCGTAGTTCAGCGTACCACCTGCAGACGGACGGGCAAACCGAGCGGGTAAATCAGATCCTAGAAGACATGCTACGAGCTTGCGCTATTAACCACGGCAAGAATTTGGATGATCACTTACCATTAGCCGAGTTCTCGTACAACAATTGGTACCAAGCCCGCATAAAGATGGCACCCTACGAGGTGCTATACGGAAGAAAATGCCGCACACCATTGAACTGGTGTGAGTCTGGCGAAAGGGTTACCTTCGGGATTGACCTTGTCAACAACGCGGAGGAGAAGGTTTGGCTGATTCAAGCGAACCTAAAAGCCACCCAATCCTGACAGAAACAGTATGCGGACCGGAGGAGACGCCCATTACAATTCAAAGTCGGGGATCACGTATACCTACGTGTGTCTCCAATGAAGGTCGTAAACAGATTTGGGGTGAGAGGAAAGTTGGCACCCCGATTCATCGGTCCATTCCAGATTAC
This sequence comes from Neostapfia colusana, assembly GCA_030760725.1. Lineage (NCBI taxonomy): Eukaryota > Viridiplantae > Streptophyta > Magnoliopsida > Poales > Poaceae > Neostapfia > Neostapfia colusana. The sequence goes on along the minus strand of JASWHV010000010.1, from coordinate 14,904,593 downwards.
CGAAAGATGTGGATCAGTAGCATACCGGCTGAAATTACCAGAAGCACTTTCCGGTGTGCACGACGTCTTTCACATTTCCCAGCTGAGGAAGTGTCTCAAGCTATCAACTACCGTTCAGCTGGAGGGCATTGAAGAACTGCAACCGGATCTCACATATCGGGAGGAACCGTTCAGATCATTGACGAAAAGGCCCGAACCACACACAACCGTATGTTGTGGTTCTACAAAGTTCTGTGGAGTAATCACTCCATGGACGAAGCGACATGGGAGAGTGAAGGATTTCTTCGCACTAACTACCCCGACTTTTTCACGTCGCATATCTGGTAATTTCCCACCGTCCTCTCTCTCATTTTCACCCTATAATCTCGAGACGAGATTCTTTTAAGAGGGAAGGAATGTAAGGGCCTCAGTTTTTGACACATGTTTAAAGTGTTCATCACCACACAACACACCTCATTTGAAGAAAGTTGATGAACACATTTGAAGAGAATGTAACCATTATCAACTTGCTCATTAGAGAATAAACTCACAAGATGTAAAAGTGGCATTTCCCACATACATTATATAGGAGCTGGACATTTGGAAAACTCCTACACCTTGCTAGGAATGTCCATGCCAAGTTTCACCCAAATTCAAAACCTTTTTGAAGTTTTTTGGGTATAGCTAGAAAAAGGGTAGTTTCAACTCAAATTCAAATTCAAACTGTTTTTATCCCATGAATTCAAAAGTGGGAGGCATATTATTACTCAGCACATATTTGTGAGCTCACACACCAAATTTCACTCCATTTGGAGTTGATCTTGACATGAGCTAAGTGTAGCAAATTAAAACTTTATTTGAATTTCAAACTGAACATGTGCTGAAATTTAGTCAAACCAAACCCAATTTGAATTCTAACCAATTCAAATGGCTCAGGGGTGAATAATTCAAATCACCATGGGCATTGTGGGGATTACTGTTTACAACAGTAATATGGAGTTAAGTTCAGAGGTTAAAAATGAAAGTGGGACCCACATGTCAGCCACTGAAGAAATTCAACCGATTGAATCTTCAGTGCTCGGGTCCCCGAGCTTCTTCCGAGAGCGCCACCGAGGGGAGACCGCCGCGCCACCAGCTGCTTGCTGATCTCGGCCGCTGAACCGACTCCCGGGGCCCTTATCTACGCGCCCGAGCGGTTGCAGGGGGTTTTCACCGCTGCCCCGACGCGCCCCCGTCCAGAAAACTGAAGTTCCTCGCCACCCGGGTGAATTCTCGGTCCCTCATCGCCCGGCCGATCCAGTGATCCTCCGGCGATCTGAGACCAGCACCAGGTGCTCCAAGCCCTCTTCGACACCCTCGCGTCGGTTCCAGGCTCGGAGGAGTCCTTCCCGAGCTCCACCGCGATGATCTTTCCTCTGCCGGTTCAGCTCGAGCCGCCACCGCGGGAACGATCCATCCGGCCACCACAGCCCACCGTTCACCGAGCTGTGAACAGCAAAGAGGTTCGCCTTCAGTCCCTCTTTCATTCCCGCAAGCTCCGGTGGCATGACATAAACTGCTCACGCCGGAATTTCATGTTTTCGTGATGGTGTGCAAAAGTGGAGTCTGAACCGATCCACGAAATTCGTAGTCCACGCTGCATCACTCATCCTCCCATGGGGGAGATCACTTCTAGGTGCCCGTACAAGTCCATAGGAGCAGAAACCACGAAGAACCATCGAGGGAAACCGCTGTTCTTCGAGTTTTAGTAGAAATCCCAATTTCCGGCCTAGGTCGCACGGTGACAGCCCAACACAGCCCTTCCCGAGCTCCGTGGAGCTCATGTCGACCTTTCCTAAGGTCCACTTATGCTTCCCGACCGTTCGCTCGAGTGATTGAGGTGCTAGGGAGGTTGGCCGACACAGCCGAAGTTCTCCCGAGGCCGCCGCTCATCGCTGACTAGGTGCCGGCCATTTTCATGATGAACTGATCCCGGAATCGTGTTCCCCGAGTGAAAATAGGCAGGGGCAGCCAGAATCATGAAGTTTAGAGCTCCACAGAAGCGGCCGGCGAGCTCTCCGGCAAGGTATCGCGGCGGCAGAGCGCGGGCGGCGAGAGGTAGACGAAGGGGTGGGTCCCGTATGTCAGCGGCTCGGATTTTAAACAGGGATCAGTCTGCGGCTCGGATCCGGTGTGCTGGCGCGCAAAAACCCCGTAGACCCCGGTGTGCCATCGCTCTAGCGTGTGACGCCCTCAATTCTGTGGAAAACCACGGAACCGAGAACTAATGCATATGTGTGCCCAGGATGTTCATCACACATACACATACGTTCCACAAACTGAATTCAGATTATATATTACCACGAATAACAGAGTTTATTACAGCACCTCATGAGTCTTGGACTCATGCTCGGAAGTCCTTATTTCTACGCAGCGGAAATCTTATTTAAATGCGGAAGCAAAAACTAATGCGGAAGCAAAACTAAGCAGAAGTGGCTCCATCTCTACTCCCTCCACAGGCAAGGTTGAGAACAGATCACACGCCATAATGCTCTACTCGGTCTTCATAGTAGTCTTTTCTTGCTATTGATGAAGAAATAATAATGCAAGTTTGAGTACAATGATGTACTCAGCAAGTGCGGCAATAACACATGACATGCAGCTCATAAACAAGGTAGTTATAAAAGGCTTATTTGCAGAAAAGCAGATTTATAAAACCGTGATAAAACAGCAACTTAACTTTAGATGAATGTATTCCCAGCATGTATGAAATTACCAACATACCTCCATAACTTCCCGTGTTCCATCCAAACATTAACCAATCTTTTACCCATACTCACGAATACCTCCTCGTATTCGCTACCATCTCACCTCATGAAACAACCTTGTCTCGCACCGAGACCAATCTCATATCATGACCCACCAGTCATGCAACCCTTTCATCATCCAGACTTAACAATTCCAAACCAAACCATAACCAAAAACCATAACCAAAAACCTTCCCAATAACCATTCCAGTAACCATCCCATCCAATCATGGCAGTTTAGCCAGGTGCTCATGACCGTAAGCTCGGCTATCATGATAGTTTTAATAACTCTGCAGAGTTTGCACCTCTTTACCCACAAGTTTGTGATTTCGTCACCCGTCGGCGACTGCAGAACCTCCATTATACCAGTACAAAACCGTCGTTGTATGGTCAAGAGATCACAAAATAGCCTTTACAAAGGGGTTACTAGATGTATTGACTCACTAAGGTTTCACCGGCAGGCTAGAATCTCCAATTCTCCCACCCACGGGCCCTCTCTTGTGCCATGCAGTTCCCAGGGCAGTCCTCACTCGACTCCCATTCCCCGCGCCTTCCACAGTCCATAACACTCTAGCAACCTACCTAATTACTCAGCTAAGCCGCACCCATACTTGGCCTTGTGGTGGCACTGTTATCCTGGCATGTGCATGCATGAACCGGTCCTTAGATCTACGGCAAGCAAAACCACCATCTCATGCTACCTCATTCACAAACCCAGGCTTGCCTAGATCTCCCTCCGATCCATGTTCATTAACATTATCAGTTTCTTATCATCATTACGAGTGCAGTTAGCTAGACACATCTATCTTGCTTCCCAACCCCATGGACTCAGTGAAGCATAAAGAAAAAACCATACCCGACTCATATACTTCCCAGGCGACAAGGGTGGTTTAATCAGAACTAGTAAACTCCTATAAAAAGGGTTTCCCATCATGTTTGACTCAGCACGCACACCTTTTCGCAAAACAAAATAGTTTTACCCAAAACATAGGATCAACATGGTCAAGGAGCACTTGCCTTGTTCTTGCGGTTCCGGTTGTTCTTGATTCTCAAAACCTTGTTGCTGCAGCTCGTCGTAGACAGCTTCCTGAGTTTGTTCTGCTATGTAGGATTCACGTGCATACAAGATTCACAGCAATCAATATCATGCACAAAACCCTAAACTAGATGCGATGATGCACATGCATGCTATCCTATGATTAGTTTCATTAGATTGATCTGTACGTGTTTTTGCATGGCTTGCATGGTCAGAGATGTTCGGATCAAAGGTGGTCGTGGCGATGATCTTGTTTTTAGATCAAACTGATCATCGAGTGATCTGTCCACGAAAAGGCTTCTGTTCGAAAGGAATCGAAGAACAGATGCAAAGAGATGAACAACATGATGTCGTAAGGTGGTATTGAAGTCCTACCTCACGTTTTTCTTGACTTCGAGGTCCTCCTCAGACCATTTGGTTCTTCTCCGATGATCTCCCTTGTTGCACTTCAGCGATGGTTTGCTCGGCGAGTTAGGGCTAGGCTCTAAGTCGTCGGCTCAGGATTTGAAAGAGAAGTTTGTGGTTTCGGCCAGAGGTTTTGGGTTCTATTTATAATCGGGAAGAGAAGAGTCCTAATCTGATTGGATCCCGAATAAGAGTCTTATTCAGATCTTTGTTGGATCCTAACGTCTTATCTTTGGTAACATCGTGGAATTTAGATCGGTTTATGTTGCGTACCGGTATCTTTACGCGTAAAAACCGCTCCAGAACTTGCTACCTCCATGATGATGAGCTCCGGAAGCTCCACGTGTTCTCCGGGCCTGGTATCTCCTCATCCGCAGAGACGAGCTCCGGTTGTGCCGTGTGTCAATCGATCGAGACCTCCCTCTTCTTCGGAGACGAGCTCCGCGCACGCCACGTGTGGGTGCCGGTCTTTCCGCCTTTCCTTCCCTCAGGGACATGCCCCGAGGTCGACACGTGTCCAGCAGCGACGGACCTCCGGAGATAAGCTCCGGTGGCGACACGTGTTCAATAGATCCGGACTTCTCGGAGATGGGTTCCGAGATTAACACGTATCCCATGCGACTGGTCCCCTGACTTCCGCGAGGACTAGCTCCGAAGGTGACATGTGTCCCATGAAAAATGCATTTGCTTCTTCCGCAGAGGCTAGCTCCACGGGCAACAGGCGTCCCACAGGGTCGGACCTCTTTCCAATTGCGGAGGTGACCCCCGAGCCTGCGACGTATCGTGTTTAGCGTCGGACCTCTCCCTATCTCTCGGGAATGAGTTCCGAACACGCCACGTGGTCTGCTGGTCGTGGAAGTTGCCTTCGGCGCTCTCAGAGAGCTTTTACTGGCTATCCAATTGATACTTGTTTCTGTTCCCTCTTCTGAAAATGTTTTTCTTCTTCATAAAACATGAACATATGCTGACACCCGGGATGAGGGTGTCACAAATCTACCCCCCTTAAATTGAATCTCGCCCTCGAGATTCGTTAGTAGAAAATAGATAGGGGAATTCAGCCTTAATATCCTCTTCACGCTCCCATGTGGCTTCAGCTTCAGTATGATGTCTCCATTGTGTTTGCTTAACCAGTCCATTCCGAGTATGATGTCAATTCCGTGGGAGTCCAAGACAATAAGGTTGGCAAGGAAGTCTACCCCCCTTATTTTAAGGCTTACCTTAGGACATACTATACTAGTCCTCATTTCTCCTCCGGGAGAATTAACTAACATAGCACATTCTAGGTGGGATACGGGTAGATGATGTTTGGCAACATATTTGGATGATATGAAGGAATGCGATGCTCCGGAATCAAATAAAATGGTGGCTGGGTTGGAGTTGGCAAGGAACATACCAATTGCGACGTCCTCAGCCTGTTGTGCTTCCTCAGCAGTGACATGGTTAACGTGGCCACGAGCATAGTTCTGCGGTCCTCGGTTCCCTTGGTTGTCCCCTCCGTTTGGTCGCTGATTCTGCTTGGGCACGTTACCTTGCTGTCCAGGGCCTCTCTTCAGGCACTGGTTAGCGAAGTGGCCTACTTCCCCGCATGCAAAGCATGCCCTGTTGCCTACGGCAGCAGGTACGTTGGGGCGGGGGTTTTGAACAGGAGCGCCCTTGTTAGGCCGGGGCGCAGGAGGCATGGGCACACGAGGTGCCGGTGCAACGAGCCGTTGCTGTGGTGGCTGACCAGGGCGGTACGTAGGAGTGGTCGATCCATGCTGCGGTGCAGGGGGCATGTATCTAGGTCGTACGTTGCTCCCTTGGGGCTGGTATGGGATCTTTCTTTTGCACTCGCGCTCGATCTCTCGGATCTTGTTTTCGACCACAATAGCCTTATCAACCAGCTTCTGGAAGCTTACGTAGTCATTGTTGAGGAGCTGAACCTGGATCTCATTGTTCAACCCTCTCATGAACAGGTACTGCTTCCTCTGATCTGAGTTGACATCTTCGGGGGCATACCGGGACAGTTGGATGAACTTGTTGAGGTATTGGTTCACACTTTTCTGCCCTTGGCGGAGACCTTCAAACTCCTGCCTCTTGAGCATCATTACGCCAACAGGGATATAGTGGGAGCGGAAATTTTCCTTGAACTCAGTCCAAGTGATTGTCTCCGGGTTGGCATGGGCGTTGCTCAAGGCATCCGACCAGTCAGCAGCTGCTCCCATCAGTTGGTGCGACGCAAAGAGAACCTTCTCTCGGTCGTTGCACTGAACAATGGCAAGCTTCTTCTCCATGGATTTCAACCAATCATCGGCCTCCATTGGATCGCTTGCTTGAGCAAAGGTGGGTGGTCGAGTCCTCATGAACTCTCCCAACCTGTTATGAGCCGGCGGTGGTGGTGGCGGTGGTGCCGGAACGGGGTGTTGGTTGGCCTGCAACTGACGTAAAGTTTGGATCATGGTTTGCATAAGCTGGTTTTGCATGGCCATCAACCTTTCTAGGTTGTTTTCGCCAGCTCCGGGGTTGGCAGGAACTTCCTCGTGGTCATCTTCCTGGACGTTCCTTCGGCTGGCGTTTCCTCTCACCATCTGTGAGATAGAAGGTTAGAAGGTTAGGTATGTCCTTTCAACTATATGCATCAAGGTGAGTTGGACTATATATATATTAGCCCTTTATGAGGATGTGAGCAAGTGCTGAAACATCTCACATCTCCTTCTTCTTATGTGTGGATATGGACAACGTTTTTGAGACGTCCCACCACTCACACTAAGCACATATTCACAAATAATCATCACAAGGGCCCACTCAACTCCTATTCAAGGATGGTTCCCTATGCCAAGGTGGTTTCAAAGCCAATCTAAGATATTCACCATAGGATGATTCCCTTGGTCAGTGTGGCTTAGCTACCTATGACTTCTATTCAGGGGCGTAACTTGCTGTCCACCCGTGGCTCTAATATCAATCTAAGGCTTCTATCTTAGGCGTGTAACCTACTGTCAACCCGTGGCTCTGATACCAATCTGCGACGCCCTCAATTCTGTGGAAAACCACGGAACCGAGAACTAATGCATATGTGTGCCCAGGATGTTCATCACACATACACATACGTTCCACAAACTGAATTCAGATTATATATTACCACGAATAACAGAGTTTATTACAGCACCTCATGAGTCTTGGACTCATGCTCGGAAGTCCTTATTTCTACGCAGCGGAAATCTTATTTAAATGCGGAAGCAAAAACTAATGCGGAAGCAAAACTAAGCAGAAGTGGCTCCATCTCTACTCCCTCCACAGGCAAGGTTGAGAACAGATCACACGCCATAATGCTCTACTCGGTCTTCATAGTAGTCTTCTCTTGCTGTTGATGAAGAAATAATAATGCAAGTTTGAGTACAATGATGTACTCAGCAAGTGCGGGAATAACACATGACATGCAGCTCATAAACAAGGTAGTTATAAAAGGCTTATTTGCAGAAAAGAAGATTTATAAAACCGTGATAAAACAGCAACTTAACTTTAGATGAATGTATTCCCAGCATGTATGAAATTACCAACATACCTCCATCACTTCCCGTGTTCCATCCAAACATTAACCAATTTTTTACCCATACTCACGAATACCTCCTCGTATTCGCTACCATCTCACCTCATGAAACAACCTTGTCTCGCACCGAGACCAATCTCATATCATGACCCACCAGTATGCAACCCTTTCATCATCCAGACTTAACAATTCCAAACCAAACCATAACCAAAAACCATAACCAAAACCCTTCCCAATAACCATTCCAGTAACCATCCCATCTAATCATGGCAGTTTAGCCAGGTGCTCATGACCGTAAGCTCGGCTATCATGATAGTTTTAATAACTCTGCAGAGTTTGCACCTCTTTACCCACAAGTTTGTGATTTCGTCACCCGTCGGCGACTGCAGAACCTCCATTATACCAGTACACAACCGTCGGTGTATGGTCAAGATATCACAAAATAGCCTTTACAAAGGGGTTACTAGATGTATGGACTCACTAAGGTTTCACCGGCAGGCTAGAATCTCCAATTCTCCCACCCACGGGCCCCCTCTTGTGCCATGCAGTTCCCAGGGCAGTCCTCACTCGACTCCCATTCCCTGCGCCTTCCACAGTCCACAATACTCTAGCAACTTACCTAATTACTCAGCTAAGCCGCACCCATACTTGGCCTTGTGGTGGCACTGTTATCCTGGCATGTGCATGCATGAACCGGTCCTTAGATCTACGGCAAGCAAAACCACCATCTCATGCTATCTCATTCACAAACCCAGGCTTGCCTAGATCTCCCTCCGATCCATGTTCATTAACATTATCAGTTTCTTATCATCATTACAAGTGCAGTTAGCTAGACACATCTATCTCGCTTCCCAACCCCATGGACTCAGCGAAGCATAAAGCAAAAACCATACCCGACTCATATACTTCCCAGGCGACAAGGGTGGTTTAATCAGAACTAGTAAACTCCTATAAAAAGGGTTTCCCATCATATTTGACTCAGCACGCACACCTTTTCGCAAAACAAAATAGTTTTACCCAAAACATAGGATCAACATGGTCAAGGAGCACTTGCCTTGTTCTTGCGGTTCCGGTTGTTCTTGATTCTCAAAACCTTGTTGCTGCAGCTCGTCGTAGACAGCTTCCTGAGTTTGTTCTGCTATGTAGGATTCACGTGCATACAAGATTCACAGCAATCAATATCATGCACAAAACCCTAAACTAGATGCGATGATGCACATGCATGCTATCCTATGATTAGTTTCATTAGATTGATCTGTACGTGTTTTTGTATGGCTTGCATGGTCAGAGATGTTCGGATCAAAGGTGGTCGTGGCGATGATCTTGTTTTTAGATCAAACTGATCATCGAGTGATCTGTCCATGAAAAGGCTTCTGTTCGAAAGGAATCGAAGAACAGATGCAAAGAGATGAACAACATGATGTCGTAAGGTGGTATTGAAGTCCTACCTCACGTTTTTCTTGACTTCGAGGTCCTCCTCAGACCATTTGGTTCTTCTCCGATGATCTCCCTTGTTGCACTTCAGCGATGGTTTGCTCGGCGAGTTAGGGCTAGGCTCTAAGTCGTCGGCTCAGGATTTGAAAGAGAAGTTTGTGGTTTCGGCCAGAGGTTTTGGGTTCTATTTATAATCGGGAAGAGAAGAGTCCTAATCTGATTGGATCCCGAATAAGAGTCCTATTCAGATCTTTGTTGGATCCTAACGTCTTATCTTTGGTAACATCGTGGAATTTAGATCGGTTTATGTTGCGTACCGGTATCTTTACGCGTAAAAACCGCTCCAGAACTTGCTACCTCCGTGATGATGAGCTCCGGAAGCTCCACGTGTTCTCCGGGCCTGGTATCTCCTCATCCGCAGAGACAAGCTCCGGTTGTGCCTTGTGTCAATCGATCGAGACCTCCCTCTTCTTCGGAGACGAGCTCCGCGCACGCCACGTGCGGGTGCCGGTCTTTCCGCCTTTCCTTCCCTCAGGGGCATGCCCCGAGGTCGACACGTGTCCAGCAGCGACGGACCTCCGGAGATAAGCTCCGGTGGCAACACGTGTTCAATAGATCCAGACTTCTCGGAGATGGGTTCCGAGATTAACACGTATCCCATGCGACTGGTCCCCTCACTTCCGCGAGGACTAGCTCCGAAGGTGACATGTGTCCCATGAAAAATGCCTTTGCTTCTTCTGCAGAGGCTAGCTCCACGGGCAACACGCGTCCCACAGGGTCGGACCTCTTTCCAATTGCGGAGGTGACCCCCGAGCCTGCCACGTATCCTGTTTAGCGTCGGACCTCTCCCTATCTCTCGGGAATGAGTTCCGAACACGCCACGTGGTCTGCTGGTCGTGGAAGTTGCCTTCGGCGCTCTTAGAGAGCTTTTACTGGCTATCCTTTTGATACTTGTTTCTGTTCCCTCTTTTCTAAAAATGTTTTTCTTCTTCATAAAACATGAACATATGCTGACACCCGGGATGAGGGTGTCACACAGCGCCGGACACGTGTACTGTGGACCCACCGGCAGATTTAAACTTTTCCCCGATTTTCAGATTTCATTCAAATTTCAAATCCTCATAACTTGGGCTAGGAAACTCCAAATCGAGTGAACCAAATTTTGTTGGATTCAGCTCTGTGAGTACTTTCCATCAAATCAAGTTTCACCTCATGAAAATACTTAATTCTCCAGAATTAATTCCTCAAAGTTTAAACTGTGTGGAATTTTAACTGGAGAATCCCTTGGAGGACAATTCTGAAATTTTGCTGGGATGTTCACCAAAATATCCCTGAACAACCATAAAAATTCAGATACATTTGAGCTAATTTGATCCACCTAATGGTGTGGTTAATAAAACTGTTCCAGAGAAAATAGAAAATGTTCAGAAACATTTTCAGAATTTTCTCTGAAATTGTTTAGCTCATATCTTTAGCTAGGAACCTTCAAAATAAGTGAGACCAACTCCATTAGAACCCTCTGAAAATCTAGTTTTCAGAAAGTCATGGCTTGCTCCATGAAAATCCATAGAACACCCTAAAGCCTCCAATTAAGTTCAAGTACATAATTAATTGTGGAGGGCTCAAATGAGCTTTGCTGCAACTAAAACTTGACCAAGTCTCTGTTTAGGTCTTAACCAAGCCACAGTGAAAATCTCAGAGTAATTGAGTCTGTCTAGTGGGACTTATAGCCTTCACAAATTTAAAACTCAATTCAAATACATTTAAATTAATCCATGTACTTGTTATATCATGTAGTCGCTAAGGTCGAGGGGGAACCGGAAGTCCTAGACTTCGTTACTCTGGAAGACAGCTAGCCTACGACCAAGAGCAGCAAGGCAAGCTACGGTTTGCATTAACCTTTTTACAAATTTTTATTGTTTTGAGCACTTACTTGAGTATCATTATTTCTTGCATTGGAGTCTTGTTTGAAAACCCAATTCCATAGCCAAGAAAACCATGGGTTGGGATTAGGATTGAAAACCCCGTTTAGCTACTGCAATGCTAAGATAGTGTAGGATTCGGTACAAGTCGAGTAGTTGGAACTACTCGCGAGCATAGGCTAGAGGCACTTTTCTCGGGTAGAGATAGCACATGAAACACATGGCAAGAAAATGAGATGGAGCGGAGAGTAAGGGCAGCAGAACTTTGGGGCCTGTGTGCTATAGCTCCGCTTGTGTCGATTGAGGACCGAGCCGTGTGCGGGCCTGTTGAGCAAGCTAGAACAGTACTGAAGACCTACTGGCTATATGGGAACCAGGAAACTGATGTAACTTGGGTAGCTGGGTATTGAGGCATTGCCCGTCGTTCAGAGGGTAGGTTGAGAGCTTGAGGTGTAAATCGGCTGGCGGCACTGAGATGCGCGTGCAGAGACCTCTTGCTCGGGACGATGGGACCAGTTCAATATTTGGCTGACGGGTGAAAGGTGGTTGCATACGGCGTCCGTGATGGTTTCTGTAGGCAACATCGAGTACGGGCATACGTGATAGTTATTCGGGTAACCCTGCAGGTGTAAATCGATGATAATAGCCGTCCCTCGCGGTCAGTGAGTACCACTTGTTCACTGTACCGTGACGTAGAAATAACAGGCTAGCTACATGTTAAAATGTTGCTGATTGAAAGATGGACTTGACTGTTAATGTTTTGCCATGGTTTAGAGCTAATTAAAGTTCCTTTCAATTTTGGGCAAAGTACATGAGAGAAATGCGTTTCTTGTTTCATTGCGGCTCTCTCATGTGCCTTAGCGTGAGGTTCTCTACAACCTGCTGCTAAAACTTGAAAGTAAGGTTCTACTAATTAGGCGAGTCCTTTGCAACTTATTTTACCTCATGTGCCTATCACCCCTCATGTAGAAGTTTCATGTTTAGGAGAGACAGGTCAGACTTGCTGAGCCTTCGTGCTCACTGCTTGGGTTTTAAGCTTTTGCAGGGTTCTATGAGGAAGGGACTCCCGAGGAGGAGACAGAACCACAGGAGGGGAACCACGTCGAGTGGGAGTTGTGCACGCTGCCGAGTTAGTGTGTGTGCGTGCTAGCGAGGACACGTTCACGGGCTGAACGTGAACTTGATGCGTAGTCTACGCCCGTGAGTGTAGACTGAACATATTTTGTTGTACAAATGTTCATAAACCTTTTTATGTAATGAAACTGTGCTTCCGCTTTGTACCTTTGATATGTGTTATCCTGTGCTGTGCAACGCAGCACCCCTTAGCGTGATCCTGGCTCGACAAGACCGTGGGGTCGTGTCACCTTGAGCAAGGAAACTTATGTTGAACTTAAGAGTATGAATGTAGTACTTCAAGATGAACTTGTGAGTTTGACCAAAACTCACAAGAATCTTGAAGCACAATTCAACTCACTTATGTCAAGTGTCTCATCTACCTCATCCTCCAAGAACTCCTCCTCAACAAATATGGAGTCCAACACTAAAACATGCAAATGTGCTAATCTTGTTCTAAATTTGAAAAATGAGCTCAAAGAGGCACAAAGCAAGAATACACACAAAAGTGGCATCTTTTATAAGGAGAAGAACAAATATGCACGTAGTGCATACTCGATCACAAGATCTCCTCTTATCAAAGATGGACTTGGTTATAATACGGGAAGAAAGCAAAATGCTAGAATACTCAAGAATAACAACAAGTGTGTAGCTTTTTTCAAAGAGAACTCAACTCAAGTAAAGAACAACAACCTTGCATCTACATCACATGAGATTGCCAAAAATAACAACTCTACCATATTTCATGACTTTGATGCATCTTATGTTCATATGAAGAGAAAGTATGGTCGTGTATATGCTAAATATGTTGGGCCACTCCACAAGAGTCCAAAAACTTGTGTGTGGGTGCCCAAATGCCTTGTGACTGACCTCAAAGGACCCAACATAGTTTGCATACCTAAAACCGAAGCCTAAACTGTTTTGTAATTCTACTCCTCCAGTGGCACTAAATGGGTGCTAGATAGTGGGTGCACTAATCATATGACTGGATAGAGGAAGATGTTCGTTGAGTATGAAGAAAATGATGATCCAAGTGAAGGCATCTACTTTGGCGACAATAGTCAAGGAAGGGTGCTCGGTATTGGTAAAATTACAATCTCTTCTCAACACTCGCTTTCTCATAATCTACATGTTGAATCACTTGATTATAACCTATTGTCCATATCTCAACTATGTGAGAAAGGTTATAATTGCTTGTTTACTAACGAGGGTGTGACCGTCTCTAGAAGAAGTGATAACTCAATTGCTTTTAAGGGTGTGTTGAAGGGAAAGCTTTATTTAGTGGATTTTTCCATGGATAATGCTCAACTTGACACATGCTTAATAGCAAAAACCAACTTGGGATGGTTGTGGCATAAGAGACTAGCCCATGTTAGTATGAGGAACTTACAAAAACTTCTAAAGGGGGATCACATCCGTGGACTAAAGAATGTTGTTTTTGAGAAAGATAGGCCTTGTAGCGCGTGTCAAGCCAGAAAGCATATTGGAGCAGCTCATCCCTCCAAGAATGTGATGACGACAACAAGACAATTGGAGATGCTCCACATGGACCTCTTTGGTCCCGTCACCTACATAAGCATTGGCGGTAACAAATATGATTTAGGAATTGTTGATAACTATTATCGTTTCACTTGGGTATTTTTCTTGCATGATAAGGGAGAAACTCAAGGTGTCCACAAGAAGTTCTTGAGGAGAGCTCAAAACGAGTTCTCCTTAAGAATCAAGAAGATAAGGAGTGACAACGGCTCCTAATTCAAGGATACCCAAGTAGAAGAATACATGTATGAAGAGGGCATCAAGCATGAGTTTTTGGCCCCCTACTCCCCCGAACAAAATGGGGTGGCCAAAAGGAAGAACCTCACAATCATAGAGATGGGAAGAACCATGCTTGATGAGTACAAAACTTCAGATCAATTTTGGGCGGAAGCGGTCAACACCGCTTGCCACGCCACAAACCGCCTCTACCTCCATCGACTTTTGAAGAAAACTCCATACGAGCTCCTAACTGGTAACAAACCCAACATCTCTTACTTTCGTGTTTTCGAGAGTTAGTGCTATATTCTCAACAAGAAACCTAGGACTTCAAAGTTTGCTTCGAAATCCGATGAAGGTTTCATACTTGGTTATGACTAAAACACCTACGGCTATCGTGTTTTCAACAAAACCTCCGTTTGTATTGAAATTGCACGTGACGTGGTGTTTGATGAAACTAATGGCTCCCAAGTGGAGAAAGATGATCAATGTGTGCTACATGAAGAAGAAGCACTATGTGTAGCACTAAGAAGAATGGGGCTTGGAGATGTACGTCCTCAAGAAGGTGTAGACCAAGATGCTCCAAGTTCATCACAATCGGCACCTCTCACACAAGATCAAACTCAAGAACCCCAAGATCAAGACGGTCAAGTTTAAGAACGAGAAGATCAAGACCATGACATTGATCAAGGGGGAGACAACGAAGAAGAAGACCACTAAATAACTCAAGTGCCTCACCCAAGGGTTCATCAAATAATTCAATGGGATCACCCTGTTGACAACATCCTTGGAGATATCCCAAAAGGGGGTGGAAGAAGCACTAAAGGATCCAGATTGGGTGGTGGCCATGCAAGAAGAGTTGAACAACTTCACAAGAAACCAAGTGTGGGAGTTGGTGAAGATACCAAACGCAAATGTGGTAGGCACCAAGTGGCTGTTTCGCAACAAGCAAGACGAACACGGAGTGGTGACAAGGAACAAGGCACGACTTGTGGAAAAGGGATATGCTCAAGTCGAAGGTTTGGACTTTGATGAAACCTTTGCTCCCGTAGCTAGGCTTGAGTCAATTCGTATTCTATTGGCCTATGCTACTCACCATGATTTCAAGCTTTATCAAATGGATGTGAAAAGCACCTTCCTCAACGCTCCAATCAAGGAGGAGGTGTACGTGGAGCAACCACCAGGGTTCAAAGATCAAGAATATCCTAATCATGTGTTTAAATTGCATAAGGCTATCTATGGCCTCAAACAATCTCCTAGAGCTTGGTATGAGTGTCTTAGAGACTTTCTTATTGACAATGGTTTTAGGATAGGCAAAGCCGATTACACTCTTTTCACAAAAATGTGGATGATGATCTCTTTGTGTTCCAAATATATGTCAATGACATTATATTTGGCTCAACTAAAAAAGCATTTTGTAATGAGTTTAGTAAGATAATGACGGATAGGTTTGATATGTCAATGATGGGGGAGTTGACGTTCTTTCTACGATTTCAAGTGAAGCAACTCAAGGAAGGCATGTTCATTAGTCAAATGAAGTACACACAAGACATACTCAAGATGTTTGACATGGACAAGGCCAAACCCATCAATACACCAATGGCAACAAATGGGCACCTCGACCTCAATGAAGATGGACCAAGCGTGGATCAAAAGGTATATCGCTCTATGATTGGTTCATTGCTTTATCTTTGTGCATCTAGGCCTGATATCATGCTTAGTGTATGCTTGGGTGCAAGGTTTCAAGCCTCTCCTAGAGAATGTCACTTAATTGTCGTTAAAAGAATCTTAATATATTTAGTTCACACACAAAACCTAGGGTTGTTGTATCCAAAGGGGTTTAAATTTAATCTCATTGGATATTCCGATGCGGATTACACCAGATGTAAAGTAGATAGAAAAAGTACCTCCGGGACTTGTCAATTCTTGGGTAGGTCTCTAGTATCATTGTCATCCAAGAAACAAAATTCCAATGCCCTTTCCACAGCCGAAGCGTAGTATGTTGCAGCCGGAAGTTGTTGTGCTCAACTTCTTTGGATGCGACAAACTCTAAGGGATTATGGTTACAATATGAACCACATTCCACTCCTATGCGACAATGAGAGTGCCATTAAGATTTCCCATAACCCCGTTGAAAACTCTAGGACCAAACACATAGACATCCGACCACACTTCTTGAGAGACCATTCTATAAAGGGGGACATAGCTATCTCACATGTTAGAACCGAAAAACAACTAGCCGACATTTTCTCCAAGCCACTAGATGAAAAACAATTTTGTGAACTTTGAAATGAGCTAAATATCCTAGACTCTAGGAATGTGGCTTGAAATGTTGCACATCTGAATGCTAGTAGTTTGGAATCTTTACGAATTTTCACAAACTTCAAAAATATGAATGATTGTGAAAACTTGTTCCCCTTCTAATTTTCTCTCACATTATTTTACCTAATTATGTTTAGATATATTGTGGTCATCATCTAATTGTGTGCTTTGATATATTGACTATATTTATCTAATAGAAGGTGAAAGTAAATTTACCTTAATCACTCTTGGTGAAATTCTAATATATAGGAATGCAGATACCTTAATCACTATAGGCCGGACAAGTCCAGATACCTTGAATAGTCCGGGATGCAGTAGACAAGTCCACAACGGACTAGTCGGGACTGCATCCGGACAAGTCCGGACTGCAGACTAGTCCAAAACTAGTCCGACATACTGGACTAGTCCGGACAGCAAAGGGGACTAGTCTGGCCCCTGGAGACTTAACCTCCAAGTGTCGGGCCTGACTTCTCTCACTCTCTCATTCACCTCTACACTTCTCTTCTCCTCTAAATCTCACCCCCATTTGGCGATTTTGGAGCTCTCCCTCAAATCCCTCGAAGGAATCCTCGATTCAAGGCTTATGGAGTGCGGGGAACCCTTTCCGACCATCTCCGCTCCTTCGATCCACGGATTTCATCAAATTTCTTTGTTCTAAGGTACTTTTTGACCTAACTTCCATTTTTCTCAAATCCCTTGTTTCTAGGTCATATTTCTAGTGCATTAGGCCTTCCCTGATGTCCTTATGCCATGTTGTTGCATTCCTTGTATTATTGCGCCTAGTTTTTGTGAATTTGTGCTCAAATCACTTAATTTAGGGTTGAAAACTATAGACTAGTCCGGTCTCAGGCCAGACAAGTCCGGCCAGGGCAGACTAGTCCGGCTCCTGGCCCGGACAAGTCCGGATGGTGTAGTTTTAGCCCCTAACTTTGTGAATGTCCACTAATTCAAATGCAATGCTTTCGTGTCTAATCTTTCCCTTTTATCTATCACCAGATCATGTTGGGATCCGGAGATAGTCCTCTCCCCATCCCAATTTCTAAGGCGGCTCGCCAAGCCGCCTATCATGCATCAGCCGAGGCCAAAGCGGCTAGGGCTCTTGAGGCTGCAGCTAGGGAGGCTCAGACAAAGAAACGTACTGATAGGGAAGCACAAGCGTCTTAGTCCGTTGATCCTCCAAGAAGGAAGAGGCTAGTCACCTTAAAGGAAAAGCAACAAGCTCAGTCACAAGGAACTGCTTAAGACAAAGGCAAAGGGAAAGCAGCGGCTCCCCAGAGGAAAAAGGCTTTGGCCAATAGGGGTCTTGTCATTCGTGACAACCCTAGGAGGGGGGTGGGGAATCCCCCACAAGGACCAGTTGGGCCGCTTGAGAGAGCACCTCCCATGCACAATCCAAACTTCCAATCCAACTTGGCTAGTGCAACATTCAAAGGCAAGGGAGCTGAGGAAGCTAGAAGGATAAGAGAGGAAGAAGTTTACAAGTTTGAGAAGGCCACACCAGACCCTCGCTTCTGGTGTGACTTTTAATGTGACTATTACCGGCATGTCTATCTTCCAATGAAGACACCGATAGTCGATGCTCAGTGGGTGGATTGGTCCTATATGGCGAACAAGAAGCATCAAGCCTTTGATGCAGTGATTGAAGCTGTAGAACGCCATGGGATCAAGGACTTGATAGGCTTTCAATACGATTGGAATATTGAAGCCATAATCCGATTCTACACCACCTACTACTTCCACACATATGGAGACAAGAAGATCACTTGGATGACTAATGGTGTAGTGTACTCGGTGCTATATGATGAGTTTGCAAGGATCCTCGGGATTGACGAGTATCTGAACTATGAGATCATACTTCAAAATGGAAGGACCTTGGGAAATGATGACTTGGATTTTATGTACCCATCATACCTCACCTATGAGCCATCCTCAACTCACAATATCAAGCCTTTCTTGGGAGTGCTCAACCGAGTTTTGAGGAAGACTCTAGCACCCAAGGATGGAGATGCGGGGACGATACAAGGGTATCTAAGGAACTTAATGGAGCTAATCAATGAAGATGAAAAGTTCAACGTCTTCGACTACATTTACAATGACATCTTCAATATCTCCTACACTCCAAACAGGTCTTGTGGCCATGCACCATACATTATGTCCTCTTCCTCGCCCTCCTGTGTCCATGGGTAGAAGCTCCTCCGTGGCTCCATCTTCCTCAGCCGGGCCATCTGCTCCTCGGTCATCGAGTGGCTCCTCTAGTGGGCTACTGAAAAACTTCAAGGCGATCTTCTCTTCATGCCGGAAGGTGGAAGTTCGCACACAAAGGATGAAGCAACGCCAAGAGAAGTACCTCAAAGCAATGTGCGACAAGATGGAGATACCTATGTCTCCACCATCTTCTGAAGATGAAGGAGTAACCGAGTTTCCCACTCTCACCAAGGACGAGCTTGCCTTCTTTGGTGAAGGTGGTTCCTCCTCTGCTGCTCCTCCTACTTCCCACGCTCAACATGTGGATGACGATGAAGACAAAGAGACTCAAAGTGAACAAGGAAAAGATCAAGATGAAGATGACAGGGATTAGGCCTTTCTCTCTTTTCTTTTTCTTTTTGGTGCTTTGATGCCAAAGGGGGAGAGAAAGAGGGGGAGTAGTCTAGTTTAGCTTTTTGAGTAGTCTAGTTTAGCTTTTTAAAATCCTTGTCTTGCTTTGTAATGTCTATGCCACATTATGTCCCATTCTGCGTTCATACTATGTTATGTTGAGATGATCATATTAATTGATAGCATTTATGTTCTCATCAATGCATTTTACACTCTTTTTATCACATCACACTTACCCACCCCACCATAACACATGTGTGTATGAAATCCCCATAGAATTCATTCATGTGCATATTTTTCTTGATAAACTCTTATGCACACATTTAGGGGGAGTAAATAATACATATATGTATTATGAAAACAAACTCTTATATCCATTCATCGAGAGTCTTCATGTGTTGTCATCAATCAACCAAAAAGGGGGAGATTGAAAGTGCATCTAGGTTATCCCTGTGGGTTTTGGATGATTGATGACGACAATTAAGATACTAATAAGCTTTAAAGAGTATGAGCATAGGTCTTTGAGATGAGAATGAATGTGGAGTCCCTCAAAAAGCAAAAAGAAAAAGAAGAAGACTTGCAAGAGTAGAAAATAGGATTTTATTCTTGAGTTTCACATTTTCTAGTTGTGTAGAGGGTCTTCTCTGTTATAGTGCTTGAGAATCATTAGAGAGCTCAAACTTTTAGTTAGAATTTTGGTGAGGGAATAGTCCTAGGCATAGTTTAGAATGTAGACCGGACTTGTCCGGACTTGGGGTCGGACTAGTCTGATCCAACAGGACTATTCCATTTTCAACTGGACTAAATGTCTCTGAGTTAGTTCGGACTTGTTTGTTTTATGCCGAACTAGTTCGTTCTTGTGTAAGTCTGAGCCTTTCTGAGACCAAGTCCCAGAAGGCCGGACTAGTCCACCCATGGGGCTGGACTAGTCCACCTGTTCGGACTAAGCCACTTAGGTCCAGAGGAAATTCCACTTAAGGCCGGACTAAGCCGGACTAGTTCGTTGTGGACAGAATAGTCCGGTTTTGTGAGGTGAGTGCGACCACTGGGTTAAGTCCCAGAAGGCCGGACTAGTCTCCTCAGCTGGCCGGACTAGTTCATTCTTCAGACTAGTCCGGTTTAGAATGGAACAATTGTTCCTGTGTGAGCTCGGACTAGTCCGGACATGTCCAGGCTAGTCCGCAATGTGAGATTAGAGAATTTTGGGACTAAGTCTGGTAAGGCCGGACTAGTCCTCTACTAGCCAGACTAGTCCATTCTCACCCGGAGCAAAGGCTCCTGTGTGAGATCGGACTAGTCTGTTCTTCACCGGACTAGTCCAGGGATTAATGACCGTTTGAATTCAAGGGTGGCGGAGACTTTAGTTTGTTAGCCTTGGTGACGTAGGTGGTCCCCCCAAGGCCGGACTAGCCCGGGGTTCTGGCCGAACTAGTCTGGACTTTAGCAGGTGTAACGGTTCGATGTTGGGATCCCTATGAAAAGGGACCCCCAGCTTCAAATGCATAATTTTGCAACCCTAGCGCCGAAAACTCTTTCCTTGTGCTCTTCTAAGCCTCTTTCCTCACCTTCTTGACCCTAAGATTGGATCTTGAGGGGTTTGGGGATTTGTGAGAGGAGAGACACGGTGACCAACGTTTGAACTCTCGGTTTGAATCTCTTGCACTCTAATTGTTGATTTGAGTTCGTGCCTGTTTTATTTTGTTTCCTAGAACTGCTAGGTTGTTGTAGGGAGCCTCAAGTTGTGAGTAGCCCCTAGAATCTTGTATTCACCCTTTGATTGATAGTGAAGAACCCGGGCTTGATCTTGGTGATCGCTCGGTGAGGGTAGGGTTGGAAGAGACCCGGTCCTTTGTGGACTTCTCAACGGGGACGTAGATTCCTGTGTCGAATCGAACCTCCGGATAAATCGAGTCTCTTGATTCCTTTACTTTCTCGCTTAATCACTATAATTGCTTGTTAGAATTTGCTTTGCTCAAAACTTGTTAATTGCCTTATAGTTGTGAATCTTGCAATCCAATCAGTTTCTCTTTCACAAACTAGTTAATTGGATTGTTAGATAACCCACATATCTACCATTTGAACAAACATGGAAAGAAATCCATAAAAATGCAACCTTTACCTAATTTCTATACCTAGACCAGACTAGTCTGCCCCCTAATCGGACTAATCCGGGCCTTCAGGTTTAATCCGACTATTTTCAGTAGTTTCAGGTTTTATTAGCCTATTCACCCTCCCTCTAGGCAACTTTCAGGAACCCCTTCCGGGATCCATACTCCAGGATACACATTGGGTGGTGCCGTGCGATGCGGCACCCGACAACATACACGAAAAGAAACAATAAACATACAAAGTATTTTATTTCTCAATATAGTGTCATTTACAACATAATGTACCACGAAGGTACATGCAGCGGAATATACATACACACGTACTCTCGGTCCTAACTACGTAAAAGAGAAGATGTCTAGCCTACGGACGCTTCTTACTAGCTTCAACAACAGTGAGTGCAGCGGCAAGGTTTCCGGTAAGTCTCTGATGTCTCACTGAACAACCATCTTCATAGCAAATTTTATATAACCTGAAAAAAACTAATAATGCAACCGTGAGCTCGAAAGCTCAGAAAGACTTAACCGACACTCCTAACATGAAAGTCTACATGCAGGGATTAATAATATAGGAACAGGATGTTGCAATAAAGACACGCCTACATATTAATCCTTACTTCCAGTTTCATAGCAGCAGATTAATATGTCTTAGGCAGCTCTCACATCGGAAGTCCACAATCAAACAAGAAACGCTTTCCTCTGATGTGGTTACGCCCAAAGTGGAAGATAACTTAGTGACCTCTACAACTAAAGCATACATGGTTTGCACTACAACGAACTTAAGAACTTCACAACAACAATGATTCATCTCACTTTATCTGGAAGTACTTACTACGTCACAACTCAGTGAACAAGTGGTACTCATATAACCGCGAGGTACGATGATTCGAATCAGGACACACCCGGAACACACGACACATACACCTGCCTCGAAAGACTCACACAAGAGCTCTTTCTTACGTTGTATGCAACAACCTTTCACCCGTCACTCTAATGCCGAACCAGTTCTACCGACCCATCAGAAGGGCCACTACCCGGAACACGTCGAAGTTGCTATGCTAGTGGGTTTACACCTCTTACACCAACCCCCAAAGGACGGCGGTATAAGTTTTGACACAGGAGTACCCGAGTTACATCGGTTTCCTGGACCCCATAATTCCAGTATGCATCTGGTACTGTTCAAACTTGCTTAACAGAGCGGCACACGGATTGGTCCTTAACCGACACAAACAGAGCTACGGCAACACATGACCAACGTCCTGCTGTTCTTACTCTCTGATCGGTCTCATTTTCCATTCCAAAAATTTCATTCTCTAGAATCATACACCGTTGAACCAAAATCCTAACCTCACGAGTAGCTTCCAACTACCCGACTTGTACCGATTCCTATACCACTTAAGCCTAGTAGAAACTACATGAAGGTAACCAGTTCTACCATTTAACTCCAAGGGTTTGTGGGTCATGCATTTGGAGTATCAATCATCCTTGACCTAATGCACAATACAAACTAGACCAATGAAAGTGATACAATGTAAAATATAACTAAAAGCTGTTAAATGCAAACTGGGGCTTGCCTTATGTTGCTGCAGGTTTAATCCTAACTTAAAGTCAGTAGATTCGCGATGACTAACGCCTCAACTTTCTGCTTCGAGTCGAGTTCCTTGTCGATCTCCTTCGTCGTGTTTTCTACCTATATGAATATGCATATATTTATATTGCAAGTAAGGAGTTATAAAACAAAGTGTTTTATGACTTAAGAATGGTTTAGACCAACTTGTAAGTGAGTGATGAGCTCTGTTATGTACAGAACCAGAGGAAAAATTTAGATGGGCATTGGATGTGGTGGAAGAAAAATTCAAAGAGCCCTCTAATGGATATAAGGAGGATATTAGGAAGAACCAGCAGAAAACTGGAAAAAATGATCTAACCTTGCTCTGAAATTTTTACAGTGATCCATAGATAATGCATAGGTATTCCTTGTAAAATTTCAGACAAAGTTGATGTAAGATGTGGCCTAAGGAATTTTCTTAGCTATTTGGCTTCTCTGAATCCCTATGGCAATTCTAGGGTCTTGGCATGCTCCAAATTTGGTTTTTCAGAATCTTGAGAGTCTTATGAGTCTATAGGATTTGGTTTCACCATTTTTGGAGCTTCCTAAAGAGCTATGTGGAATTTACAAGATTATGCTAAAAGCTGGAAAATGTTTCTGTTATTTTTCCTAATTTTCAGAGACATATAAGATTGAATCATCATTTGGCCTAGCAAATGAGGTCAAATGCCTCTGAAATTTTTACTGGAGTTCATGTATATTTGGAGTAAAGTTCTGCCCAAAATTGGGAATTTTCCAATATACAGAACTGTAACTAATCCCCTAAGATTTTTTAATTGAATTATTGAGACAAATCCAGGGATTTTCATAAAGATTGGGATGCACCCTAGATAGTACTCACTTAGAGGAATCCAATGAAATTTATTTGACAATTTTTGGAGGTTCCTATCAAAAGTTATGAGCTTTTGAATTTGGAGGAAAATCTGAACAGAATTTGGGGAAAAAAATTTAAACTGCTGACAGGGGACCCACCCCTCTTCTTCAACCTCGCAACAGCAGAGGCTCGGGTGGCGGAGCGCGGCGGTGGGCGCCGGTGAAGTTCGCCGGAACTGCATTTCCGGCCTTCCCTATGTCTCAAACTCACCGCCTATCACTTTAGGAAAACTGGAAGCTCATTTTTAGGGTCGGCCAAGGCTACCGGCCACCGGAAACCCATCGGCGACGGGCGGCGGCGGCACCACTTCGGCGACGTCGAACTACCTCCACAGTAGATCAAATGCTTCAGTTTTTCTTCCTAGAGCACCGTGGTGGCATCCTCATCACCTCATGAGCTCAAATCAGCTCCAAAAGGGCTGCAAACATGAGTTCATTGGCGACCTAGGCCAAAACCATCGGCGGCTCGGAATTCTCGAAGAACAGCACCAAAACTGGATGATTTTCGATGCTTTTTGATCCTAGAGGAGCGTGGGAAGGTCTAGATCAAGTTTGTAGCTTGGCACAAGCATTGGTGGAGTGATCACTACGAATTTCAATTGTTTGTACGGCTCGGTTCTATGAACGCTGAAGCAATAAATGACCAAATTCATCCTCGGCGATGCATAAGAATATGAGAGGGTTGCACGGTCGTGTTTAGCTCCTGAGGGTGTTCCTTTTTCTTGTAGATCGTCGGCCACGAGGAAGCTCGGAGCACTCGGGCACCGGAGAACCGAAGGTGTCGGGAGGCGGTGAGGTTTCTTCGGGGCTGTGCGAGGGAGACAGTGGAGAGCGAGAGAGGGGAACTGGTTCACGTGGGTAGTAGCACGGGGTTGCTTCAGTCGGCGTCCTCATATATCGAGCAGGAGCTGGCGCACGCGACGTCGGTTGGAAACCGGACATCAGGAGGTGGCACCATCGCAGCCGAGGCAAAACAGAGCACGTCGAAGACTTCCAGTTTGTCACTGTCCGGTGGGGTCCACGGCTCATCTCCCGCTTATCCCCCAATTCCATTTGAATTAGCAAATGAGCTCCAAATTTGATCAAAATTGGTTGATAGGAAAAAAGAATTATGAAGAACACAATGGTGCACTCGAATTTGGATTTCGGTGAAGTCGGAATTTGAAACTGAAGTTTAAATTCAAATTCAAATTACCTCCCATTTTAATTCCAACAAATAAGAAATGCTTTCTAAATGATCTAAAAATTTGCCGGGCTCCCATTGGATGTGTGGAGAACCAAATTGTAGATTTAGATCTTCGTGTTCGGAAGTTTTTGCAAGTTTAACTTAGACTTGGAGCTCACACCTTTATATTCGAAAGTTTAAATTCCCTCCCATTTTCTCGGTGTGAATTGCAGCTCCACTTGCTAAAATATTTGGGAGTTCACAGCCTGGTGGGCCAACTTCTGTGCCTCCTAACCCACTGAGCGAATATTAACCTTGTCGGAATTCAGAACGGCCTTTCGGGCCTATTACATTCCGCCCAGCTTAATGAAGCGGAAGACGCATGAATTCTTACACCTGCAGAAGGGCAACAGGGACGCACTGGAGTATGCCTGTGCGTTCAATGACCTCGCATTATACGCGTCGTATGAAGCTGATACGGACGAGAAGAGGCGGGACCACTTCTATCAGGGGCTGAATCTGCTCCTGAAAGACAAGCTGGCGATGTTCAATCGCGGCAGCCTCAACGAGATGATTAATGCTGTGATTGTCCAGGAGGACTCTTGCAAGGAGTTAGCTGCAGCCGAGAAGAATAGGAGTTTGCCGCAGAGAAGCGGAGAGGGAGGTGGTCCTTCCCAGAAATATCAGATGGTGTATCGCACACCATCTGGGCAATGTTGGCAACCACTGTCTCGACCGATGCAATTCCGCAATCGGCCGTATCCACAGCCAGCATTTCGACCAGCATTACCAGCACCTACGCAGCAGCAACAGCAGCAGCGGGCGATGCAGCGTGCGTTTGCATCCCAGTAACGCATGCCGGGCTTTCATCCACAAGGCAGCTGCTAAACACCATACGCATGCTTTACGTGGTCGCCAGGGGAATTTTGCAAAGGATTACCCCGAGAAGCAGCATGGAAGTACAGCAGCACCACCATTTCCGTGGAGAAGCCAGCCCCGAGACAACATCAATGCACGGCGTGCAAACCCCAAGCCCCGCAATGTCCACCAACTCGCCATTTACGACTTGCCAGAGGGAGAACCCGTCCTTGCGGGTATGTTCCATCTCCACCACCACCCCGTCATAGTTTTATTTGATTCGGGTGCCACTCATAATTTCATTAGCAACACTTGTGTTGTCAAATATGATCTACAAATACTACCTACCAAGATGTGACGGACCGAAATCCGTACAATCCAGGATCACAGAGGGTGATGCCGCACGATGCGACACCTGACAGCACACATGATAAGGAAACATAGTATTACATTCAAACTTACTGAATTTGTACAAAAGTAGTACAAACCTTCAGTTTACATCTATTTTACAGAATTTACTGTAAAAGTCCCAAAACATGTAAATAGAAAACTTGAGCTATGAATAAAGTTGAGTCTAAATACAAGAAATGGGACTTGCAAAAACTTTTGTAGACTCATGAAAGTGTTGACATGTGCAATAAAACTTGGAATTCAGTTTGAATTAAGAGGGTCACTTCAAAAAGAAGAAGGGCATTTTCAAAAGAGGAAATTCAAACTGTTGTTCAAGAAGTTGTATTTGCAATGGCCAACTGAAGCATCAGAGGGCATAATTGAATTCTTCAGGTTCAAATTATGGGGAAGGGAAACTTTGGGCAAATTTGGAAGTGCTTTGATAGGTATATCAAAGGGAGCTTATAAATTTATTCCAAATTTGAATTTAAATTTGAAGCTGTGGCACAACATGTCAAATGGCCAAATGGCTTTTGAATTTGGATCCCTCATAGCTGAATTTGCAATGCGCCAAAAGTTTGAGAGATATTTAACAGAGGACCTAAGTGGGCCCTACATGTCAGCTGCACACAACCGAGTTGCTTCAGTCGGTTCAGTTCATGCTTCACGCGTAAGTCACCGATGAGAGGAAGACACGGGCGGGCCACCGAGGAGTCGACGTGCAGCCCCTGTGGTCGATGTCTCCCGCGTGTAACACCTCAGCGGAGCAAGGCAAACGTTACACTTCGGTCTTACCCTTCGGTCTCCTTACTACTTCCCCGAGAGGAGCACACACGGGTTGAATTTCTTGCCGCTCGACCGATCCTCGGACCGACCTTCGCCTGGCGCCGCTCGTCCCTCACGGGACCATCAGAGAGCATGGAAACGGGCGCAAGAACCCACTGACCCTCCTCGAGTGGGCTCAGCCGACCCACCAGTCTCTGTGCGCGGCGCACAGCTGAAATATTTTCATCGGAGTCCGGTTGGAGCCGCCGTCGTGCCTCCTCAACACTCCGGCGATACAGGCCGTGTCACACCGAGGGCCGAACAGCGAAAAGGTGCGCCACTCCCTCCTCTTCATGCTGCCAAAGACCCTAGGCAATTCATCCACGGTAGCCCCGGGAATTTCTTAAAAAAACGACGAGGTGTCCATAAGCCGTGGTTGGTGAATTTCCCAAAATTCGTGATCAATAGCTCTTCTTTGCTCATGTTGATCATAGAATAGGTTAGGGACCCCCTTGTGAGTCCCTGACATAAAAAATCTAGAAGAACCATAGAGCCTCGACGGTGTTCTTCGAGTTTTAGCTTCGGCCGCCAGTTTTCGAGCTAGGGCGCACGGTGACTTGGTAGTTAGGGGCGTTTCCGAGCTCTGATTCTTGCATGACGACCTTTGCCATGAGTCACTGGTGCTCTAGAGCAAGAAAGCTGCGAATTTGGGTCGGTAGGGAAGCCGGCCGACGTCGCCGGACATGGACCGAGGCCTCCGCCCGTCGCCCGACCCCTTGCGGTCCTCCACAGCCCACACCGACCCCGGAAATGATTTTCCCGCCTTCCAAAACCCCCAGGCGGCAGACTTCGGGCCGCGAGACGGCCGGG
The DNA here is from genome assembly GCA_030760725.1 of Neostapfia colusana. NCBI lineage: Eukaryota > Viridiplantae > Streptophyta > Magnoliopsida > Poales > Poaceae > Neostapfia > Neostapfia colusana. Next base: position 14,877,088 of record JASWHV010000010.1, on the reverse strand, counting down.
GAACAGGGAGACCGAGTGGGGGATTTCCTGCCGGCGAGGGAGCGTGGGCGCGGGAAAGAGGGGGAGTCGTAGGTTGAAGAAGGTGGTGGTCCCACCTGTCAGCCGCCGAGAATTTAAACGGGATCCCCTGCAGCTGATGATCGTTTGTGGCTATGGGCGAATAACTGTGTAAACCCGTGTGTCCTCGCATTCTATTGGCTGCCTTTAAACAGTGGGTCCAGTTAGATTTGCTGTAGGAAATTAATTCCGGATTTAAAACAAAGTTTGGAAATTCATAACATGTGCTAGGAAACTCCAAATTGGGTGATTCAAATTCGCTTGGATTCATATTGACAAGATCTATCCAAATATGCAACCCAATTTGCATGAAAACCAATAGAAAATTCAGGAAAATTCTTTAAAGCTTTTCAGATAAAGAATTCTAGAAGGAGTTTGGTTCATCCAAAAATCCCCAAATTTTGCCAGGATATTCTTTAGAATGTTAGGAAATCCATGTAAAAGTTTCAGCTCATTTTGAGTTGATTTAGTTAGGGTAGTTCTGGTTTCAAATTTCTGTATTCAAATGAATACAGAAACATTTTCAGGGAATTTCCAAAATTTGGAAATTCAGTTCTGGACATTCCTTAGCTCCAAACATCCTAGGAAAATTCATGCATGCTCCCTGGGCTATGTATGAAATTGTAATTCAATTGAATTTGCATGAAAATGCAAGTTTATTCAGAATTAATTCCTTTTTGGTTACATGCTTAGGGAATTGTTCTGGGTGATCTACTTAGTTAAATATTCTGAATTTTGGTCCAGATGTCTTTCTTGTAACAAGGAACTCACATGAAAATTTTCAGCTCCATTGGAGCTCGGAATCACCACTGTCCTGTTCAACCTATCTAGATAAGTAGCACACAAGTGATGAAATGTAATTATCACTTGTGTGCTGTTGCTTCACCCAAACCAAACCACTAGTCCCAGTGACATTTTAAATTCTTAAACAGAGTTCCAGTTTTGAACTTGTCTTTAGCACTTGTTAACAAAAGTTTTATAATTAAACATGTATGCATATTCATAACGTGTACTGATAAAACGTGGAAAGTGAAGAAGGAGAAGTGAGCTTGGATCAAGGAGCAAGGAGGGCAGGAGTTGAACTTCAAGACATCAGCAGCTAACCTCATATTATCTGACTATAGTCACCTGCAAAACAAAGGCAAGCCCCGGTTTGCATTTAAGTTGTTTTCTAAAGTTTTTACTTTGTTCACTACTATGGGTCAAAGTTTGTATGTGCATTAGGTCAAGGATGTTTTATACCCCACTTGCATAACAAAAAATGAACCCTGAGGTCAAGGGTAGAATTGTGTTATCGCTGTAACATAAGGCCATGCTAAATAGACTAGGGCATCCGGTAGAAGACGAGTAGTCGGAATCTACTCGCGAGCTATAGTTCAGAATATCCTAAGTATGGTTCGGGAAAGAAGCAAACTAAAGTTTACATTTCTAAAGATGAGACGGGGCAGAGGGGTTAGGCAGCGACAAGATGAGGTCTTGGTCGAGTAGCTCTGCCGGTTTCGGTTAAGGACCGATGCGTGTGCCGCATCCAGTAGCAAGTATTGAGTTGTGTACCGGAGGCTTACTGATATATGGGAACCAGGAAACCGATGTACCAGGTTCACTGGATTGTAGAGGCATACCACATCGTCTCGTTAGACCTATGAGCCCGAGACGGCGCGACCGGTTCTACAGTCAAGTGTCCTGAGAAAGGTTGCCACATACGACGTAATGAAGGACGCCAGAGTTGGGCCTTCAGAGGCGAGCGTATGTGTCGAGTTATCCGGGTAGTGCTTGATTCGAATCACCGTCCCTCGTGGTTATTGTGTACCGCTTGCTCCCATGTTGTGACGTAGTAATCAACTTGTGTGGAAACTGTTTGCAAAAAGTATAATTGCTGCTATGATTATGTTAAGTTGCATGAAAACCATGTTTGAAGTAGAAATAGAGCAAACTAAAGTTATTTTTCCACCTTGAGAAAAGTAACATTGGAATGAAGCGTTTCTTGTTTGATTGTGGAGTTCCAATGTTGCTGGGCGCAAGGTCACTACTATTATGGCTAAAAATCTGAAAGTTAAGGATAAACTCGTAGGCGAGTCTTTTCACAAATGACAGGTTTAAGTCTTAGGTTACTTTCATGTAGAGTTTCATGTCTGAGGAGAGACGGTTAAGTCTTGTTGAGCCTTTGTGCTCACTCTTGCTATATAAGTGGTTTTGCAGGTAAAATTCGACGCTATAAAGAAGGTTGTCTGGTGAGACTCGGGAACTTCCGAGTCATGTCACACTTGGAGAACCTAGCCGCTGCCATGTCTTCGTGTTGCTAGCGAGAGGAGTCCGCGGGCTGGACCTCTTCTCGAGTGCTTCTCAGATATTCGGCGTGAGATGTCATAGACTTCCGCTGCAGCTATTTTATGTAAAGTATTTACAAAGAACAGTTGTAAGCTTCCGCTTTTGATTTATGTAATACAGGATTCCTTATATGTGTGCTGTTCGGTGCCGCATAACACGGCACCACCCAATGCGATTCCCGGGCAAGGTACCCCGTCCCCGTGAGTGATCGGGACGGCGGGGTCCCGTCAGCCTGGTATCAGAGCCGCATTGGTAATAGCGCACGGAATAAGGATTGCATTACGACAAAAACTTAGGATACGGTGAGGAAATGGTATTAGGCCCACATAAGGACTATAGTAGTATAGTTACTTAAAGTGGCAACACTAACATATGTGTTTTAATTCTGAATTTTCATTATGTAATGACACACCTACATTCTGTTAAGAATGGTATGGAACGCCACCGAAAGCGGTTCAATTTCGGTTAGCTCCCCCGATGAGGAATGTGGTTCAGTGATAGGTCTCACAGCTTGGTGTGAGACATTAATATGAAACTCTTGAACTCTTCATGTTCCTGAGTTCATATGAAATGCTGATCCCTAGCGTGCATTAGGCAAGTAAGTGGAGACCCCATCGTGTGGTCAGTAACGAGATAGTGTGTTCTTCTAGAAATAGCCTAGGAGGATATACGCAGCGCTTTCCATCGGCGTGCCCTGCCGGACAGTAGGTGGTATCCGTTGGGTTGATAACATTCCCAACCGTGACGACCCATTCATGATATACTCGGGTTCCCCGTCGTGTGGTGTTGAAACACGACCACGTGCCTTGAGACGTGGCTTAACTCAAGGACGGCCGTATGGCAATGATACGGGCGTTTGTATTTATTTTCAAATATAGAACTGCCTGAAATGAAACAACCTTTGAGTGCACCACTATTGAGTGTTCTTTTGCAGGTACTAACCATGTACGTATCCCGTGTAGTACACGTGTGCGAGAGACCGTCTTAGTGCCACTGATAATACGTATATGCCGGTATAATCCAGTTAGGATCTTCTTTTGGTGAGGTAACGTAGTACCGACATGCTTCTTACGGTGCATCGACACCGTACTAAACATATAATCCTCTTCCCTATGAAGAAATGATTCATGAACTAACTTTCAACTAAAAATGGAAGTTTGAAACAAATATTAGTTACTGAACTCTTATTTTGAGCTAAGATTCAAATAAGAGTATAACTAGGTGTCAAAGATTTCAAAAACAGAGTGCTCTGTTTCTGGCAGGAATTCTTGCTGGACTTTTACAGAGCATAACTCTGAGTTTATATAACCAATTAAGGTGTATGATACGGTTCTGGAAAGATTTTCAAGTGTTATACAACTTTTTTGTAGACCTCCAGAGCCAAATCACACGTTAAGTTGGTGAAAAGTCCAGTTGAAGGCAAACTGTTCAGAACCAGGACAGCAGCAAAAACCTCTCTGGACCTTTCTGTTTTTAAGCCATAACTTCTTATAGAAAAACCCTTAAGGGGCCCATGATACGCCTTTGGAAATAAACTGAAGTTTACTAAAACTTTGGTATTGAACTCAAGTCAAAAATCTGTATATAACTTGGGTAAAATTTGGAGTTTGTATAAACTGGTCAGGGTAGTTCCGCTGATTAGTTTGGCGTACTTAAGATTTGTTTAAACATGAATGTGGTTATGCTTTCATAAAGTTCATGACATGTTCATGTTTTACTTATCTTTACTTACTACTGAGATAGAATTTTGATTGACTCAAAATTTTGTTTCATGCAGTATGGTACGCACACATCCTCAAATGGAGATTGGAGGTTCAAGTCGAGATGGGAATGACTCGACTTCATCACAAGAGCCATCGCCAACCGGATTGGCTGAAATTATGGCAAAGATGAATGAAACTCTCGAAACTCTAGTTCAGCAAGGCATAAATCGAGAAGCTCAATGTCACATGCCAACCCAGAGCACGTATCTGGATTTCTTGGCGATACAACCGCCGGTATTCTTTGAGGCGGCTGACCATTGTGAAGCAAATCACTGGTTACGTGTCATTGAGTCCAGGTTTGGGTTGATCCAGTGTGATGAATTCTCGAAGACTCTATATGCCGCTCAGCAGCTTCACGGCTTTGCTGGAGCATGGTGGGCAGACTACCTTGCTGTCCAACCAGCAGGGCATTGTGTCACATGGGCGGAGTTCCAGGATGCATTTCGTGCTCGTTTCATTCCGCCGGGCATAATGCAAACAAGTCATGAAGAATTCTGGAACCTAAAGCAAGGTGACATGAGTGTTATTGAGTATGCGAAGGAATTCAATCGCTTAGCTCAATATGTCCCTGACTATGTGAAGTCACCAGCCATGAAGGGTTATCACTTTTACCGAGGGCTGACCGCTAGGCTGCGATGTGAATTGGCTCAAGTTAGCCAAGAGAATTTTGATGAGTTTGTGAGCTGTGCTATCACTCAGGAATATTATTCCAATCTCTACCTCAAAGAAAAGAGGGAGAGGGACTCATCACAGGAGGAATGCAATCATCCACCTCAGAAGTACCGGTTGGTGATCCGTTCACCTTCCGGTGGAGAGATTCCACAAGGGGTGCAATCATTCTGGCAGTGTGATGACTCTTCTCCTCCACAGAGGTCTTATTTACCTCTGCTGCAGAAGCAATTTATTTCTTATGCACCTCAGTATCAACAAAGTGCACCAGAATGTTATTTCCCTCAAGAGGTTGAAGATGAACAAGGTGATCTCTCAGCTGAACCAAGTGCTGTCCCACTTAACATTGACAATGAGCTCAACGTCAGTGAAGCAACTGAACCGAGCAGCAACATTGTGTCTGCGGGTCAAGTTCCACAGTGTGATCTTGGGCAACAAAGAAAAGCTATGTCCAAGGTGACAGTTAATTATGTGTCGGTCGATGATCTGCCAAAGGGAGGACCTGCTCTTGCCGGCAGGTTCACCTTAAATGACAAGCCTGTTGTCATTTTATTCGACTCTGCTGCAACACATAACTTCATTAGCAGGGTGACGGTAATCCGGGATCAGATCTCCACAACTGTCACAAAAGGTTCTTACCTTATTCATTCGCCAGGTGGAGACATCTCAACTAATGAAGTCATTTCTCGAGCACCACTTTGCTTGGGTGGAAAAATTTATCCTACCACCCTCATCATTCTCGAAGACCACGGAATCAATGCCATATTGGGAATATCATGGTTGACCTTTCATAAGGCTGTTCTGGACATTGAGAACAGGAGTGTTCACTTGGACTCTCCACTTCACGAGCGTCAAACCTTGTATCTTGGCAAAGCGGTTTCCAAAGACCCGGAAGTATGTAATGCCGAGGCTTGCAAGCTAGAAGACATTCCGGTAGTCCGTGAATATCCATACGTGTTTCCCGAAGATCTCCCAGGCCTACCACCTGAGCGTGAGGTGGAGTTCAAAATAGAGTTGATACCGGGAACCACGCCGATCTCTCGGTGAGCATACAAAATGGCTCTGAGTGAATTAGCAGAATTGAAGGAGCAACTCAAAGATCTGATGGACAAGGGGTTTATTCGTCCAAGTTCATCACCGTGGGGTTGCTCAGCTTTATTTGTGAAGAAGAAGGATGAGACGCTGAGGCTATGCATCGATTATCGTCCTTAAAATGCTGTGACAATAAAGAACAAGTATCCACTACCAAGAATTGATATCCTCTTCGATCAGCTAGTGGGTGCTAAAGTCTTCTCCAAAATGGACTTAAGGTTGGGATATCATCAAATCAAGATTCGAGCGGAAGATATCCTGAAAACAGCATTCTTGACAAGATATGGACTCTATGAGTATCTTGTCATGTCATTTGGGTTGACCAATGCTCCATCTCACCTTATGTACCTTATGAACTCGGTATTCATGCCGGAGCTAGATCAGTTCGTCGTGGTATTCATCGACGACATCTTGGTCTATTCCAAATCTGAAGAGGAACACGCTAAACATTTGCATATTGTGCTCCAACGACTGAGAGATCACAAGCTCTATGCAAAGTTTAGTAAATGTGAATTCTGGATCAACCAAGTGCCATTTCTTGGACATATTATTTCAGCGGAAGGCATTTCTGTTGATCCAAGCAAGATTGAACAAGTGCTGAAGTGGATGTCTCCAACATCAGTCCATGAAGTTCGTAGCTTTTTGGGTTTGGCGGGATATTATCGGAGGTTCATCCTGGGCTTCTCGAAAATCTCCAAACCTATGACAGAGCTACTGAAAAAGGGCATCAAATATGATTGGAGCAAGCCATGTGAGGAAGCTTTTCAAGCGTTGGTGAAACACCTCACAACAGCCCCAGTTCTAGCTCAACCGGATACAACCAAGCCTTATGATGTTTATTGTGATGCATCCGGCGTCGGGCTTGGTTGTGTACTCATGCAAGGAGGACGTGTGGTCGCATATGGATCACGGCAATTACGGAATCATGAGCAACATTATCCACCTCATGATCTCGAGCTTCCTGCCGTGGTACTAGCTTTGAAGATGTGGAGACATTACCTATTGGGAAATCTGGTTCATCTCTACACCGACCACAAAAGCTTGAAGTACATATTCACTCAGAAAGAGTTGAATATGCGACAACGGCGACTGTTGGAGCTGATCAAGGACTATGAGATTGAAATTCATTATCATCCGGGCAACGCAAATGTGGTTGCCGATGCACTCAACCAGAAGTCTCATATTCATAACCTAACCATTGCGCCGATAGAAGAGGAAGAACCAAGTCTCTACTTGGTTCCATATGGAGCTCTACATAATCTAGCTCTCATACCCACAATAAGAGAGCAGGTTATGGAAGCTCAAAAGAAAGACAAGGGCATGGCTCATATCAAAAGGAGGTTGAAGAACGGGGAGATGAAATGTTTCCGGTTAGATGATGAAGATACCTTGTGGTTCAAGGACCGGATAGTCATACCCCGTCACATGAGGCTGCGGAAGAAAATTTTGGATGAGGCTCACTTATCCAAATTTTCTATTCACCCGGGCAGCAATAAAATGTACCAAGACCTCCGGAAGAAGTTTTGGTGGACACGTATGAAACGTGAAGTTGCAAAATACGTTTCAGAATGTGATACGTGTCGAAAAGTTAAGGCCGACCATGTGAAGAAGTCGAGCCTGTTGCAACCACTACAAATACCGGCATGGAAGTGGGAAGACTTGAGTATGGATTTCATCGTTGGGTTGCCGATGACCTCCCACCACCATGATTCGATATGGGTAATCGTGGACCGGTTAACCAAATCAGCACGTTTCATTCAGGTGCATACCAACTACAGCGCCAAGCAGTATGCAGAGTTGTACATAGCACGAATCTTATGCTTGCATGGAGTTCCTCGTACCATTGTCTCCGACAGAGGATCGCTGTTCGTGTCCCGCTTCTGGGAACAGCTACACGCATCCTTGGGAACTAAACTGATTCGCAGCTCCGCGTATCACCCTCAAACCGATGGGCAAACTGAGAGGGTGAATCAAATCCTTGAAGATATGCTAAGGGCGTGTGCCATCCACCATGGTAAGAGCTGGGATGATCACTTACCGTTGGCGGAGTTCTCGTATAACAATGGTTATCAAACGAGCATAAAAATGGCACCTTATGAAGCTCTCTACGGCCGGAAGTGCCGCACACCCTTGAACTGGTGTGAATCTGGCGAGAGGGTAATTTACGGGATTGATCTCGTAAATGAAGCAGAAGAGCGGGTAAGGCTTATGCAAGCAAATCTTAAAGCCGCTCAATCCAGGCAAAAGAGCTATGCAGATAAGAGATGTCGTCCTCTGAACTTTCAAGTTGGAGACCACGTATACCTCCGCATATCTCCTATGAAGGGCATTCACCGATTCGGAGTGAAAGGAAAATTAGCTCCACGTTTTATCGGTCCCTTCATTATCATTGAAAAGTGTGGACCCGTGGCATACCGTTTTGAGCTACTGGCAGCCTTAGCCGGAGTTCATAACGTCTTCCACATATCTCAGTTGCGGAAGTGTTTGAAAGTTCCAACGGAGATTCTCACGTAAGGCATAGCAGATTTGAAGCCGGACCTCACATATGTTGAACATCCAACCCGTATAATTGCTGAAAAGACTCGAGAGACTAGAAACCGGACGCTGCGATTTTTCAAGGTGCTATGGGAAAATCACACGTCCGATGAAGCTACATGGGAAAGTGAGGAATATTTACAACGCAATCATCCGGAGTTGTTAGAGGCTTATATTTAGTAAGTTGTCCTCTCCACGTTGTCCTTAATCATGAATCTCGGGACGAGATTCTTTTTAAAGGGGGAGGAATGTAAAAGTCCCAAAACTTATAAATAGAAAACTTGAGCTATGAATAAAGTTCAGTCTAAATACAAGAAATGGGACTTGCAAAAACTTTTGTAGACTCATGAAAGTGTTGACATGTGCAATAAAACTTGGAATTCAGTTTGAATTAAGAGGGACACTTCAAAAAGAAGAAGGGCATTTTCAAAAGAGGAAATTGAAACTGTTCTTCAAGAAGTTGTATTTGCAATGGCCAACTGAAGCATCAGAGGGCATTATTGAATTCTTCAGGTTCAAATTATGGGGAAGGCAAACTTTGGGCAAATTTGGAAGTTCTTTGATAGGTATATCAAAGGGGGCTTGTAAATTTACTCCAAATTTGAATTTAAATTTGAAACTGTGGCACAATATGTCAAATGGCCAAATGGCTTTTGAATTTGGCTCCCTCATAGCTGAATTTGCAATGTGCCAAAAATTTGAGAGATATTTAACAGAGGACCTAAGTGGGCCCTACATGTCAGCTGCACACAACCGAGTTGCTTCAGTCGGTTCAGTTCATGCTTCACGCGTAAGTCACCAATGAGAGGAAGACACGGGCAGGCCACCGAGGAGTCGACGTGCAGCCCCTGTGGTCGATGTCTCCCACATGAAACACCTCAGCGGAGCAAGGCAAACGTTACACTTCGGTCTTACCCTTCGGTCTCCTTACTACTTCCCTGAGAGGAGCACACACGGGCTGAGTTTCTTGCCGCTCGACCGATCCTCGGACCGACCTTCGCCTGGCGCCGCTCGTCCCTCACGGGACCATCAGAGAGTGTGGAAACGGGCGCAAGAACCCACTAACCCTCCTCGAGTGGGCTCAGCCGACCCACCAGTCTCTGTGCGCGGCGCACAGCTGAAATATTTTCATCGGAGTCCGGTTGGAGCCGTCGCCGTGCCTCCTCAACGCCCCGGCGATACAAGCCATGTCACACCGAGGGCCGAACAGCGAAAAGGTGCGCCACTCCCTCCTCTTCACGCTGCCAAAACCCTAGGCAATTCATCCACGGTAGCCCCAGGAATTTATAAAAAAACCGATGAGGTGTCCATAAGCCATGGTTGGTGAATTTCCCAAAATTCGTGATCAATAGCTCTTCTTTGCTCATGCTGATCATAGAATAGGTTAGGGACCCCCTTGTGAGTCCCTGACATCAAAAATCTAGAAGAACAATAGAGCCTCGACGGTGTTCTTCGAGTTTTAGCTTCGGCCGCCAGTTTTCGAGCTAGGGCGCACGGTGACTTTGTAGTTAGGGGCGTTTCCGAGCTCTGTTGCTTGCATTACGACCTTTGCCATGAGTCACTGGTGCTCTAGAGCAAGAAAGCTGCGAATTTGGGTCGGTAGGGAAGCCGGCAGACGTCGCCGGACATGGACCGAGCCTCCGCCCGTCGCCCAACCCCTTGCGGTCCTCCACAGCCCACACCAACCCCGGAAATGGTTTTCCCGCCTTCCAAAACCCCCAGGCGGCGGACTTCGGGCCGGGAGACGGCCGGGGAACAGGGGGACCGAGTGGGGGATTTCCTGCCGGCAAGGGAGCGTGGGCGCGGGAAAGAGGGGGAGACGGAGGTTGAAGAAGGTGGTGGTCCCACCTGTCAGCCGCCGAGAATTTAAACGGGATCCCCTGGGGCAGCTGATCGTTTGTGGCTATGGGCGAATAACTGTGTAAACCCGTGTGTCCTCGCATTCTATTGGCTGTCTTTAAACAGTGGGCCCAGTTAGATTTGCTGTAGGAAATTAATCCCAGATTTCAAACAAAGTTTGGAAATTCATAACATGTGCTAGGAAACTCCAAATTGGGTGATTCAAATACAGTTAAATTCATATTGACAAGATCTATCCAAATATGCAACCCAATTTACATGAAAACCAATAGAAAATCCTGGAAAATTCTTTAAAGCTTTTCAGCAAAAGAATTCTAGAGGGAGTTTGGTTCATCCAAAAATCCCCAAATTTCGCCAGGATATTCTTTAGAATGTTAGGAAATCCATGTAAAAGTTTCAGCTCATTTGGAGTTGATTTAGTTAGGGTAATTCTGGTTTCAAGTTTCTGTATTCAAATGAATACGGAAACATTTTCAGGGAATTTCCAAAACTTGGAAATTCAGTTCTGGACATTCCTTAGCTCCAAAAATCCTAGGAAAATTCATACATGCTCCCTGGGCTATGTATGAAATTGTAGTTCAATTGAATTTGCATGAAAGTGCAAGTTTATTCAGAGTTAATTCCTTTTTGCTTAAATGCTTAGGGAATTGTTCTGGGTGATCTACTTAGTGAAATATTCTGAATTTTGGTCCAGATGTCTTTCTTGTGACAAGGGACTCACATGAAACTTTTCAGCTCCATTGGAGCTGGGGATCACCACTGTCCTGTTCAACCTATCTAGATAAGTAGCACACAAGTGATGAAATGTAATTATCACTTGATCAGGTTGCTTCACCCAAACCAAACCAGTAGCCCCAGTGTCATTTTAAATTCTTAAACAGAGTTACAGTTTTGAACTTGTCTTTAGCACTTGCTAACAAAAGTTTTATAATTAAACATGTATGCATATTCATAACGTGTAGTGATAAACATGGAAAGTGAAGAAGGGGAATTGAACTTGGATCAAGGAGCAAGGAGGGCAGGAGTTGAACTTCAAGACATCAGCAACTAACCTCATATTATCTGACTTTAGTCACCTGCAAAACCAAGGCAAGCCCCGGTTTGCATTTAAGTTGTTTTCTAAAGTTTTTACTTTGTTCACTACTATGGGTCAATGTTTGAATGTGCATTAGGTCAATGATGTTTTATACCCCACTTGCATAACCAAAAATGAACCCTGAGGTCAAGGGTAGAATTTTGTTATCGCTGTAACATAAGGCCATGCTAAATAGACTAGGGCATCCGGGAGAAGACGAGTAGTCGGAATCTACTCGCGAGCTATAGTTCAGAATATCCTAAGTGTGGTTCGGGAAACAAGCAAACTAAAGTTTACATTTCTAAAGATGAGACCGGGCAGAGGGGTTAGGCAGCGACAAGACGAGGTCTTGGTCGAGTAGCTCTGCCGGTGTCAGTTAAGGACCGATGCGTGTGCCGCATCCAGGAGCAAGTATTGAGTTGTGTACCGGAGGCTTACTGATATATGGGAATCAGGAAACCGATGTACCAGGTTCACTGGATTGTAGAGGCATACCACATCGTCTCGTTAGACCTATGAGCCTGAGACGGCACGACCGGTTCTATAGTCTAGTGTCCTGAGAAAGGTTGCCACATATGACGTAATGAAGGACGCCAGAGTTGGGTCTTCAGAGGCGGGCGTATATGTCGAGATATCCGGGTAGTGTTTGATTCGTATCACCGTCCCTCGCGGTTATTGAGTACCGCTTGCTCCCATGTTGTGACGTAGTAATCAACTTGTGTGGAAACAGTTTGCAAAAAGTATAATTGCTGCTATGATTTTGTTAAGTTGCATGAAAACCATGTTTGAAGTAGAAATAGAGCAAACTAAAGTTATTTTTCCACCTTGGGTCAAGTAACATTGGAATGAAGTGTTTCTTGTTTGGTTGTGGAGTTCCAATGTTGCTGGGCGCAAGGTCACTACTATTATGGCTAAAAATCTGGAAGTTAAGGATAATCTCGTAGGCAAGTCTTTTCGCAAATGACAGGTTTAAGTCTTAGGTTACTTTCATGTAGAGTTTCCTGTCTGAGGAGAGACGGTTAAGTCTTGCTGAGCCTTTGTGCTCACTCTTGCTATATAAGTGGTTTTGCAGGTAAACTTCGACGCTATAAAGAAGGTTGTCCGGTGAGACTCGAGAACTTCCGAGTCATGTCACACTTGGAGAACCTAGTCGCTGCCATGTCTTCGTGTTGCTAGCGAGAGGAGTCTGCGGGCTGGACCTCTTCTCGAGTGCTTCTCAGATATTCAACGTGAGATGTCATAGACTTCCGCTGTAGCTATTTTATGCAAAGTATTTACAAAGAACAGTTGTAAGCTTCCGCTTTTGATTTATGTAATACAGGGTTCCTTATATGTGTGCTGTTCGGTGCCGCGTAACACGGCAATAGCCAATGCGATTCCCAGGCAAGATACCCCGTCCCCATGAGTGATCGGGACGGCGGGGTCCCATCATTTACTGCAGCGGAAATTAATTATACAACTCATGCCTAACCCTAACTAGCAAAAGTCGGTCGTGCAGCCCTACGGACAAACCACACTAGCTACACCATGCTTCAAGGCGGCGTGCATGGCTACCACACAGCCGTAGTTCCCGACGGAGGATAATCTTCGCCGGTGAACCCGTACTGCGAGTCAGTGGTGTACTCCTCACCTGCAAACACTCATAGCAGCAACCGTGAGCGCGATAGCTCAGCAAGTTTTATCTGACTCTCCTACACAAGGAACTCTACATGCAGGTCATACTCAAAAATAGGATGTCAGTTTGGAGCAATGTACACGCCTACAAGTTCATCCCTAATTCATCTTTTAGCCACAAGTTAACGGTTCACAAATCTGAAATTTAGTGAGCAATATTTGGTGGCACACTTGTAGCAATACAAGTTATTATAACAGCAGTAATGCATGACAACCATTCCATATGTTTATTACGTCATGACACAGTGAACAAGCGACACTCATTACCGCGAGGGACGGTGAATCGACTCGATATACACCTGCAGGGATACCCAAATAGCATGTCATGTACGCCCATCCTCGGAGCTGCACAGCACGCTCAACCGATGTCGTACGGGACAACCTTTCACCAAACGGCCCAAACGTCGAACCGGTCGCACCCAAATGAGCAGGAGGTTCCCTACACCTATGCCCCCGCTAGCGGATTTCCACCTTGCTGCCCTCAACCTACACCTATAAATCGGTGTGTTATGCCTCGATGCCTGGAGTTATAGGTAAAATCAGTTTATCGGACCCCATATATCCGATATGCCTTCGGTACATTCAAACTTGTTAAGCGGGGCCGCACACGAATCGGTCCTCAATCGACACAGGCAGGGCTACGGACACAAGACTTCCTCTTGCTGCGTCCTACGCCCCTGTCTAGTCTCATTTCTCTTACTAAAGTTGTTTCCCATCTCGAACCAATCCCGTATGTGGGGAATCCTATACTGGCGGGTAGATTCCAACTACTCAACTTGTACCGAAGCCTATAAGACATTAAGCAAGGCATATGCTACGCGAGGACTTAGACACTACCTTCACCCTCTTTAGGATAATCTGGTTATGCAATTAGAGTTTCAATCATCCTATACCTAATGCACATACATACCTCAAGCTAAGTAAATATAAAGCAAAAACTTGATAAAACTTGTTAAATGCAAACCGGGATTGCTTTGTTGCTGTGGTCAGTGATTAGGGTTTCCTCTGGAGGTATAAAGTCCAAGATCTCCGGGGCTTCCTCGCCTTCAACGACTACACGTAATCAAATTAACGGCATGTGTTAAATTCAATGCAAATGTGTTGATTTAAACATATGACGATCCTATATATAGCTAGACCTCTCTTTTGGCTCTGAAATTTTTACTGTGGATTGGTGAGAACCTAACTAGAGGCTTTGCCAAATTTCATTTGAAACAAAGCTCATTTGAGCCCTGCACAAAAAAATGTTTAAATGGCCATTACTAGAGCTTCTATGGTTTCCAGGTATTTTCATGGATCAAACCGTTACTTTATGGAAACTAGAGTTTGAGATGGTTCTAATGGAGTTGGTTTCATGTAATTTGGAGAATCCTAGAGAATGTTATGCTCTAATCAAGTTTGAGAATTTTCTCTGGTTCAGTTCACTTAATCACACGATTAGGTGGACTTAATGAACTTTGATGGATCTGAAATTTTTCATTTGACTCAAGGATATTTAATTGATCATTCTAGCCAAATTTCAGAATTTTCCATAAAGGATATCTCCAGATAAAATTCCAACACTTTAAATTTTGGGGAATTAATTCTGGAAAAAAGAATGAGTTTCATGGACAGAGACTTGTTTTGCTCGAAGTACTAGGAGAGCTGAATCCAACAAAAGTTTGTTCACTAAATTTTGGTACATCTATATAAAGTTATGGTCTTCCAAAGTTTTGGGCAATTCTTGAAAATCAAATCAAAATTCAGAAGGTTTAAACCGGGCTGGTGGGCCCCGGGGCTACGTGTCAGACCGAAGCCACACATTGGTCCACTTAATTTCCCGTGCAGCCGCACGAAATCCCGGCATCACAGATTTTCCCATGCCCAGTTTTCTCTCACTGAGACACGAGGCCCACACCCCTTCTTCTACCTCGCGCCACCCACGACCCCCGTGGCGGAGCCTCACCGGAGAGCTCGCTGCTGGCTCGCTCGCATTGGCTGGTCCTGTGCCTAACTCTGCACGAGGAACACGTTGGTGCCCTCACCGGAGCTCGGCGATGGCCAGAACAGTGCTCGCGGCGGTGACTGTGGCTGGGAGCTCCTCAGACACGTTGTTGACCTTTTTTGACGCGGTTTCATCTGAGAGCTCCGCTGAGACTTGCTGATCACGAATATGCACCTTGATCCTCGTAAAAACGTCCGCAACTAGGACCTCACCGGCGAGGTCCCTGTTTTCGGCCGCCAACACGAAAAACTCGAGGAACTAGGGTTCTAGTGCCTGAAACTTGGCGCTACTTGATCGAGGAGGTGCGCTAGAGGTTCTAGAGTATGTCTGGTGTGCAGCCCGAGCGAGGGTTGCCGGTGTGCAACAAATTTCACTGTCGACCAATTGCTAAACCTAATACCCACCATGGAAAGAAATTAGAAATACTCGCTCTACACGGCATGAAACAGCAAAAGGTTTTCTCCTACAGGTCCAGAACGATCAGGCACACCTTTTCTTCTCCGGTGGAAGTGCATGAAATAGCCGGGATCGGCCGGTCACCGGTGGACAGAGAGAGCGGCGATGAGTTCATTCACGGAAGACGAAGAACAGCGCGTGACATGCTAGGTTATGCTCGGAACAGGAGAGAACAGATGAAGCAGCTCGGTGTGCTGGCCTGTGAGCCGATGTTTTCACCGTGAGGTGGAGGATTGGGGTGAGTGCTGACCGGATGTGTCTGAGCGGCGGTCGCACACGAGACTGCACTCGAGTGAGTCGGTTCCATGAGGAATTCAGTCACTATAGTGGGTCCCTTCCCCCCCTCTAGTTCTTTTCATTTGTTCACTGATATTTTCTGAGCTACTCACAATTAAATTGGAGACTTATCCCCGAAGTCATGAGCCAAATTTGAATTCCTCAGATTGGAGTTGGTTTGGCTAAATTGGATTCACACTTGAATTTGAATTTCAAATTCAGTTTTGAATTAGTGCAAATTTAGCTCCTGGCAAGATCAACTCCAATGGGCATGAAAATTAGTGGAGTAACTCAGAAAAATGTGATGAGTTTGAATATGCATCCACCTTTTGAATTCAAGTGATTAAAGTAGCTGAAACTTGAATTTACATTCAAACTAGCCCTTTTTGCAATTGTATCCAAAAGTGCCTCAAAAAGGTTTGAATTTGCATGAAACTTGGCATGAGCATTCCTAAAAATGATTAGGCCCTAATTGTGAGCTCAGTCTCTCATGTTTACATGTGAGAGATCCTACTTTTGGATTTGTGAGTTTTTCCTTTAACCATCCTATTGATGGTGGTTACTTGCTCTTCCCATGTTGTCATGAAATCTCCACAAAATGAGCTGTGGTGTGTGTGATGTGATGAACACTTTAGCAAGTGAAATCTTGGGCCTTTACATCGAGAGACCTTTCTTAATTTGTTCACCAGGTGGGAAAATCTCAGCAAGCGTAATGGTTTCAAAACCACCGTTATGCTTAGGGGGGAAATTATTGACACGACCCCACAGTCTTGTCGAGCCAGGATCACGCTGAGGGGTGCTGCATTGCACAGCACCGGATAACACACATCAAAGGTACAAAGCGGAAGCAAAACCTTTATGACATAAAGTGGTTTATGAACATTTGTACATCAAAATAAGTCCAGTCTACACTCACGGGCGTAGACTACGCATCAAGTCCACATCCAGCCCTTGAACGTGTCCTTGCTAGCACACACGCACACTAACTGTGCGGCGTGCACGACTCCCACTCGACGGGGTTCCCCTCCTGGGGTTCCGTCTCCTCTTCGTGAGTCCCTTCCTCATAGAACCCTGGAAAAGCTTCAAACACAAGTAGTGAGCACGAAGGCTCAGCATGTCTGACCCGTCTCACTTAAACATGGAACTTCTACATGAGTGGTGATGGGTTACATAAGGTAAAAATCATTTGCAAGGACTCGCCTAATTAGTAGAACCTTACTTTCAAGTTTTAGCAGCAGGTTGTGGAGAACCTTACGCTAAGGCACATGAGAGAGCCGCAATCAAACAAGAAATGCATTTCTCTCATGTACTTTGCCCAAAGTTGAAAAGAACTTTAGTTAGCTCTAGTCTACAGCAAATCATTAGCAATCAAGTCCATATTTCAATCAGAACCATTTTAACATGTAACTAGCCTGCTCTTTCTACGTCACGGTACAGTGAACAAGTGGTACTCACTGACCGCGAGGGACGGTGATTATAATCGATTTACACCTGCAGGGTTACCCGAACAACCCGTCACGTACGCCCGTACTCGATGTTGCCTACAACAACCATCACGGACGCCGTACGCAACTACCTTAAACCCGTTAGCCAAATGTTGAACCGATCCAATCGTCCCGAGCAAGAGGTCTCTGCACGCGCATCTCAGTGCCGCCAGCCAATTTACACCTCGAGCTCTCAACCTACCCTCTGAACGACCAGCTATGCCTCAACACCCAGCTACCCGAGTTACATCAGTTTCCGGGTTCGCATATAGCCGGTAGGTCTTCGATACTGTTCTAGCTTGTTCAACAGGCCCGCACACGGCTCGGTCCTCAATCGACACAAGCGGAGATACAGCACATAGGCCCCAAAGTCCTGCTGCCCTTACTCTCCGCTCGGTCTCATCTTTCTTGCCATGTGTATCATGTGCTATAGCTACCCGAGTCGAGTGCCTCTAGCCTATGCTCGCGAGTAGTTCCAATTACTCGACTTGTACCGAATCCTACTCTATCTTAGCATTGCAGTAGCTAACGAGGTTCTCAATCTTAATCCCAACCCAATGGTTTTCTTGGCTATGCAATTGGGTTTCCATACAAGACTCAAATGCAAGAAATTATAATACTCAAGTAAGTGCTCAAAACAGTAAAAATTTGTAAAAAGGTTAATGCAAACCGGAGCTTGCCTTGCTGCTCTTGGTCGTAGGCTAGCTGTTCCTCCGGAGTAACAAAGTCTAGAACTTCGGGTTCCTCCTCGACCTTAGCGACTACATGATAGCAGAAGTACATGTATCAATTTAAATGCATTTGTATTAAGTTTGAACTTGTGAAGCTTATAAGTCCCACTAGACAGACTCAATGACTATGAAACCTTTACTGTGGCTTGGTTACAACCTAAACAGAGACTTGGTCAAGTTTTAGTTGCAGCGAAGCTCATTTGAGCCCTCCACAATTAATTATGTACTTGACCTTAATTGAAGACTTTTAGGGTGTTCAAAGGATTTTCATAAAACAAACTATCACTTTCCAAAAACTAGATTTTCAGAGGGTTCTAATGGAGTTGGTCTCACTTAATTTAAAGGTTCCTAGCTAAAGATATGAGCTAAACAATTTCAGAGAAAATTCTGGAAATGTTTCTGAACATTTTCTATTTTCTCTGGAACAGTCCACTAATCACACCATTAGGTGGATCAAATGAGCTCAAATGGATCTGAAATTTTTATGGTAGTTCAGGGATATTTTGGTGAACATCCCAGCGAAATTTCAGGATTTTACTCCAAAGGATTCTCCAGTTAAAATTCCAAACAGTTTAAACTTTGAGGAATTAATTCTGGAGAAATAAAGATTTTCATGAAGTGAAACTTGATTTGCTGGAAAGTACACATAGAGATGAATCCAACAAAATTTGGTTCACTCGATTTGGATCTTTCTAGCCAATGTTATGAGGATTTGAAGTTTGAATGAAATCTGAAAATCGGGGGAAAAGTTTAAATCTGCCGGGGCCCGTGAGCACACGTGTTGAGCGCCGAGGCGACCGCACACCGTGGCCAACAGGGTCTTTGCGCACCAGCACACCCAATCCCGATTTCAAATTTTTGAGCCGCTGACGCGTGGGCCTGCCGGCTTCGTCTTCCTCCCGACGCGCCCGCGCACTCGTGCCGCCGCCCCTCGCCAGAGCAGACCCGGAGCTCGCCGGCTCGCCGCTGCCGGCCATCCCATGGTCTGAAACTCTCCGCCAGGGGGTTGTCAACGTCGAGGAACACGTCGGTGGTGTCAGTTCGGGCTGGCGGTGACCGGAAATAGCCCGGCGACGTGACGCGGCCTCGGTTGAGGTTCGGCGCGGTCGACCGTGGGTTCTAACCCGCCAAAACCTCGAACAATCAGTCCTACAGCATCAGTGTACTTCTAGGAAGCTCGACAAGGTGTCAAATGGGTTCTAAGATGGCGGCAAGTCGGTCGGCACCGTGTCACTGATCGTGCCCGCCATGACCGCCCTTGATCGAGCTCGAAATTCGTCACTCCTTGACAGTTTCACGCCACGGATGCAGAAAAGAACTTGATCGCCGGCTAGTCCAGCGTCTATGTGCAAGATTTGATAACTAAAGAAGGATCTTAGAGCAAGAATTTGAAGGATCCGTACCGGAAGCTCAGTTTAAGGTCGCCGGAGCAAAAACCGAAAATTCACCGTGGATTCTTCACGGTTTGCTTCCAAACTTGGAGGAGAGCAGCACGGTTGTTGCGCGCTCCTGCTGCTGTCCTTTCTGGATCGTGAAAACGCCTGTGGAACGCTGTCTACGAGCGCCTGACTCTCGGCTGAGGCTAGGTCGCCGCGGTGGCGATCGTTCTCGGGCAAGGGAGGTCGGAGCGCGGGGTTTCTGGCGTTTGGGAGGTGGAGTGCAACCTCAGGTTGCTGTCTAGCAGCTCAGGAACGAAGGAGGAGGTCGTTTGCTGGTTTTCCCGATCGAGCAGAGAGCTGCGGGGAGAAGAACTGCCCCTGCTCGGTTCGCACGCGAGGAGATAAAGCCAGCCGATTCCTGCTCGGGCTGAGGCGGTGCCGGTCACGTGGAGGCGCGAGCGAGCCGCCCTGGGTGCCAGCGCGCGGAGAGGGGAAGCAGCTGGTGGAGCCGGTGGCTGCTCGGTGGCACAGACGACAGCTGCTTGGTGGAATTTCCCACCGAGGCTGTGACTTTGTGTGCAAGACTTCCCTCCTTCTCTCTATGACATGTGGGTCCCACCCCGGGGTTTTCACCTCTGAAATTTACTCCTAATCACTGTTGTAAACAGTGAGCCCCAAAATACCCCTGGGGATTCAAATTATTCACCCATGAGCCATTTGAATTGAGTAGAATTCAAATTGGGTTTGGTTTGAATGAATTTCAGCACAAGTTCAGTTTTGAATTCAAATAAAGTTTGAATTTGTCCCACTTAGCTCATGTCAAGATCAACTCCAAATGGAGTGAAAATTTGAGTGTGAGCTCACAAAATTGTGCTGAATAAAATTATACCTCCCACTTTTGAATTCATGGGATAAAAACAGTTTGAATTTGAATATGGTTTCAAACTGCCCTCTTTCTAGCTATACCCAAAATGACCTCAAAAAGGTTTTGAAGTTGGGTGAAATTTGGCATGGACATCCTTAGCAATGTGTAGGAGTTTTCATATGCCCAGCCCCTCTATATCACATGTGGGAAATACCACTTTTGCAATATGTGAGTTTGTTCCCTAATGAGCATGTTGATGGTGGTTACTTGCTCTTCATTTGTGTTCATCAACTTACTTCAAATGAGGTGTGTGGTGTGGTGATGAACACTTCAAATAGGTGTCAAAAACTGAGGCACTTACATTCCTCCCCCCTTAAAAGAATCTCGTCCCGAGGTTATAAGGTGAAAATGTGAGAGGGGACGGTGGGAAATTACCGGATATG
This sequence comes from Neostapfia colusana, assembly GCA_030760725.1. Taxonomy (NCBI): domain Eukaryota; kingdom Viridiplantae; phylum Streptophyta; class Magnoliopsida; order Poales; family Poaceae; genus Neostapfia; species Neostapfia colusana. The sequence continues at coordinate 14,856,417 of JASWHV010000010.1, read as the reverse complement.
CGACGTGTAAAAGTTGGGGTAGTTAGCGAGAAGAAATCCTTCGCTCTCCCATGTCGCTTCGTCCACGGAGTGATTACTCCATAGAACTTTGTAGAATCACAACGTGCGGTTGCGTGTGGTTCGGGCCTTTTCATCAATAATCTGCACCGGTTCCTCCCGATAGGTGAGATCCGGTTGCAGTTCTTCAATATCTTCCAGCTGAATGGTAGTTGATAGCTTAAGACACTTCCTCAGCTGGGCAATGTGAAAGACGTTGTGCACACCGGAAAGTGCTTCTGGTAATTTTAGCCGGTATGCCACTGATCCACATCTTTCGGTAATCTGGAATGGGCCGATGAATCGGGGTGCCAACTTTCCTCTCACCCCAAATCTGTTTACGCCCTTCATTGGAGACACACGTAGGTATACGTGATCCCCGGCTTCGAATTATAATGGGCGTCTTCTCCGGTCTGCATACTGTTTCTGATGGGATTGGGCGGCTTTTAGGTTCGCCTGAATCAGTCGAACCTTTTCTTCTGCGTTGTTGACAAGGTCAATCCCGAAGATAACCCTTTCGCCAGACTCACACCAGTTCAATGGTGTGCGACATTTTCTCCTGTATAGTGCCTCATAAGGCGCCATCTTGATGCTGGCTTGGTACCCGTTATTGTACGAGAACTCGGCTAACGGCAAGTGATCATCCCAGTTCTTGCCGTGGTCGATAGCGCAAGGTCGTAGCATGTCTTCTAGTATCTGATTCACCCGCTCCGTTTGCCCATCCGTCTGCGGGTGGTATTCTGATCTACGGATCAGCTTCGTCCCCAATGCAGCGTGCAGCTGCTCCCAAAAACGGGACACAAATAAAGTGCCCCGATACGATATAATGGTACGGGGTACGCCGTACAAGCATAGGATCCGTGAGATGTACAGTTCAGCGTACTTCTTGGCGTTGTAGTTTGTGTTGACCGGGATGAAATGGGCAACTTTGGTGAGCCGGTCGATGATCACCCACACCGAATCATGCTTTTGAAGAGTGGTGGGTAAACCGACGATGAAGTCCATGCTCACATCCTCCCACTTCCAGGCAGGAATGCCCAGTGGTTGCAGCAGTCCCGGTTTCCGCATATGGTCTGCCTTCACCCTTCGACATGTATCAGACTCGGACACGTATTTTGCAGTCTCCCGCTTCATCCGTGTCCACCAAAACTTGCTTCTGAGTTCTTGATACATCTTGTTTCTGCCGGGGTGAATATAAAACTTTGACAAGTGAGCCTCATCAAAGATTTTCTTCCGTAATTCTGGGTTACGGGGTACGACGATCCGGTCCTTGAACCATAGGACACCGTCTCCGTCCTTCCGGAAACATTTCAGCTCCCCACTATCTACACGTCTCAGCAAATGTGACATGCCCTTGTCATTCTTCTGGGCTGCCGCTATCTCTTCACGGATGGTGGGGACCAAAGCTAAGTTGTAGAGAGCTCCATGTGGAATCACATGCAGTGGTGGTTCGCTCTCTTCCAACGGTGTGATGGTCAGATTGTTGACGTGTGACTTGCGGCTCAGCGCATCTGCCACTACGTTTGCCTTGCCCGAATGATAATGGATCTCTATTTTGTAATCCTTTATCAGTTCTAACCATCTTCGCTGCCTCATGTTCAGCTCCTTCTGAGTGAATATGTACTTGAGGCTCTTGTGGTCGGTATATAAATGAACGAGGTTACCGAGTAGGTAGTGCCTCCACATCTTGAGTGCGAGTACCACGGCAGCGAGCTCCAAGTCGTGAGTTGGATAATTTTGCTCATGGTTCCTAAGCTGCCGTGATCTATACGCGACCACTCTTCGGTCTTGCATCAGCACACATCCAAGCCCAATGCCGGATGCATCGCAGTACACATCGAACGGTTTTGTTGTGTCTGGCTGCGCCAAAACCGGTGCTGATGTTAGGTGCTTTACTAAAGCCTTGAATGCTGCTTCACATGCCGGACTCCAAACATAATTGGTAGCCTTCTTCAGCAGCTCTGTCATTGGCTTTGCAATCTTCGAGAAGTTCGGAATGAACCTCCGATAATATCCCGCGAGTCCGAGGAAACTCCGTACCTCATGAACAGTTCTCAGGGATTTCCAATTCAGCACTTGAGTGATCTTGCTCGGGTATACAGCGATACCCTCCGCTGAGATGATATGCCAGATAAAAGGCACTTGCGTTATCCAGAATTCGCACTCGCTGAGTTTCGCGTATAGCATGTGATGCCGCAGCCGTTGCAAGACTATACGCAGATGCTTCTTGTGATCTTCCTCCGACTTGGAATATACCAGAATGTCGTCGATGAAGACCATGACAAACTTGTCCAGCTCCTGCATGAATACCGAGTTCATTAAGTACATGAAGTGAGCTGGAGCATTGGTGAGGCCGAAGGACATGACCAGGTACTCATAAAGTCCGTACCTCGTCGAGAAAGCTATCTTTGGAATGTCCTCCGCCCTTATCTTAATCTGATGGTACCCGGATCTTAAGTCCATCTTGGAAAATATCTTTGCTTCGACCAACTGATCAAACAACATGTCGATCTGTGGCAACGGGTACTTGTTCTTGATGGTTACAGCATTTAACGGACGATAGTCCACGCAAAGCCATAACGTCTCATCCTTCTTCTTCACAAATAATGCCGAACAGCCCCATGGCGAGGAGCTCTTCCTAATAAAATCCTTCTCCAGGAGGTCCGTGAGCTGAGTCTTCAGTTCAGCCAATTCCTTGGGCGCCATCTTGTATGTCCTTCGGGATATTGGCATGGTTCCCGGTGCAAGTTCAATCTTGAACTCCACCTCTCTATCGGGCGGCATCCCTGGTAAATCATCCGGGAACACGTCAGGGAACTCTCGGACCACGGGAATATCTTCCAATCTGATGGTTGTGGCTTGATAGACACTTGGAAGTTTTATTTCTGGACTGTCCAGAAATAAGGAGTGAGACTCGTGCACTTCTGAGTTCAAGTGCACAATTCGGAGAACGGTGTCTAAAACAGCGCCGTGGCGGGTTAACCACGACATCCCTAAGATGACATCGACCTTTTGTCCCTCTAATATTATGAGAGACGTAGGGTTAACTCTACCCTCTAAGCACAATGGCGCTTTTGGGACCATCATGCTTGCTGAAATTTCCCCACCCGGTGAAAAGATCACATAAGGACTATCGGTGGGTAGTATTTGCAAGCTATATTTATCAATGAAAGCTTGGCTAATGAAGCTAAGCGTGGCGCCTGAATCAAATAGTACTATGGCGGGATGCTGGTGGAGTTGGAACATACCCGCAAGGATTGGCTCGCCCTCCGGCACGTCCTCTATAGCAAGCTGGTGGACGGTGCCGGGCCTAGGGTTTGCACGCCGCGCATTAGTAGGGTTCCGGGGTTGATTCCTCCCTGGAAACTGCGGTGCCACTCCACCGCGTTGCCTCTCCAGGCAACTGCTCGCAAAGTGTCCTGGACGACCACACTTGTAACATGTGGCCGCTGCTGGAGTAGTGCTCGGGGGACGAAAGCCCGGCATGCGTTGCTGAGGTGCATACGCACGCGGCATCGTCGGCTGCTGCTGTTGTTGTTGCGGAGGTGGTACTGGCAGTGCCGGCTTCTATGCTGGTGAAGAGTACGGTCGACTGCGGAACGGCATCGACCTCTGGGGTGGCTGCCAGCGTGGACCTGATGGTGGGCGATTCACCATCCGAAACTTCTGAGAAGGACCGCCTCCTTCTCCGCTTCTCTGCGGCGCGCTTCGCTTTCGTTCCGTCGCCGCCAACTCCTTGCCGGAGTCCTCTTGAGCAATCGCAGCATCAATGATGTCATTGAGGCTGCCGAGATTGAACATCGCCAACTTGTCCTTCAGGAGCGGATTAAGCCCTTGGTAAAAATGGTCCTGCCGCTTCTCGTCGGTATCTGCATGACACGACGCGTAGAATGCGAGATCGTTGAACGCCCTGGAGTACTCCAGCGCGTTTCGGCTCCCTTGTTGCAGGTGTAAGAATTCCTGCGTCTTCCTCTTCATCAAACCTGGTGGTATGTGATAGGCCCTGAAGGCCGTCCGAAACTCCGTCCAGGTCATTACTCGGTCGGTGGGCTGTGAAGCACAGAAGCTGGCCCACCACGCGCTCACGGATCCTTGGAGCTGCTGGACCGCGAACTGAGTCTTGCGCTGCTCGCTTATCTGGAGCAGCCCGAACTTCATCTCTATTGCGCAGAGCCAGTTGTCCGTGTCGAGAGGTTCATCCGCCCTTGAAAATACCGGGGGATGAGTCGCCAGGAAGTCTGAGTAGGAGCTCTGTTGACACTCCTCACGGTCTTGACGTCTCTCGGGGCGAGACGTATTAGCGATGAGGGTCTGCAGCAACTCCGTGTGCTGCTGGTGTGAACCCGCCATTGCGGCGACGATGTCGGCCAATGTAACCGTCGGCAGTGGCGGTGGCGGTGTTTGCTGTTGCTGTCCCGAGGAGTCCTCGGGAGGCTGTTGGGAGGTCTCTCCCCCTTGACTGGTACCCCCAACGTACGGGTTGGCACAAGTACGTGTCATACTTAAAATTCCATCTGCAACAGTAGGTATTGAAGTGACACATGAACAATTTGCACAACATGCACATATATTGATAAAGCATAAACCTTATACAAGATACATTGTTCTCGGTTCTCCGAGAAGTCGTGCTCATGTCGTCACTACCTATACATACTCTACTGTTTACACGACATGTCACCGATTACAAAAGTTGGGTTACACTACCCTAGCTGCCCTACTTGGCAACTGTAACCCCCTACTCGGAGTAGAACTCGACCTCCTGCGGGTCGTCCTCCTCCGGTACCTCTGCTGGTGGCTCTGGATCTATCACCTCTTCTCCCATCTCGGGATCTCCCATTGCTGGAAGGCCCAAGACCACCGGTACGCCCAATACCGGAGGTACGAGGTCCTGCAATGCATGCACCTCGTCCATGGCTTGGTTGTAATCTTCTTCCCAGCCTTGCCCATCCTCAATTGTGTCGTCCCGCTCTTGAGTAAGTTCCTCGTTCTGCTGGGTCAGATTCTGTACCAGTTCTTGCAACGCCGTGATGTCGACATGGCTTTTCCTCTTCGCCTTCTTCAGACGATGCAACTGATTATGTTGTTCATTCAGTCACTTGATCGTCGGAAGGAGCACATTGCGGAGTGCGCTGTGAGCACTCTCGAAATGGTCTCCACGGCTCGTGCTCTCCTAGAGCTTTGTGGCGAGATGCTCCGTATGAACAGCTTGGCTGTCCATCACGGCGTTTCCCGCCCTCATCTGGAGGCTGAGATTTGCCTCCGCGGGGCTGTACCTTGGGAAACTCGGGTCCGTTGCCTCCAGGTACCTCTCTTCCCACACGTGATGAGCCCGTCCCTCCACCGGAACGAGCGCGTATGGAGTGCCCTCCATAGCCTGCACGTGTAGTTGGCAGAAACGTGACATGGTGTCACGGGCTGCCACTTGCCACATACCTTCCGGCTGTCTACCTCTCACCGTGACGGTGAATGGCACCCAACCGGGTGGCGTAGGTCCTGCGGGTACTTCGACATGGATTGTCCACGTGTTGTTCCCCTCTTCGCCTTCTTCCTTGGTGAAGTACTGTGGCATCTGGTTGTATCCGAAATATTGAAGCATCTGCCTCAATGCCTCCGGATAACCGCTGTGGTGAGAACAGTGGGATACCACCCACCCGTTCTCCAACTGTTTGTCTGCTGTCATCTGTAAAAATATTTTTGAGAAATGTCAAATATTTATTTAAACAGTAAACCATTGAGTTATAACATAAGACATGTTATTAAACCCACAAAACTTGGAAATACAGTTCAAATTTAAACAAATTTGACTGCTGATCTGCTGTCTGCATGACAGCTCTGACCAGTTTCCATTTGAACCTGATTTAGGCCCTGTTAAAGCAAAACCAATTCTGGATCTCAACATCAAAGTTAAAGCTAACTTTAATAGCTATCCAGAAAGTATTTGCTTGGCCTAAGACCTGTCCTGGTTCAAAAGTTGTGAGAGGTTAATATTTAACAGAATTTCTGGAGAAAATTGGACAGCACCTCCCTGCTTTAGGTACTGTTTTGATCCAAGAATTCAAGTTAATTCTGCTCCCAATCTGACAAAACTTTCTGTTACAAAGTTGTAACCCATCTCATAAGCTTTCCAGAACTATCTCATTTTCTATTTTTGGATTTTTATGCAGGAAGTTATACTCAATTTACAGAGAGTTTACAGAGAGTCTTTGCTCTGTCCTGTTTTCTGGACAGTTTCAACTCTACTGCATTTTTCGATTGGTTAAGGGATGAAACATGACACGACCCCAACGGTCTTGTCAAGCCAGGATCATGCTGAGGGGTGCTGCGTTGCACAGCACCGGATAACACACGTCAAATGTCACACCCGGTTTTTCCGAAGAACAACCAAGTGAATATCACATGTATGCCAGGATCATTTTCTCATACATATGATGACAAATAGTGAAGCATCATTTATTACAAGCCAGGTGTCGAATATAAATAAGTCTTACATAGCAAATGTCTCGATGGACAATAATAAGTTCATCACAAGTAAATAAACTAGCAGCGGAATATTATTCTTGAGGGCTCCGTCACAGGCGTTGCCCGGGGGTCTCCATGAAGCTAGAAACCTTCTTCGGGTCCAAAGTCTGGATCATTATACACCACCTCATTATCTTGACCTGAGCAGCAATATAAACCAACAAATATGCAAGGTTGAGTACCAATGGTACTCAGCATGTGTGGGAAAATTATGTCATGCATGGCTAGAACAAGGGGAGGTTGAACTCATGGTTAAAGCACTACGCAATTAATACCTATCACCTTAGCTTATTAAGCACCTACATTACTACACAGGTGAAATGGTCCCAATCTCCCATCCCATCATCATAATCAAATAACCATAACATTATTTCCAATGTTAAGCTCCCCGCTTAACATCCACAACTTCCAAAACCATCAATCCTCTAATCATGAATAAGTCCACGCCGCTCTTGACCGTGAGCACGGCTGTCATGACAGTTTTGACTCTGCAGAGTTTGTACCACTGTACCCACATGTAGTGATTTCATCCCCCGATGCCGGGTGGACTAAACGAACCTCCATTATGCCAGTGGCTACGAACCACATGCACACTTCCCAGGTGTGTAGCCAGGAGATCACTACGAAGCCTTTACAAAGGGATTCCCGACGAGCGTGGGCCCACAGAGGTTTCACCCCTAACAGCATACAAGAGGCTCCAACCCCGCTGCAGTGGCCCCCTCTTGAGCCTTGCGGTTCATATGGTAGTCCAGCTGACACCTATTCCCCGCACCATCCAACACACCCATACTACGCCGGGGATACACCTAATTAATTGGCCAAGCTGCCCCATCTCAGCATGTGGTTGGCACGGTAAAGCCAGGTCACATGCTCCATGAACCGGTCCTTAGGATCCAGGCAAGTACTAAACACAAACCCGAGTCTCGTGCACCCAGCACACAACCAAAACATCCAACTTGCCTTGATCCCTACCTCTACATAACTCACAATATCTCATTCAAGAGTATGGTAAAATAAACTGATGATCTCATATCCCAAATATCCCATTCTAAGCATGGCTAAGCATATGCATAATAATAAATGACACGATAAAATAAAACCCAACCCAAGCTACAAGGAAACAAGATAATGCAATTCTAGGGAAACTTCCTAACATGGGTTTCATATTTCAATTGACAATGCAAATAGTTCTAACTACACATCCTAGTATAGGATCAAAGTGGTCAAGGACACTTGCCTCCTTCCTGCTGCTCTTGAAATGGGTAGTCCTGATCTTGGAAAGGAACAACTTGCTCTTTAGCAGGTTCTACATCATACCATCACACATAGCAAAAGAAAAACAACAATCCATAAGACATAGTTCACACTTCCACTTCATACAAACCACACCTTCACATTTATGAAAGTCATTCACCATTATATGTGTTGTGGTTACTCTATGTGTGTTGATTTGTGGCTTGCATGCACTTTTAATCATATGTATATGATTCCTACTTTTTTGTTCACATTTATACTTACATACTATATATATGAGTTTCCAATTTAAATAAATTCCTTATATTCAATTACTACACCTTTTTGCTACCAAGTATGCATGAAAGGTATTTTTCCTTCTTCATATGTGTCTTCATAATTTCTACCAACCCTAGACTGAATTCTTTGGATTTTAGAACTCCATTTATCATTTACTATTTGCTATATTTTCAGATTTATTTCCTATGCCTAAATGTGAACTTTATTATAAAAATAACAGGACACATCATCTAAACAGAATAGGTTCTGATCTAAAATATTTGCTAATATATTTTTGACCTTTTCCTCAGATGTAAACTATTTTACAATTATTTTCCCTATTTTCTAGAACTATTCTTTATTTAAAAATGTGTCCCTAAATGTGAATAATAAATTGAACAGATTCACTTCAGCCCAAAATATGTTTTTATCTCACTCCAAAGTTTTCTAAATACTGAGAAAGTTTTTAATTTAATTTTGACAATATGTTTGTCCCACTTTTTAAATTTTAAACACTAGCCACATATTCAATTTCCCAAATTAGATATTAAACAGGGCTAAAAAGGTAAACTCACCCCACTACAGGGTCTATACTATTATTTTAAGAATTCTCAGGGGTCTAGCTACTCATAACAGAGGAGTTTTTCCTAATTTTTATTAAGTCCAGGGGCTAAAACTGATTTTTAAATGAATTTACATGATTTTCTGAAGTTCCAGGGGCTAGATCAGAAGTTTCCGGGGCTAGCTCTTATTTCCCGAGAACCCCAGGGGGTAGCACGTAAGATTTCCAGTCTTTATAACACGGGGCTGACGTGGACCGTCCGATTTTAAACCGACGGCTGAGATTATAACATCGAACCGGTTCTCGGGGATTTAAACCCTACCATGCGATTTAAAATAAACGGCGCACAAGCGGCCACGTCGCTCTGATCGAACACGGGCGGCGCTGCCGGCGGCGCACGGTGGCGGGAAGCGGCGATCTCGCCGGAGACTTTTGGTTCTTCGAGAATTCTTGCTAGAAATGTGATTTTATGGCATAGGTCGGTGGAGGGGAGGTCGGGGATCTCACCTCGGGGGTTTTCTTGAGCTCGGAGGTCCTGGAAGGTGATCGGCGACGAGGTCTGAGGTGAATTCACGGCGAGGCTCGTCGGCGCTGTGTTTACACCGCAAGTCACCGAGTTTTCTGCACCTGCAAGGTTCCCCGGAGGCGGTGGATCAAGACCAGCGAGTTAGATCGGAATTTTCGAGCTTAGATCGGCCAGAATTCACCGGCAAAGTCTCGGTTCTCACCGGAGGAAAATCGGCGGATCGCGTGGGAAAAACAGAACGAGGCCGGGGTTTTTATAGACGGGGGAGGGCGGCTGGGTGGTTTAGATCGAGTTTGCGTCGCCCCCGAACAGAATTCGGTTGGAATACACGAGAATTCCCGATCGGTTTCGATTCGGGTGAGAGAGTCCGGCGCTGGCGCGAGGTAGACGACGAACTGGTGGGCCCTGCCTGTCAGTGGAAGGAAGAGGCGCGCGTGGCTGCGGGCTGGTGCGGGCGCTGGTTGGGCCGGCTGGTGGGTTGCGGCCCACTGGCCGTTTTTTTTCTGTTTTCTCTTTTTCTTTTTCTATTTCTTTTCTGATTTGAGTTTAATTTGAATTCCAGTTTGAATTTGAATTTTTGCAAAACATGCAACACGTCCAAAAAATTTTAAATTCCCCTCTTAACATGATTTAGGGTCTTAACAAAATTTTGGGGTGTTACATCAAAGGTACAAAGCAGAAGCGAAATTTTATATTACATAAACTGGTTTATGAACATGTTTACATCAAAATAGTTCAGTCTACACTCACGGGCGTAGACTAAGCATCAAGTGCACGTTCAGCCCTTGAACGTGTCCTTGCTAGCACACACGCACACTAACTCTGCGGCGTGCACGACTCCCACTTGACGGGGTTCCCCTCCTGGCGTTCCGTCTCCTCTTCGGGAGTCCCTTCCTCATAGAACCCTGCAAAAGCTTCAAACACAAGCAGTGAGCACGAAGGCTCAGCAAGTCTGACCTGTCTCACCTATACATGGAACTTCTACATGAGGGGTGATGGGTACATGAGGCAAAATCATTTGCAAAGGACTCGCCTAATTAGTGGAACCTTACTTTCACGTTTTAGCAGCAGGTGGTGTAGAATCTTACGCTAAGGCACATGAGAGAGCCGCAATCAAACAAGAAACGTATTTCTCTCATGTACTTTGTGTTGGGAAATAGGCGATGCACTACTCTAGCAATTCGACCGTATCACCCAGGAAACATGCGAGTGAGAAGGTCATGGATCGTTACCACTAGACGCGCAGCGCAGCGGATCGTAGATGCGCGCCGTAGCCGATCAGCGCAGCAGTAACAGCAGCGCCTCCACGGAGTCCACACGTACAGGGAGCAACGCCGTGCGTCGGTGTGCTAGCACCGTGCGCGCGGCAGGGGTTTCGGCGGCTGACCTGTGAGGGGCGGCGGCTGGGACTGTTATCTGGTGGAGACATCTGTCCGTAACCCTACCCCTCATATTTATAGGCGCGCTAATGGGCTTTTAGGTCACAGGCCCATTAGTACCCTAATTTCTTATGGATCAAATATCCATCAGGCCTTTATCCGAATTGTTATGATTGCCTCTTGGGCATATCACCAACAATCTCCCACTTGCACTAGAGACAATCATATAGCCAAGTTTTTCAATATTCCATCCCCTTAAGTGTGTGACCCGTTAGGTTCATGTACAGTCGGTTATGAATGAAAACCGTTTTCAAACACAAGTCAGTAGAGGTACCTAGCAGGACATACTGACTCCCGAATGTACATAAAGATCATATCGGCTGAACCTAGATACATTCACATGCTAATTCCTTTGCCACACGATACCAGTCAAGCTCAAGGCGAGATACGTGCCATCCTTGTGATAGCTCGACCATTCACTCGATCAAATAGTGGATTCAATCGATGACTAACTTTTAGTCATAATGATTAACTCTTTAATCATTTTGGCATGGCCATGCACTTTCAATCCAACTATCTCGAGGGGCCCAGAGATATCTCTCCTGTTATTTAGGAGGGGCAAATCCCATCTTGATCCGCACACATCTCATTCCATGCTTCATCATGCACCTGAAGACTATTTTTATGACCACCCAGCTACGGAGTAGCGTTTGATAGTTTCAAAGTGCACAACTACACATAGTGAGAAACAATGGCGATCTCAGGTCAAAGAATCTAGCAGGTGTATCACTCAAGACCAACTGATGGCACATATGTAAATAACAATCCCAACAGTGTCTCGGAATGGGTCTATCCAACACCATGTTCACTAACATGTGTTCACATTATTAATTTGATATCTCCATATCTATGATCCGTGAAACGTGATCATCAATTAATACATGTGCTAGTCTGCGTACTATCATTGTCTCATATAACGATGTAGACTAGGGATCATTTTGAGTAACATTATAATTAACAAAGAGTCTCACGAACAAGTCACATACTTGATGATCAATGTGAATAATAGTTACTCAAATAGTACATAAACATAGCTATGACAAAAGTCTCCCACTACACACTAGGATCATTGATGTAAGTATCTAATACCCATAGATCTCGTGTGCGTCTCATGCTTTGATTGTGGAAGAGGCTTTGTCAACGGATCTGCCATATTCAAATCCGTATGCACCTTGCATATATTCACATCACCTCGGTCGATAATCTCTCGAATCAGATGATAGCGTCGTAGTATATGTTTGGATCTTTTGTGTGATCTAGGCTCCTTTGCCTGTGCAATGGCTCCATTATTGTCGCAATAGAGATCCACAGGTCCGGACGCACTAGGAACAACACCCAACTCAGAAACAAATTTTCTGATCCAAACAGCTTCCTTTGCAGCTTCAGAAGCTGCAATATACTCCGCCTCCGTCGTTGAATCTGCTACTGTGTCTTGCTTGGAACTTTTCCAGCTCACTGCCCCTCCATTGAGGCAGAACACAAAACCGGATTGCGATCTAGAGTCATCCTTGTCTGTTTGGAAGCTAGCATCGGTGTAACCTCTTACAACGAGCTCTTCTTCACCTCCAAACACTAGGAATACATCCTTAGTTCTTCTCAAGTACTTAAGAATGTTTTTGACAACTGTCCAATGAGCCTCACCATAATCTGATTGATACCTGCTCGTAACACTTAGAGCATAGGATACATCTGGGCGTGTACACAACATGGCATACATGATAGATCCAATAGCCGAAGCATAAGGAATCGCTATCATCCTCTTTTGCTCATCAGGTGTCGAAGGACACTGACTTTTGCTTAGAGTGATGCCATGTGACATTGGCAAGAAACCTTTCTTAGAATCTTGCATATTGAATCGATTCAATATCTTGTCAATATATGTGTCTTGGCTTAATCCAATTAACCTTTTAGATCTATCTCTATAGATCTTTATGCCCAAAATGTATGCTGCCTCTCCTAAATCCTTCATTGAGAAACTTTTCCTTAATGAGGATTTAACAGCATCTAGTACTGGAATGTCATTTCCGATCAACAATATGTCATCTACATATAGGACCAGAAATATAAGTGCGCTCCCACTAACCTTCTTGTAAATACAAGGTTCTTCTACGTTCTTGATGAAACCAAACCCTTTGACCACTTCATCAAAACGTAGATTCCAACTCCGAGATGCTTGCTTCAATCCATAGATGGACTTTTGAAGTTTGCATATTTTTCTAGCATTTTTAGGATCGACAAAACCCTCAGGTTATGTCATGTACACATCCTCAGTCAGACTCCCATTAAGAAAGGCTGTTTTGACATCCATCTGCCATATTTCATAATCAAAATATGCAGCAATTGCTAGGAGAATCCGAACAGACTTTAGCATAGCGACGGGCGAAAATGTTTCATCATAATCAACACCTTGAGTTTGTCTGAAACCTTTCGCCACCAATCGTGCTTTATAGATGTGAACTTTTCCATCCATATCAGTCTTTTTCTTGAAAATCCATTTGCAATCGATCGGTCTCACACCATCGATTGGATCAACCAAGTTCCAAACTTGATTCTCATGCATGGATTCTATTTCGGATTCCATGGCTCCAAGCCATTTCTCAGAGTCGGGTCCCATTGTTGCTTCAGTGTAGGTCACAGGCTCATTATTGTCCAACAATACCATGTCCTGTGGTTCCGTGGTTAGGAGTGTCAACTTTTCAGTTGCACGACGTACTCTTGTAGACCTTCGTGGAGCTGGTGTTTCATCAAGTGGTTGTACAACATCTTGTACATCCTGTATAGGATTAGAGGGTGCCGAAACATTTTCAGATATTTCTTGGATTTCTTCAAGATGCACCTTGCTCCCACTAACTCCTTTTGAGAGAAACTCTTTCTCCAAGAAGACACCATTGCGAGCAGTAAAAACTTTACCCTCCGTTTTATTATAAAAATAATATCCTTTGGTTTCCCTAGGATATCCCACAAAGAAGCATTTGTCTGATTTGGGAGTAAGTTTTTCTGACGTCAAACGTTTGACATAAGCATCACATCCCCAAACTTTGAGGAAAGACAATCCGGGACGTTTCCCGGTCCACATCTCATATGGTGTCTTCTCAACAGACTTAGTTGGGACTCTGTTTAGTGTAAACGCAGCAGTTTCAAGAGCATAACCCCAAAAGGATAGTGGAAGATCAGTCTGACTCATCATCGACCTAACCATGTCTAACAAGGTTCGGTTCCTCCGCTCGGACACCCCATTCCATTGGGGCGTTCCTGGTGGAGTCAACTGTGGAACAATTCCACATTGTTTTAAATGATCATAAAATTCATGGCTCAAATATTCACCCCCACGATCAGATCGAAGAAGTTTAATTGTCTTGCCCAACTGATTTTGTACTTCATTCTGAAATTCTTTGAACTTTTCAAAAGATTCAGACTTGTGCCTCATTAGATAGACATATCCATATCTACTAAAGTCATCGGTAAAAGTAATGAAATACTGAAAACCACCTCTAGCTACCGAACTCATTGGTCCACATACATCAGTATGTATAAGTCCCAACAAGTCAGTTGCCCTCTCACTTTGACCAGTGAAGGGTGCTTTGGTCATCTTCCCAAGCAAACAAGACTCGCATATGTCAAGTGATTCAAAATCAAATGAACTTAACAAACCATCTTTATGGAGTTTCTCAATGCGTTTCTCATTTATATGACCTAAGCGACAATGCCAAATAAAAGTGGGATTTAGATCATTTCGTCGAGCCCTTTTTGTACTAATGTTATAGACTGTTTTATCCTCAAGATCAAGAACATATAATCCATTCACTAATGGACATTGAGCATAGAAAATATTATTATAATAAATACAACAACATTTGTTCTTTATTATAATCTCATAACCATTAACTTCTTCCAAACATGAAGAAGATATAATGTTCTTGCTCAAAGAAGGAATGCAATAACAATTATTTAATTCCAAAACTAATCCTGAGTGTAATGACAAGTGATAAGTTCCGACAGCTATGACAGCAACCTTTGCTCCATTGCCGACCCGAACATCCAACTCGCCTCTTGCAAATCTTCTAGTCTCACTTAGACCCTGCAACGATTTGCAAGTGTGAATCATTGATCCGGTATCAAATACCCATGATTCACTAGAAGATGTAGCAATATTGATTTCTATAACATTTATACCTGAAGTGGAAGTCTCACTCCCTTTCTTCTTCTTATCCTCCAAGTACTTCTTGCAATTCCTAGACCAATGCCCCTTAGCATGACAGTGGAAGCATTCATCATTAGGAGAAGGGCCTGATTTTCCCTTTGGCTTTGAGCTTGAAGACTCATTGGGAACCTTTCCCTTGCCTTTAGGATGCATCACACGCTTCCTCTTTTTATTCTCCTTTTGAACCATCATCACATGAGTGGTGTTTTTCTTAATGCTTTCCTCGGCTGTTTTAAGCATCCCATGCAATTCAGCCAACGTTTTCTCCATGCCATTCATTTGATAATTCAATATAAATGGCTCATAGCTCGGTGGGAGTGACTGGAGAATAACGTCAATAGCCAGGTCATCCTTGAGTTCAGAACCAAGTTTGTCCAAAGTCTCAATGTAACCAATCATCTTGATTACATGGGGACTGACCGGGCTACCTTCTGCCAGCTTGCATGAGAACAAGGACTTTGAGATGTTGTACCTCTCAGCCCTTGCTTGGTTCTCAAACATTCCACGTAGTCCCTGAATCATAGAATAAGCATCTGCATGCTCATATTGTTTCTGTAGATCAGGGGACATTGTGGCAAGCATGAGGCAGCTTGCATTAAGCGCATCATCGCAGTGCTTCTCATAAGTCCTGCGAGTTGCGGCATTTGCATCATCGGGGAGGTCATTGGGGTATGGTTGCTCAAGAACATACTCAATTTTCTCTTGCCTGAGAACAATTCTCAGGTTGCGGTACCAATCAATAAAGTTAGCTCCATTGAGCTTTTCTTTCTCAAGCACAGATCGCAAATTGAAACCGGAATTGTTACTAGCAGACATGATCTACAATAGAAAATAAATATGCAAGGTTTTAGCACTATGTTATGTACCAATCTTTTATTAACAGTTTAATAAAAGACACCACCACTATATGAGCATCGTCCTCCCTCTAACGACATATAGTGGTCCAAGATCCATATTCACTAATTCCTAGTGAGCTTTGGCTTCACTGCTAGAAAATTAGTAACATAGGTAAACAACCATTGTTAATCATATCTCTATATGATTCTTGTTTGTTGGGTGACATCCAATGCCCCGGCTCCCAACACTATGCCATAAAGCCCAAAACCGTTTTGATAGCTTTGTTGAGTAAACCAATACTATGCATTTGAATGTCCGACATTCACCCTATTCATTATGATAGATGACGGTATTTTGCTTTGGCAAACCTACCATACAACGATCAAAACAACATAGGTGCAGCTATAGGTAAATGGCATCAAATACTCAACTTTTCCGAGGGAAGCTATTCTATCATGACAAAACATCCACCATATGAAAAGCATGAAAAGAATAGTAAAACATCACAGGCATACGATCATATCATATATGTGAATAGTATGGCCTTTAGGATCATAGTGATCTCCATCACCATGGTTCCATCATGATCTATACCGCCATGTCTCCCTTCTTATGGTGATCACCATCGCCATCATGCTTGAGGTTTCTCAATGAATATAAAAGAAGCTAATACATCTAATAGCTATCAAATAAATTACATGAGAGATCAGGCATCACAGGGCGACACGCAGGTCGTTATACAAATATGTGACAACCTCAACCCGGTTGTGTTAAATTTGCAACACGCAGGCTGCACGAATTTTACACACAGATTATCACATTATATTTAGGCCATACCATTCACATCATTCCCTGCAAAAACAAGTTAAGCGTAGAACGATGTCTATCGCGAAACAACTTAATGATGTCACTATAGCAGACAGCAACGGCGGGTTTCAGGGCAGCGCCCTGAACACCAAACGGAATTACATAGATCGCATCTATGAAATCACTATGAAAATCTCATCGAATTGATCAGATCAACCCGAATCTGAGCCATTCAGAATGCCTCAATTTTCATTGTGACTGGTTATCCACGAGAAGATCGCGACACATGACCGTGATCTGTTGGCTCAATCTGCTAGCTATGTACACTATTAGTCCCGATGGTGATTCCAGCCGGTAGGGACAGGTTGTGCACACAGCAGAGAAGGAGCACGAACTAATCCTTTAGTCATATGATGGCAATCTACTCTAACCAATTCCAAACCCCAGAAGCCGAACTATAAAAATTCATCATATGAACTTGTCTGCAGTAGATCGCATCTAAGATCCAGACCAAAAACTACGCAAGTCGGCTCTGGTACCACTGTTGGGAAATAGGCGATGCACTATTCTAGCAATTCGACCGTATCACCCAGGAAACATGCGAGTGAGAAGGTCATGGATCGTTACCACTAGACGCGCAGCGCAGCGGATCGTAGATGCGCGCCGTAGCCGATCAGCGCAGCAGTAACAGCAGCGCCTCCACGGAGTCCACACGTACAGGGAGGAACGCCATGCGTCGGTGTGCTAGCACCGTGCGCGCGGCAGGGGTTTCGGCGGCTGACCTGTGAGGGGCGGCGGCTGGGACTGTTATCTGGTGGAGACATCTGTCCGTAACCCTACCCCTCATATTTATAGGCGCGCTAATGGGCTTTTAGGTCACAGGCCCATTAGTACCCTAATTTCTTATGGATCAAATATCCATCAGGCCTTTATCCGAATTGTTATGATTGCCTCTTGGGCATATCACCAACACTTTGCCTAAAATTTGAAAAGAACTTTAGTTAGCTCTAAGCTACAGCATATCATTAACAATCAATGTCCATCATTCAATCAGCAACATTTTAACATGTGACTAGCCTGTTCTTTCTACGTCACGGTACAGTGAACAAGTGGTACTCACTGACCGCAAGGGAAAGCGATTATAATCGATTTACACCTGCAGGGTTACCCGAACAACCCGTCACGTACGCCCGTACTCGATGTTGCCTACAACAACCATCACGGACGCCGTACGCAACCACCTTTCACCCGTCAGCCAAATATTGAACCGGTCCCATCGTCCCAAGCAAGAGGTCTCTGCACGCGCATCTCCGTGCCGCTAGCCGGTTTACACCTCAAGTTCTCAACCTACCCTCTGAACGACGGGCAATGCCTCAATACCCAGCTACCCGAGTTACATTAGTTTCCCGGTTCCCATATAGCCGGTAGGTCTTCGGTACTGTTCTAGCTTGTTCAACAGGCCCGCACACGGCTCGGTCCTCAATCGACACAAGCGGAGCTACAGCAAACAGGCCCCAAAGTCCTGCTGCCCTTACCCTCCGCTTGGTCTCATTTTCTTGCCATGTGTTTCATGTGCTATCACTACCCGAGTCGAGTGCTTCTAGCCTATGCTCGCGAGTAGTTCCAACTACTCGACTTGTACTGAATCCTACTCTATCTTAGCATTGCAATAGCTAACGGGGTTTTGCAATCCTAAACCCAACCCATGGTTTTCTTGGCTATGCAGTTGGGTTTCCAATCAAGACTCTAATGCGAAGAATCATAATAATCAAGTAAGTGCTCAAAACAATAAAAATTTGTAAAACGGTTAATGCAAACTGGAGCTTGCCTTGCTGCTCTTGGTCATAGGCTAGCTGTTCCTCCGGAGTAACGAAGTCTAGGACTTCGGGTTCCTCCTCGACCTTAGCGACTACATGATAAGAGAGGTACATGTATTAATTTGAATGCATTTGTATTAAGTTTGAACTTGTGAAGCTTATAAGTCCCACTAGACAGACTCAATGACTGTGAAACTTTTACTGTGGCTTGGTTACAACCTAAATAGAGACTTGGTCAAGTTTTAGTTGCAGCAAAGCTCATTTGAGCCCTCCACAATTAATCATGTCCTTGACCTTAATTGGAACTCTTAGGGTGCTCTAAGGATTTTCATGAAACAAGTTATGACTTTCTGAAAACTAGATTTTCAGAGGGTTCTAATGGAGTTGGTCGCACTTAATTTGAAGGTTCCTAGCTAAATATATGAGCTAAACAATTTCAGAGAAAATTCTGAAAATGTTTCTGAACATTTTCTATTTTCTCTGGAACAGTTTCACTAATCACAAAATTAGGTGGATTAAATGAGCTCAAATGGGTCTGAAATTTTTATGGTAGTTCAGGGATATTTTGGTGAACATCCCAGCAAAATTTCAGGATCTTCCTCCAAAGGATTCTCCAGTTAAAATTCCAAACAGTTTAAATTTTGAGGAATTAATTCTGGAGAATTAATGATTTTCATGAAGTGAAACTTGATTTGCTGGAAAGTGCTCAGAGAGCTGAATCCAAAAAAATTTGGTTCACTCAATTTGGAGCGATCTAGCCAAAGTTATGAGGATTTGAAGTTTGGAAGAATTCTGAAAATCGGGGAAAAGTTTAAATCTCACGGGGGCCGCGAGGACACGTGTCGAGCGCGGCGGTGTCCGGCACACCGGGGCTCACAGGGTATTTACGCGCCAGCACACCAGATCCCGGCCGCAGCCCGATCCCGATTTAAAATATCTCCCGCTGACAGCTGGGGTCCACCCCTTCATCAACCTCCCGACGCCCGCGCTCTGCCGCCGAGGAGCCTCGCCGGAGAGCTCGCCGCCGGCTTCTGTAAAGCTACAAACTTCACGATTCTGGCCGCCCCTGCCTATTTCCACTCGGGGAACAGGATTCTGGGGTCAGCTCTTGATGACAACGGCCGCCACCTGGTCGGCGACGAGCCGCAACCTCGGAAGAACTTCGGTCGCGTTGTCCACCCTCCCTAGCACCTCCCCCGATCAAGCTAAGGGTCGTCGAGCATCAGTGGACCATAGAAAAGGTCGACATGAGCTCTACGGAGCTCGAGAAGGGCTGTGTTGGGCTGTCACCGTGTGACCTAGGCCAGAAATCGGGATTTCTACTAAAACTTGAAGAACAGCGGTTTCCCTCCACTGTTCTTCGTGGTTCTTGATCCTATGGATCCGCACGGGCTACTAGAAGTGATCCTCTCCATGAGAGGATGAGTGATGCAGTGTGGTTAATGAATTTCTCGGATCAGTACCGACCTCACTTTTGCACACCGTCGCGAAAATATGAATTTCCCGCCGGAGCAGTGCTTGTCACGCCGCCGGAGCTTGCGGAAAAGAAAGAGGGGTTGAAGGTAAACCTCTTTGCTGTTTATAGCTCCTTGAACGGTGGGCTGTGGTTGCCGGAATGGCGGTTCCCGCAGCGGCGGCTCGAGGTGAACTGGCAGGGCAAAGATCGCCGTGGTGGAGCTCGGGGAAGGCTGCGCAGGGTCTGGAACCGATGCGAAGGTGTCGAAGATGGCTTGGTGCACCCGGTGCTGGTCTCAGATCGCCGAGAGGGTCACTGGATCGGCCGGGCGATGAGGAACCAAAGTTTCACTCGGGCGGCGAGGTGTTTCGGCGTTTTGGGTGGAAGTGCGACGAGGCAGCGATGGAAGGCGCCGGTGACCGCTCGGGCGGGTAGATAAAGACCCAGGGAGTCGGTTCCGCGGCTGAGATCGGCAAGCAGATGGTGGCTTCGCCGTTTCTTCGCCGTGGCGGCAGCTGCAGCGCGCGCGGTTAACCGAGCTGAGTCCTCAGTCGGTTTCTTTTGCTTCAGTGGCTGACATGTGGGTCCCACCCGGGGTTTTAACCTCTGAAATTCACTCCTAATCACTGTTGTAAACAGTGAGCCCCAAAATACCCATGGTGATTCAAATTATTCACCCATGAGCCATTTGAATTGAGTAGAATTCAAATTGGGTTTGGTTTGAATGAATTTCAGCACAAGTTCAGTTTTGAATTCAAATAAAGTTTGAATTTCCCCCACTTAGCTTATGTCAAGATCAACTCCAAATTGAGTGAAAATTGGTGTGTGAGCTCACAAAAATGTGCTGAGTAAGAATATGCCTCCCACTTTTAAATTCATGGGATAAAAACAGTTTGAATTTGAATATGGTTTCAAACTGCCCTCTTTCTAGCTATACCAAAAATGACCTCAAAAAGGTTTTGAATTTGGGTGAAACTTGGCATGGACATCCTTAGCAATGTGTAGGAGTTTTCATATGTCCAGCCCCTCTATATCACATGTGGGAAATACCCCTTTTGCAATATGTGAGTTTGTTCTCTAATGAGCATGTTGATGGTGGTTACTTGCTCTTTATTTGTGTTCATCATCTTTCCTCAAATGAGGTGTGTGGTGTGGTGATGAACACTTCAAATGTGTGTCGAAAACTGAGGCCCTTACATTCCTCCCACCTTAAAAGAATCTCGTCCCGAGATTATAAGGTGAAAATTAGAGAGAGGACGGTGGAAAATTACCGGATATGCCACGTGAAAAAGTCGGGGTAGTTAGTGCGAAGGAATTCTTCGCTCTCTCATGTCGCTTCGTCCATGGAGTGATTACTCCATAGAATCTTGTAGAACCACAACGTACGGTTGCGTGTGGTTCGGGCCTTTTCATTAATAATCTGCACCGGTTCCTCCCGATAGGTGAGATCCGGTTGCAGTTCTTCAATATCTTCCAGCTGAACGGTAGTTGATAGCTTAAGACACTTCCTCATCTGGGCAATGTGAAAGACGTCGTGCACACCATAAAGTGCTTCTGGTAATTTCAGCCGGTATGCCACTGATCCACATCTTTCGGTAATCTGAAATGGACCGATGAATCGGGGTGCCAACTTTCCTCTCACCCCAAATCTGTTTACGCCCTTCATTGGAGACACGCGTAGATATACGTGATCTCCAACTTCGAATTGTAATTGGCGCCTTCTCCGGTCCGCATACTGTTTCTGACAGGATTGGGCGGCTTTTAGGTTCGCTTGAATCAGTCGAACCATCTCTTCCGCGTTATTGACAAGGTCGATCCCGAAGGTAACCCTTTCGCCAGACTCACACCAATTCAAAGGTGTGCGGCACTTCCTGCCGTATAGCGCCTCGTAAGGTGCCATCTTGATGCTGGCTTGGTACCCATTATTGTACGAGAACTCGGCTAACGGCAAGTGATCATCCCAATTCTTGCCGTGGTTGATAGCGCAAGCTCGTAGCATGTCTTCTAGGATCTGATTTACCCACTCCGTTTGCCCATCCGTCTGCGGGTGGTATGCTGAACTACAGATCAGTTTCGTCCCCAAGGCAGCGTGCAGCTGCTCCCAAAAACGGGACACAAATAAAGTGCCCCGATCCGATATGATGGTATGGGGTACGTCGTACAAGCATAGGATCCGTGAGATGTACAGTTCAGCGTACTTCTTGGCGTTGTAGTTGGTGTTGACCGGGATGAAATGGGCAACTTTGGTGAGCCGATCGACAATCACCCACACAGAATCATGTTTCTGCAAGGTGGTGGGTAAACCGACGACGAAGTCCATGCTCACATCCTCCCACTTCCAGGCAGGAATGCGCCTTCTCCGGTCCGCATACTGTTTCTGACGGGATTGGGTGGCTTTTAGGTTCGCTTGAATCAGTCGAACCTTCTCTTCCGCGTTGTTGACAAGGTCGATCCCGAAGGTAACCCTTTCGCCAGACTCACACCAATTCAAAGGTGTGTGGCACTTCCTGCCGTATAGCGCCTCGTAAGGTGCCATCTTGATGCTGGCTTGGTACCCATTATTGTACGAGAACTCGGCTAACGGCAAGTGATCATCCCAATTCTAGCCGTGGTTGATAGCACAAGCTCGTAGCATGTCTTCTAGGATCTGATTTACCCGCTCCGTTTGCCCATCCGTCTGCGGGTGGTATGCTGAACTAAGGATCAGTTTCGTCCCCAAGGCAGCGTGCAGCTGCTCCCAAAAACGGGACACAAATAAAGTGCCCCGATCCGATATGATGGTATGGGGTACGCCGTACAAGCATATGATCCGTGAGATGTACAGTTCAGTGTACTTCTTGGCGTTGTAGTTGGTGTTGACCGGGATGAAATGGGCAACTTTGGTGAGCCGATCGACGATCACCCACACAGAATCATGTTTCTGCAAGGTGGTGGGTAAACCGACGACGAAGTCCATGCTCACATCCTCCCACTTCCAGGCAGGAATGCCCAGTGGTTGCAGCAGTCCCGGTTTCCGCATATGGTCTGCCTTCACCCTTCGACATGTATCACACTCGGACACATATTTTGCAGTCTCTCGCTTCATCCGTGTCCACCGAAACTTGCTTCTGAGTTCTTGATACATTTTGTTGCTGCTGGGGTGAATAGAAAACTTTGACAAGTGAGCCTCATCAAAGATTTTCTTCCATAACTCCGGGTTACGGGGTACGACGATCCGGTCCTTGAACCATAGGACGCCGTCTCCGTCCTTCCGGAAACATTTCAGCTCCCCACTGTCTACACGTCTCCGCAAATGTGACATGCCCTTGTCATTCTTCTGGGCTGCCACTATCTCTTCACCGATGGTGGGGATCAAAGCTAGGTTGTAGAGAGCTCCGTGTGGAATCACATGTAGTGGTGGTTCGCTCTCTTCCAACGGTGTGATAGTCAGATTGTTGACGTGTGACTTGCGGCTCAGCGCATCTGCCACTATGTTTGCCTTGCCCGGATGATAATGGATCTCTATTTCGTAATCCTTTATCAGTTCTAACCATCTCCGTTGCCTCATGTTCAGCTCCTTTTGAGTGAATATGTACTTGAGGCTTTTGTGGTCGGTATACAGATGTACGAGGTTACGGAGTAGGTAGTGCCTCCACATTTTCAGTGCAAGTACCACGGCAGCGAGCTCCAAATCGTGAGTTGGATAATTCTGCTCATGGTTTCTAAGCTGCCGTGATCCATACGCGACCACTCTTCGGTCTTGCATCAGCACACATCCGAGCCCAATGCCGGATGCATCGCAGTACACATCGAACGGTTTTGTTGTGTCTGGCTGTGCCAAAACCGGTGCTGATGTCAGGTGCTTCACTAAAGCCTTGAATGCTGCTTCACATGTTGGACTCCAAACATATTTGGTAGCCTTCTTCAGCAGCTCTGTCATTGGCTTGGCAATCTTCGAGAAGTTCGGAATGAACCTCCGATAATATCCCGCGAGCCCGAGGAAACTCCGACCTCGTGAACCATTCTCGGGGATTTCCATTTCAGCACTTGAGTGATTTTGCTCGGGTCTACAGCGATACCCTCCGCTGAGATGATATGCCCGAGGAAAGGCACTTGTGATATCCAGAACTCGCATTTGCTGAATTTCGCGTATAACTTGTGGTCCCGCAGCCGTTGCAAGACTATATGCAGATGCTTCTTGTTATCTTCCTCTGACTTGGAATATACCAGGATGTCGTCGATGAAGACCACGACAAACTTGTCCAGCTCCGGCATGAATACCGAGTTCATCAAATACATGAAGTGAGCTGGAGCATTGGTGAGGCCGAAGGACATGACCAGGTACTCTTAAAGTCCGTACCTCGTCGAGAAAGCCGTCTTCGGAATGTCTTCCGCCCTTATCTTAATCTGAACCCGGATCTTAAGTCCATTTTGGAAAAGATCTTTGCTTCGACCAACTGATCAAACAACATGTCGATCTGTGGCAACGGGTACTTGTTCTTGATGGTTACGGCATTTAATGGACGATAGTCCATGCAAAGCAGTAATGTCTCATCCTTATTCTTGACAAATAATGCCGAACAGCCCCATGGCGAGGAGCTCAGCCTAATAAAACCCTTCTCCAGAAGGTCCGTGAGCTGAGTCTTTAGTTCAGCCAATTCCTTGGGCGCCATCTTGTACGGCCTTCAGGATATTGGCATGGTTCCCGGTGCAAGTTCAATCTTGAACTCCACCTCTCTATCGGGTGGCATTCCCGGTAAATCATCCGGGAACACATCAGGGAACTCTCGGACTACTGGAATATCTTCCAATCTGATAGTTGTGGATTGATAGACACTTGGAAGTTTTATTTCTGGACTGTCCAGAAATAATGAGTGAGACCCGTGCACTTCTGAGTTTAAGTGCACGACTCGAAGGACGATGTCTAAAACAGCGCCGTGGCGGGTTAACCACGACATCCCTAGGATGACATCGACCTTCTGTCCCTCTAAGATAATGAGAGATGTGGGGTACACTCTACCCGCTAAGCATAATGGTGCTTTGGAAACCATTACGCTTGCTGAAATCTTCCCACCAGGTGAACAAATTAAATATGGACTATCGGTGGGTAGTATTGGCAAGCTGTGTTTAGCAATGAAAGCTTGGCTAATAAAATTATGTGTGGCGCCTGAATCAAACAGTACTATAGCGGGATGCTGGTGGAGTTGGAACATACCCGCAAGGATTGGCTTGCCCTCCGGCACGTCCTCAATGGCAAGCTGGTGGACGGTGCCGGGCCTAGGGTTTGCCCGCCGTGCATTAGTAGGGTTCTGGGGTTGATTCCTGCCCGGAAACTGTGGTGCCACTCCGCCGCCTTGCCTCTCCGGGCAACTGCTCGCAAAGTGTCCTGGACAACCACACTTGTAACATGTGGCCGCTCTGGTGTAGTGCTCGGGGGACGAAAGCCCGGCATGCGTTGCTTTGGTGCATACGCACGCGGCATCGCCCGCTGCTGCTGTTGTTGTTGCGGTAGTGGTACTGGCAGTGCCGGCCTGAATGCCGGTGAGGAATACGGCCGACTGCGGAACGGCATCGACCGCTGTGGTGGCTGCCAGCGTGGACCTGATGGTGGGCGATTCACCATCTGAAACTTCTGAGAAGGACCGCTTCCTTCTCCGTTGCTTTGCGGCGCGCTTCGCTTTCGCTCTGCCGCCGCCAACTCCTTGCCGGAGTCCTCCTGAACAATCGCAGCATCAATGATGTCGTTGAGGCTGCCGCGTGTGGCGGACCGGAATCCGCTCATCCAGGATCGCAGAGGGTGGTGCCGCGCGATGCGACACCCGACAGCACACGTCATAAGAACACATTATATTACATGGGAAAGCAAACTGAATGTACAAAATAGTACACTTGTCAGTTACAAACTAGGGTCTTTATTACACAGCGGAAGTTTCTTTTATACAACTCACGCCCGCCTATCTAGCAAAAGTGGTTGCCCAGCCCTAGGGCAACCCACACTAGCTGCACTCCTCAGTTCAGCGCGGCGTGTACGGCTCCCACTCAGCCGTGGTCCCCGATGGGGGGTAACCCTCGCCGGTGGACTCGTACTCCGAGTCCGTGGGTGGCTCCTCACCTTAAAAACACTTAAGCAGCAACCGTGAGCACGGAGGCTCAGCAAGGCTTAACCGACTCACCTAAGCATGAAACTCTACATGAGGTGTACCATGACATAGGATAGCAATGTTGCAGCAAATGGACACGCCTACAAGTTCATCCTTAGTTCATGTTTTAGCAACAAGTTAACGGTTCATGAAGCTGAAATTTAGTGGGCAATATTTGGTGGCACACATGTAGCAATACAGTTATATCATAACAGCAATATGGAATCATAACATTTCATTCATTAGTCTATGTTATGATGCAATGAACAAGCGGTACTCGTCACCGCGAGGGACGGCGAATCGACTCGATATACACCAGCAGGGAAACCCAAAGAGCACGTCACGTACGCCCATCCGTGGAGCTGCACAGCACGCTCACTCGATGTCGTACGGGACAACCTTTCACCCAACAGCCCAAACGTCGAACTGGTCGCACCGAAACGAGCAGGAGGTTCCCCACACAGAGCATCTCTCTATGCCCGTTGGCAGATTTCCACCTTGCTGCCCTCAGCCTACACCTATAAATCGGTGCGTTATGCCTCGACGCCCGGAGGTTTAGGCTACATCGGTTTATCGGGGCCCATATATCCGATATGGCTTTGGTACGTCAATACTTGTTCAGCAGGGCCGCACACGGATCGGTCCTCAATCGACATGGGCAAGGCTGCGCACACAAGACTCCCTTTTGCTGCGCCCTAGCCCCTGACTAGTCTCAATTTCATTACTAACGTGATCTCACATCACTCAACCGAACCCGTGTGTCCCAATGCCTATCTCGCGAGTAGATTCCAACTACTCGACTTGTACCGAAGTCCTATGACTAATTAAGCATAGCCTGTCTACTAGAGGTCCTTGACACTACCCTCACTCTTTTTATGAACCTTTGGTTATGCAAGTGGGGTTTCATTCATCCTATACCTAATGCACATACATACTTCATATGACACATGTAAACAAAGTAAGACTTATAGAAGGTTAATGCAAACCGGGGATTGCCTTGTTGCTGCTGGTCAGTAATTAGTTCTTCGTCCGGAAGAAGGAAATCCAGCACTTCTGGGGTCTCTTCTTCAATGGCTACACGTTGAATACAATACTACATGTAAATTTAAATGCAAGGTGTGAACTCAAATACATAATTGCTAATAACTCTGGCTAGCCCTCCCCTTTGGTTCTGAAATTTTTATGGTGGTTTGGTAGGGTCCTAACCAGAGTTGTGACCAAGTTTTATTTGAAACAAAGTTCAATTGAACCTTGTACAAATAAAAGCCTCTTTGGTCGATAATTGAGCCTCTAAGTAATTCCAGGGTTTTTCATGGCTCCCACCATTACTTTCTGGAAACTAGAATTTAGGACGGTTCTAATGGAGTTGGTTTCATGTCATTTGAAGAATTCTACAGAATGTTATGTCCTAATTAAGATTGGAGAAAATCTGAAAAATGTTTCTGTAGATTTTTCTATTTTCTCTGGGCAGTTCCCTTAATCACCCAATTAGGGTAAATAAATGAACTTGGATGAGTCTGAAAATTTTACTGGGATTCAGGGATTCTCCAATGAACCTTTCAGCCAAATTTTAGAATTTTTCATAAAGTAGTTCTCCAGATAAAATTCCCAACAGTTTAAACTTTAGGGATTTAATTCTGGAAAAATATTCACTTTCATGAGCTGAATTTGGTATTGCTGGAAAGTGCTCAGAGAGCTGAATCCAACAAAATTTAATTCACCCGATTTGGAGCTCTCTAGCCAAAGTTATGAGGATTTGAAGTTTGGAAGAATTCTGAAAATCGGGGGAAAAGTTTAAACTCTCGGGGCCCGTGGGGACACATGTCGAGCGCGGAGGTGTCCGGCACACTGGGGATACCACACGTGTAGAGCGCGTAGGTGTCCGGCACACCGGAGCCCACAGGGTATTTGCGTGCCAGCACAGCCGATCCCTGGCCACACCCGATCCCGATTTAAATTCTTCAGCCGCTGACACGTGGGTCACCCGGCTTCGTCTTCCTCCCGCCGTTCTCTCGCGCCCGCGCCGCCGACCTCGCCAGAGCAGACTCGGGGCTCGCCGGCTTGCCGCTGCCGGATCTCCCACGGTCTGAAACTCACCGCCAGGGGGTTGTCGACGTCGAGGAACACGTCAGGGGTGACAGGTCGGGCTGGGGGTGACCGGAAGTAGCTCGGCGACGTGCCGCGGCCTCGGTTGAGGTTCGACACCGTGGACCGTGGTTTCTAAACCCGCCAACACCTCAAACAAACGGCCCTACAGCATCAGTGTACCTCTAGGAAGCTCGACAAGGTGTCAAAAGGGTTCAGGGATGGCGGCAAGTCGGTCGGCACCGTGTGACCGATCGTGCCCGCCATGACCGCCCTCGATCGAGCTCGAAATTCGTCACTCCTAGACAGTTCCACGCTACGGACACAGAAAAGAACTTGATCGCCGGCTAGTCCAACGTCTATGTGCAAGATTTGATGACCTTCGAAAGATCATAGAGCGAGAATTTAAAGAAACCGTACCGGAAGCTCGGTTTACGGTCGCCGGAGCAAAAACTGGAAATTCTCTGTGGATTCTTCACGGTTGGCTTCCAAACTTGGAGGGGAGCAGCACGGTGGTCGCGCGCTCCTGTTGCCTCTCTCGCTGGACCGTGAAAACGCCTGTGGAACGCTGCCCACGGGCGCCTGACTCTCGGCTGAGGCTAGGTTGCCGCGGTGGCGATCGTCTTTGGTCAAAGGAGGTCGGAGCTCGAGGTTTCTGGCGTTGGAGAGGTGGAGTGTGAGCTCAGGTGGCTGTCTAGCAGCTCAGGGACGAAGGAGGATATGGTTTTGCTTGTTTTCCCGATTGAGCAGAGAGCTGCGGCGAGAAACAATGCCACTGGTCGGGTTTGCCCGCGAGAAGATAAAGCCGGCCGACTCCTGCTCGGCTGAGGCGGTGCCGGTCGCGTGGGGGCGCGAGCCAGCCGCCCTGGGCGCCAACGCGCGGAGAGGGAAGCAGCTGGTGGCGCCGGTAGCTGCTCGGTGGCACAGCCGACAGCTGCTCGGCGGACTTTCCCACCGAGACTCTGACTTTGGGTGCAAGTTTCTCCTTCTTCCCTCTATGACATGTGGGTCCCACCCGGGGTTTTAACCTCTGAAATTTACTCCTAATCACTGTTGTAAACAGTGAGCCCCGTAATACCCCTGGTGATTCAAATTATTCACCCCTGAGCCATTTGAATTGAATAGAATTCAAATTGGGTTCGGTTTGAGTGAATTTCAGCACAAGTTCAGTTTTGAATTCAAATAAAGTTTGAATTCGTCCCACTTAGCTCATGTCAAGATCAACTCCAAATGGAGTGAAAATGTGTGTGTGAGTTCACAAAAATGTGCTAAATAATAATATGCTTCCCACTTTTAAATTCATGGGACAAAAACAGTTTGAATTTGAATGTGGTTTCAAACTGACCTCTTTCTATCTATACCCAAAATGACCTCAAAAAGGTTTTGAATTTGGGTGAAACTTGGCATGGACATCCTTAGCAATGTGTAGGAGTTTTCATATGTCCTGCCCACCTATATCACATGTGGGAAATACCACTTTTGCAATATGTGAGTTTGTTCTCTAATGAGCATGTTGATGGTGGTTACATGCTCTTCATTTGTGTTCATCATCTTTCCTCAAATGAGGTATGTGGTGTGGTGATGAACACTTCAAATGTGTGCCAACACTGAGGCCCTTACATTCCTCCCCCCTTAAAAGAATCTCGTCCCGAGATTACAAAAGAAGAGATAGCGATGTAGTAGGGACTTACCCGTGTTAAGAAGCCATGAACTCCGGGTAATTTGAGCGAAGGAATTCCTCGCTCTCCCACGTCGCTTCTTCCACGGTATGGTTACTGCAGAGGATCTTGTAGAACCACAACGTTCTGTTACGCGTGGTTCGGGATTTCTCATCAAGAATTTCCACCGGATACTCATCATAGGTCAAATCCGGTTTCAGCTCACCGATGTCTTCGGTAGGAACAGCAGCCGTATGCTTCAAACATTTTCGCAGTTGCGAAACATGGAACACATCATGGACACCAGCAAGGGATGCCGGTAACTCCAATCGATACGCCGCTGGTCCACACTTCTCGGTGATAGCGTAGGGTCCAATAAAACGGGGAGCGAGCTTCCCCTTCACACCGAACCGGTGCACGCCCTTCATCGGAGACACGCGGAGGTACACGTGTTCCCCAACGTCAAAGTGCAACGGCCTACGCCTCTTATCAGCGTAGCTCTTCTGCCGGGATTGAGCGGCCTTCAAATTGGCTTGAATTGTCCGAACACGCTCTTCGGCGTCGTTCACCACATCAATCCCGAATGTGACCCTTTCACCGGACTCGCACCAATTTAATGGGGTGCGGCATTTACGACCGTAGAGAGCTTCGTAAGGTGTTTTGATACTCGCCTGATAGCCGTTGTTGTACGAGAATTCCGTCAATGGTAGATGATCATACCAGTTCCTACCATGTTGGATGGCACATGCTCTCAACATGTCTTCTAGAACTTGATTCACCCTCTCTGTCTGGCCATCTGTCTGAGGGTGATAGGCGGAGCTCCTGATCAACTTGGTACCCAATGCAGCGTGCAGCTGCTCCCAAAAGCGAGATACAAATATTGCACCTCGATCTGAGACAATGGTCTTGGGTACCCCGTATAGGCATAGAATCTTCGCTATGTATAGCTCCGCATATTTGCCGGCATTGTAACATGTATTCATCGGGATGAAATGAGCCGTCTTGGTTAACCGATCGACGATTACCCAAAGTGAATCATGTTTGTTGGATGTTAGGGGTAATCCCACAATGAAATCCATGCTCACATCTTCCCATTTCCATGCCGGGATCTTCAGGGGTTGTAGCAGCCCTGATTTCTTCATGTGATCAGCTTTCACTTGTCGGCACGTATCGCACTCGGATACGTACTTAGCTACCTCCCGCTTCATCCGCGTCCACCAAAATTTCTTTTTCAAATCTTGGTACATTTTGTTGCTGCCCGGATGAATGGAGTACTTGGACAAGTGAGCTTCATCGAGGATCTTCTTTCTCAACTCCATATCCCGGGGTACAACTATGCGGTCATTGAACCACAGTGTCCCCTCATCATCCTTCCAGAAACATTTGATTTCCCCGTTGTCCATCCGTCTACGGAGATGTGCCATGCCTTTATCCGTCTTCTGAGCTGCAATGATGTCCTCCCTAATGGTAGGGATGAGGGCAAGGTTGTACAGCGATCCATAAGGAACCAAGTATAAACTTGGCTCTTCCTCCTCCACCGGTGTAATGGTGAG
This sequence comes from Neostapfia colusana, assembly GCA_030760725.1. Lineage (NCBI taxonomy): Eukaryota > Viridiplantae > Streptophyta > Magnoliopsida > Poales > Poaceae > Neostapfia > Neostapfia colusana. The sequence goes on along the minus strand of JASWHV010000010.1, from coordinate 14,825,290 downwards.
GTGATGGACATGTGATTTCCAACTTAGCGCGTCGGCAACCACATTCGCCTTGCCAGGGTGGTAATGGATCTCAATCTCATAATCTTTGATCAGCTCTAACCACCTCCTTTGCCTCATATTCATCTCCTTCTGGGTGAAAATGTATTTCAAGCTCTTGTGGTCGGTGTAGAGATGCACCAAATTCCCCAGGAGATAGTGCCTCCACATTTTCAGCGCCAAAACCACTGCAGCAAGCTCATGGTCATGAGTGGGATAATGCTGCTCATGGTTCCGAAGTTGGCGTGAGCCATAAGCGACCACACGTCCTTCCTGCATCAACACGCAGCCAAGCCCAATACCGGACGCGTCACAATACACGTCGAAGGGCTTTGTTGTATCCGGCTGAGCTAAGACCGGGGCTGTGGTGAGATGTTTCACCAATGTTTGGAATGCTGCTTCACACGCCGTGTTCCAAACATATTTTGTCCCTTTCTTCAGCAACTCTGTCATCGGCTTAGCGAGCTTGGAGAAGCTTGGAATGAATCTCCTATAGTATCCCGCCAACCCGAGGAAGCTTCTGACTTCGTGAACTGAAGTGGGAGCTTTCCATTTCAGCACTTGCTCTATTTTGCTTGGATCAACCGCAATGCCTTCTGCGGAGATGATATGTCCCAAGAATGGCACTTGGCTGATCCAAAACTCGCATTTGCTGAACTTGGCGTAGAGCTTATGGTCTCGTAATCGTTGAAGAACAACCCGCAAGTGTTCGACATGTTCGGCTTCTGTCTTGGAGTAAACCAAGATATCGTCGATGAACACTACCACGAACTTGTCCAGCTCCGGCATGAACACCGAGTTCATGAGATACATGAAGTGGGCTGGAGCATTTGTGAGACCAAAGGACATGACGAGATATTCATATAACCCATATCTCGTCTAGAAGGCCGTCTTCGGGATATCCTCCGCCCGGATCTTTATCTGGTGATATCCAGAGCGAAGGTCCATCTTTGAGAACACACTTGCCCCCACAAGTTGATCAAACAAAATGTCGATGCGGGGCAGTGGGTACTTATTCTTGATGGTGATGGCGTTGAGCGGCCGGTAATCCACACACAGCCTCAAGGTTTCATCTTTCTTCTTCACGAACAGCGCCGAGCATCCCCAAGGCGAGGAACTCGGCCTAATGAAACCCTTACTCAACAGATCATTGAGCTGTTCTTTCAGTTCCGCCAGCTCATTTGGAGCCATCTTGTATGGTCTCCGTGATATGGGCGTAGTCCCGGGTGCAAGTTCAATCTTGAACTCGACATCCCACTCAGGTGGCATGCCCGGAAGATCATCAGGGAACACGTCAGGATACTCCCGGACTACGGGAATGTCTTCTAACTTGAGAGCTTCAGTATTGTTGATTTCTGAAACCTCCCGGACTGAATTATCTAATAGGAGGGACTGCGGACGGTGTAATGGGGAGTTGAGGTGAACCGTCCGTGATAAGGTTTCCAGGACAGTGCCATGGTAGCTTAGCCATGACATTCCCAAGATTGCATCAATCTTCTGCCCCTCTAGGATAATCATAGTGGTGGGATATATCTTCCCACCTAAGCACAGTGGTGCTTTTGGAACCATCATCGTTGCTGAAATCTTTCCTCCCGGTGAGCAGATCATATACGAACACTCGGTTGGAAAGACTTCCAGCTGATGCTTAACCACATATGATGCACTTATGAAGTTGTGGGTTGCACCAGAATCGAACAATATTATGATGGCTTGATGGTTGAGAGTGAACGTACCCGCCAGCACGTTGTCTCCTTCTGGGGCGTCCTCATTGTCGAGGTTGCGGACACCTCCAGTCCGCTGACCAACCTTCTTTTCTGGAGGTCGGCCTCGAGCGCCGCCCTGAAACTGGGCTCGCCCGCTGCTTTGCTGCCCCTGGGGACAGTCCTTCACGATGTGGCCCGCCTGGCCACACGTGAAGCAGGTGAAACGGGGCGGTCCCCCACTGACCGGTGGACGGAATCCCGGGGCACATTGTGGCGGTGCAAACGCCCAGGGTACCGTCTGCTGCTGCTGTTGCTGCTGCAGTCTTGGTGGTGGCATCGCCGGACGGAACGAAGGTGACTGGAACGGACGTCCCCCGAACCGTTGGGGTCGCGCCGGTGGATGCCACTGCTGCCCGGATGGTGTCCGATACACCATACGGTACTTCTGGGGCGCGCCACCACCGCTGCTAGGTGGAGCGCTGCGCTTCCTCTGCTCAGCTGCTAACTCCCGCTGAGCGTCCTCTTGCATGATTGCGGCATTGACTAGGTCGCTGAATATGCTGCGGTTCCACTGTACGAGGTGGGTCTTCATTTCGAGGTGTAACCCCCGATAGAAGTGCTCCCTCTTCTTCTCCTCAGTGGAGATATAGTCTGACGCGTACTGCGCCAGATGGTTGAAGGCACGGGAGTAGTCGTGGGCACTCCTCCCGCCCTGCTTCAGCTCCATGAATTCTTAGAACTTCCTCTTCATGATTCCGGGAGGAATGTGATAGGCGCGGAACGCCTCCTGGAACTCTTGCCATTCCACGGCATGGCCAGCCGGACGTGAGGCGACATAATTCACCCACCACGCACCGGCGGCACCGTGGAGCTGCTGTGCTGCGAACAGGGTCTTCTGCCGCTCCGTACATTGGAGCAGCCCGAACTTGGACTCGATAGTCCGCAGCCAGTTGTCCGCCTCCAGTGGTTCTTCGGCTTCGGTGAACACTGGAGGGTGCGTACTCATGAAATCCGAGTACGACACTTCACGGGGCTCACGAGGCCCTCTGTCTTGACGTCCCCCCGCCTGAGACGTATTCTGCACGATCGTGCGGAGCAGGTCGGTCTGCTCCTCACGACCTCCCACCAATGCCGCTACCACATCCGCTAGAGTAAGCGGAGGCGGCGGTGGTGGCTGCTGCTGCGGGGTGCTGTCGTAGGCCGGTGGCTGGGAGTCATAACCTCCCTGTTGGCTAGAGCCACCAACCTCGTGCGTGGTCCTAGTACGAACCATCTGCAACCACACGACAATAATCATCAGTCCCGCAACATTTTGCATGCAGTCCCATAAAAATGGGCGTAAAAACATTATGACAACAAAAACATGCGATATATCTCGTAAGTAGATAATGTAATAACTTTGCACAAGCTACATCATTACCAGACCAAACACAAGCTAGTTTAATCCAACTTGATGAACCTCCACTTTGGAAGCTCACCATAACTAGGTTTTGTCACTACGAGATATTACTATCGCTTTGTCATCACGTATACCACCCATAGGGTACCACACCCTCTCCAATGAGTTCAACTGTTATTGTTCTGTCAGAATGACCAGTTTCTACCTATTCCAAGTTTTGATCTGGTTCTGGGCATTTTCATAACTCATGTTGAATACCAAAGTTAAAGTTAACTCCAGTATCTTCCCAACGAGTATTCATTTGCCCCCAGATTAGCTTTGGTCAACAAGTTATGCTAATTCAAAGTCAGCAGAATTTCTGGAAGAATTTTAACAGCACCTCCCTCGGAAGTGGCTGTTTTCAACCCTGGTTTCCACTGAAATCTGTGCTGAAATTTTCAGAAACTTTGAATTGCAAAGTTGTCACACATCTTTTACTCTTTCTAAGGATGTATCATATGAAAATTTTAAATTTTTCTGCTGGGATTTATGTTTGAAAAACAGAACAGTCCAGCGAATGTTTTAATCTGTCCTGGTTCTGGACAGTTTACATTCCTCTGGGATTTTAGCCATCTTAAGGTTAGTTTCAGCTCTGGAAGTCTACAACAAAGTTGTAGAGTACTTAAATACCTTTCCAGAACTATATAGCACACCTCTCTGGCTAAAAGACCTGTGAGTTATGCCCTGTTGAAGATCAGCAAACTTGCTGTCCAAAACAGAGCACTCTGTTTTTCAGTCTTTTTGGAACTACACTCATCACTATCCCATTCTTATACCCAACCAGGGTCCTAAATGTTGAACCTATAGATTTTAATTCCTTGTTATCATTATTTTGATGCATATGCCTACAATATCTCGGTACTACGTTCCTCACAAAAGAAAATCCTAACCGGATTATACCGGCATATACGTCTCAAGTGTGGCACTAAAAGGTCTCTCGCACACGTTTTCTACACGGATACTTACGTGGTTAGTACCTGCAGAAGACCACACAATAGTGATGCACTCAAAGGTTGTTCATTTCAGGCAATATCATATTTGAAAGTAAATACAAACGCCCGTATCATTATCATACGGCCGTCCTTGAGCTAAGTCACGTCTCAAGGCACGTGATCGTGTTTCAACACCACACGACGGGGAACCCGAGTATGTCATGAACGGGTCGTCACGGTTGGGAATGTTATCAACCCAACAGATACCACCTACTGCCCTGCAGGGCACGCCGATGGCAAGCGCTGCGTATGTCCTCCTGGGCTATTTCCAGACGAACACACTCTCGCGTTACTGACCACACGATGGGGTCTCCACTTACTTGCCTAATGCTCGCTAGGGATCAGCGTTTCATATGAACTCAGGGACATGAAGAGTCAAAGAGTTTCATATTGACGTCTCACACCAAGCTGTGAGACTCTATCCCTGAACCACGTTCCTCGTCAGGGGAGCTAACCGAAATTGAACCGCTTTCGGTGGCGTTCCTTACCATTCTTACCAGAGCGTAGGTGCGTCGTTACATAATTGAAATTCAGAATTATAACACATAAGTTAGTATTTGCCACTTTAAGTAACTATGCTAATATAGTCCTTACTTCGGCCACTACCAAATCCTCACCGTATACCTAAGTTTTTCCCATAATGCAGTCCTTAGGTACTGTGCTATCCCCACTGTAGCTCTGATACCAGGCTGTGGCGGACCGGAATCCGCTCATCCAGGATCGCAGAGGGTGGTGCCGCGCGATGCGACACGCGACAGCACACGTCATAAGAACACATTATATTACATGGGAAAACAAACTGAATGTACAAAATAGTACAGTTGTCAGTTACAAACTAGGGTCTTTATTACACAGCGGAAGTTTCTTTTATACAACTCACGCCCGCCTATCTAGCAAAAGTGGTTGCCCAGCCCTAGGGCAACCCACACTAGCTGCACTTCTCAGCTCAGCGCGGCGTGTACGGCTCCCACTCAGCCGTGGTCCCCGACGGGGGGTAACCCTCGCCGGTGGACTCGTACTCCGAGTCCGTGGGTAGCTCCTCACCTGAAAAACACTTAAGCAGCAACCGTGAGCACGAAGGCTCAGCAAGGCTTAACCGACTCACCTAAGCATGAAACTCTACATGAGGTGTACCATGACTTAGGATAGCAATGTTGCAGCAAATGGACACGCCTACAAGTTCATCCTTAGTTCATCTTTTAGCAACAAGTTAATGGTTCATGAAGCTGAAATTTAGTGAGCAATATTTGGTGGCACACAGGTAGCAATACAGTTATATCATAACAGCAATATGGAATCATAATATTTCATTTATTAGTCTACGTTACAATGCAGTGAACAAGCGGTACTCGTCACCGCGAGGGACGGCGAATCGACTCGATATACACCTGCAGGGAAACCCAAAGAGCACGTCACGTACGCCCATCCGTGGAGCTGCACAGCACGCTCACTCGATGTCGTACGGGACAACCTTTAACCCAACAGCCCAAATGTCGAACCGGTCGCACCGAAACGAGCAGGAGGTTCCCCACACGGAGCATCTCTCTATGCCCGTTCGCAGATTTCCACCTTGCTGCCCTCAGCCTACACCTATAAATCGGTGCGTTATGCCTCGACGCCCAGAGGTTTAGGCTACATCGGTTTATCGGGGCCCATATATCCGATATGCCTTCGGTACGTTCAATACTTGTTCAGCAGGGCCGCACACGGATCGGTCCTCAATCGACATGGGCAAGGCTTCGCACACAAGACTCCCTCTTACTGCACCCTAGCCCCTGCCTAGTCTCATTTTCATTACTAAAGTGATCTCGCATCACTCAACCGAACCCGTGTGTCCCAATGCCTATCTCGCGAGTAGATTCCAACTACTCGACTTGTACCAAAGCCCTATGACTCATTAAGCATAGCCTGTCTACTCGAGGTCCTTGACACTACCCTCACTCTTTTTAGGAACCTTTGGTTATGCAAGTGGGGTTTCATTCATCCTATACCTAATGCACATACATACTTCATATGACACATGTAAACAAAGTAAGACTTATAAAAGGTTAATGCAAACCGGGGATTGCCTTGTTGCTGCTGGTCAGTAGTTAGTTCTTCGTCCTGAAGAAGGAAATCCAGCACTTCTGGGGTCTCTTCTTCAATCGCTACACGTTGAATACAATACTACATGTAAATTTAAATGCAATGTGTGAACTCAAATACGTAATTGCTAATAACTCTGGCTAGCCTTCCCCTTTTGTTCTGAAATTTTTATGGTGGATTGGTAGGGTCCTAACCAGAGTTGTGACCAAGTTTTATTTGAAACAAAGTTCAATTGAACCTTGTACAAAGAAAAGCCTCTTTGGTCGATAATTGAGCCTCTATGTAATTCCAGAGTTTTTCATGGCTCCCACCATTACTTTCTGGAAACTAGAATTTAGGACGGTTCTAATGGAGTTGGTTTCATGTCATTTGAAGAATTCTACAGAAAGTTATGTCCTAATTAAGATTGGAGAAAATCTGAAAAATGTTTCTGTACATTTTTCTATTTTCTCTGGGCAGTTCCCTTAATCACCCAATTAGGGTAACTAAATGAACTTGGATGAGTCTGAAAATTTTACTGGGATTCAGGGATTCTCCAATGAACCTTTCAGCCAAATTTCAGAATTTTTCATAGAGTAGTTCTCCAGATAAAATTCCCAACAGGTTAAAATTTAGGGATTTAACTCTGGAAAACTATTCACTTTCATGAGCTGAATTTGGTATTTCTGGAAAGTGCTCAGAGAGCTGAATCCAACAAAATTTGGTTCACCCGATTTGGAGCTCTCTAGCCAATGTTATGAGGATTTGAAGTTTGGAAGAATTCTGAAAATCGGGGGAAAAGTTTAAACTCTCGGGGCCCGCGGGGACACGTGTCAAGCGCGGAGGTGTCCGGCACACTGGGGATACCACACGTGTCGAGCGCGGAGGTCTCCGGCACACCAGAGCTCACAGGGTATTTGCACGTCAGCACAGCCGATCCCTGGCCACACCCGATCCCGATTTAAATTCTTCAGCCGCTGACACGTGGGTCAGCCGGCTTCGTCTTCCTCCCGCCGTTCTCTCGCGCCCGCGCCGCCGACCTCGCCGGAGCAGACTCGGGGCTCGCCGGCTCGCCGCTGCCAGACCTCCCACGGTCTGAAACTCGCTGCCAGGGGGTTGTCGACGTCGAGGAACACGTCGGGGGTGACAGGTCGGGCTGGGGTGACCGGAAGTAGCTCGGCGACGTGCCACGGCCTCGGTTGAGGTTCGACACCGTTGACCGTGGTTTCTAAACCCGCCAACACCTCGAACAAACGGCCCTACAGCATCAGTGTACCTCTAGGAAGCTCGACAAGGTGTCAAAAGGGTTCAGGGATGGCGGCAAGTCGGTCGGCACCACGTGACCGATCGTGCCCGCCATGACCGACCTCGATCGAGCTCGAAATTCGTCACTCCTAGAAAGTTCCACGCTACGGATGCAGAAGAGAACTTGATCGCCGGCTAGTCCAGCGTCTATGTGCAAGATTTGATGACCTCCAAAAGATCATAGAGCGAGAATCTAAAGAAACCGTACCGGAAGCTCGGTTTACGGTCGCCGGAGCAAAAACTGGAAATTCTCTGCGGATTCTTCACGGTTATTTTCCAAACTTGGAGGGGAGCTGTGGCGGACCGGAATCCGCTCATCCAGGATCGCAGAGGGTGGTGCCGCGCGATGCGACATCCGACAGCACACGTCATAAGGACATAATATATTACATGGGAAAAACAACTGAAACTGTACAAACAGGTACAAACTTCAGTTACAACTATTGTTTATATTACACAGCAGAAGTCTACACTATACAACTCACGCCCGCCTATCTAGCAAAAGTGGTTGCCCAGCCCTAAGGCAACCCACACTAGCTGCACTCCTCAGCTCAGCGCAGCGTGTATGGCTCCCACTCATCCGTGGTCCCCGACGGAGGGTAACCCTCGCCGGTGGACTCGTACTCCGAGTCCGTGGGTGGCTCCTCACCTGAAAAACACTCAAGCAGCAACCGTGAGCACGAAGGCTCAGCAAGGCTTAACCGACTGACCTAAGCATGAAACTCTACATGAGGGGTACAATGGACATAGGATAGTAACATTTCAGCAAAAGGACACGCCTACAAGTTCATCCTTAGTTCATCTTTTAGCAACGAGTTAACAGTTCATGAAATCTGAAATTTAGTAAGCAGTATTTGGTGGCACACATGTAGCAATACAATTATATCAACCAGCAATACTGAATCAACTTGCTTCATCCATTAATCTATGTCATGACTCAGTGACCAAGTGGTACTCTTCACCGCGAGGGACGGTGAATCGACTCGATATACACCTGCAGGGAAACCCAAAGAGCACGTCACGTACGCCCACCCGTGGAGCTGCACAGCACGCTCACTCGATGTCGTACGGGACAACCTTTCACCCAACAGCCCAAACGTCGAACCGGTCGCACCGAAATGAGCAGGAGGTTCCCCACACGGAGCATCTCTCTATGCCCGTTGGCATATTTCCACCTTGCTGCCCTCAGCCTACACCTATAAATCGGTGCGTTATGCCTCGGCGCCCGGAGGTTTATGCTACATCGGTTTATCGGGGCCCATATATCCGATATGCTCTCGGTACGTTCAAACTTGATCAGCGTGGGCCGCACACGGCTCGGTCCTCAATCGACATGGACAGGGCTGCGCACACAAGACTCCCTCTTGCTGCGCCCTAGCCCCTGCCCAGTCTCATTTTCATTACTAATGTGATCTCACATCACTCAACTGAACCCGTGCGTCCCAAGCCTATCTCGCGAGTAGATTCCAACTACTCGACTTGTACCGAAGCCCTATGAATCTTTAAGCAGAGCCCATCTACTCAAGGTCTTAGACACTACCCTCACTCTTTAAGGGACCTTTGGTTATGCAAGTGGGGTTTCATTCATCCTATACCTAATGCACATACATACTTAATATGACACATGTAGACAAAGGAAAAACTTATAAAAAGGTTAATGCAAACCGGGGCTTGCCTTGTTGCTGCTGGTCAGGGGTTAGTTCCTCTTCCGGAAGGAGGATGTCCAGCACTTCCGGAGTCTCTTCTTCAATGGCTACACGTTTAATACAATACTACATGTTAATTTGAATGCAAAGTGTAAACTTGAATACTTATTTACTAATAACTCTAGCTAGCCCTCCCCTGTGGTTCTGAAATTTTTATTGTGGCTTGGTAGGGTCCTAACCAGAGTCTTGACCAAGTTTCATTTGAAACCAAGTTCATTTGAACCTTGTACAAATAAAAGCCTCTTTGGTCAATAATTGAGCCTCTAAGTAATTCCAGGGTTTTTCATGGCTCCCACCATTACTTTCTGGAAACTAGAATTTAGGATGGTTCTGATGGAATTGGTTTCATGTCATTTGAAGAATTGTACAGAAAGTTATGTCCTAATTAAGATTGGAGAAAATCTGAAAAATGTTTCTGTACATCTTTCTATTTTCTCTGGGCAGTTCCCTTAATCACACAATTAGGGTAACTAAATGAACTTGGATGAGTCTGAAAATTTTACTGGGATTCAGGGATTCTCCAATGAACCTTTCAGCCAAATTTCAGAATTTTTCATAAAGTAGTTCTCCAGATAAAATTCCCAACAGTTTAAATTTTAGGGATTTAATTCTGGAAAACTATTCACTTTCATGAGCTGAATTTGGTATTGCTGGAAAGTGCTCAGAGAGCTAAATCCAACCAAATTTGGTTCACTCGATTTGGAGCTTTCTAGCCAAAGTTATGAGGATTTGAAGTTTGGAAGAATCCTGAAAATCGGGGGAAAAGTTTAAACTCTCGGGCCCACGGGGACACGTGTCGAGCGCGGAGGTGTCCGGCACACCGGGGATACCACACGTGTCGAGCGCGGAGGTGTCCGGCACACCGGAGATACCACACGTGTCGAGCGCGGAGGTGTCCGGCACACCGGAGCTCACAGGGTATTTTGCGCGCCAGCACAGCCGATCCCTGGCCACACCCGATCCCGATTTAAATTCTTCAGCCGCTGACCCGTGGGTCAGCCGGCTTCATCTTCCTCCCGCCGTTCTCTCGCGCCCGCGCTGCTGACCTCGCCGGAGCAGACTCGGGGCTCGCCGGCTCGCCGCTGCCGGACCTCCCATGGTCTGAAACTCGCCGCCAGGGGGTTGTCGACGTCGAGGAACACGTCGGTGGTGTCAGGTCGGGCTGGGGGTGACAGGAAATAGCTCGGCGACGTGCCGCTGCCTCGGTTGAGGTTCGACACCGTCGACCGTGGTTTCTAAACCCACCAACACCTTGAACAAACGGCCCTACAGCATCAGTGTACCTCTAGGACGCTCGACAAGGTATCAAAAGGGTTCAGGGATGGCGGCAAGTCGGTCGGCACCGTGTGACCGATCGTGCCCATCATGACTGCCCTTGATCGAGCTCGAAATTCGTCACTCCTAGACAGTTTCACGCTACGGATGCAGAAAAGAACTTGATCGTCGGCTAGTCCAGCATCTATGTGCAAGATTTGATGACCTCCGAAAGATCATAGAGCGAGAATTTAAAGAAACCGTACCAGAAGCTTGGGTTACGGTCGCCGGAGCAAGAACTAGAAATTCTCTGCGGATTCTTCATGGTTGGCTTCCAAACTTGGAGGAGAGCCTCACGGTGGTCGCGCGCTCCTGTTGCTTCTCTCGCTGGACCGTGAAAACGCCTGTGGAATGCTGCCACGGGCGCCTGACTCTCGGCTGAGACTAGGTCGCCGCGGTGGCGATCGTCTTTGGGCAAAGGAGGTCGGAGCTCGAGGTTTCTGGCGTTGGGGAGTTGAAGTGCGAACTCAGGTGGCTGTCTAGCAGCTCAGGGACGAAGGAGGAGTTGGTTTTGCTGGTTTTCCCGATTGAGCAGAGAGCTGCTGCGAGAAACAATGCCGCTGCTCAGGTTTGCCCGCGAGAAGATAAAGCCGGCCGACTCCTGCTCGGCTGAGGCGGTGCCGGTCACGTGGGGGCGCGAGCCAGCCTCCCTGGGTGCCAGCGCGCGGATAGGGAAGCAGCTGGTGGTGCCGGTAGCTGCTCGGTGGCACAGCCGACAGCTGCACGGTGGGATTTCCCACCGAGACTCTGACTTTGGGTGCAACTTTCTCCTTCTCCCCTCTATGACATGCAGGTCCCACCCGGGGTTTTAACCTCTGAAATTTACTCCTAATCACTGTTGTAAACAGTGAGCCCCATAATACCACTGGTGATTCAAATTGTTCACCCCTGAGCCATTTGAATTGAATAGAATTCAAATTGGGTTCAGTTTGAGTGAATTTCAGCACAAGCTCAGTTTTGAATTCAGATAAAGTTTGAATTCGTCCCACTTAGCTCATATCAAGATCAACTCCGAATGGAGTGAAAATTGGTGTGGTGTGGTGATGAATACTTCAAATGTGTGCCAAAACTGAGGCCCTTACATTCCTCCCCCCTTAAAAGAATCTCGTCCCGAGATTACAAAAGAAGAGATAGCGATGTAGTAGGGACTTACTCGTGTTGAGAAGCCATGAACTCCGGGTAATTTGAACGAAGGAATTCCTCGCTCTCCCACGTCGCTTCTTCAACGGTGTGGTTACTCCAGAGGATCTTGTAGAACCACAACGTTCTGCTACGCGTGGTTCGGGCTTTCTCATCAAGGATTTCCACCGGATACTCATCATATGTTAAATCCGGTTTCAACTCGCCGATGTCTTCGGTAGGAACAGCAGCGGTATGCTTCAAACATTTTCGCAGTTGCGAAATATGGAAAACATCATGGACACCAGCAAGAGATGCCGGTAGTTCCAATCGATACGCCGCTGGTCCACACTTCTCGGTGATAGCGTAGGGTCCAATAAAACGGGGAGCGAGCTTCCCCTTGACGCCGAACCGGTGCACGCCCTTCATCGGAGACACGCGGAGGTACACGTATTCACCGATGTCGAAGTGCAACGGTCTACGCCTCTTATCAGCGTAGCTCTTCTGCCGGGATTGAGCGGCTTTTAAATTTGCTTGAATTGTCCGAACGCGCTCTTCGGTGTCGTTCACCACATCAACCCCGAATGTGATTCTTTCACCGGACTCGCACCAATTTAATGGGGTGCGGCACTTGCGACCCAAGAGAGCTTCGTAGGGTGCCATCTTGATACTCGCCTGATAGCCGTTGTTGTACGAGAATTCCGCCAATGGTAGGTGATTATCCCAGTTCCTACCATGGTGGATGGCACATGCTCTCAACATGTCCTCCAGAACTTGATTCACCCTCTCTGTCTGGCCATCTGTCTGAGGGTGGTAGGCGGAGCTTCTAATCAGTTTGGTACCCAAAGCAGCGTGCAACTGCTCCCAAAAGCGAGATACAAACAATGCACCTCGGTCTGAGACTATGGTCTTGGGTACACCATGCAGGCATAGAATCCTGGCAATGTATAACTCCGCATATCGGTTGGTATGAAAATGTGTATGTACGGGGATGAAGTGAGCTGACTTGGTCAGTCGGTCAACAATCACCCAAATGGAATCATGTTTGTTGGATGTTAGGGGTAATCCCACAATGAAATCCATGCTCACATCCTCCCATTTCCATGCTGGAATCTTCAGGGGTTGCAGCAGCCCTGATTTCCTCATATGATCAGCCTTCACTCGTCTACATGTATCACACTCGGATACGTACTTAGCTACCTCCCACTTCATCCGTGTCCACCAAAATTTCTTTTTCAAATCTTGGTACATTTTGTTGCTGCCCGGATGAATGGAGTATTTAGACAAGTGAGCTTCATCGAGGATCTTTTTCCTCAACTCCATATCTCGGGGCACGACTATGCGGTCATTCAACCATAGCATCCCCTCCTCATCTTTCCGGAAACACTTGATCTCCCCATTGTCTATCCGTCTCCGTAGATGTGTCATGCCTTTATCCGTCTTCTGAGCTGCAATGATGTCCTCCCTAATAGTAGGGATGAGGGCAAGGTTGTACAGCGATCCATAAGGAACCAAGTATAAACTTGGCTCTTCCTCCTCCACTGGTGTAATGGTGAGGTGATGGACATGTGATTTCCGACTCAACGCGTCGGAAACCACATTCGCCTTGCCGGGGTGGTAGTGAATCTCAATTTCATAGTCCTTGATTAATTCTAACCACCTCCGTTGCCTCATGTTCAGCTCCTTCTGGGTGAAAATGTATTTCAAGCTCTTGTGGTCGGTGTAGGGATGCACCAAATTCCCCAGGAGATAGTGCCTCCACATTTTCAGCACCAAAACCACTGCAGCATGCTCAAGGTCATGAGTGGGATAATGCTGCTCATGGTTCCGAAGTTGGCGTGAGCCATAAGCGACCACACGTCCTTCCTGCATCAACACGCAGCCGAGCCCAATACCGGACGCGTCACAATACACATCGAAGGGCTTTGTTGTATCTGGCTGAGCTAACACCGGGGCTGTTGTGAGATGCTTCACCAATGTTAGGAACGCTCCTTCACACGCCGTGTTCCAAACATATTTCTTCCCTTTCTTCAGAAACTCTGTCATCGGCTTAGCGAGCTTGGAGAAGCTTGTTATGAATCTCCGATAGTATCCCGCTAACCCGAGGAAGCTTCTGACTTCATGGACTGAAGTGGGAGCTTTCCATTTCAGCACTTGCTCTATCTTGCTTGGGTCAACTGCAATGCCTTCCGCTGAGATGATATGTCCCAAGAATGGCACTTGGCTGATCCAAAACTCGCATTTGCTGAACTTGGCGTAGAGCTTGTGGTCTCGCAATCGTTGAAGAACGATTTGCAAGTGTTCGGCATGTTCAGCTTCTGTCTTGGAGTAAACCAAGATATCGTCGATGAACACTACCACGAACTTGTCCAGCTCCAGCATGAACACCGAGTTCATGAGATACATGAAATGGGCTGGAGCATTTGTGAGACCAAAGGACATGACGAGATATTCATATAATCCATATCTCGTTGAGAAGGCCGTCTTCGGGATATCCTCCGCCCGGATCTTTATCTGGTGATATCTAGAGCGAAGGTCCATCTTGGAGAACACACTTGCACCCACAAGTTGATCAAACAATATGTCAATGCGGGGCAGTGGGTACTTATTCTTGATGGTGACGGCGTTGAGCGGCCGGTAATCCACACACAGCCTCAGGGTCTCATCCTTCTTCTTCACGAATAGCGCCGAGCATCCCCAAGGCGAGGAACTCGGCCTAATGAAACCCTTGCTCAACAGGTCATTGAGCTGTTCTTTCAGTTCAGCCAGCTCATTTGGACCCATCTTGTATGGTCTCCTTGAGATGGGCGTAGTCCCGGGTGCAAGTTCAATCTTGAACTCGACATCCCGCTCCGGTGGCATGCCCGGAAGATCATCCGGGAACACATCAGGATACTCCCGGACATCAGGAAGGTGTAATGGGGAGTCGAGGTGAATAGCCCGTGATGGGGTTTCCAGGACAGCGCCATGTTAGCTTAGCCATGACATTCCCAAGATTGCATCAATCTTCTGCCCCCCTAGGATAATCATAGTGGTGGGATATATCTTCCCACCTAAACACAGTGGTGCTTTTGGAACCATCATCGTTGCTGAAATCTTTCCTCCGGGTGAGCAGATCATATACGAACACTCGGTTGGAAAGGCTTCCAGCTGATGCTTAACCACGTACGATGCACTTATAAAGTTGTGGGTTGCACCAGAATCAAAAAGTATGACGATGGCTTGATGGTTGAGAGTAAACGTACCCGCCAGCATGTTGTCTCCCTCTGGGGCGTCCTCATTGTCGAGGTTGCGGACGCCTCCAGTCCGCTGACCAACCTTCTTCACTGGAGGTCGGCCTCGAGCAACACCCTGAAACTGGGCTTGCCCGCTGCTCTGCTGCCCCTGGGGACAGTCCTTCGCGAAATGGCCCGTCTGGCCACACGTGAAGCAGGTGAACCGGGGCGGTCCCCCGCTGATCGGTGGACGGAAACCCGGGGCGCGTTGTGGCGGTGGAAACGCCCGGGGTACCATCTGCTGCTGCTGTTGCTGTTGCTGTCTTGGTGGTGGCATCGGCGGACGGAACGGGGGTGCTTGGAACGAACGTCCCCCGAACTGTTGAGGTCGCGCCGGTGGACGCCACTGCTGCCCGGATGGTGTCCGATACACCATACGGTACTTCTGAGGCGCGCCACCACCGCTGCTAGGTGGAGCGCTGCGCTTCCTCTGCTCAGCTGCCAACTCCCGCTGAGCGTCCTCTTGCATGATCGCGGCATTGACTAAGTCGTTGAATGTGCCGCGATTCCACTGAACGAGGTGCGTCTTTGTTTCGGGGTGTAACCCCCGATAGAAATGCTCCCTCTTCTTCTCCTCCGTGGAGATATAGTCTGACGCATACTGCGCCAGATGGTTGAAGGCACGGGAGTAGTCGTGGGCACTCCTCCCGCCCTGTTTCAGCTCCAAGAATTCTTGGAACTTCCTCTTCATTATTCCGGGAGGAATGTGGTAGGCGCGGAACGCCTCCCGGAACTCTTGCCATTCCACGGCATGGCCAGCCGGACGTGAGGCGACATAGTTCGCCCACCACGCACCAGCGGCACCGTGGAGCTGCTGTGCTGCAAACAGGGTCTTCTGCCGCTCCGTACATTGGAGCAGCCCGAACTTGGACTCGATGGTCCGCAGCCAGTTATCCGCCTCCAGTGGTTCCTCAGCTTCGGTGAACACTGGAGGGTGCGTACTCATGAAATCCGAGTACGACACATCACGGGGCTCCCGAGGCCCTCTATCTTAACGTCCCCCCGCCTGGGACGTATTCTGCACGATCGTGCGGAGCAGGTCGGTTTGCTCCTCACGACCTCCCACCAATGCCGCTGTCACATCCGCTAGAGTAAGCGGGGGCGGCGGTGGTGGCTGCTGCTGCGGGGTGCTGTCGTAGGCCGGTGGCTGGGAGTCATCACCTCCCTGTTGGCTAGAGCCACCAACCTCGTGCGTGGTCCTAGTACGAACCATCTGCAACCACACGACATTAAACATCAGTCCCGCAACATTTTGCATGCAGTCCAATAGAAATGGGCGTAAAAACATTATGACAACAAAACATGTGAAATATCTCGTAAGTAGATAACGTAATAACTTTGCACAAGCTACACCATTACCAGACCAAACACAAGTTAGTTTAATCCAACTTGATGAACCCCCTCTTTGGAAGCTTACCATAACTGGGTTTGGTCACTACGAGACATTACTATCGCTTTGTCATCACGTATAGCACCCTTAGGGTACAACACCCTCTCCAACGAGTTCAACTGTCATTCTTCTGTCAGAATGACCAGTTTCCACCTATTCCTAATTTTGATCTGGTTCTGTGCATTTTAATGACTCAAGTTGAATACCAAAGTTAAAGTTAACTTCAGTATCTTTACAACGAGTACTCATTTGCCTTCAGATCAGATTTGGTTAAAAAGTTATGCTAATTCAAAGTCAACAGAATTCCTGGAAGAATTTTAACAGCACCTCCCTTGGAAGTGGCTGTTTTCAACCCTGATTTCCATTAAATTCTGTGCTGAAATTTCAGAATCTTTGAATTGCAAAGATGTCACACATCTTATACTCTCTCTAAGGAGGTATTATATGACAATTTTAGATTTTTCTACTGGGAGTTATGTTTGAAAAACAGAACAGTTCAGAGAATGTTTTACTCTGTCCTGGTTCTGGACAGTTTACCTTCCTCTGGGATTTCAGCCATCTTAAGGCGTGTTTCAGCTCTGGAAGTCTACAACAAAGTTGTAGAGTACTTCAATACCTTTCCAGAACTATATAGCACACCTCTCTGGTCTAAAGGACCCGTAAGTTATGCCCTGTTGAAGATCAGCAACCTTGCTGTCCCAAAACGGAGCACTCTGTTTTTCAGTCTTCTTGGAACTACACTCATCACTATCCCATTCTTATACCCAACCAGGGTCCTAAATGTGGAACCTATAGATTTTAATTCCTTGTTATCATTATTTTCATGCATATGCCTACAATATCTCGGTACTATGTTCCTCACAAAAGAAAATCCTAACCGGATCATACCGGCATATACGTCTCAAGTGTGGCACTAAACGGTCTCTCGCACACGTTTTCTACACGGATACATACGTGGTTAGTACCTACAGAAGACCACACAATAATGGTGCACTCAAAGGTTGTTCAATCCAGGCAGTTCCATATTTGAAAGTAAATACAAACGCCCGTATCATTTCCATACGGCCGTCCTTGAGTTAGGTCACGTCTCAAGGCACGTGATCGTGTTTCAACACCACACGACGGGGAACCCGAGTATGTCATGAACGGGTCGTCACGGTTGGGAATGTTATCAACCCAACAGATACCACCTACTGCCCTGCAGGGCACGCCGATGGCAAGCGCTGCGTATGTCCTCCTGGGCTATTTCCAGACGAACACACTCTCGCGTTACTGACCACGCGATGGGGTCTCCACTTACTTGCCTAATGCACGCTACGGATCAGCGTTTCATATGAACTCAGGAACATGAAGAGTCCAAGAGGTTCATATTGATGTCTCACACCAAGCTGTGAGACTCTATCCCTGAGACACGTTCCTCGTCAGCGGGAGCTAACCGAAATTGAACCACTTTCGGTGGCGTTCCTTACCATACTTACCAGAGCGTAGGTGCGTCATTACATAATTAAAATTCAGAATTATAACACATAGGTTAGCATTTGCCACTTTAAGTAACTATACTAATATAGTCCTTACTTAGGCAACTACCGATTCCTCACCGTAACCTAAGTTTTCCCATAATGTAGTCCTTAAGTACTGTGCTATCTCCACTGCAGCTCTGATACCAGGCTGTGGCGGACCGGAATCCGCTCATCCAGGATCGCAGATGGTGGTGCCGCGCGATGCGACACCAGACAGCACACGTCATAAGGACATAATATATTACATGGGAAAAACAACTGAAACTGTACAAACAGGTACAAACTTCAGTTACAACTATTGTTTATATTACACAGCGGAAGTCTACACTATACAACTCACGCCCGCCTATCTAGCAAAAGTGGTTGCCCAGCCCTAAGGCAACCCACACTAGCTGCACTTCTCTTCTCAGCGCGGCGTGTACGGCTCCCACTCAGCCGTGGTCCCCGACGGAGGGTAACCCTCGCCGGTGGACTCGTACTCCGAGTCCGTGGGTGGCTCCTCACCTGAAAACACTCAAGCAGCAACCGTGAGCACGAAGGCTCAGCAAGGCTTAACCGACTCACCTAAGCATGAAACTCTACATGAGGGGTACAATGGACATAGGATAGTAACATTTCAGCAAAAGGACACGCCTACAAGTTCATCCTTAGTTCATCTTTTAGCAACGAGTTAACAGTTCATGAAATCTGAAATTTAGTAAGCAGTATTTGGTGGCACACATGTAGCAATACAAATATATCAACCAGCAATACTGAATCAACATGTTTCATCCATTAATCTACGTCACGACTCAGTGACCAAGTGGTACTCTTCACCGCGAGGGACGGCGAATCGACTCGATATACACCTGCAGGGAAACCGAAAGAGCACGTCACGTACGCCCACCCGTGGAGCTGCACAGCACGCTCACTCGATGTCGTACGGGACAACCTTTCACCCAACAGCCCAAACGTCAAACCGGTCGCACCGAAACGAGCAGGAGGTTCCCTACACGGAGCATCTCTCTATGCCCGTTGGCATATTTCCACCTTGCTGCCCTCAGCCTACACCTATAAATCTGTGCGTTATGCCTCGGCGCCCGGAGGTTTAGGCTACATCGGTTTATCGGGGCCCATATATCCGATATGCCTTCGGTACGTTCAAACTTGATCAGCGTGGGCCGCACACGGCTCGGTCCTCAATCGACACGGACAGGGCTGCGCACACAAGACTCCCTCTTGCTGCGCCCTAGCCCCTGACCAGTCTCATTTTCATTACTAATGTGATCTCACATCACTCAACTGAACCCGTGCGTCCCAAGCCTATCTCGCGAGTAGATTCCAACTACTCGACTTGTACCGAAGCCCTATGAATCTTTAAGCATAGCCCATCTACTCAAGGTCTTAGACACTACCCTCACTCTTTAAGGGACCTTTGGTTATGCAAGTGGGGTTTCATTCATCCTATACCTAATGCACATACATACTTAATATGACACATGTAGACAAAGGAAAAACTTATAAAAAGGTTAATGCAAACCGGAGCTTGCCTTGTTGCTGCTGGTCAGGGGTTAGTTCCTCTTCCGGAAGGAGGAAGTCCAGCACTTCCGGAGTCTCTTCTTCAATGGCTACACGTTTAATACAATACTACATGTTAATTTGAATGCAAAGTGTAAACTTGAATACTTATTTACTAATAACTCTAGCTAGCCCTCCCCTGTGGTTCTGAAATTTTTATTGTGGCTTGGTAGGGTCCTAACCATAGTCTTGACCAAGTTTCATTTGAAACCAAGTTCATTTGAACCTTGTACAAATAAAAGCCTCTTTGGTCAATAATTGAGCCTCTAAGTAATTCCAGGGTTTTTCATGGCTCCCACCATTACTTTCTGGAAACTAGAATTTAGGATGGTTCTGATGGAATTGGTTTCATGTCATTTGAAGAATTCTACAGAAAGTTATGTCCTAATTAAGATTGGAGAAAATCTGAAAAATGTTTCTGTACATCATTCTATTTTCTCTGGGCAGTTCCCTTAATCACCCAATTAGGGTAACTAAATTAACTTGGATGAGTCTGAATATTTTACTGGGATTCTGGGATTCTCCAATGAACCTTTCAGCCAAATTTCAGAATTTTTCATAAAGTAGTTCTCCAGATAAAATTTCCAACAGTTTAAACTTTAGAAATTTAATTCTGGAAACTATTCACTTTCATGAGCTGAATTTGGTATTGCTGGAAAGTGCTCAGAGAGCTAAATCCAACCAAATTTGGTTCACTCGATTTGGAGCTTTCTAGCCAAAGTTATGAGGATTTGAAGTTTGGAAGAATCCTGAAAATCAGGGGAAAAGTTTAAACTCTCGGGCCCGCGGGGACACGTGTCGAGCGCGGAGGTGTCCGGCACACCGGGGATACCACACGTGTCGAGCGCGGAGGTGTCCGGCACACCGGAGATACCACACGTGTCGAGCGCGGAGGTGTCCGGCACACCGGAGCTCACAGGGTATTTTGCGCGCCAGCACAGCCGATCCCTGGCCACACCCGATCCCGATTTAAATTCTTCAGCCTCTGACCCGTGGGTCAGCCGGCTTCGTCTTCCTCCCGCCGTTCTCTCGCGCCCGCGCCGCCGACCTCGCCGGAGCAGACTCGGGGCTCGCCGGCTCGCCGCTGCCGGACCTCCCATGGTCTGAAACTCGCCGCCAGGGGGTTGTCAACGTCGAGGAACACGTCGGTGGTGTCAGGTCGGGCTGGGGGTGACCGGAAATAGCTCGGCGACGTGCCGCTGCCTCGGTTGAGGTTCGACACCGTCGACCGTGGTTTCTAAACCCACCAACACCTCGAACAAACGGCCCTACAGCATCAGTGTACCTCTAGGAAGCTCGACAAGGTATCAAAAGGGTTCAGGGATGGCGGCAAGTCAGTCGGCATCGTGTGACCAATCGTGCCCGTCATGACCGCCCTCGATCGAGCTCGAAATTCGTCACTCCTAGACAGTTTCACGCTACGGATGCAGAAAAGAACTTGATCGCCGGCTAGTCCAGCGTCTATGTGCAAGATTTGATGACCTCCGAAAGATCATAGAGCGAGAATTTAAAGAAACCGTACCGGAAGCTTGGGTTACGGTCGCCGGAGCAAGAACTAGAAATTCTCTGCGGATTCTTCACGGTTGGCTTCCAAACTTGGAGGAGAGCTGCACGGTGGTCGCGCGCTCCTGTTGCCTCTCTCGCTGGACCGTGAAAACGCCTGTGGAACGCTGCCCACGGGCGCCTGACTCTCGGCTGAGGCTAGGTCGCCGCGGTGGTGATCGTCTTTGGGCAAAGGAGGTCGGAGCTCGAGGTTTCTGGCGTTGGGGAGGTGAAGTGCGAGCTCAGGTGGCTGTCTAGCAGCTCAGGGACGAAGGAGGAGATGGTTTTGCTGGTTTTCCCTATTGAGCAGAGAGCTGCGGCGAGAAACAATGCCGTTGCTCGGGTTTGCCCGCGAGAAGATAAAGCCGGCCGACTCCTGCTCGGCTGAGGCGGTGCCGGTCGCGTGGGGGCGCGAGCCAGCAGCCCTGG
Organism: Neostapfia colusana; assembly: GCA_030760725.1. NCBI lineage: Eukaryota > Viridiplantae > Streptophyta > Magnoliopsida > Poales > Poaceae > Neostapfia > Neostapfia colusana. The sequence continues at coordinate 14,803,900 of JASWHV010000010.1, read as the reverse complement.
GCGCCAGCGCGCGGAGAGGAAAGCAGCTGGTGGCGCCGGTAGCTGCTCGGTGGCACAGCCGACAGCTGCTCGGTGGGATTTCCCACCGAGACTCTGACTTTGGGTGCAAGTTTCTCCTTCTCCCCTCTATGACATGTGGGTCCCACCCGGGGTTTTAACCTCTGAAATTTACTCCTAATCACTGTTGTAAACAGTGAGCCCCATAATACCCCTGGTGATTCAAATTGTTCACCCCTGAGCCATTTGAATTGAATAGAATTCAAATTGGGTTCGGTTTGAGTGAATTTCAGCACAAGCTCAGTTTTGAATTCAAATAAAGTTTGAATTCGTCCCACTTAGCTCATGTCAAGATCAACTCTGAATGGAGTGAAAATTGGTGTGGTGTGGTGATGAATACATCAAATGTGTGCCAAAACTGAGGACCTTACAGGAGCAGCACGGTGGTCGCGCGCTCCTGTTGCCTCTCTCGCTGGACCGTGAAAACGCCTGTGGAACGCTGCCCACGGGCGCCTGACTCTCGGCTGAGGCTAGGTTGCCGCGGTGGCGATCGTCTTTGGGCAAAGGAGGTCGGAGCTCGAGGTTTCTGGCGTTGGAGAGGTGGAGTGCGAGCTCAGGTGGCTGTCTAGCAGCTCAGGGACGAAGGAGGAGATGGTTTTGCTGGTTTTCCCGACTGAGCAGAGAGCTGCGGCGAGAAATAATGCCGCTGCTCGGGTTTGCCCGCGAGAAGATAAAGCCGGCCGACTCCTGCTCGGCTGAGGCGGTGCCGGTCGCGTGGGGGCGCGAGCCAGCCGCCCTGGGCGCCAACGCGCGGAGAGGGAAGCAGCTGGTGGCGCCGGTAGCTGCTCGGTGGCACAGCCGACAGCTGCTCGGCGGACTTTCCCACCGAGACTCTGACTTTGGGTGCAAGTTTCTCCTTCTTCCCTCTATGACATGTGGGTCCCACCCGGAGTTTTAACCTCTGAAATTTACTCCTAATCACTGTTGTAAACAGTGAGCCCCGTAATACTCCTGGTGATTCAAATTATTCACCTCTGAGCCATTTGAATTGAATAGAATTCAAATTGGGTTCGGTTTGAGTGAATTTCAGCACAAGCTCAGTTTTGAATTCAAATAAAGTTTGAATTCGTCCCACTTAGCTCATGTCAAGATCAACTCCAAATGGAGTGAAAATGTGTGTGTGAGTTCACAAAAATGTGCTGAATAAGAATATGCTTCCCACTTTTAAATTCATGGGACAAAAACAGTTTGAATTTGAATGTGGTTTCAAACTGTCCTCTTTCTATCTATACCCAAAATGACCTCAAAAAGGTTTTGAATTTGGGTGAAACTTGGCATGGACATCTTTAGCAATGTGTAGGAGTTTTCATAAGTCCAGCCCACCTATATCACATGTGGGAAATACCACTTTTGCAATATGTGAGTTTGTTCTCTAATGAGCATGTTGATGGTGGTTACATGCTCTTCATTTGTGTTCATCATCTTTCCTCAAATGAGGTGTGTGGTGTGGTGATGAACACTTCAAATGTGTGCCAACACTGAGGCCCTTACACCGCGATTGAACATCGCCAACTTGTCCTTCAGGAGCGGGTTAAGCCCCTGGTAAAAGTGGTCCCGCCGCTTCTCGTCCGTATCTGCGTGATACGATGCATAGAGCGCGAGATCGTTGAACGCCCTGGAGTATTCCAGTGCGTTCCGGCTCCCTTGCTGCAGGTGTAGGAATTCCTGCATCTTACTCTTCATCAAACCTGGCGGTATATGATAGGCCCTGAAGGCCGTCCGGAACTCCGTCCAGGTCATCACTCGATCGGTGGGCTGTGAAGCACAGAAGTTGGCCCACCACGCGCTCGCGGATCCTTGGAGCTGCTGGACCGCGAACTGAGTCTTGCGCTGCTCGCTTATCTGGAGCAGCCCGAACTTCATCTCTATGGCACGGAGCCAGTTGTCCGCGTCAAGAGGTTCATCCGCCCTTGAGAATACAGGGGGATGAGTCGCCAGGAAGTCGGAGTAGGAGCTCTGTTGACGCTCCTCACGGTCTTGACATCTCTCTGGGCGAGACGTATTCGCATAAGAGTTTGCAGCAACTCCGTGTGCTGCTGGTGTGAACTCGCCATTGCCGCGACGATGTCGGCCAATGTAACCGTTGGCAGTGGCGGTGGCGGTGTTTGCTGTTGCTGTTGCTGCTGCTGTCCCGAGGAGTCCTCGGGAGGTGGTTTGGAGGTCTCTCCCCCTTGACTGGTACCCCCAACGTCAGGGTTGGCACGAGTACGCGTCATTCTGAAATTTAAAACAGCAGCGATTAGCACATGTCTTACTTAAAATTCCATATGCAACAGTAGGTATTGAAGTGACACATGATTAATTTGCACAACATTCACATATATTGATAAAGCATAAACTTTATACAAGATACATTATTCTCGGGTCTCCAAGAAGTCGTGCTCATGTCGTCAGTACCCATACATATGCTACTGTCTACACGACATGTCACCGATTACAAAATTTGGGCTACACTACCCTGGCTGCCCTACATGGCAACTGTAAGCCCCTACTCGGAGTAGAACTCGACCTCCTGCGGGTCGTCCTCCTCCGGTACCTCTGCTGGTGGCTCTGGATCTACCACCTCTTCTCCCATCCCGGGTTCTCCCATTGCTGGAAGACCCAAGACCACCGGTACGCCTAACACCGGAGGTACGAGGTCCTGCAATGCATGCACCTCAACCATGGCTTGGTTGTAATCTTCTTCCCAGCCTTGACCTTCCTCAATAGGGTCATCCCGCTCTTGAGTAAGTTTCTCATTCTGCTGGGTCAGATTCTGTACCAGTTCTTGCAACGCTGCGATGTCAACACGGCTTTTCCTCTTCGCCTTCTTCAGACGATGCAACTGATTGTGTTGTTCATTCAGTCGCTTGATCGTCGGAAGGAGCACATTGCGGAGTGCGCTGTGAGCACTCTCGAAATGGTCTCCACGGCTCGTGCTCTCCTTGAGCTTCATGGCGAGATGCTCCGTATGAACAGCTTGGCTGTCCATCACGGCATTTCCCGCCCTCATCTGGAGGCTGAGATTTGCCTCTGCGGGGTTGTACCTTGGGCAACTCGGGTTCGTTGCCCCCAGGTACCTCTCTTCCCACACATGCTGAGCCCGTCCCTCCACCGGAACGAGCGCGTATGGAGTGCCCTCCATAGCCTGCACATGTAGTTGGCAGAAACGTGACATGGTGTCACGGGCTGCCACTTGCCACATCCCTTCCGGTTGTCTTCCTCTCACCGTGACGGTGAACGGCACCCAACCGGGTGGCGTAGGTCCTGCAGGGACCTCGACATGGACTGTCCACGTCTTTTTCCCCTCTTCGCCTTCTTCCTTGGCGAAGTACTGCGGCATCTGGTTATATCCGAAATATTGAAGCATCTGCCTCAGTGTTTCCGGATAACTGCTGTGGTGAGAACAGTGGGATACCACCCACCCGTTCCCCAACTGCTTATCTGCTGTCATCTATAAAAATATATTTGAGAAATGTCAAATATTTATTTAAAAAGTAACCTATGGAGTTATAACATAAGACATGTCATTGAGCCCATAAACTTGGAAACATAGTTCAAATTTTTAAACAAATTTGACCGCTGTTCTGCTGTTCCCATGACAGCCCTGACCAGTTTCCATTTCAACCTGATTTAGGCCATGTCAAAGGAAAACCAATTCTGGAGCTCAACATCAAAGTTAAAGCTAACTTCAATAGCTTTCCAGAAAGTATTTGATTGGCCTAAGATCTGTCCTGGTTCAAGAGTTATGAGACGTCAAAGTTAGCAGAATATCTGGAAACAATTGGACAGCACCTCCCTGCTTTAGGTACTGATTTGCTCCAAGAATTCAATTTAATTCTGTTCCAAATCTGACAAAACTTTCTGTTACAAAGTTGTAACCTATCTCATAAGCTTTCCAGAACTACCTCATTTTCTATTTTTGGATTTTTAAGCAGGAAGTTATGCTTAATTTACAGAGAGTTTACAGAGAGTCTTTACTCTGTCCTGTTTTCTGGACAGCTTCAACTCTACTGCAGTTTTCGAGTGGTTAAGGGATGAAACACCTCTGGACCTCAACAGAAGAGTTGTAAAGTTCTCCCAAAGCTTTCCAGAAATGTATCATATAACGCCAACCTCGAAAGAACTCAACCTCTAACCTCTGATTAACTTCCGCCTTGATTCAGCTGAAAACAGAGTGCTCAGTCCTTAACAACCTATAAGTTGAAATCTTGTTAACTTTGAATATCTTGTTCAAGAGAAGGAGTTACATCAAGTTTTACTACTTTAGATCATAACTTTCAAGTTTTAAATAAAGTTGTTCATTTAGTTGGGTGTGACGTTGATGCGTCACCAGATTATGTCGGTACTACGTCCTCACAAAGAAAAACCTATACCGGACTTAGCCGGCTTCGTTATTTCAGTGGCACTAAACGTCACTCACACACGGATGCTACACGTATACCGTTTCGTGGTCAGGATACCTGCAGAAACTCAAGCAATCGTCAGACTCGGCTGTATACCGAGCCCGGAATCCATACAGTTAGTACAACCGGCCGTCATCACTCGCACGGATGTTCTCAAGTCAAACACGCCTTGCCAGGGATAGACGTTGCTCGAATACCCCAAACGACATGAAGAGTCGTAGAGGATATCAAAGCGGGTCGGGTTACCTGCCACCCGTGGGGCTCCACCCTTCAGCTTGTGCGCACTGGTGGACAGCGCTTACGTGCACCCCCCAAGACATGAACGTCCCGAGATGCACGATTTTCGGACATAATCAAATAGGTTAATATGCCACTTTGTATACACTAATAACATCCTTATACAGGCTACTAACTCGTTCCTCACTAAATTTTTGAAAAAGATGACCTTCGTAGTGCGTTAAACCTCAAGCGAGCTCTGATACCAGCACTGACACGACCCCAACGGTCTTGTCGAGCCAGGATCACGCTGAGGGGTGGTGCGTTGCACAGCACCGGATAACACACGTCAAAGGTACAAAGCGGAAGCGAAATTTTATATTACATAAACTGGTTTATGAACATGTTTACATCAAGATAGTTCAGTCTACACTCACGGGCATAGACTAAGCATCAAGTGCACGTTCAGCCCTTGAACGTGTCCTTGCTAGCACACACGCACACTAACTCTCCGGCGTGCACGACTCCCACTCGACGGGGTTCCCCTCCTGGGGTTCCGTCTCCTCTTCGGGAGTCCCTTCCTCATAGAACCCTGCAAAAGCTTCAAACACAAGCAGTGAGCACGAAGGCTCAGTAAGTCTGACCCGTCTCACCTATACATGGAACTTCTACATGAGGGGTGATGGGTACATGAGGCAAAAATCATTTGCAAAGGACTCGCCTAATTAGTGGAACCTTACTTTCACGTTTTAGCAGCAGGTGGTGTAGAACCTTACGCTAAGGCACATGAGAGAGCCGCAATCAAAAAAGAAACGCATTTCTCTCATGTACTTTTCCTAAAGTTTGAAAAGAACTTTAGTTAGCTCTAAGCTACAGCATATCATTAACAATCAATGTCCATCATTCAATCAGCAACATTTTAACATGTGACTAGCCTGTTCTTTCTACGTCACGGTACAGTGAACAAGTGGTACTCACTGACCGTGAGGGACGGCGATTATAATCGATTTACACCTGCAGGGTTACCCGAACAACCCGTCACATACGCCCGTACTCGATGTTGCCTACAACAACCATCACGGACGCCGTACGCAACCACCTTTCACCCGTCAGCCAAATATTGAACCGGTCCCATCGTCCCGAGCAAGAGGTCTCTGCACGCGCATCTCCGTGCCGCCAGCCGATTTACACCTCAAGCTCTCAACCTATCCTCTGAACGACGGGCAATGCCTCAATACCCAGCTACCCGAGTTACATCAGTTTCCCGGTTCCCATATAGCCGGTAGGTCTTTGGTACTGTTCTAGCTTGTTCAACAGGTCTGCACACGGCTCGGTCCTCAATTGACACAAGCGGAGTTACAGCAAACAGGCCCCAAAGTCCTGCTACCCTTACCCTCCGCTTGGTCTCATTTTCTTGCCATGTGTTTCATGTGCTATCACTACCCGAGTCGAGTGCTTCTAGCATATGCTCGCGAGTAGTTCCAACTACTCGACTTGTACCGAATCCTACTCTATCTTAGCATTGCAATAGCTAACGGGGTTTTGCAATCCTAAACCCAACCCATGGTTTTCTTGGCTATGCAGTTGGGTTTCCAATCAAGACTCTAATGTGAAGAATCATAATAATCAAGTAAGTGCTCAAAACAATAAAAAATTGTAAAACGGTTAATGCAAACCGGAGCTTGCCTTGCTGCTCTTGGTCGTAGGCTAGCTGTTCCTCCTGAGTAACGAAGTCTAGGACTTCGGGTTCCTCCTCGACCTTAGCGACTACATGATAAGAGAGGTACATGTATTAATTTGAATGCATTTGTATTAAGTTTGAACTCGTGAGGCTTATAAGTCCCACTAGACAGACTCAATGACTGTGAAACTTTTACTGTGGCTTGGTTACAACCTAAATAGAGACTTGGTCAAGTTTTAGTTGCAGCAAAGCTCATTTGAGCCCTCCACAATTAATCATGTCCTTGACCTTAATTGGAACTCTTAGGGTGCTCTAAGGATTTTCATGAACCAAATTATGACTTTCTGAAAACTAGATTTTCAGAGGGTTCTAATGGAGTTGGTCTCACTTAATTTTAAGGTTCCTAGCTAAAGATATGAGCTAAACAATTTCAGAGAAAATTCTGAAAATATTTCTGAACATTTTCTATTTTCTCTGGAACAGTTTCACTAATAACACCATTAGGTGGATTAAATGAGCTCAAATGGGTCTGAAATTTTTATGGTAGTTCAGGGATATTTTGGTGAACATCCCAGCAAAATTTCAGGATCTTCCTCCAAAGTATTCTCCAGTTAAAATTCCAAACAGTTTAAATTTTGAGGAATTAATTCTGGAGAATTAAGGATTTTCATGAAGTGAAACTTGATTTTCTGGAAAGTGCTCAGAGAGCTGAATCCAACAAAATTTGGTTCACTCAATGTGGAGCTTTCTAGCCAAAGTTATGAGGATTTGAAGTTTGGAAGAATTCTGAAAATTGGGGAAAAGATTAAATCTCGCGGGGCCCGCAAGGACACATGTCGAGCGCGGCGGTGTCCGGCACACCGGGGCTCACAGGGTATTTGCGCACCAGCACACCAGATCCCGGCCGCAGCCCGATCCCGATTTAAAATATCTCCCGCTGACAGCTGGGGTCCACCCTTTCGTCAACCTCCCGACGCCCGTGCTCTGCCGCCGAGGAGCCTCGCTGGAGAGCTCGCCGCCGGCTTCTGTAAAGCTCCAAACTTCACGATTCTGGCCGCCCCTGCCTATTTCCACTCGGGAACAGGATTCTGGGGTCAGCTCTTCATGACAACGGCCGCCACCTGGTCGGCAACGAGCCGCAACCTCGGAAGAACTTCGGTCGCATTGTCCACCCTCCCTAGCACCTCCCCGATCAAGCTAAGGGTCGTCGAGCATCAGTGGACCATAGGAAAGGTCGACATGAGCTCTACGGAGCTCGGGAAGGGCTGTGTTGGGCTGTCACCATGCGACCTAGGCCGGAAATCGGGATTTCTACTAAAACTCGAAGAACAGCGGTTTCCCTCCACTGTTCTTCGTGGTTCTTGATCCTATGGATCCGCACGGGCTACTAGAAGTGATCCTCTCCATGAGAGGATGAGTGATGCAGTGTGGTTAATGAATTTCTCGGATCAGTACCGACCTCACTTTTGCACACCGTCACGAAAATATGAAATTCCGGCCGGAGCAGTGCTTGTCACGCCGCCGGAGCTTGCGGAAAAGAAAGAGGGGTTGAAGGAGAACCTCTTTGCTGTTTATAGCTCCGTGAACGGTGGGCTGTGGTGGCCGGAAAGGCGGTTCCCGCAGCGGCGGCTCGAGCTGAACTGGCAGGGCAAAGATCACCGCGGTGGAGCTCGGGGAAGGCTGCACAGGGTCTAGAATCGATGCGAAGGTGTCGAAGATGGCTTGGCGCACCCGGTGCTGGTCTCAGATCGCCGAGAGGGTCACTGGATCGGCCAGGCGATGAGGAACCGAAGTTTCACTCGGGCGGTGAGGTGTTTCGGCGTTTTGGGTGGAAGTGCGACGAGGCAGCGATGGAAGGCGCCGGTGACCGCTCGGGCGGGTAGATAAAGACCCAGGGAGTCGGTTCAGCGGCTGAGATCGGCAAGCAGCTGGTGGCTTCGCCGTTTCTTCGCCGTGGCGGCAGCTGCAGCGCGTGCGGTTAACCGAGCTGAGTCCTCAGTCGGTTTCTTTTGCTTTAGTGGCTGACATGTGGGTCCCACCCAGGGTTTTAACCTCCGAAATTCACTCCTAATCACTGTTGTAAACAGTGAGCCCCAAAATACCCACGGTGATTCAAATTATTCACCCATGAGCCATTTGAATTGAGTAGAATTCAAATTGGGTTTGGTTTGAAAGAATTTCAGCACAAGTTCAGTTTTGAATTCAAATAAAGTTTGAATTTCCCCCACTTAGCTTATGTCAAGATCAACTCCAAATGGAGTGAAAATTGGTGTGTGAGCTCACAAAAATGTGCTGAGTAAGAATATGCCTCCCACTTTTAAATTCATGGGATAAAAACAGTTTGAATTTGAATATGGTTTCAAACTGCCCTCTTTCTAGCTATACCCAAAATGACCTCAAAAAGGTTTTGAATTTTTGTGAAACTTGGCATGGACATCCTTAGCAATGTGTAGGAGTTTTCATATGTCCAGCCCCTCGATATCACATGTGGGAAATACCCCTTTTGCAATATGTGAGTTTGTTCTCTAATGAGCATGTTGATGGTGGTTACTTGCTCTTCATTTGTGTTCATCATCTTTCCTCAAATGAGGTGTGTGGTATGGTGATGAACACTTCAAATGTGTGTCAAAAACTGAGGCCCTTACAAAACACCTCTGGACCTGAACAGAAAAGTTGTAAAGCTCTTCCAAAGATTTTCAGAAATGTATCATAAGACCGCAACCTCGAAAGAACGCAACCTCTAACCTCTGATTAACTTCAGCCTTGATTCAGCTGAAAACAGAGTGCTCTGTCCTTAACAACCTATAAGTTGAAATCTTGTTAACTTTGAATATCCTGTTCAAGGGAAGGAGTTACATCAAGTTTTACTACTTTGGATCAAAACCTTCAAGTTTTAAATGAAGTTGTTCATTTAATGGGGTGTGACATCGATGCGTCACCAGATTATGTCGGTACTACGTCCTCACGAAGAAAAACCTATACCGGACTTAGCCAGCTTCGTTACTTCAGTGGCACTAAACGTCACTCACACACGGATGCTACACGTCTACCGTTTCGTGGTTAGACTACCTGCAGAAACTCAAACAATCGTCAGACTCGGCTGCACACCGAGTCCGGTATCCATACAGTTCGTACACCCGGCCGTCATCACTCGCCCGGATGTTCTCAAGCCAAACACGCCTTGAGTTACGTGTTCACGTTTTAGACCACGTGATGGCGTCTCCCAGATTGCACCACGCACGCCAGGGACAGACGTTGCTCGGATACCCAAAACGACATGAAGAGTCGTAGAGGATATCAATGCGGGTCGGGTTACCTGCCACCCGTGGGGCTCCACCCTTCAGCTTGTGTGCACTGGTGGACAGCGCTTACGTGCACCCCCCAGAACATAAACGTCCCGTGATATACGATTTTTCGACATAGACAAATAGGTTAGTATGCCACTTTCTATACACTAATAACATCCTTATATGGGCTACTAACTCGTTCCTCACTGGATTTTTGAAAAAGATGACCTTTTTAGTGCGTTAAACCTCAAGCGAGCTCTGATACCAACGCTGACACGACCCCACGGTCTTGTCGAGCCAGGATCACGCTGAGGGGTGCTGCGTTGCACAGCACCGGATAACACACATCAAAGGTACAAAGCGGAAGCAAAACTTTTATTACATAAAGTGGTTTATGAACATTTGTACATCAAAATAAGTCCAGTCTACACTCACGGGCGTAGACTACGCATCAAGTCCACGTCCATCCCTTGAACGTGTCCTTGCTAGCACACACGCACACTAACTCTGCGGCGTGCACGACTCCCACTCGATGGGGTTCCCCTCCTGGGGTTCCGTCTCCTCTTTGGGAGTCCCTTCCTCATAGAACCCTGCAAAAGCTTCAAACACAAGCAGTGAGCACGAAGGCTCAGCAAGTCTGACCCGTCTCACCTAAACATGGAACTTCTACATGAGGGGTGATGGGTTACATAAGGTAAAAATCATTTGCAAGGACTCGCCTAATTAGTAGAATCTTACTTTCAAGTTTTAGCAGCAGGTTGTGGAGAACCTTACGCTAAGGCACATGAGAGAGCTGCAATCAAACAAGAAACGCATTTCTCTCATGTACTTTGCCCAAAGTTGAAAAGAACTTTAGTTAGCTCTAGTCTACAGCAAATCATTAGCACTCAAGTCCATCTTTCAATCAGCACCATTTTAACATGTAACTAGCCTGTTCTTTCTACGTCATGGTACAGTGAACAAGTGGTACTCACTGACAGTGAGGGATGGCGATTATAGTCAATTTACACCTGCATGGTTACCCGAACAACCCTTCCCGTACGCCCGTACTCGATGTTGCCTACAACAACCATCACGGACGCCGTACGCAACTACCTTTCACCCGTTAGCCAAATGTTGAACCGGTCCAATCGTCCTGAGCAAGAGGTCTCTGCACGCGCATCTCAGTGCCGCCAGCCGATTTACACCTTGAGCTCTCAACCTACCCTCTGAATGACCAGCTATGCCTCAACACCCAGCTACCCGAGTTACATCAGTTTCCCGGTTCCCATCCGGTAGGTCTTCGGTACTGTTCTAGCTTGTTCAACAGGCCCGTACACGGCTCGGTCCTCAATCGACACAAGCGGAGCTACAGCACACAGGCCCCAAAGTCCTGCTGCCCTTACTCTCCGCTCGGTCTCATCTTTCTTGCCATGTGTATCATGTGCTATAGCTACCCGAGTCGAGTGCCTCTAGCCTATGATCGCGAGTAGTTCCAATTACTCGACTTGTACCGAATCCTACTCTATCTTAGCATTGCAGTAGCTAACGGGGTTCTCAATCTTAATCCCAACCCAATGGTTTCCTTGGCTATGCAATTGGGTTTCCATACAAGACTCTAATGCAAGAAATTATAATACTCAAGTAAGTGCTCAAAACTGTAAAAATTTGTAAAAATGTTAATGCAAACCGGAGTTTTCCTTGCTGCTCTTGGTCGTAGGCTAGCTGTTCCTTCAGAGTAACGAAGTCTAGGACTTCAGGTTCCTCCTCGACCTTAGCGACTACATGATAGCAGAAGTACATGTATCAATTTAAATGCATTTGTATTATGTTTGTACTTGTGAAGCTTATAAGTCGCACTAGACAGACTCAATGACTATGAAACCTTTACTGTGGCTTGGTTACAAACTAAACAGAGACTTGGTCAAGTTTTAGTTGCAGCAAAGCTCATTTGAGCCCTCCACAATTAATTATGTACTTGACCTTAATTGAAGGCTTTTGGGGTGTTCTAAGGATTTTCATGAAACAAAATATGACTTTCTGAAAACTAGATTTTCAGAGGGTTGTAATGGAATTGGTCTCACTTAATTTGAAGGTTCCTAGCTAAAGATATGAGCTAAACAATTTCAGAGAAAATTCTGGAAATGTTTCTGAACATTTTCTATTTTCTCTGGAACAGTTCCACTAATCACACCATTAGGTGGATCAAATGAGCTCAAATGGATCTGAAATTTTTATGGTAGTTAAGGGATATTTTGGTGAACACCCCGCAAAATTTCAGGATTTTCCTCCAAAGTATTCTCCAGTTAAAATTCCAAACAGTTTAAACTTTGAGGAATTAGTTCTGGAGAAGTAAGGATTTTCATGAAGTGAAACTTGATTTGCTTGAAAGTACTCAGAGAGCTGAATCCAACAAAATTTGGTTCACTCGATTTGGAGCTTTCTAACCAAAGTTATGAGGATTTGAAGTTTGAATGAAATCTGAAAATCGGGGGAAAAGTTTAAATCTGCCGGGGCCCGCGGGGACACGTGTTGAGCGCCGAGGCGACCGCACACCACGGCCCACAGGGTATTTGCGCGCCAGCACACCTGATCCCGGCCACACCCGATCCCGATTTCAAATTTTTGAGCCCATGACGCATGGGCCAGCCGGCTTCGTCTTCCTCCCGACGCGCCCGCGCGCTCGCGCCGCCGCCCCTCGCCGGAGCAGACCCGGAGCTCGCCGGCTCACCGCTGCCGGCCATCCCATGGTCTGAAACTCGCCGCCAGGGGGTTGTCGACGTCGAGGAACAGGTCGGTGGTGTCAGTTCGGGCTGGCGGTGACCGGAAATAGCCAGGCGACGTGCCGCGGCCTCGGTTGAGGTTCGGCGCCGTCGACCGTGGGTTCTAACCCGCCAAAACCTCGAACAATCGGTCCTACAGCATCAGTGTAATTCTAGGAAGCTCGACAAGGTGTCAAATGGGTTCTAAGATGGCGGCAAGTCGGTCGGCACTGTGTGACCGATCGTGCCCGCCATGACCGCCCTTGATCGAGCTCGAAATTCGTCACTCCTAGACAGTTTCACGCCACGGGTGCAGAAAAGAACTTGATCGCCGGCTAGTCCAGCATCTATGTGCAAGATTTGATAACTAAAGAAGGATCTTAGAGCGAGAATTTGAAGGATCCGTACCGGAAGCTCAGTTTAAGGTCGCCGGAGCAAAAACCGAAAATTCACCGTGGATTCTTCACGGTTTGCTTCCAAACTTGGAGGAGAGCAGCACGGTTGTTGCGCGCTCCTGCTGCTGTCCTTGCTGGATCGTGAAAACGCCTGTGGAACGCTGTCCATGAGTGCCTGACTCTCGGCTGAGGCTAGGTCGCCGTGATGGCTATCGTTCTCGGGCAAGGGAGGTCGGAGCGCGGGGTTTCTGGCATTGGGGAAGTGGAGTGCGACCTCAGGTTGCTGTCTAGCAGCTCAGGAACGAAGGAGGAGGTCGTTTGCTGGTTTTCCCGATCGAGCAGAGAGCTGCGGGGAGAAGAACTGCAGCTGCTCGGTTCACACGCGAGGAGATAAAGCCAGCCGATTCCTGCTCGGGCTGAGGCGGTGCCGGTCGCGTGGAGGCGCGAGCGAGCCGCCCTAGGCGCCAGCGCGCGGAGAGGGGAAGCAGCTGATGGCGCCGGTGGCTGCTCGCTGGCACAGCCGACAGCTGCTCGGTGGAATTTCCAACCGAGGCTGTGACTTTGGGTGCAAGACTTCCCTCCTTCTCTCTATGACATGTGGGTCCCACCCGGGGTTTTAACCTCTGAAATTTACTCCTAATCACTGTTGTAAACAGTGAGCCACAAAATACCCCTGGGGATTCAAATTATTCACCCATGAGCCATTTGAATTGAGTAGAATTCAAATTGGGTTTGGTTTGAATGAATTTCAGCACAAGTTCAGTTTTGAATCCATAATAAAGTTTGAATTTGTCCTACTTAGCTCATGTCAAGATCAACTCCAAATGGAGTGAAAATTGGAGTGTGAGCTCACAAAATTGTGCTGAATAAGATTATGCCTCCCACTTTTGAATTCATGGGATAAAAACAATTTGAATTTGAATATGGTTTCAAACTGCCCTCTTTCTAGCTATATCCAAAATGACCTCAAAAAGGTTTTGAAGTTGGGTGAAACTTGGCATGGACATCCTTAGCAATGTGTAGGAGTTTTCATATGCCCAGCCCCTCTATATCACATGTGGGAAATACCACTTTTGCAATATGTGAGTTTGTTCCCTAATGAGCATGTTGATGGTGGTTACTTGCTCTTCATTTGTCTTCATCAACTTACTTCAAATGAGGTGTGTGGTGTGGTGATGAACACTTCAAATAGGTGTAAAAAACTGAGGCCCTTAAATTATACCTTGCGTCTCTCGTATATAGTCTTAGAGGGACAGAAGGTCGACGTCATCTTAGGGATGTCATGGTTAACCCTCCACGGTGCTGTTTTAGACGTCGTCTCTCGTGTCGTGCATTTGAACTCGTCGGTGCACGAACCTCATTCTCTATTTCTGGACAGTCCAGAAATAAAACTTCCAGCCGTATATCACTCCACAACCAGCAGCCTTGAAGACATTCTAGTAGTCTGTGAGTTCCCTGACGTATTCCGGGATGATCTACTGGGCATGCCGCCAGACCGGGAGGTGGAGTTCAAGATAGAACTTGCACCGGGAACTTTGCCGATATCCCGAAGGCCGTACAAGATGGCACCAAAGGAATTGGCAGAGTTGAAAGCTCAATTGACGGACCTGCTGGACAAGGGTTTCATTAGGCCGAGTTCCTCACCATGGTGTTGTTCATCATTATTTGTCAAGAAGAAGGATGAAATGTTACGGCTTTGTGTGGAATATCATCCACTAAACGCAGTCACGATCAAGAACAAGTACCCACTGCCCCGTATCGACATGTCGTTTGATCAGCTGGTAGGAGCAAAGATCTTTTCCAAGATTTACTTGAGATCAGGGTACCATCAGATTAAGATAAAAAATGAGGACATTACCTAAGACGGCTTTCTCGACGAGGTACGGACTCTATGAGTGTCTTTTCATATCTTTCGGCCTCACCAATGCTCCGGCTCACTTCATGTACTTGATGAACTAGGTGTTCATGCCGGAGCTGGACAAATTTTCCGTGGTCTTCATCGACGACATTCTGGTTTATTCCATGTTGGAAGAAGAGCACGCAAATCACTTGCGTATTGTCTTGCAACGGCTACGAGAGCACAAGTTATACGGAAAATTCAGCAAGTGTGAGTTCTGGATATCTCAAGTACCTTTTCGCAGGCATATCATCTCAGCAGAGGGAATCGCTGTAGACCCGAGCAAAATTGTACAAGTGCTGAATTGGAAATCTAGGTCTGTTCATGAGGTTCAGAGATTCCTCGGACTCGCGGGATATTATCGGAGGTTTATCCCGAACTGTGACGACCCGGGGGACCTGACATTCTAGGATCTTGCTGAGGGGTGTTGTAATATGCAACACTGGATAACACACGTATGAAAACATAAAGAAACAAAACATCGGAAGCTAACTTTTATTACATAACCTGTTTTGAAACATAATTTACATCCAAGTACTGTTATAGCCTACACGCATGGCCGTAGACTAAGCAAAAGAGTTGACGTTCAGCCCATAAACGTGTTCCCACTAGCTATACACACACACTCCTAACGTGGAGGCGTGCACGGCTCCCACTCGACGGTGGTACCCTCTGGGGCCCACTCTACAGTTCCTTCACCTTCCTCCCACCGATGCCTGAGCGCGTGCTGGACAGGGGCGATGGCGTAAGTTATTCTCGGCCATTCCTAGCTAATTCTCCAAGGGGTTTCTTCCTACATGTTCCTTGGACCAAGGCACATACGCCGGGCAACTCCCCGGAGCTCCGCATCACCGGGAAAGTGATCGGTGACAACGGCGGCGCCTTTGAGCTCGGCGCCGATGACGAACAGGCAGCTCAGAGGCTAACACGATGAGTGGACAGGTCATACAGCACCACTAGGGCGTGGGGAAGCTAACCCTGCATCCCTCTTGGGCTGGAACCGCCAGGTAAGGGGACTTCACCAGCGACCCAACCCGTTTTCACCGGCGGCGACAAAAACTCGGTGTTCTGCTTGCCGGATGGATGATCTTCTCTATGTTGTGGCGTAGGTGAGACCAGAAGCTTGGATAATCCTGCGGTTGTGAAGAATTTCCCGATCAAGGTCTAGCCGTTCTACACGATAGCCGATGCAAGAACTGAATGTCCGGCTCACCGGCATTGAGAGAGAGAGCACGGGGGGTCTAGGATGAGGAACTAGACTCATTTGATAAGCTCAGTGCTCGTTTGATCGGGCAGGAGAGGTCGTGGTTCGGCCGGGCAATGAAGAATTGTGTTGGCGACCTTGCATGGAATCGAGAAAGAAGAAGGTCGTGGCACCGCTCAAAGGACGCCGGGAACACTGTGCCAAGATGTCGAGGACGTCGAGGGGATGTGGGCGACCCTGTATCCAGTCTTAGATCGACGTGAAACCCTCAGGAGTGGCGGGTCAACGGTGGAGGGTGGCACAAGCAAGAGGGGCGACGGTGGCGCGAGTTTTCTGTGTGTGCGAGTGAAGACCGGTGAGGTAGTTGATCTTTAGGCACCCTGGGTTCAGAGATAAGATGGCTGGGGCGTCGACCGTCGGCCAGAGACCTAGAGCAGCTGGTGGTAGCCCCTCCTGGCCGTGGCGCCCGCGCAGCAACGCGCAAGAAACCGAGCACTCGGTGTGGAGTCGGTTCACTCGGGTGTGTGGCTGACAGTGGGTCCCACAAACTCCAATTTTGTCCTCAAAAATTTAATTTGTACTGTTCACAATATTTGGGACCCTCCTGCACTTTGAAGTTTGCTCAAACCACAAAATGAACATTTGGTTTTTAATGATTCATTGTGTAGAACTGGTTTGAATGAATTTGCTTCAAACATGCAATCTGAAATTCAAATTCAGTTTGAATTGTATCCAATTAGCCCCTGTCAAGATTAATCCCAAATAGGATGAAACTTGGTGGACTATCTCATAAAAATGTGCTGAGTTTGAATATGAATCTACCTTTTGAATCCATGTGATGAAGGTAGCTTGAATTTGAATCTAGATTCAAAATATCCCTTTTAATAATTGTATTCAAATGTACCCCAAACATGTTTGGATTTGCATGAAACTTGGCATGAGCATTCCTAAGAATGTTGGGCTCCCACATTTAGATTATGTGCCTTCATGTTCTAATTATCCTATTGACGGTGGTTACTTGCTCTTTAAATTTTGTTCATATGATTACCACAATATGAGCTGTGGTGTGTGAGGTGATGAACATTTTAGCAAGTCAAAAACTTGGGCCTTTACATTCCTCCCCCTTAACAAAATTTCGTCCCGAGATTATAAGGTAAAAATTAGAGAGAGGATGGTGGAGAACTGGACATGCGACGTTAAAAATTACGGGTAGTTGGTGTGAAGAAACCCCTTGCTTTCCCACGTCGCTTCCTCCTCGGTGTGGTTACTCCACAATATTTTGTAGAACCACGGCGTTCGGTTGCGTGTGATTTGAGATTATTCATTGATGATCTGAACCGGTTCATCCCGATACGTGAGATCTGTAAGGGCTAAGCTTTTGCACACATCCAAAGTGTTCATCACACCACACACACCTCATTTGAGGAAAACTTATGAACACATTTGAAGAGCAAGTAACCACCATCAATATGGTCATTAGGGGATAAACTCACATAATGCAAAAGTGGCATTTTTCACCTGCATCTTATAGTGGCTGAGCACATGAAAAACTCATACACTTTGCTAGGAATGCTCATGTCAAATTTCACCCAAATCCAAAACCTTTTTGAGGTATTTTTATGTATAATTAGAAAGAGGCTAGTTTGAACTCAAATTCAAATTCAAACTCCTTTCATCCCATGAATTCAACAGTGGGATTCATATTCACACTCAGCACATTTTTTTGAGCTCACACACCAATTTTCACTCTATTTGGAGTTAATCTTGACATGAGCTATTTTGGCTAAATTCAATTCGAGTTTGAATTTCAACTAAACCTTTGCTGCAAATTTGATCCAGTCAAATTCCACTTTGAATTATTCAAATTCAATGGGCTATTTTGAAGTTTGATCAACTCTCCAAGGGTATTAGTGTCTCTACTGTTTAGAGCATTGGGGAAAATTAAATTTCAGGGGTTAAACTAGGAGGTGGGGCCCCCCTGTCAGTCCCTCATTGAGCCAACCGACTGAAGAACAGAACCACTCAGGTTCTCGGGCTGCAGCCACGGTCGCCACCGTGCCAAGGTCTCGGCGCCAGCAGCTGCTTCGCCCACACCCTGCTGGAGCCGCCGTTCAGCGTCGATATCCTTCCCCGAGCAGCTCAAAGCCGGGTTCTCCTCTGTTCTCACTCGCTCACTCGCCTTCAGTGCTGTGCTCTCGTGAAAAACGTCACCACCACCTCGCTCTCGGTGTTGCCGATCGCACACTGCCACAACACTCTGGTTGAACGAGCCTGCCACAGCAAAAACAATCGCCATCTCGTGCTCTACCGTGCTATCACCACCACTTCGACGTTGTGGGCTGCTGTTAGCCACCAATTGAGTAACAGCGCCGCACGTCCGAAGCCAACCGATGGAACCCAAAGCGGCTCGCCGTCGACAGCACACTACAGCCATCCTCACCTCCACTTCTCTACACATGAAAGGTGCGTCACCATGTGCAGAAGGTGCAGCCGAAAGCCATTTGGCATATGATCAATCATAGGACGAGAATTTCCAAATATACTGAAAGCTAGTTTATATGGCCCGAGCTCACCTTAGACTGAAATTCGGATTCCACGCACTCATGTTAGTTAAGCCTGTTGGCCAGTAGATTCTACGATTGCTAGCACACACGCTCAAGGAAGAAGCAAGGGACACCATTGAGGATCGGCCGTGATATGGCCATTTTCCTCGCCGCCGATGCAAAACACCTCGGCTCACCGTTGAGAGTATGTTTGCCGGCGTTTCTAGCCTCCAAAAGGTCTCATTTCATGTTCCTCATGCTCCACTGATGCTCTCTGAGCAATTTCCGTCCGATTTGGTGCCATGTAGTGCGAGACCGACCTTGCCGGAACCCTATGTTCTGCTGCCACTGGTGCACACGTGTTTTCGGTGATCATCGGCGGTCGGCGAGCCCGCAGATGAGTTCACGGGGTCGGAAAACGTGGAGGCGGCGAGTTTCAGCGCGAGGGGTGGCCAGGAACTCGGTTCTGGTGAGTCTCGCCGAAGGACGCCGCCGGGGGACTCTGTTTGCGCGAGGTAGAAGAAGCTCTGCATCGTGGAACCCACCGGCAGAAGTTTAAAATTTTCCCCGATTTTCAGATTTAGTTCAAACTTCAAACCCACATAACTTTGGCTAGGAAACTCCAAATAGAGTGAACAAGATTTTGTTGGATTCAGCTCTCTGTGTACTTTCCAACACATCAAGTTTCACTTTATGAAATTTTTTATTTCTCCAGAATTAATTCTTCAAAATTTAAAATTTTTAGAATTTAAACTGGAGAACCCTTTTTAGGAAAATTCTGAAATTTAGTCAGGATGTTCTCCATAATATCCTTGAGGTACCATAAAATTTGAGATCCATTTGAGCTAATTTGGTCGACCTAATGGTGTGATTAATCAAACTGTTCCAGAGAAAATGGAAAATGTCCAGAAACATTTTTCAGATTTTCTCTGAAATTGTTTTGATCATATCTTTGGATAGGAGTCTTCAAATTAAGTGAAACCAAATCCATTAGAACCCTCTGAAAATCTAGTTTTCATAAAGTCATGGCTTGCTGCATGAAATTCCCTATAACACCGTAAGAGCTCCAATTAAGGCCAAATACCTATTTATTTGTGGAGAGCTCAAATGAGCTTTGATGCAAATGAAACTTGGCCAAGTCTCTGTTTAGGTTGTATCCAAACCACTGTAAAAATTTCAGAGTAATTGGGTGTAAGGGCCTAAGTTTTTGGCACATATTCAAAGTGTTCATCACCACACACACACCTCATTTGAGGAAACTTTTTGAACACATTTGAAGAGCAAGTAAACACCATCAACATGGTCATTAGGGAATAAACTCACAAAATACAAAAGTGGCATTTCCCACATGCATCATATAGGGGCTGGGCATATGAAAAACTCCTACACCTTGCTAGGAGTGCTCATGCCAAATTTCACCCAAACCCAAAACCTTTTTGAGGACTTTTTGGGTATAACTAGAAAGAGGGTTATTTGAACTCAAATTCAAATTCAAACTACTTCCATCCGATAAGTTCATAAGTGGGAGGCATAATCTTACTCAGCACATTTTTGTGTGCTCACACACCAATTTTCACTCCATTTGGAGTTGATATTGACATGATCAAAGTTTAATAAATTCAAATCCAATTTAAATTTCAAACTGCATATGTGCTGAAATTATATTCAAACACTCCCCAATTTGAATTCTATCCAATTCAAATGGCCAGAGGGTAGATAATTCAAATGACCAAGGTTATTTGGGTCTCTACTGTTTAGAGCAGTGGGGAAAATACAATTTCAGAGGTTAACACTGGAGTGGGACCCACATGTCAGCCTCACTAGTGTTTTAACCGACTCAAATCACCGAGGCTTGGTTCTTGCGCACGCCCACGCGAGCGCCACGGCGATGCACGACCACTGTCACCTCCTGGTCACCGACCAGAGCCACGAACCGACATCCTCAGCTATTTAGCTGCTGTAGGATCGAAGAGCACGTGAAAAGCTACCGGAGGGGGATGAATGGTAGATTAAAACTTTTCGCAGCGGAAACAACAAAAACCCCTCAGCAAAAAATCAATCGGTTAAAGAAACCGTGTGTGCAAGTGTTTTCAAACGTGTTCATCCGTGACAAATCAAGTAGAGAGGTATAGAATCAAGTCATGGATCTAATGCAACAAGAATCACTTGAAAACACGAAGTAAAACTTGAGATACGATCAAATCATTAAACGAAGATCAATCTGTTCTACCCGATATGAAACAGATCTGCAACGCTGCAAAGAAACTAGTGTATCTCAAAAAATACAGATCTGAAGCTCGTGAAAATTTCACAGATGATATATAATTGAGTTGTGAAGACAACCCAAAAAGAATCACGTCAATCGGATCTGTAATACTCGAGTTATGAACGAAACACCGAAGCAACGTCAGTCTGTCCAGAAACTCGGCGAGAAAGACTTGACGAAAAACAAGTCGGACCAACAAGGCACAAAAGCTCCTCGAAACTCTGAACTTTATTCAATAGAAACACAAGAGGAACAGCCCAAAGTTCTCTACCCACGAGAGCTCTGGCCTCCCTTGCTTTTATAGCCAGCCCTCAGGCTAAACAATCCAATGTAGGACTCCTACTCCTAATTGGACTCGTATCCTCACTTACCATAACTGTCCAGGACTCTCCTATTCGCAGATAGAAGCAATCGTGAGACTTCCAAACACCTTAGGAACGTCCTAAACATTCCTAAAACAACTCAACTTCGTGCCTAGCACGAAATCCTATCATAACCAACTCAAATCTTCCATATTTGAGCCATATCCGACTCAGCCTCAGTCTGAGTACGCAATCAAGCCGGTTGGACCTTTCCGACCAATTCTTTACGTCCACTTCTCTTCATCACGCCTTGGAACAATGTTGCCACGTCCATGCACTCCTTGCACACGTGCAAACACCTTCCAACGACGTTCACGCAACCTTCATATGCACTGCCCTTGATCCAAACATGCTGCGCGAGCTCCCGATCAACTCAACCACAGCTCCTCCCGAACTTGGTTGTTGGAACCTCATCTCCTCCCTGAGACTAGTCCAAGGATCCCGTCACCAGCCATGTCTTGAACTCAAGCAACACCTGCACATGAATAAACAACCAATTCTTCCGAGCACAAGTCCTCGACTTGACTCACGTTAGTTCGAAAACCACAACACCTTACATGAGCACGTCACATAAGCATGTTGCAAACCATATCAAATGATAACAGCCATAACCACCAAAACACACCAAAAACTTAGCAAATTAATACTAAGCAAACCTTCCCATAAAGCAAGTTTGAAACATTGCGAGTTAAAAGCAAAAACAAGACGCTGCAGTTCTACGAGTTGAACTTTACGGGAGCTCCCTAAAAACAAGCTCCGGACCTCACAGAAGCTCTCCGGACCTTGCAGGAGCTCTCCGGACCTTGCGTCGGACCTTGCCAACACTTGGCGGACCTAACAAAGAACTTGTCGGACCTTGCCACAGAAGAATGTTTTGGCAATATTCAAAACTTTGAATGTTAATGCTAAGTTTTATCCTAATTGCCAATGTATTCAGCACACATAGGTCTCACAATCTCCCCCTTGATGAATGCATTGGCAACACCAATTAAAATCCGAACATTGGCTTATGAAAAGTTTTGAAAAGCTTTGAAAACTCATTTCTCCCCCTTTATTAATTTCTCCCCATTTTTTAAAATCAGAGAAGGAAGAAAGTGTATAACATATGCAAAGTGTAAAAAAAATCTCTCCTTATACATATTTCTCCCACTTTGACAATGTATTCAGCAAGGTTCAAAAGAGAAATTTTTAAATGTTATGAGCATATTATAACATATACATACAAAACAAAGCTCATCCAAGTCATACTATCAGGTTACTTACACTATCACATCAATGAGATACATAAAGTAGTGTAAGCCATGCTAGAGATCAAATGTATTTTTCAGTTTAAGCAAGTCATGATCTCCCTTACTCAACTATTTCAAAACCTGAAAACATGACACTTGTTGCTGCATTTTTATTATTCATAATCATTTAAGGCACAAAGTTGATCATATGATATTTGCAAGAGATTATATGCCGCATCAGCCTTATTCTAACCAACCAAGCCAAGCCTATGTCATTTGACAATCAGAAGCTTAAGGACATGGTTTTAGTCATACACAATTCCTTCCAAGTTCATATCTTAGTGCAATGATAAGCAATCTCAAAAGAAGAAGTGCGATGCATGCATATTCTCTTGATCTTTTCTCGATTTTTTATTTGAAAACTCAACATGTGAGCTGATCACTTTATTAATTTTTTATGATTAAAAGCACTTGTGAGCACGCAACAAGTTCAAAACAGCAAGAAAGTTCGATCATGACCAGATTTAGTGTAAGTAGTTATTCCAATTACTAGTCATGGCAAAACTACAAAATGTATAACATGAGTAATGTAGTAAGAACTTTCAGTCTGTAAAAGGAATCACAAAGTCATATATGTATGAAATACTATGCTAATATTATTTTAGTTTCAGATTCACACATAGACTTTCAAAGTTTCAAAAACTCCCCCTCAATTTAAGCCATGAGGATGCATAACCCCTATTTCACTACGAATGAATCAAAAACGAGTGAAATCCAAAGGTTTTGTAAAATATCAGCCAATTGTTGTTCGGTATCGACATGGTGAAGCGCAATGTTTCCTTTTTCAACATTATCACGAAGAAAGTGATACCTAATGTCAATGTGCTTAGTTCTAGAGTGTTTCATGGGGTTTTTAGCAATACAAATTGCACTAGTGTTATCACAAAACAGTGGAACACTATCTAAATCAACCCCATAGTCCTTAAGTGTTTGAACAATCCAAAGAATTTGTGAGCAAGCGCTAGCCGCAGCTACATATTCAGATTCGGCCGTGGATTGTGCAACTGAACTTTGTTTTCTAGAGGACCAAGCAACAAGTGAATTACCAAGAAAATGACAAGCACCCGAAGTACTTTTCCTATCAATCCTACAACTCCCAAAATCAGCATCCAAAAAAGCTTTCAAAGAAACGGTTGAGGAAGAAGGAAGAAAAATGCCAAATACTTGAGTTCCATGTACGTACCTGAGAATCCTTTTGATGGCTTGGCGATGTGAAGCACGTGGAGAAGCTTGAAAACATGCACAAAGACATATGCTGAATTGTATGTCCGGTCTTGACGCCGTGAGATACAAAAGTGATCCAATCATACTTCTGTATTCTTTTTTATCGACCGAGTCACCATCTTCGTCAAGTTCAAGTGTTGTTGCTGTTCCCATTGGTGTCCGAAGAGGCTTGCATTTGTCCATGTTGAAGCGCTTAAGAAGGTCCTTTGTATACTTAGTTTGATGCACAAAAGTTCCTTCTTTTGTTTGCTTGATTTGCAGCCCCAAAAAGTATGTGAGTTCTCCCATCATACTCATCTCAAATTCTGAACTCATCATAGCTGAAAACTTGGACACGAGATCATGAGAAGCACAACCAAAGATAATATCATCCACATACACTTGAACGAATAATGAGTCATTGCCATGCTTAAGTACAAAAAGAGTTTTATCAACCTTGCCCATGGTAAACCCCTTTTCAAGTAAAAATGTTTTTAACCTATCATACCATGCTCTAGGGGCTTGTTTTAGACCGTACAAGGCTTTGGACAGTTTGTAAACATGATTAGGAAAATTTGGATTTTCAAAAGCCGGTGGCTGCTTAACATAAACCTCCTCCTCTATGTAGCCACTAAGAAAAGTACTTTTAACATCCATTTGATATAACTTGAAACCTTTAGATGCAGCAAATGGTAATCAAATTCTTATAGCTTCTAATCTAGCAACAGGAGCAAATGTTTCATCAAAATCTAGACCTTCAATTTGA
Source organism: Neostapfia colusana (assembly GCA_030760725.1). Taxonomy (NCBI): domain Eukaryota; kingdom Viridiplantae; phylum Streptophyta; class Magnoliopsida; order Poales; family Poaceae; genus Neostapfia; species Neostapfia colusana. The sequence goes on along the minus strand of JASWHV010000010.1, from coordinate 14,779,608 downwards.
GTTAAACCTTGAGCAACCAACCTAGCTTTATTCCTAACCACAACCCCATTCTCACTTTGCTTATTTTTAAATACCCATTTAGTTCCAATTAATGTGTGACCTTGAGGTGGAGGTACAAGTTTCCAAACATTATTTCTTTCAAAATTTTCTAACTCTTCTTGCATGGCATTAATCCAAGATTCATTAGTGAGTGCGTGTGATATATCCTTGGGTTCAAAAGAAGCAACAAAAGCAGAATGAGCATGAGAGTTTGGATCGCAAAACCTGGACCGAGTGACTCGTTCATGCAAGCTTCCAATGATTTGTTGTGGAGGATGACTTTTTAGTACTCGGAGGGGAGTAGACACTTCACAAGCACCTTCTTCTTCATGTTTGGACCTTTGATTAGGAGAGCTTGTTGATTGAGGAAGGTCCGAACCAGCAGTAGTGACTGTTGGTGCTGGTTGTGGTGCAAAATCAGCAGCTTGATCGTTATTTATTTCCGAGTTTTCGGGCAGCAGCACCACTTCTTCATCTTCTTCAATAAAAATACTCTCCCCCTGCGGATATGGATCCGGACCTGCAATATCGGAGCTAGTACTTGGGCTAGATTCATCAAAAGAAACCTCGCAAGTCTCCACAATTTTGTTAGTGTCAAGTAAAAGCACATGGTAGCCTCTAGTATGAGATGGATAACCAAGAAACATGCCATCAACAGATCTAGCTTCAAATTTATCAAGATTACCATGTTTCTTAACAAAGCATTTGCAACCAAAAACCCTAAAGTGTGTAACACTAGGCCTATGTCCAAACCGGAGCTCATATGGTGTTTTTCCAATCTTAGCACGCAAGAAAACACGATTTGAAGCATAACAAGCGGTTGCAATTGCATCAGCCCAAAATTTCCTAGGAGTTTGATATTCATCAAGCATAGTCCTAGCCATCTCAACTAAGGTCCTGTTCTTTCTTTCTACGACACCATTTTGTTGTGGTACATAGGGTGAAGAGTATTGTTGATCTATTCCATTTTCATCACAAAAGTGATCAAAGGATTGGTTTTTAAATTCAGTTCCGTTATCACTTCTAATTGCTTTTAATGATCCTGGGTGATCAATAGATAATCTGATAAATAAAGTTCTAAAATGACTAAAAGCTTCATTCTTAGATGCCATAAAATAAACCCAAGAATATCTGGAATAATCATCAACAATCACAAGCACATACCATTTACCTCCGAAGGATTGAACACGTGCCGGACCTACTGTGTCAAGATGTAAAAGTTGTCCCGGTTCAGCTGTCATGGTCATTGTCAGAGGAGCATGTGAACCTGCAACAAACTTAGCATGTCTACAAGAAGAGCACACAATATCATTGTCCTTTTTAAGCTTCGGCAGCCCACGTATGCGATCGAGAGCACTAACACGAGTGAGATGATCAAAGCCTATGTGACCAAGTCTACGATGCCAAAAACCTAGATCCTTTGTATCATTAGCAACTAGACACCGATGCTTAGAAGTTGACAAATCAAAATCAGCTTTAAAAACTCTTCCAAACCTAGACATGTTAAACAAAAGCCCACCTTTTGAATCTACAACCTTGCAGCAATTTTTAGCAAAGCTAACCTCTAGATTTTCATCTAGCAATTGTGAAACCGAAAGCAAGTTGTATTTCAAATTTTTAACAAGTGCCACATCTTTCAAAGTGTAGAGATTGTTTACTCTAACCGAACCTTTAGCAATTATGGGAGTAGAAGAGTTATCGGCGAAAGTAACATTTTATACACGTGACACAAAAGAGAGAGAGGAGAACTATTCTTTGTTACCGGTCATGTGGCGTGAGAATCTGAATCCACAATCCAAATGTTCTCCTTCCTCAAACATGAAACCTACACAGCAGCACAATACGTCGATGACTCAATACTGGGGTTAGTTAAAAGACTTTTAGGAATCCAGTACTGAGTCACACGACGTCCAGCAGGAATAACACGCGAAAGCTGAGAAGGTACAGCAGGTTTATGAGCCAAACATCGAAAATTTTTGTTCCCAACTACTGACTTAGAAGATGTGTTATATGTAGCACAAAAAACAGTAGGTCCGGAGCAAGTTTTTGACTCATTACAGCAGATTGCAAGCTCCGAACATTTGGTCTAGCAGATTTTGCTTCGTTGTTATGTGTTCTAGCAAGTATTCTTTGTTTCTTATCGTGTTTAGCTAGTCTATAACAAAAATCCATGACATGACCATCTCTACCACAGTAGGTACAATGAAAAATAACCTTATTATCATGTCTAGATGAGCATGCAACACGTTTATTAGAACCCGAATGGGACAGTACTCCTGCAGATTTGAAAATCACCTCTTTTTGTCTAGGAGCTGTTTGAATCAAACCGCTTCCTAATGACTTTACAACTTTAGGCGGGTGTGCCTTAGCATGAGCATGAGAATTAAAACCTAAACCAGTTTTATCATTACAAGACTTGGAAGAATTCAGCAGCAGGTTTAGGTTCTTATTTGCATTAGAAAACCGATCTAGTGTCCTATGCATGTCATCAAGTTTATTGGACAGATCAAAGCAGTTTTCACATGAAGTTTTTCCTTTTAGTTTGCAATTTGAACAATATTTAACTTCATGCACACGTAAAGCATTGTTCCAAATAGAAATCTCATTCATAGCATCATTTAGTTTCTTATTCAGATCATCACATGAAGAACAATGCAAATCAATTGTAGAACAACAAGCATCTTTCAAATTTTTATCATTAAGTGCACCAAGCTCTTTGTTCTTTTCAATTTCAAGTTCAAGTTTATCAAGTGTAGATGCGTGTGCACTTCTTAAAGAGGATAATTGTTCATAAATCAAATCACATGAGGAACAAGAATCATCACTAGGAATCAAAGTTTTTAAATAATTAATTTCAGATTCTAGTGATTCAATTTTAACAGCATTGTTCCTAAGTTTTTTATCCTTTTTCATTAATATAACAGTGGCACGAGAAATAGCATCACACATTTCTTCGCAAGTGGGACATACCTCTTCATCGTCGCTGTTGTGTTCTGCCTCCTCGGAGCTTGAACTTGACTTGCTCGCCATGCAGCACATATTTGCCATAGCTTCTTCATCTTCATCACTACCGGTGTCCACATCACTTGAGCCGAAATCTTGAAGTGCAGAGATCATACTATGCACTATGTTGCGGATTGATAAATCTTTCTTCTTCTTATTCTTTGCAAACGATTTCTTCGGCCTTGTTTGCTTTTCTTCACGTGAAGTCGGACCTGAAAGGTTAGGGCACTCCGTACAAAAATGTCCTGTCTTACCACATTCAAAACATCGTTGAGGTCCGGAGCTTCCTCTCCTTCTAGTTCTCACATTTTGCAATGCTTTTGAGAACCGAGTAGAGATGAGTGCAAGCTCCTCCTCTGGAAACTCTTCAATCTGTTCAAGGGTTAGAGAGGACAGCAAAGAGAGTGCACCACTAGATGATGATTGACTAGAACTAGACATGTCACGTTGCGAAACAAATGCAATAGACTTGTTGGGGGTTTTACGTGAGACGATGTCAATTTCATGAGTTTTCAATTTAGAATAAAGCACGTATAAAGTAAGAGAACTCATGACAGTAGATTCACGATTAGATGTAACTTTCATCTCCCAAATTGACATATCTAATGCTCCTAACAATTTTCTAGCATTTTCAGCATCTGAAAAGTTAACATTGACACTATGCAAGTTGCTGAGAATTTTATTAAAGCGAGCAAAAAGGTCGTCAATTGACTCACCGGGTTGCATCTCAAAATGCATGTATTCTTTCTTGAACATATCTTGCCTTACCTCCTTGATCGTATTGGATCCCTCATGGTAGTCACAAAGAGCTTTCTAAACATCATATGCAGATCAGAGGTGTGCAACACGGTCGAAGTCGCTTTGAGTCAATCCATGGATGATCAAGTTGCGAGCCTTGTTGTTGTTGTCAACATCTCTCATGTTTGCAGCCGTAACTTGATCGTTGGGTGGTACATCGAAGTTCCGGTAGACCTTTTCCCATATGGCGAAGCCTTGCGCCTGTATGCAGGCCTCCATCCGCGCCTTCCAAACCTGAAAATCGATGCCATTGAACACACAAGGTTTTGCGGAGTACTTCTTCATGATGGTTAGTCAAAACACGTGCAAATCACAAAGATTAGAGCACCTTGGCTCTGATACCAATTGTAGGATCGAAGAGCACGTGAAAAGCTACCAGAGGGGGGTGAATGGTAGATTAAAACTTTTCGCAGCGGAAACAACAAAAACCCCTCAGCAAAAAATCAATTGGTTAAAGAAACCGTGTGTGCAAGTGTTTTAAAACGTGTTCAACAGTGAAAATCAAGTAGAGAGGTAGAGAATCAAGTCACGGATCTAATGCAACAAGAATCACTTGAAAACACGAAGTAAAACTTGAGATACGATCAAAACATTAAACGAAGATCAATCTGTTCAACCCGATATAAAACAGATCTGCAATGCTGCAAAGAAACTCGTGTATCTCAAAAACTACATATCCGAAGCTCGTGAAAATTTCACATGTGATAGATAATTGAGTTGTGAAGACAACCCAAAAAGAATCACGTCAATCGGATCTGTAAAACTCGAGTTATGAACGAAACACCGAAGCAACCTCGGTCTGTCCAGAAACACGGCGAGAAAGACTTGACGAAAAACAAGTCGGACGAACAAGGCACAAAAGCTCCTCGAAACTATGAACTTTATTCAATAGAAACACAAGAGGAACAGCCCAAAGTTCTCTACCCACGAGAGCTCTGGCCTCCCTTGCTTTTATAGCCAGCCCTCAGGCTAAACAATCCAATCTAGGACTCCTACTCCTAATTGGACTCGTATCCTAACTTACCATAACTGCTCAGGACTCTCCTATTCGCAGATAGAAGCAATCGTGGCACTTCCAAACACCTTAGGAACGTCCTAAACATTACTAAAACCACTCAACTTCATGCCTAGCACGAAATCCTATCATAACCAACTCAAATATTCCATATTTGAGCCATATCCGACTCAGCCTCAGCCTGAGTACGCAATCCAGCCGATTGGACCTTTCCAACCAATTCTTTACGTCCACTTCTCTTCATCACGCATTGGAACAATGTTTCTACGTCCATGCACTCCTTGCACACGTGCAAACACCTTCCAACGACATACACGCAACCTTCATATGCACTGCCCTTGATCCAAACATGTTGCGCGACCTCCCGATCAACTGAACCACAGCTCCTCCCGAACTTGGTTGTTGGAACCTCATCTCCTCCCTGAGACTAGTCCAAGGATCCCGTCACCAGCCATGTCTTGAACTCAAGCAACACCTGCACATAAATAAACAACCAATTCTTCCGAGCACAAGTCCTCGACTTGACTCACGTTAGTTCGAAAACCACAACACCTTACATGAGCACGTCACATAAGCATGTTGCAAACCATATCAAATGATAACAGCCATAACCACCAAAACACACCAAAAACTTAGCAAATTAATACTAAGCAAACCTTCCCATAAAGCAAGTTTGAAACATTGCGAGTTAAAAGCAAAAACAAAACGCTGCAGTTCTACGAGTTGAACTTCACGGGAGCTCCCTAAAAACAAGCTCCGGACCTCACAGAAGCTCTCCGGACCTTGCAGGAGCTCTCCGGACCTTGCGTCGGACCTTGCCAACACTTGGCGGACCTAACAAAGAACTTGTCGGACCTTGCCACAGAAGAATGTTTTGGCAATATTCAAAACATTGAATGTTAATGCTAACTTTTATCCTAATTGCCAATGTATTCAGCACACATAGGTCTCACAGCTGCGAGCTGCTGACGGCAGCAGCCCGTTTTCGCGTCGCCTCAACATTTCCAGCGCAGAGAAACCTGAGCCGATCGCCGCACAGCTCCACCTCACCACCTCGCCGTCGACCGACAAAGCAACCCCTTCCACTGCAAGCTGAGGCCACAAACAGCACCGCCGGACTTTGCTCGAAGTGCTACAGCCCTCAGCTGCTCGTGAGCAACTTCGGTTGAGCTTGTCCGAGCTGATCTTCCATCGCTCTGTCAACACGAGAGCTCCTCCAACTCGACGCCGTCGCCCGAGCAGCTCTAAGCTTCTCCAGCGTGACAAACGTGTCTCTGAGGTTTGCATCGAAGTCTAGTAGCTCTCCCTGAACTCCCTAGGTCCCTTTTAGCGCCGGTTAGCCGGAATTTCAATTTCCCCGATGATCACCGTATAGAACACTGAGAACAAAATGATGTGGACATCACTCCTGCAGATATACACAACACTCACATGGTAGACATGCAAGGTCCAATTACTAGAGCTCGAGAACGAAAATTGAATTTAGAAGAACCATGGAGAGGACATGGAGATACATGGAGAGGGGTTTGGAGGTGTGGAGGACCAGAAAAATACGCCAACAAGAAGTTAGAGACCGAGCCCAACTCAAACTCGAGTCCAACTCGGGCCCAAGAGCAGTCCACCTTAAAATGGATGCACAGGAGGCATACGGACTCCGTTTTTGATGTTCTACATATGCACGGAAATCTGAGAGGATAAACTTTCCAATGGAACTGGCCGCACGTCAAAATTCCCTCGTAGTCGACGGGAAACTTCGAAACAATATAAAGTTTAGAGTCTGTCAGGGTGTTGCATCACCTAGTTGGGTCATTGGGCATTGTATCGAGTCCAAGTCCATTGTGTACGTGTCTTAGGGTTAAGTCACGACCCCAGCACCCCCCTGGTCATCCTCCACCTCCTTTATACCCCCGAGCTGCCATCACAAACAGCTGGGTTTTGCTTAGTTACAATCTGTCATTGAACAGTGTCACCGATCATCGGTTGTGAGACACCAAATTCGTGATCAATTCAGTTTTGATTGCAACTTCTCTGTTCTTGCTTGTGTTCTTGATTGCGCTTTCAGGAATAAGCCTTCATGGCGAGGTCATTCGTGTGACATGGGTGATAACCAACGGAGCAATGGTGTAGTGATTGTGGGGTTTCGTTTGTTCGGAGCCTTGGATTATCAACGTCGAGATCTCCACCCAATCAAGTTTACCCTACCTCTCGGAAGATCGGGACTCATCCTCCTATAAATTGGTATCAGATTTCCAGGTTCACCGTATACTTGTGTGCCCTTTATATTTATTTTGTTTCAGTCCTATCGTCCACAAAAAGCCACAAAAAAAATTTTAGTTTACCTGACCTACAACCCCACTCAACCTTTTGCACAATTTAGTTTCGGAGTCCGTAGTTCTGAGTTCGTGTCCTAGATTGAGTCTGGTTGCTGGTTTACATTTGTTTTGGTTCAGTTTTGTTTCTTCCATCCACTGCCATCTACAAAAAACCAATCTACAAAAAAATTCCATCCATCGATTCGTTTTTTTTGCACTTTCCACCACCACCAAAACTTGATTCGGGGTATCCTCCTTAAAACGGGCATAACTTTTCGCTCGTAACTCCTATTGAGGCACATTTTTTCCCAGAAAGGTCTCAAAAAAGTTCACATACGGCAAAAAAATAAAAAAAATAAAGAAGGCCCTCGTTTCGAACTCCGAAGTTCCAGCACCAGTTTTTCCAATCGCTCCTGAAGTTGTGCCGATCTCATCTCTCATCGGTTTGAGCTAATACTTGGTGCTGTTTCTATTCTTGTGCCCCTAGTTGAGAAAAAAATATCAAAAAAAAGAGAAATTTTTTTTGATTTCTACTAGTGCTTCAGGACAAAAACAGGAGGCTAAGGGGTGTGCTATTTCTGTGCGAGTGCTGGATAATTGCTGATATTATCCTTGTTGTTCATCATCATTCATCCTTGTCCTTGCTTGTTGCCACAACTGTTCTAATACATTCTTAGGCCAGCAACTAGGTGAAATTCTTTGGACACTTATTCAGCATTGCTATCTGTTACTAACTTGTGTGCCACATACATATACTGCATTTGAGCCTTCCAAGCTCCACCTTCCTTCGAGCAGAACAGGTAACCTTTGCAATCACACCCAATCTCTGCTTGCTTCACACCGGTCACCATTGGCCACCTGCAGTGCTGGTAAGAAACTTGTAAGAGCGGGTTAAGACGCATCTTACTGATCGATTTTCCACCCACTTCGGAGAGCATAGTAATAGGGTTCTTCACGATCTTTTTGTCTTCGTTTCTGTTTTGTACTAACAATGACAGGAAAGAAGCCTATGGATAAGACCTCTGGTTCTACACCTCCGGATGATGATGAGTGCGTGTCCCATATGGAACTAAAGGACATGATGCGGGCAATGACCAAAGCTTTCAACAATTACCAGACCATTACAACAGCCACCTTTCAGAGGCTCCATACATGTGTTGCTGTTCTGACCACACGGTTGGACGAGATGGAGACTCGTCTTCCCCAACAAGCTACACCCTCTATCATCCTTGATGGTGATGCACATGCTCACTACGACAGAGAGGATGACTTCAATAACGATGAGGTTGATGCACAGCAGCGCCGTCGCCCTCGACGAAATCGTCAAGGTATGGGAGGTAGACCTCGTCCTCATGCTCCTGAACAAGATAATGATCCTTATGCTAAGATTAAGTTTTCTATTCCAAAATTTTATGGATCTTATGATGCTGAGACTTACTTGGATTGGGATATGACGGTAGAACAAAAATTTAGCTCTCATCTTGTTCCTGAGCGACATAGAATTAGACAAGCCACTAGTGAGTTTAAAGATTTTGCTATAATTTGGTGGAAAGAACTTGTCAATACACGTAATGCACTACAGACATGGGCTGCGTTAAAAGAAGAGATGTGCACTAGGTTTGTTCCTCCTTCATATAGACGTGACCTTCTTAAGAAATTGCAACGCTTTGATCAGGGTGACATGACTGTCCAAGAGTACTACCAAGAGTTGCAGAAAGGTATGCTTCGTTGTGGGGTAGTTGAGGATCAGGAAGACCAAATTGTTAGGTTTTATGGGGGCTTGCGGCGTGAGATCCAATACATAGTTGACTACAAGGAATATCATTCTATTCAACGTTTATTTCAACTTGCTATGTTAGCAGAAAAAGAAGTGCAGGGTCGCCAACAGCAGCGGCGGAACAACACCTTCACGCCACGACAATTTCCGGTGCCATCCAAAGCAGCGCCCTCCTCGAGCGTACGTGCTTCTACACCACCCTCCACGGGTGTTGTACGCAGCAGAATCGCACCTTCTACATCACGGGGGCAAGATAACAGTAAGTCCCAGATGCCTCCAGGTGTTGCAGCAAAGGAGCTGCACCCAACACTTCGACAAGTCGCAGCTCCGACATCAAGTGCCACCGCTGCCAGGGACTTGGCCATATGCAACGAGATTGCCCCAGCAAACAGGCGATCATTGCCACTGCTGATGGTGGGTATGTTAGTGCTTCTGATATTGAAGATGAAAATATTATTGCAACTAACATTTCAGGTTCGGATGATGGTGCTGAGGAGGTTCTTGGTACATCTGCGACAAACAACTATAGGACTTTGATTGTGCAGCGAGCTTTGAGTGCCACGGTTCGAGAGGACGACAACCGCCAACGTCACAACCTTTTCAACATGTTTCTCGTCGTCAAGGACTTCCGTGTACATACCATCATTGATGGTGGTAGCTGCAACAATTTGGTGAATGTTGAGGTGGTCAAGAAGCTTGGCTTGACCACACGGGAGCATCCCCACCCTTATCACATTCAATGGTTTAACAACAATGGTAAGGTTAAGGTAACACAAACAGCAAGGATACATTTTTCCATTGGTTCTTATCATGATTTTGCTGATTTTGATGTGGTACCTATGGATACTTGTTCTCTTTTGTTGGGACGTCCTTGGGAGTTTGATACTGATGCTATTCACCATGGTCGATCTAATAAGTATACTCTCATGCATAAGGGCAAGAAAATTGTGTTGCTTCCTATGAGTCCCACTGAAATTGTACAATTTGAGCAGGAGAAAAAGAATAATGCTAAGCAAAAGGGTGTTTACAATTCTGAAATTCAGCAACCTATTAAGATGAAAAATCCTATTTTGCTTGCAACTAAATCTGATCTTGATGATTTATATGCCTCTAATGGAACTTGCTATGCTTTAGTGTGCAAACATGCTTTATATTCCATTGAGGATACATCCATTGTCTTGCCACCTGCTGTTGCTAACCTTTTGCAGGAATTTGGTTCCAGGGGCGAGCTTGCCAAACCGTGCTGCCTACAGGACCAACCCCGACGAGACTAAGGAAATTCAGCGACAAGTCCAAGATCTTCTGGACCGCGGGTACATTCGTGAGAGTCTTAGTCCTTGTTCTTTTCCTGCTCTTTTGGTTCCAAAAAAAGATAGCACTTGGCGCATGTGTGTTGATTGTAGAGCCATCAATAACATTACCATTCGTTATCGCTATCCTATTCCTAGATTGGATGGCATGCTTGATGAGTTGAGTGGTTCTGTTATTTTCTCCAAGATTGATTTGCATAATGGGTATCATCAGATTTGTATGGCTTTATTTGATGAATGGAAAACTGCTTTTAAAACTAAATTCAGACTTTATGAATGGTTAGTCATGCCATTTGGTTTAACTAATGCGCCCAGCACTTTCATATGGTTGATGAATGAGGTTCTATGTGCTTTCATTGCTAAATTTGTGGTTGTTTACTTTGATGATATCCTTATTTACAGCAAGTCATATGATGAGCATCTTGAACATTTGCGTGCTATTTTTAATGTCTTGCACGATGCACGTTCATATGGTAACCTTGAGAAGTGCACCTTTTGCACCCATCGTGTTTCTTTTCTTGGGTATGTTGTTACTTCGCAGGATATTGAGGTGGACGAGTCAAAGATTGTTGCCATCACGAGCTGGCCACTTCCGACTACGGTCACACAGGTTCAGAGTTTTCTTGGTCTCGCAGGTTTCTACCGGCGTTTCGTGCGGGATTTCAGCACCATTGTGGTACCTCTCCACGAGTTGACAAAGCATGGAGTGCCGTTTCGATGGGGACCAGCACAACAACAAGCTTTTGATGTTTTCAAGTCGAAGCTCACACAAGCACCATTGCTGCAACTTCCTGATTTTGAGAAGACCTTCGAGCTTGAATGTGATGCGAGCGGCATTGGCATTGGAGGAGTGCTAATTCAAGGAGGTAAGCCTGTTGCCTTCTTTAGTGAAAAATTGCATGGGCCTTCGCTGAATTATTCTACATATGACAAAGAACTTTATGCTTTAGTGCGTGTCTTGCAAACTTGGCAACATTACCTATGGTCTAAAGAGTTTGTCATACATTCAGATCATGAGTCTTTGAAGTATCTTAAAGGACAAGGTAATCTGAACAAACGTCATGCTAAATGGATTGAGTTCATCGAATCATTTCCTTACATCATTAAACATAAGAAAGGGAAAGACAATGTGATTGCCGATCCTTTATCTAGACGTTATACAATACTATCCCAACTTTCTCATAAAATCTTTGGTTTGGAAACCATAAAGAGGTTATATGCTACTGATTTGGACTTCAAAGATTCCTTTTAAAATTGTAGAGAGGGAAGAACGTGGCAAAAATTCCTGCTGCGTGAAGGCCTTCTCTACCGTGCTAACAAGCTGTGTGTTCCAGCTAGCTCCGTTCGTCTTTTGTTGTTGCAGGAAGCACATGGAGATGGTTTGATGGGACATTTTGGTGCTAAAAAGACAGAGGATGTGCTGGCCGCTCACTTCTTTTGGTCAAGAATGAGGCGTGATGTGGAGCGCTACGTTTCACGTTGCACGGCATGCAACAAAGCTAAGTCTCGACTTAACCCACATGGTCTTTATATGCCTCTTCCGGTTCCTAGTGCACCTTGGGAGGATATTTATATTGACTTTGTTTTAGGATTGCCTAGAACAAAGAGGGGGAGGGATAGTATCTTTGTGGTTGTTGATCGTTTCTCTAAAATGGCTCATTTTATACCCTGCCACAAGACCGATAATGCTTCACATGTTGCTGATTTGTTCTTTAATGAGGTTGTGCGTTTGCATGGTGTTCCCAATACTATTGTTTCTGATAGGGATGCTAAGTTTTTGAGTCACTTTTGGAGAACTTTATGGTATAAATTGGGAACAAAGTTGCTGTTTTCTACTACTTGTCATCCACAAACTGATGGGCAAACGGAGGTAGTTAATCGTACCTTATCTACTATGTTGTGGGCTGTTTTGAAAGACAATTTGATGTTATGGGAGGAGTGTTTGCCACATATTGAGTTTGCTTATAACAGGTCTATTCAGTCCACAACCAAGTTAAGTCCGTTTATGGTAGTCTATGGTTTCAATCCTTGTGCTCCAATTGATTTGCTACCTTTACCACATACTGAAATTGTGAACTTAGATGCTACACAACGTTCTGAATTTATTCTTAAGTTGCATGAAACTACTAAGTTACAAATTGAAAAAATGAATGAAAAGTATTGCATTTCTGTTAATAAAGGTAGGAAGGAGGTAAAATTGGAACCCAGTGATTTGGTGTGGGTTCATTTGAGAAAAGATAGGTTCCCGGATTTGAGAAAGTCCAAACTCATGCCACGTGCTGCTGGACCTTTTAAGGTTCTTGAGAAGATAAATGACAATGCATATAAACTTGAGTTGCCTCCCGAGTTTGGGGTTAGTCCCACATTTAACATTTCAGATTTTAAGTCATACTTGGGAGAAGAAGATGAGCTTGAGTCGAGGACGACTCCAATGCAAGAGGGGGAGGATGATGTGGACATCACTCCTGCAGATATACACAACACTCACATGGTAGACATGCAAGGTCCAATTACTAGAGCTCGAGCACGAAAATTGAATTTAGAGGAACCATGGAGAGGACATGGAGATACATGGAGAGGGCTTTGGAGGGGTGGAGGACCAGAAAATACGCCAACAAGAAGTTAGAGACCGAGCCCAACTCAAACTCGAGTCCAACTCAGTCCCATGAGCAGTCCACCTTAAAATGGATGCACAGGAGGCATACGGACTCCGTTTTTGACGTTCTACATATGCACGGAAAACTGAGAGGATAAACTTTCCAATGAAACTGGCCACACGTCAAAATTTCCTCGGAGTCGACAGGAAACGTCGAAACAATATAAAGTTTAGAGTCTGTCAGGATGTTGCATCACCTAGTTGGGCCATTGGGCCTTGTATCGAGTCCAAGTCCATTATGTACGTGTCTTAGGGTTAGGTCACGACCCCAGCACCCCCCTGGTCGTCCTCCACCACCTTTATACCCCTGAGCCACCGTCACAAACAGCTGGGTTTTGCTTAGTTACAATCTGTCATTGAACAGTGTCACCGGTCATCGGTTGTGAGACCCCAAATTCGTGATCAATTCAGTTTTGATTGCAACTTCTCTGTTCTTGCTTGTGTTCTTGATTGACCTTGCAGGGATAAAACTTCGTGGCGAGGTCATTCGTGTGACACAGGTGATAACCAACGGAGCAGTGGTGTAGTGATTGTGGGGTTTCGTTCGTTCGGAGCCTTGGATCATCAACGTCGAGATCTCCACCCAATCAAGTTTACCCTACCTCCCGGAAGATCGGGACTCGTCCCCCTATCACCAAAACTCAAAATTTCTCTCGATCACTTGATCACCTGTAATCCTGGTCTAGCTGAAGCTAGAGTAGCACCTCACGGTCACCTCAACCAAATCCTAGCGGTGATGATCAACCCAGTGAGCAGAGCACCTGAGTTTGGCCACCGCCTGTGAAAACGGCTCGGGTCGCCGGTGAAGTCTACTTTCGCGGCGATCTCCGGCCAAGAGGAGGGAAGGGTTGGCTTCCCCGTACCCCAGTGGTGCTTTGCGACCATTGGTTGATCGTGTTCACCACCGAGACGATCTAGCACCGTCGGACCCGAGCTCATCTTGCGCCTCAACCATCGCCGACAAGGTTTCTGGCGATGTCAAGGTTCGAGAAGTTGCCCGGCATGTGCGCCGTGCTCCAAGGATCACATAGGAAGAAACCGTGTCGAAAATTAGGCAGTAACGGCCGAGAATGAACCACGCCACCGTCGCTGGGCGTCGCGCACTCGGGCGCTGGCGGGAGGTAGACGAAGATACTGTGCATGGGACCCACGTGCAGTGTTTTAAAAATTTCCCGGATTTTCAGTTTTAGCTCAAATTTCAAACCCACGTAACATTGGCTAGGAAACTCCAAATCGAGTGAACCAAATTTTCTTGGATTCACCTCTCTGAGTACTTTCCAACAAATCAAGTTTCACTCTATGAAAATCCTTATTTCTCCAGAATTATTTCTACAAATTTAAACTGTTTAGAATTTTAACTGGAGGACCCTTTGGAGGGAAATTCTGAAATTTTGCTAGGATGTTCACCAAAATATCCCTGGGCTACCATAAAAATTTCAGATCCATTTGAGCTCATTTTATCCACCTAATTGTGTGATTAATAAAACTGTTACAGAGAAAATGAAAAATGTCCAGAAACATTTTTCAGAAATTCTCTGAAATTGTTTAGCTCATATCTTTAGCTAGGAACTTTCAAATTAAGTGAAAACAATTCCATTAGAACCCTCTGAAAATCTAGTTTTCAGAAAGTCAAGGCTTGCTCCATGAAAATCCTTAGAACACCCTAGGAGCTCCAATTATGGCCAAGTACCTAATTATTTGTGGAGAGCTCAAATGAGCATTGCTGCAAATGAAACTTAGCCAAGTCCCCGTTTAGGTTGTATCCAAACCATAGTAAAAAATTTAGTGTCATTGGGTCTGTCTAGCAAAACTTATAGCCTTCACAAGTTTAACTTCAATTCAAATGCATCTAAATTGACACATGTTTATATTTATCATATGTAGTCGCTAAGGTTGAGGAGGAACCCGAAGTCTTAGACTTCATCACTCTGGAAGAACAGCTAGCCTACGGCCAAGAGCTGCAAGGCAAGCTCCGGTTTGCATTAACCCTTTTTACAAATTTTTACTGTTTTGAGAACTTACTTTGAGCACCCACTTAATTATTGCATTAGACTCTTGTTTGAAACCTAAATGCATAGCCAAGAAAACCCTGGGTTGGGATTAGGTTTGAAAATCTCATTAGCTACTGCAATGCTAAGATAGTGTAGGATTCGGTACAAGTCGAGTAGTTGAAACTACTTGCGAGAATAGGCTAGAGGCGCATTGCTCGGGTAAAGATAGCAAATGAAACACATGGCAAGAAAAATGAGACCGAGCAGAGAGTAAGGGCAGCAGGACTTTGGGGCCTGGGTGTCAAAGCTCCGCTTGTGTCGATTGAGGACCGAGCCATGTGTGGGCCTGTTGAACAAGCTGGAACAGTACCGAAGACCTACCGGCTATATGTGAACCGGGAAACCGATGTAACTCAGGTAGCTGGGTGTTGAGGCATAGCTGGTCGTTCATAATGTAGGTTGAGAGCTTGAGGTGTAAATCGGCTGGCGGCACTGTGGATGCGCGCTCAGGGACCTCTTGCTCGGGACGATTGGACCGGTTCAACATTTGGCTGACGGGTGAAAGGTGGTTGCGTACGACGTCCGTGATGGTTGCTGTAAGAAACATCGAGTGCGGGCATACGTGACAGGTTATTAGGGTAACCCTGCAGGTGTAAATCGATTATAGTCACCATCCCTCGCGGTCAGTGAGTACCACTTGTTCACTAAACCGTGACGTAGAAAGAACAGGCTAGATATATGTTAAAAGTTTGCTGATTTGAAAGCTATACTTTGCTTGTTAATGTCTTGTTGTAGTTTAGAGCTAATTAAAGTTCTTTTCAACTTTGGGCAAACTACATGAGAGAAATGCGTTTCTTGTTTGATTGCGGCTCTCTCATGTGCCTTAGCGTAAGGTTCTCCACAATCTGCTGCTAAAAACTTGAAAGTAAGGTTCCATTAATTAGGCGAGTCATTTGCAACTTATTTTTACCTCATGTACCCTATAACCATTCATGTAAGTTTCATGGATAGGAGAGACGGGTCAGTCTTGCTGAGCCATCGTGCTCACTTCTTGTGTTTGAAGATTTTTGCAGGGGTCTATGAGGAAGGGATTCCCGAGGAGGAGACGGAACCCCAGGAGGGGAAACTCATCAAGTGGGAGTCGTGCACGCCGCCGTGTTAGTGTGTGTGCGTGCTAGCGGGGACACGTTCACGGGCTGAACGTGAACTCGATGCATAGTCTACGCCCGTGAGTGTAGACGGAACATATTTTGTTGTACATATGTTCATAAACCTGTTTATGTAATAAAAATTTGCTTCCGCTTTGTATCTTTGATGTGCGTTATCCGGTGCTGTGCAACGCAGCATCCCTCAGCGTGATCCTGGCTCGACAAGGCCGTGGGGCCCCGTCAGCGTGGTATCAGAGCTCGCTTGAGGTTTACTGCACTACAAAGGTCATCTTTTTAAAAAATTTAGTGAGGAACGAGTTAGTAGCCCATATAAGGATGTTATTAGTGTATAGAAAGTGGCATACTAACCTATTTTCTTATGTCAGAAAATTGTGCATCTCGGGACGCTTTATGTCTTGGGGGTGCACGTAAGCGCTGTCCACTAGTGCGCACAAGCTGAAGGGTGGAGCCCCACGGGTGGCATGTAACCCGACCCGCTTTAATATCCTCTACGACTCTTCATGTCATTTGGGGCATTCGAGCAACGCCTTTCCCTTTCGTGCTTTGGGCAAGTTTGGGAGACCCTGTCACGTGGTCAGTAACGTGAACACGTAGCTCAAGGCGTGTTTGGCTTGAGAACATCCGAGCGAGTGATGATGGCCGGGTGTATGAACTATATAGATACCGGGCTCGGTGTGCAGCCAAGTCTGACGATTGTATGAGTTATTTGCAGGTAATCTAACCACGAAATGGTAGACGTGTAGCATCCGTGTGTGAGAGACGCTTAGTGCCACTGAACTAACGAAGCCGTCTATGTCCGGTATAGGTTTTCCGTTGTGAGGAACGTAGTACCGACATGAACTGGTGACACATCGACGTCACACCCCACTAAATGATTAACCTCATTGTAAAACCTGAAGGTTTTAATCCAGATCACAAAAATTTGAGGTAACTCCTTCCCTTAATCAGGATGTTCAAAGTTAACAAGTTTTTCAACTTATAAGATACTAAGGACAGAGTCCTCTGTTTTCAGCTGAACTAAGGCTGAAGTTAATCATATGTTAGAAGTTGAGTTCTTTCGAGGTTGGGGTCATATGATACATTTCTATAAATATTTGGAAGAGCTTTACAATTTTTCTGTTGATGTCCAGAGGTGTTTCATCCCCTAACCAGTCGAAAAATGCAGTAGAGTTTGAAACTGTCCAGAAAACAGGGCAGGGCAGACACTCTCTGTAACTCTATGTAAATTGAGCATAACTTCCCGAATTAAAATCCAAAAATAGAAAATGAGGTATTTATGAAAAGTTCATGATATGGGTTAAAACTTTGTAGCAGAAAGTTTTGTCAAATTTGGTGTATAATTAACTAGAATTCTTGGATCAAATCAGTACCTAAAGCAGGGAGGTGCTGTCCAATTTTCTCCAGAAATTCTGTCAACATTGACATCTCATAACTTTTGAACCAGGATATATCTTAGGCCAAGAAAATACTTTCTGGAACTATATTGAAGTTAGCTTTAACTTTGATGTTGAGCTCTAGAATTGGATTTGCTTTTAGCATGGTCTAAATCAGGTTGAAATAGAAACTGGTCAGGGCTGTCAACTTGGAGAGCAGATCAGCAGTCAAATTGGTTTAAGTTTGAACTATGTTTCCAAGTTTTATGAGTTCAATGACATGTTTTATGTTATAACTTAATGGTTCACTGTTCAAATAAATATTTGACATTTCCCAAATATATTTCTACAGATGACAGCGGATAAACAATTGGAGAACGGGTGGGTTGTATCCCACTGTTCTCACCGCAGCGGTTATCTGGAAACGTTGAGGCAAATGCTTCAGTATTTCGGGTACAGCGAGATGCTGCAGTTATTCGCCAAGGAAGAAGGTGAGGAGGGGAACAAGAAGTGGACAATCCATATCAAAGTTCCTGCTGGACTGTGACGCCCTGGTTCTGAGAGGAAACCTCTCGGGACCTGGACTGATGTGTATGTGTGCCCAGGACGTTCATCAGACATACACATATAATCCACAAACTGAATTTCAGAATAATACCACGAATAACAGGGTTTATTACAATTTCTCATGAGTATTGGACTCATTCTAGCAGCAGAAGTCCTATCTTAGCAGCGGAAGTCTTATTCTAGCAGCGGAAATCTTTATTCTAGCATCGAAAGTCTTCTAAACTATTGCGGAAGCAACTAAGCAGCAGCAGTGATTCCATCTCTACTCCATATCCTCAGGCAAGTTGACGGTGGATCACACTTCTAGTACTCCACGTGGTCTTCATAGTACTCCTCTCCTGTTGCTGATGATATACGATAATGCAAGTTTGAGTACATGACATACTCAGCAAGTGTGGCAAAATATGATATGTAGCTCACAGCAAGGCAGGTATAAAAAGGCTCACTGCAGAAAGCAAAGTTTATTTCTCAAAACACGATAAAAACAGCAACTTAGCTTTAAATGAATGTAATCCCAACATGTATTTAAACACCAACATACCTCCATCATGATTTACCACTTTTCATGTCTCTTCCAGACATTCTTCTTTCTCAACTTTTCTCAAGCTCATGAATACCATCTCGTATTCACTACCGTCTCATGAATACCATCTCGTATTCACTACCATTTCATCTCATATTCAATTCCATCTCATACCGAGATCAATGCTCATTGCCATGACTCAACAGTCATGCAACCAATCTCATTACCCGAACTCAACAGTCCCGAAAACCAAATCCAAAGACCAAAACATAACCAAATACCATCCAAACCATCCCAACTAATCATGTGGGTTGTCCAGCCGCTTGTGACCGGAAGCATGGCTATCATGATAGTTTTACACTCTGCATAGGTGGCACCACTTTACCCACAAGTTTGTGATTTCGTCACCCGTCGGCGACTGCAGAACCTCCATTATACCAGTACACAACCTTTGGTGAATGGCCAAGAGATCACAAAATAGCCTTTACAAAGAGGCTACTAGATGTATGGACTCACTAACGTTTCACCGGCAGGCTAGAATATCCAATTCTCTCACCTACGGGCCCCTCTTGTGCCATGCAGTTCCCAGGGCAGTCCTCACTCGACTCGCATTCCCCGCGCCTTCCATGGTCCATAACAATCTAGTAACTTACCTAATTAGTCAGCTAAGCTGCACCCATATTTGGCCTTGTGGTGGCACTGTTATCCTGGCATGGCTCGCATGAACCGGTCCTTAGATCTACGGCAAGTAACCACCATCTCATACTATCTCATCCACAAACCAAGCTTCCCTAGATCTCCCTCCGATTAATGTTCATTATCAACATCAGTTTCTCATTAACATTATTCATACGAGTGCAGTTAGCTAGACACATCTATCTCGCTTCCCATATCCTATGGACTCGGTGAAGCATAAAAGCAAAAACCATACCCGACTCATTAACTTTCCCGACGACAAGGGTGGTTAACAAAACTAGTAAACTCCTATAAAAGGGTTTTCCCATCAAGTTGACTCAAGCATTCACAGTTTTCGCAAACAAAACAGTTTTCCAAAAACATGGGATCAATATGGTCAAGGGGCACTTGCCTTGTTCTTGCGGCTTCTGTTGCTCTGGAATCTCAAATTCCTGGTGCTGAAATCCTTCGTAGATAGCTCCCTGAGCTTGTCCTTCTACTTACGATCGCGCACATACAAGATTCACAGCAATCAATTACCATGCACAAACTTTACTTAAGATGCAATGATGCATATGCATGCTAATCCTATGATGCAGTTTTTATTAGATCGGTTTGTACGTGTTCTTGCATGTTTGCATGGGGTTTTACGATAGACAGAGGTGTATAGATCGAATGTGGACGTGGCAATGATCTGGACTCAAGAATCTATATCAGACCGATCAACACGTGATCTGTCCACTCAGAAAAGCTTCTGTTCGAAAGGATCAAAGAACAGATGCAAAGGAAACGCGATGATGTTGTAAGGTGGTAATGGAGACCTACCTTACTTCCTTCGGGTCCTTCCTCTAGCAAAAACAGATCGTCGGCTCTCCTCCAGCGATGGTGATCGTGTCTGGGCTCGTCGGTGGTCTCTCCGGCGACTGAACTCCGGTGAAGAGGTTTAGCTCGGCGAGTTTGGGGACTAGGGCTCTAAGTTGTCGGCTTAGAAAAGATGTTACGACCAAGGGGTTGTTTTGGGTTCTATTTATAATCGGGAAAAGAAGAGTCCTAATCTGATTGGATTTCAAATGAGAGTCCTATTCAAATTGTTTTTGAATCTTAACAACTTATCCTCAATTGATTTGGTGTGATAGCAACATGGAATTCGTGTCGGTTTCCTCAGTACCGGGGATTCCCACGTGTACAGAAGAAAAACCGCTTCAAATCTCGTTACCTTCACGCCGGTGAGCTCCGGAGGCTCCACCTGTCCAGCGGGGGCCTGGTCTCCCTTTCCGCAGAGATGAGCTCCGGTTGTGCCGTGTGTCAGGCGGGCGGGACCTCCCCTCTCCTCGGAGGCGAGCTCCGCGTGCGCCACGTGTCTGATGAGTCGGGACCTCCCCTCTTCCAGAGACGAGTTCCTCGTACGCCACGTGTCAGTGCCGGACCTCCCCTCACTTCGAAGGTGGCTCTGAGTGTGCCATGTGTCAATTCCAGACCTCCCTCTCTTCGGAGGTGAGCTCCGTGAATGCCACGTGTCAGTTCTGTACCTCCCTCACTTTTGAGGTGAGCTCCAAGAATGCCACGTGTCAAGTAGTGCCAATCTTCCTTACTTCTCGGAGACGAGCTCCGAGGTCGACACGTATCCAATGGTTTTGGACCTCCCGGAGGTGAGCTCCGGAGGTGACACATGTCCGTCAGTGTCGATCCTCCCGGAGGTGAGCTCTGGTGGTGACACGTGTCCAGTAGTGTCGGACCTCCCGGAGGTGAGCTCCGGCGGTGACATGTGTCCTGCAGGCTGGCCTCGCTTCTCTTCATATGCTAGCTCCGGGGGCAACACGTGTCCCCTGGGGTCGGACCTCGCCCCTTTCACAGAGGCAAGCTCCGGGCCTGCCACGTAGCCAATTTAGTGGCGGACCTCTCCCCCTTTGCGGGGATGAGCTCCGAACACGCCACGTGGCCAGCGGGCCGCGGAAATGTCTACGGCGCTCTAGGCAAACTGGAATTGGCTCTTTTTGGCTATCTTTTTTATTCTTTCTATGTTTCAACTCATTTAAAAATGTTTCTCTGCATGAAATATGAATATATGTAGAAATCAAGAATGAGGGTGTCACAAATCTACCCCCCTTAAATTGAATCTCGCCCTCGATATTCGATAGTAGAGAATAGATGAGGGAATTCTGCCTTGATGTCTTCTTCACGCTCCCATGTGGCTTCAGCTTCCGTATGATGGCTCCATTGTACCTTGCACCAACGGATCACTTTGTTCCTCGTGACCCTTTCTTCACCTCCAAAATTCGTACAGGGTGCTCTGCATAGGTAAGATCTTCTTGAAGTTCGAGCTCTTCCATTGGTACTTGCTCTTCTGGTACTCTCAAGCACTTCTTGAGCTGGGATACGTGAAACACGTCATGCACTCTGAAAGAGACATGAAAAGTGGTAAATCATGATGGAGGTATGTTGGTGTTTAAATACATGTTGGGATTACATTCACTTAAAGCTAAGTTGCTGTTTTTATCGTGTTTTGAGAAATAAACTTTGCTTTCTGCAATGAGCCTTTTTATACCTGCCTTGCTGTGAGCTACATATCATATTTTCTCGCACTTTCTGAGTACGTCATATACTCAAACTTGCATTATCATACATCATCAGCAACAGGAGAGGAGTACTATGAAGACCACGTGGAGTACTAGGAGTGTGATCCACCGTCAACTTGCCTGTGGGGATATAGTAGAGATGGAGCCGCTGCTGCTGCTTAGTTGCTTCCGCAATAGTTTAGAAGACTTCCGCTGCTAGAATAAGACTTCCGCTGCTAATATAAGACTTCTGCTGCTAGAATGAGTCCAAGACTCATGAGACATTGTAATAAACCCTGTTATTCATGGTATTATTCTGAAATCCAGTTTGTGGATTATATGTGTATGTGTCATGAACGTACTGGGCACACATACGCATCAGTCCAGTTCCCGAGAGGTTTCCTCTCAGAATCAGGGCGTCACAGATTGGTATCAGAGCCACGTTGACTGTAGGACGCACCCCGAGTAACAGATTGGTATTAGAAGCCACGCTGACCATAGGATGCAACCTTAGGTAAATTGCATAGATTGGCATTGGAACCACCTTGACTCTAGGACCCCAATCAAATAAGCCTTGAATAGGAGTTGTGTGCTGAACTTTGTGATGATTGTTTGTGCTTGGGTGCTTAGTGTGAGTTGTGGGACGTTTCAACGTTGTCCATATCCACACCTAGTAGAGAGATGTGAGATGCTTCGGCACTTGTTCACATCCTCATATAGGCTAATATATACAGCCCATCCACCTTGACGCATATAGTTAGGGAGGGATCCATCTAAACTTCTAACCTCTATTCTATCCAACTCTCACTCACAGATGGTGAGAGGAAACGCCGGTCGTCAAGGGAGGAACGTCCGTGGCAACCAAGAGAATGACCACGTCGAAGTTCCTGAGAATGAAAACCCTGGAGCTGGTGCAAACAACCTGGAACGGTTGATGGCTATGCAGAATCAGCTCATGCAAACCATGATCCAAACTTTGGGTCAGCTGCAAGCCAACAACAACAACCCTGTTCCGGCACCACCACACCACCACCGCCGGCTCAGAACAGACTGGCAGAGTTCATGAGGACTCGACCACCCACTTTTGCTCAAGCTAATGACCCCATGGAGGCTGACGATTGGCTGAAATCCATGGAGAAGAAGTTTGCCATAGTTCAGTGCAATGATCGAGAGAAAGTTCTCTTCGCATCGCACCAACTAATGGGAGCAGCAGCTGACAGGTGGGACGCTCTCTGCAATGCTCATGACAACCCGGAGACTATTACTTGGACTGAGTTCAAGGAGAGTTTCCGCTCTCATTACATCCCTGCTGGAGTAATGATGCTCAAAAGACAAGAGTTTGAAGGTCTCCGCCCAGGACAGAAGAGCGTTAATGAGTACCTCAACAAGTTCACGCAACTATCACGGTATGCCCCCGAGGATGTCAACTCGGACCAACGGAAGCAGTACTTGTTCATGAGAGGGTTGAACAATGAAATCCAAGTTTAGCTCCTCAACAATGACTATGCGAGCTTCCAGAAGCTGGTTGACAAAGCCATAGTGGTTGAGAGCAAGATCCGAGAGATCGAGCAAGAGGGCAAAAGAAAGATGCCATACCAGCCACAAGGGAGCAACGTACTGACACGACCCCACGGTCTTGTCGAGCCAGGATCACGCTGAGGGTTGCTGCATTGCACAGCACCGGATAACACACATCAAAGGTACAAATCGGAAGCAAAGTTTTATTACATAAAAAGGTTTATGAACATTTGTACAACAAAATATGTTCAGTCTACACTCACGGGCATAGACTACGCATCGAGTTCACGTTCAGCCCGTGAACGTGTCCTCGCTAGCACGCACACACACTAACTCGGCGGCGTGCACGACTCCGACTCGAAGGGGTTCCCCTCCTGGGGTTCTGTCTCCTCCTCGGGAGTCCCTTCCTCATAGAACCCTGCAAAAGCTTCAAACACAAGCAGTGAGCACAAAGGCTCAGCAAGTCTGACCCGTCTCTCCTAAACATGAAACTTCTACATGAGGGGTGATAGGCACATGAGGTAAAATAAGTTGCAAAGTACTCGCCTAATTAGTAGAACCTTACTTTCAAGTTTTAGCAGCAGGTTGTAGAGAACCTCACGCTAAGGCACATGAGAGAGCCGCAAATAAACAAGAAACACATTTCTCTCATGTACTTTGCCCAAAGTTGAAAGGAACTTTAATTAGCTCTAAACTATGGCAAAACATTAACAATCAAGTCCATCTTTCAATCAGCAACATTTTAACATGTAACTAGCCTGTTCTTTCTACGTCACGGTACAGTGAACAAGGGGTACTCACTGACCGCGAGGGACGGTGATTATAATCGATTTACACCTGCAGGGTTACCCGAATAACCCGTCACGTACGCCCGTACTCGATGTTGCCTACAGCAACCATCATGGACGCCGTACGCAACCACCTTTCACCCGTCAGCCAAATATTGAACCGGTCCCATCGTCCCGAGCAAGAGGTCTCTGCACACGCATCTCAGTGCCGCTAGCCGATTTACACCTCAAGCTCTCAACCTACCCTCTAAATGACGGGCAATGCCTCAATACCCAGCTACCGGAGTTACATCAGTTTCCCGGTTCCCATATAGCCGGTAGGTCTTCGGTACTGTTCTAGCTTGTTCAACAGGCCCGCACACAGCTCGGTCCTCAATCGATACAAGCGGAGCTATAGCACCCAGGCCCCAAAGTCCTGCTGCCCTTACTCTCCGCTCAGTCTCATTTTTCTTGCCATGTGTATCATGTGCTATCTCTACTCGAGTCAAGTGCCTCTAGCCTATGCTCGCGAGTAGTTGCAACTACTCAACTTGTACCGAATCCTACACTATCTTAGCATTGCAGTAGCTAAACGGGGTTTTCAATCCTAATCCCAACCCATGGTTTTCTTGGCTATGCAATTGGGTTTTCAAACAAGACTCCAATGCAAGAAATAATGATGCTCAAGTAAGTGCTCAAAACAATAAAAATTTGTAAAAAGGTTAATGCAAACCGGAGCTTACCTTGCTGCTCTTGGTCATAGGCTAGCTGCTCTTCCGGAGTAACGAAGTCTAGGACTTCGGGTTCCTCCTCGACCTTAGCGACTACATGATATAACAAGTACATGGATTAGTTTAAATGCATTTGAATTGAGTTTTAAACTTGTGAAGGCTATAAGTCCCACTAGACAGACTCAATGACTCTGAGATTTTCACTGTGGCTTGGTTACAACCTAAACAGAGACTTGGTCAAGTTTTAGTTGCAGCAAAGCTCATTTGAGCCCTCCACAATTAATTATGTACTTGACCTTAATTGGAGGCATTAGGGTGTTCTAGGGATTTTCATGGAGCAAGCCATGACTTTCTGAAAACTAGATTTTCAGAGGGTTCTAATGGAGTTGGTCTCACTTAATTTGAAGGTTCCTATCTAAAGATATGATCTAAACAATTTCAGAGAAAATTCTGAAAATGTTTCAGAACATTTTCTATTTTCTCTGGAACAGTTTTTATTAACCACACCATTAGGTGGATCAAATTATCTCAAATGGATCTGAAATTTTATGGTAGTTCAGGGATATTTTGGTGAACATCCCAGAAAAATTTCAGAATTTTCCTCCAAGGGATTCTCCAGATACAATTCCACACAGTTTAAATTTTGAGGAATTAATTCTGGAGAATTAAGGATTTTCATGAGGTGAAACTTAATTTGCTGGAAAGTACTCAGAGAGCTGAATCCAAAAAAATTTTGTTCACTTTATTTGGAGTTTCCTATCCCAAGTTATGAGGATTTGAAGTTTGAATGAAATCTGTAAATCAGGGAAAAGTTTAAATCTGCCGGTGGGTCCACAGTACACGTGTCGGGCGCTGGAGCGATGGAACACCGGGGTCTACGGGGTTTTTGCGCGCCAGCACACCGGATTCGAGCCGCAGACTGATCCCGGTTTAAGATTCGAGCCGCTGACAGACGGGACCCACCCCTTCGTCTACCTCTCGCCGCCTGCACTCTGCCGCCGCGATACCTCGCCGGAGAGCTCGCCGGTCGCTTCTGTGGAGCTCCAAACTTCATGATCCTGGCTGCTCCTGCCTATTTTCACTCGGGGAACACGATTCCGGACTCAGTTCGTCACGAAAATGGCTGGCACATAGTCGGCGACGAGCGGCGTCCTTGGGAGAACTTCGGTTGTGTCGGCCGACCTCCCTAGCACCTCAATCACTCGAGCAAACAGCCGAGAAGCATCAGTGGACCTTAGGAAAGGTCGACATAAGCTCCACGGAGCTCGGGAAGGGCTGTGTTGGACTTTCACCGTGCGACCTAAGCCGGAAATTGGGATTTCTACTAAAACCTGAAGAACAGCGGTTTCCCTCGACAGTTCTTCGTGGTTTCTGCTCCTATGGACTCGTACGGGCACCTAGAAGTGATCCCCCCCCACAGGAGGATGAGTGATGCAGCGTGGACTACGAATTTCGTGGATCGGTTCAGACTCCACTTTTGCACACCGTCACGAAAACATGAAATTCCGGCATGAGTAGTCTATGTCATGCCACCGGAGCTTGCGTGAATGAAAGAGGGACTGAAGGTGAACCTCTTTGCTGTTCACAGCTCGGTGAACGGTGGGCTGTGGTGGCCGGATGGATCGTTCCCGCGGTGGCGGCTCGAGCTGAACCGGCAGAGGAAAGATCATCACGGTGGAGCTCGGGAAGGACTCCTCCGAGCCTGGAACCGACGCGAGGGTGTCGAAGAGGGCTTGGCGCACCTGGTGCTGGTCTCAGATCGCCGGGAGGATCACTCGATCGGCCGGGCGATGAGGGACCGAGAGTTCACCCGGGCGGCGAGGAACTTCAGTTTTCTGGACTGGAGCGTGTCGGGGCAGCGATGAAAACCCCCCGCGACCGCTCGGGCGCGTAGATAAGGGCCCCGGGAGTCGGTTCGGCGGCCGAGATCGGCAAACAGCTGGTAGCACGGCGGTCTCCCCTCGGTGGCGCTCTCGGAAGCAGCTCGGGGACCCGAGCACTGAAGATTCAATCGGTTGAATTTCTTCAGTGGCTGACATGTGGGTCCCACTTTCATTTTTAACCTCTGAACTTAACTCCATATTACTGTTGTAAACAGTAATCCCCACAATGCCCATGGTGATTTGAATTATTCACCCCTGAGCCATTTGAATTGGTTAGAATTCAAATTGGGTTTGGTTTGACTAAATTTCAGCACATGTTCAGTTTGAAACTCGAATAAAGATTGAATTTGCTACACTTAGCTCATGTCAAGATCAACTTCAAATGGAGTGAAAATTGGTGTGTGAGCTCACAAAAATGTGCTGAGTAAGAATATGCCTCCCACTTTTGAATTTATGGGATAAAAACAGTTTGAATTTGAATTTGAGTTCAAACTACCCTCTTTCTAGCTATACCCAAAAGAACTTCAAAAAGGTTTTCAATTTGGGTGAAACTTGGCATGGACATTCCTAGCAAGGTGTAGGAATTTTCCAAATGTCCAGCCCCTATATGATGTATGTGGGAAATGCCACTTTTGCATCTTGTGAGTTTATTCTCTAATGAGCATGTTGATAATGGTTACTTGCTCTTCACATGTGTTCATCAACTTTCTTCAAATGAGGTGTGTTGTGTGGTGATGAACACTTTAAACATGTGTCAAAAACTGAGGCCCTTACACGTACGCCCCCAGTATATGCCCCCAGCTGCACCACAGTATGGGTCGTCCGCTCCTGCTTTTTGCCCTAATCAACCACCACAACAACGTCCTGCCATTCAAGCACCTCGTGTGCCTTTGCCTCCTGCGCCCCGACCCAACATGGGCGCTCCTGTTCAAAACCCCCATCCCAACGTAGCTACTATCATGGGCAATAAGGCATGCTTTGCATGCGGAGAGATGGTACACTTTGCGAGCCAGTGCCCGAAGAGAGGTCCTGGACAACCAAGCAACGTGCCCAAGCAGAACCCACGGCCGAACGGAGGAGCCAATCAAGGAAACCGTGGACAGAAGAACTACGCTCGCGGCAACGTGAACCATGTCTCTGCTGAGGAAGCGCAACAGGCTGAGGATGCGTAACTTGAGGATAGCACAAACATATTGTCAAAATTTAATTAAAGACTTTCTCAGTATTTAGGAAACTTTGGAGTGAGATAAAAATATATTTTGGGCTGAAATGAATCTGTTTAATTTATTATTCACATTTAGGGACACATTTTTAAGTAAAGAATAGTTCTGGAAAATAGGGAAAATAATTGTAAAATAGTTTACATCAGAGGAAAAGGCCAAAAATATATTAGTAAATATTTTAGATCAGAACCTATTCTGTTTAGATGAGGTGTCTTGTTATTTTCATAATAAAGTTCACATTTAGGCATAGGAAATAAATCTGAAAATGTAGCAAGCTAGGTATAAATAACTAGAAAATGATAAATGAAGTTTCCAAAATCCAAAGAACTCAGTTTAGGGTTAGTAGAAATTCTGAAGACACATATGGGGAAGGAAAATACCTTTCATGCATACTTGGTAGCTAAAAGGTGTAGTAATTGAATATAAGGAATTTATTTAAATTGGAAACTCATATATATAGTATGTAAGTATAAATGTGAACACAAAAGTAGGAATCATATACACATGATTAAAAGTGCATGCAAGCCACAAATCAACACACATAGAGTAACCACAACACATATAATGGTGAAAGACTTTCATAAATATGAATGTGTGGTTTGTATGAAGTGGAAGTGTGAACTATGTCTTATGGATTGTTGTTTTTCTTTTGCTATGTGTGATGGTATGATGTAGAACCTGCTCAGGAGCAAGTTCTTCCTTTCCAAGATCAGGACTACCCATTCCAAGAGCAGCAGGAAGGAGGCAAGTGTCCTTGACCACTTTGTCCCTATACTAGGATGTGTAGATAGAATTATTTGCATTGTCAATTGAAAATATGAAACCCATGCTAGGATGTTTCCCTAGAATTGCATTACCTTGTTTCCTTGTAGCTTGGGTTGGGATTTATTTTATCATGTCATTTATTTACATGCTTATGCTTAGCCATGCTTAGAATGGGATATTTGGGATATGAGATCATCAGTTTATTTTACCATACTCTTGAATGATAGATTGTGAGTTATGTAGAGGTAGGGATCAAGGCAAGTTGGATGTTTTGGTTGTGTGCTGGGTGCACGAGACTCGGGTTTGTGTTTAGTACTTGCCTGGATCCTAAGGACCGGTTCATGGAGCATGTAACCTGGCTTTACAGTGCCAACCACATGCTGAGATGGGGCAGCTTGGCCAATTAATTAGGTGTATCCCCGGCGTAGTATGGGTGTGTTGGATGGTGCGGGGAATAGGTGTCAGCTGGACTACCATATGAAGCACAAGGCTCAAGAGGGGGCCACTGCAGCGGGGTTGGAGCCTCTTGTATGCTTTTAGGGGTGAAACCTCAGTGGGCCCACGCTCGTCAGGAATCCCTTTGTAAAGGCTTCGTAGTGATCTCCTGGCTACACACCTGGGAAGTGTGAATGTGGTTCGTAGCCACTGGCATAATGGAGGTTCTTTTAGTCCACCCGGCAACGGGGGATGAAATCACTACATGTGGGTACAGTGGTACAAACTCTACAGAGTCAAAACTGTCATGACAGCCGTGCTCACGGTCAAGAGCGGCTTGGACTTATTCATGATTAGAGGATTGATGGTTTTGGAAGTTGTGGATGTTAAGCGGGGAGCTTAACATTGGAAATGATGTTATGGTTATTGGATTATGATGATGGGATGGGAGACTGGGACCATTTCACCTGTGTAGTAATGTAGGTGCTTAATAAGCTAAGGTGATAGGTATTAATTGCGTAGTGCTTTAACCATGAGTTGAACCTCTCCTTGTTCTAGCCATGCATGATATAATTTTCCCACACTTGCTGAGTACCATTGGTACTCAACCTTGCACATTTTGTTGCTTTGTATTGCTGCTCAGGTCAAGATAATGAGGTGGTGTATAATGACCAAGACTTTGGACCCGAAGAAGGTTTCTAGGTTCATGGAGACCCCCGGGCAACGCCCGTGATGGAGCCTACGAGAATAAATATTCCGCTGCTAGTTTATTTACTTGTGATGAACTTATTATTGTCCATCGAGACATTTGCTATGTAAGACTTATTTATATTCGACACCTGGCTTGTAATAAATGATGCTTCACTATTTGTCATCACATGTATGAGAAAATGATCCTGGCATACATGTGATATTCACTTGGCTGTTCTTCGGAAAAACCGGGTGTGACACACGGTACCCGTATTGAGTTCAAGTCAGCCCAACCGGCAACCGGGAAGGCGACGTTGAACCACGTCAAAGGAGCACCCCTAGAAAGCATTTCGGTGGTTCAAGAATTCTCGGACGTTTTCCCGGAAGAACTTCTAGGTATGCCACCTGACCGGGACATTGAGTTTTCCATTGACCTAGTACCCGGAACTGCACGTATAGCAAAGAGACCATATAGGATGCCCTTTAATGAACTAGTGGAGCTCAAGAAGCAAATCCAGGAGCAGCAAGAGAAGGGTTTTATACTTCCAAGTTCGTCACCATGGGGAGCCCCCGTGCTCTTAGTAGACAAGAAGGATGGGACCCAAAGGATGTTTGTAGGCTATAGGTCTCTCAACGAAGTGACGATCAAGAACAAGTACCCTCTGCCCCGTATAGAGGACCTGTTCGACCAAATGAAGGGAGCCCGAGTTTTCTCCAAGATTGATCTTCAGTCGGGATATTTCCAGCTGAAGATTAAACCCTCCGACATACCCAAGACTGCCTTTCGAACACGGTACGGTTTGTATGAATATACCGTTATGTCTTTTGGGTTAACAAATGCACCTGCATACTTCATGTACCTCATGAATAAAGTCTTCATGGAGTACTTGGACCAATTCGTCATAGTTTTCATCAACGACATCATGGTGTATTCAAAAAGCAAGGAGGAACACGAAGAACATTCGAGATTGACATTGCAAAAACTGCGAGAGCATCAATTGTATACCAAGCTCAGCAAATGTCAATTTTGGCTAAAGAAGGTATCATTCCTAGGCCACATCATCTCCGAGGAAGGAGTATCGGTTGGTCCCGAAAAAGTGGGAGATGTTTTGAAGTGGAACCAACCACAAAACGTGAGAGTTATTCGGAGTTTTCTTGGGATGGCTGGATACTACCGACGCTTCATCAAATACTTCTCCAAGATAGCGAAGCCTATGACGGAGCTATTGATGAAGGGAAAGGCGTTCCAGTGGACATCAGCGTGCCAAGAAAGCTTTGAGGAGCTCAAGAAAAGGCTAACCACAGCGCCGGTTTTGGTATTGCCGGACGTGAGCAAGAGCTTTGACATATATTGTGGCGCATCCAGACAAGGGCTTGGATGTGTGCTTATGCAAGAAGGACAAGTGGTAGCCTATGCCTCACGACAATTAAAGAAGCACGAGCTTAATTACCCTACACATGACTTGGAACTTGCAGCCGTGGTGCATGCATTGAAGATTCGGAGACATTATATCCTTGGCCACCGATGTGAGATCTATACGGATCATAAAAGCCTCAAGTACATATTCACCCAAACGGATTTGAATTTGAGGCAACGTCAATGGTTGGAGTTCATCAAGGACTATGATGTTGGAATCAACTATCACCCCGGAAAGGCCAGTGTAGTAGCCGAGGCATTGAGCTGGAAGGGAGCATGTCACCATCTCACGGTTCGGGAGCTACCACCCGAGCTACGCAAGGAGTTCTAACGGTTACATCCTGAGTTCTTGAACGAGGTGGAAGTGATGGAACTCCACTCTTCATTAGAACAAGAGATAAGAGATGGCCACGCAACAGATGAGGAAATCAAGGAGATCAAGGACAGGATCCAATAAGGCATCGAAAAGGACTTCAAGGAAGACGAGAAGGGTACGCTTTGGCTAGGAAAAAGAATTTGTGTGCCTAACGTGAATCACATCCGCGGCACGATATTAAGGGAGGCACGTGACTGACCTTATTCCATACATCCCGGAAGTACCAAGATGTACAAGGACTTGAAAACTTGTTACTGGTGGGATGGTATGAAGAGGGACATAGCCGAGTATGTGGCTCTATGCGACACATGCCGGGTGAAGGCTGAACATCAAAGACCCACTGGATTGTTGCAACCATTGAAGGTACCCGAGTGGAAATGGGAAGACATCAGTATGGATTTCATCGTCGGATTGCCACGTACTCGGTCGGGTTATGACTCCATCTGGGTTATCATGGACCGATTGATGAAAACCACCCATTTTCTTCCTGTTAATACCGTGTACAACGTTGCACAACTAGCTGAGCTGTACATGGAACAAATTGTGTGCTGTCATGGAGTCCCGTAGAGGATAGTTTCAGACCAGGGTACTCAGTTTACCTCTAGGTTCTGGAAGAAGCTGCATGAAGCTATGGGTACACGACTGGATTTTAGCTCCGCTTACCACCCGCAGACTGATGGACAAACAGAAGGGACAAACCAAATTTTGGAGGACATGTTGAGATCTTGCGCCATGAAACATGGGCGTAGTTGGGATTGGAGCTTGCCGTATGCCGAATTCTCCTATAACAACAGCTATGAAGCTAGCTTGAAGATGTCACCTTTCGAAGCATTTTATAGTAGACGGTGTAGAACGCCGTTGTTTTGGAACGAGACCGGAGAAAACCAAGTGTTTGGACCTGAAGTGCTTCAAGAAGCTGAGAAGCAATTCCAAACAATACTGGAGAACTTGAAGGCTGCTCAGTCGCGTCAGAAAGGCTATGCGAACAATAGGCGAAAGAAGTTGACTTTCGAAGTAGGAGACTTTGTATACCTTAAGGTATCGCCTATCTGTGGCCAACGACGTTTCAACGTCAAAGGCAAGTTAGCACCTCGCTATATCGGGCCGTTCAAGATTTTGGGCAAGCGAGGAGAAGTAGCCTATCAACTAGAGCTCCCGATGCACCTCTCCGACGTGCATGACGTGTTTCACGTATCCCAGCTCAAGAAGTGCTTGAGAGTGACAGAAGAGCAAGTACCAATGGAAGAGCTTGAATTTCAAGAAGACCTGACCTATGCAGAGCACCCTGTCCAAATTTTGGACGTGAAGGAAAGGGTCACGGGGAACAAAGTGATCCGTTGGTGCAAGGTACAATAGAGCCATCATACGGAAGCTGAAGCCACATGGGAGCGTGAAGAAGACATCAAGGAAGAATTCCCTCATCTATTCTTTACTATCGAATCTAGAGGGCGAGATTCAATTTAAGGGGGGTAGATTTGTGTCACCCTCATTCTTGATTTCTGCATATATTCATATTTCATGTAGAAAAACATTTTTAAATGAGTTGAAACAGAGAAAGAATAAAAAAGATATCCAAAAAGAGCCAATTCCAGTTCGCCTAGAGCGCTGTAGACATTTCCTTGGCCCGCTGGCCACGTGGCGTGTTCGGAGCTCATCCCCGCAAAGGGGGAGAGGTCCTCCGCTAAACTGGCTACGTGGCAGGCTCGGAGCTTGCCTCTGTGAAAGGGGCGAGGTCCGACCCCGTGGGACACATGTTGCCCCCGGAGCTAGCCTCTGAAGAGGAGTGAGGCCAGCCCGCAGGACACGTGTCGCCTCTGGAGCTCACCTCTGGGAGGTCCGACAGTACTGGACACGTGTCACCATCGGAGCTCACCTCCGGGAGGATCGACACTGACGAACACGTGTCACCTTCGGAGCTCACCTCCGGGAGGTCCGAAACTGTTGGACATGTGTCGACCTCGGAGCTCATCTCCGAGAAGTAAGGAAGATCGGCGCTACATGACACGTGGCATTCTCGGAGGTCACATCCAAAGTGAGGGAGGTCCAGAACTGACACGTGGCACTCATGGAGCTCACCTCCGAAGAGAGGGAGGTCCGGAATTGACACATGGCACACTCAGAGACACCTCCGAAGAGAGGGGAGGTCCGACACTGACACGTGGCGTATGCGGAGCTCATCTCTGGAAAGAGGGGAGGTCCCGACTCACCATACACGTGGCGCACGCGGAGCTCGTCTCTGGATAAAGGGTTGGTCCCGACTCGGCAGGACACGTGGCGCATGTGGAGCTCGCCTCCGAGGAGAGGGGAGGTCCCGCCCGCCTGACACGCGGCACAACCGGAGCTCGTCTCTGCGGAAAGGGAGACCAGGCCCCCGCTGGAAACGTGGAGCCTCCGGAGCTCACAGCCGCGAAGGTAATGAGATTTGAAGTGGTTTTTCTTCTGTACGCGTGGGAATCCCCGGTACTGAGGAAACCAACACGAATTCCACGTTGCTACCGCACCAAATCAATTGAAGATAAGTTGTTAAGATTCAAAAAAAAATTTGAATAGGACTCTCATTTGAAATCCAATCAGATTAGGACTCTTCTTTCCCTGATTATAAATAGAACCCGAAACAACCATTGGTCGTAACATCTTTTCTAAGCTGAGAACTTAGAGCCCTAGCCCGCAAACTCGCTGAGCTAAACCACTTCGCCGGAGAGACCGCCGACGAGCCCAGACATGATCACCATCGCCGGAGGAGAGCCGACGATCTGTTTTTGCTAGAGGTAGGACCCGAAGGAAGTAAGGTAGGTCTCCATTACCACCTTACGACGTCATCGCGTTTTCTTTGCATCTGTTCTTCGATCCTTCCGAAC
The DNA here is from genome assembly GCA_030760725.1 of Neostapfia colusana. Taxonomy (NCBI): domain Eukaryota; kingdom Viridiplantae; phylum Streptophyta; class Magnoliopsida; order Poales; family Poaceae; genus Neostapfia; species Neostapfia colusana. The sequence goes on along the minus strand of JASWHV010000010.1, from coordinate 14,745,182 downwards.
AGGAGCTTTTCCGAGTGAACAGATCACGTGGTGATCGGTCTGATCTAGATTCTTGAGTCCAGATCATCGCCACGTCCCCATTTGATCTATACACCTCTGTTCATCGTAAAACCCCATGCAAACATGCAAGAACACGTACAAACTGATCTAATAAAAACTGCATCATAGTATTAGCATACATATGCATCATTGCATCTTAAGTAAAGTTTGTGCATGATAATTGATTGATGTGAATCTTGTATGTGCGTGATTGTAAGTAGAAGGACAGTGCCCCTTGACCATATTGATCCCATGTTTTTGAAAACTGTTTTGTTTGCGAAAACTGTTTTGTTTGCGAAAACTGTGAATGCTTGAGTCAACTTGATGGGAAAACCCTTTTATAGGAGGTTACTAGTTTTGTTAACCACCCTTGTCGCCGGGAAAGTTAATAAGTCGGGTATGGTTTTTGCTTTTATGCTTCGCCGAGTCCATGGGATATGGGAAGCAAGATAGATGTGTCTAGCTAACTGCACTCGTATGAATAATGATAATGAGAAACTGATGTTGATAATGAACATGAATCGGAGGGAGATCTAGGCAAGCATGGTTTGTGGATGAGGTAGTATGAGATGGTGGTTACTTGCCGTAGATCTAAGGACCGGTTCATGCGAGCCATGCCAGGATAACAGTGCCACCACAAGGCCAAATATTGGTGCGTCTTAGCTGACTAATTAGGTAAGTTACTAGATTGTTATGGACCGTGGAAGGCGAGGGGAATGGGAGTCGAGTGACGACTGCTCTGGGAACTGCATGGCACAAGAGGGGGCCCGTAGGTGGGAGAATTGGATATTCTAGCCTGCCGGTGAAACCTTTGTGAGTCCATACATCTAGTAGCCCCTTTGTAAAGGCTATTTTGTGATCTCTTGGCCATACACCAATGGTTGTGTACTGGTATAATGGAGGTTCTGCAGTCGGCGACGGGTGACGAAATCACAAACTTGTGGGTAAAGTGGTGCCACCTCTGCAGAGTGTAAAACTATCATGATAGTCGTGCTTCCGGTCACCTAGACAACCCACATGATTAGTTGGGATGGTTTTTGGGATGGTTTGGATGGTATTTGGTTATGGTTTGGTCTTTGGATTTGGTTTTCGGGACTGTTGAGTCCGGGTAATGAGATTGATTGCATGACTGTTGAGTCATGGCAATGAGCATTGGTCTCGGTATGAGACAGAATTGAATATGAGATGAAATGGTAGTGAATACGAGATGGTATTCATGATATGGTAGTGAATACGAGATGGTATTCACGAGCTTGAGAAAAGTTGAGAAGAGGAATGTCTGGAAGAGACATGAAATGTGGTAAATCATGATGGAGGTATGTTGGTGTTTAAATACATGTTGGGATTACATTCACTTAAAGCTAAGTTGCTGTTTTTATCGTGTTTTGAGAAATAAACTTTGCTTTCTGCAGTGAGCCTTTTTTTACCTGCTTTTCTGTGAGATACATATCATATTTTCCAGCACTTGCTGAGTACGTCATGTACTCAAACTTGCATTATCATACATCATCAGCAACAGGAGAGGAGTACTATGAAGACCACGTGGAGTACTAGGAGTATGATCCACCGTCAACTTGCCTATGGGGATGGAGTAGAGATGGAGCCGCTGCTGCTGCTTAGTTGCTTCCGCAATAGTATAGAAGACTTCCGCTGCTAGAATTAAGATTTCCGCTGCTAGAATAAGACTTCCGCTGCTAAGATAAGACTTCCACTGCTAGAATGCATCCAAGACTCATGAGACATTGTATGTGTGATGAACATCCTGGGCACACATACACATCAGTCCAGGTCCCGAGAGGTTTCCTCTCAGAACCAGGGTGTCATAAGGACCCACGCCACCCGGTTAGGCACCGTTCACCGTTACGGTGAGAGGTAGACAGCTGGAGGGGATGTGGCAAGTGGCAGCCCGCGACACCATGTCTACATGTGAGATCTATGGAGGGCACTCCATACGCACTCGTTCCGGTGGAGGGACGAGCTAATCATATGTGGGGGGAAAGGTACATGGAGGCAACAGATCCGGGTTGCCCAAGGTACAACCCTGCGGAGGAAAATCTCAGCCTCCAATTGAGGGCGGGAAAGGCCGTTATGGACAGCCAAGCTGTTCATACGGAATGTCTCGCCGTGAAGCTCAAGGAAAGCACCAGCCATGGATACCATTTCCAAAGTGCTCACAGTGCACTCCGCAATGTGCTCCTTCCGACAATAAAGCGACTGAACGAACAACACAATCAGTTGCATCGTCTGAAGAAGGCGAAGAAGAAAAGCTGTGTCGACATCACGGCTTTGCAACAACAGGTGCAGGCCCTGACCCAGTAGAATGAGGTCCTCACTCAAGAGCGTGATGACGCTATTGAGGAGGGGCAAGGCTGGGAAGAGGACTACAACCAGGCCATGGACGAGGTGCACGCGTTGCAGGACCTCGTACATCCCGTGATGGGCATACCAATGGTGGGTGCCGTACCTGTGGTTTTGGGCCTTCCTGCAATGGGAGAACCTGAACCAGAAGAGGAGGTTATGGACCCAGGGCCACCAGCAGAGGTAGCGGAGGAGGACTACCAACAGGAGGTCGAGTTCTACTCCGAGTAGTGGGTTACCGTTGCCAAGTAGGGCAGCGAGGGTGGTGTAAGAGAAAAAAATTGTAATCAGTGACATGTCCGGTAGACAGTGGTGTATGTATAGGTAGTGATGACATGAGCATGACTTCTCGGAGACCCGAGAATAATGTATCTTGTATAAAGTTTATGCTTTAGCAATATATGTGAATGTTGTGCAAATTATTCATGTGTCACTTCAATACCTGCTGTTCATATAGAATTTTAAGTATGACATGTGATGATCGCTGCTGTTTTGAATTTCAGAATATCTCGCACTCGTGCCAACCCAGACGTTGGGGGTTCCAGTCAGGGGGAGAGACCTCCCGACAGCCCCAGAGGATTCCTCGGGACATCAACAGCAGCAAAAGCAACAACCGCCACCGCCACCGCCAACGGTTACTTTGGCCGACATCGTTGCGGCGATGGTGGGTTCTCATCAGCAGCACATGGAGTTGCTGCAAACCCTTATTGTGAATACGTCTCGACCAGAGTGGCGTCAAGATTGCGAGGAGCCCCAACAAAGCTCCTACTCTGACTTTCTGGCTACTCATCCCCCGGTATTTTCAAGGGTGGATGAACCCCTCGATGCGGACAACTGGCTCCGCACGATGGAGATGAAGTTTGGGCTGCTCCAAGTGAGTGAGCAGCTCAAGACTCAGTTCGTGGTCCAACAACTTTAAGGATCTGCTAGCGCTTGGTGGGCGAACTACTGTGCTTCAGAACCCACCGAGCGAGTTATGACCTGGGCAGAATTCCGGACGGCCTTCAGGGCCTATCATATCCCTCCGGGTCTTATGGAGAGGAAGACGCAGGAGTTCCTTCGCCTGCAGCAAGGAAGCCGGAACGCGCTGGAATACTCCAGTTTGTTCAATGATATTGCACTCTACGCTTCCTATCACGCCGAAACTGACGAGAAGCGGCGGGATCATTTTTACCAGGGGCTTAACCCGCTCCTGAAGGACAAGCTGGTGATGTTCAATTGCGGCAGCCTCAATGATTTTATTGATGCTGCGATTGTTCAGGAGGACTCCGGCAAGGAGTTAGTGGCAGCGGAGAGGTAGCGAAGCACGCCGCAGAGCAGCGGAGAAGGAGGTGGTCCTTCTCAAAAATACCAGATGGTAAATCGTTCACCATCGGGTCCACACTGGCAGCCACCACAGATGCCGATGCCATTCCGCAGCCGGCCATATTCTCCACCGGCATTCAGGCCGGCACTGCCAGTACCACCTCCGCAGCAACAACAGCAGCAGCGGGTGATGCCGCATACGTATGCACCTCAGCAGCGCATGCCGGGCTTTCGTTCCCCAAGTACCAGCCAAGCAACTGTCACATGCTACAAATGTGGTCGCCCAGGACACTTCGCCAACAACTGTCCTGAGAGGCAAGGCGGCGGAGTTGCACCACAGTTTCCGGGGAGGAATCAGCCCCGGAACCCCACTAATGTGCGGCGGGCAAACCCTAGGCCTGGCGACGTCCACCAACTTGCCATAGAGGACGTGCCGGAGGGAGAGCCAATCCTTGCGGGTATGTTCCAACTCCACCAGCATTCCTCTATAGTGTTATTTGATTCAGGCACCACACATAGCTTCATTACCCAAGCGTTTATTGCTAAATACAGCATGCAAATACTACCCACCGATTGTCCATACTTGATTTGTTCACCGGGTGGGAAAATTTCAGCAAGCATGATGGTTCCAAAAGTGCCATTGTGCTTAGAGGGTAGAGTATACCCTACGGCTCTCATAGTTTTAAAGGGACAGAAGGTCGATGTCCTCCTAGGGATGTCGTGGTTAACCCGCCACGGTGCTGTTTTAGACACCGTCTTCCGAGTCGTGCATTTGAACTCAGAAGTGCACGAGTCACAATCTTTATTTCTGGACAGTCCAGAAATAAAACTTCCTAGTGTTTATAAGTCCACAACCATCAGATTGGAAGATATTCCAGTACTCTGTGAGTTCCCTGACATGTTCCCGGATGATTTACTGGGGATGCCGCCCGACAGAGAGGTGGAGTTCAAGATTGAACTTGCACCGGGAACCATGCCCATATCCCGAAGGCCGTACAAGATGGCGCCCAAGGAATTGGCTGAACTGAAGACGCAGTTAATGGACCTGCTGGAGAAGGGTTTTATTAGGCCAAGCTCCTTGCCATGGGGCTGTTTGGCATTATTCATGAAGAAGAAATACGATACATTGCGGCTTTGCGTGGACTATCGTCCACTAAATGCCGTAACCATCAAGAACAAGTACCCGTTGCCACGGATTGACATGTTGTTTGATCAGTTGGTCGAAGCAAAGATCTTTTCCAAGATGGACTTAAGGTCCGGGTACCACCAGATTAAGATACGGGCTGCCAAAGACGGCTTTCTCAATGAGGTACGGGCTTTATGAGTACCTAGTCATGTCCTTCGGCCTCACTAACGCTCCAGCTCACTTCATGTATTTGATGAACTCGGTATTCATGCTGGAGCTGGACAAATTTGTCGTGGTCTTCATTGATGAGATATTGGTATATTCCAAGTCGGAGGAAGAACACACGAAGCATCTGCGTATAGTCTTGCAACGGCTGCAGGATCACAAGCTATACGCAAAATTCAGCAAGTGCAAATTCAGGATATCGCAAGTGCCTTTTCTCGGGCATATTATCTCAGCAGAGGGAATCGCTGTAGACCCGTGTAAAATGAAACAAGTGCTGAATTGGAAGTCCCCGAGAACTGTTCACGAGGTAAGGAGTTTCCTCGGACTCGCGGGATATTATCGGAGGTTCATTCCGAACTTCTCGAAGATTGCCAAGTCTATGACAGAGCTGCTGAAGAAGGCTACCAAATATGTTCGGAGTCCAGCATGTGAAGCAGCGTTCGAGGCATTAGTGAAGCACCTAACATCAGCACCAGTTTTGGCGCAGCCAGACACAACAAAACCGTTTGATGTGTACTGCGATGCATCCTGTATTGGACTCGGATGTGTGCTGATGCAAGACCGTAGGGTGGTCGCATATGGATCACGGCAGCTCAGAAACCATGAGCGAAATTATCCAACTCATGACTTGGAGCTCGCAGCCGTGGTGCTCGCACTTCAAATGTGGAGGCACTACCTACTCGGTAACCTCGTGTATCTATATACCGATCACAAAAGCCTCAAGTACATATTCACTCAGAAAGAGCTGAACATGAGACAGCGAAGATGGTTGGAGTTGATAAAGGAAGATGTGAGCGTGGACTTCATCGTCGGTTTACCCACGACTTTTCAGAAACATGATTCTGTGTGGGTGATCGTCGACCGGCTCATCAAAGTTGCCCATTTCATCCCGGTCAACACAAACTACAACGCCAAGAAGTATGCTGAATTGTACATCTCACGGATCCTATGCTTATACGGCGTACCCCGCACCATCATATCGGATCGGGGCACTTTATTTGTGTCCCGTTTTTGGGAGCAGCTACACGCTGCGTTGGGGACAAAGCTGATCCCCAGTTCAGCGTACCACCCGCAGATGGATGGACAAACCGAGCGGGTAAATCAGATTTTAGAAGATATGCTACGAGCTTGCGCTATCAACTACGGTAGGAATTGGGATGATCACTTACCGTTGGCCGAGTTCTCGTACAACAATGGGTACCAAGCCAGCATCAAGATTGGTGTGAGTCTGGCAAAAGGGTTACCTTCAGGATTGATCTTGTCAACAATGCGGAGGAAAAAGTTCAGCTGATTCAAGCGAACTTAAAAGCCGCCCAATCCCGACAAAAACATTATGCGGACCGGTGAAGACGCCCATTACAGTTCGAAGTCGGGGATCATGTATATCTACGTGTGTCTCCAATGAAGGGTGTGAACAGATTCGGGGTGAGAGGAAAGTTAGCACCCCGATTCATCGGTCCATTTCAGATTACAGAAAGATGTGGATCGGTAGCATACCGGCTGGAACTACCAGAAGCACTCTCCGGTGTGCACGACGTCTTTCACATCTCCCAGCTGAGGAAGTGTCTTAATGTAAAAGCCCAAGAAAAGGGACTTGCAAAAATGATCAATTTCATCACCTCACAACACCACAGCTCATCTTGTGGGTATCTTGTGAACACTTGTGAAGAGCAAGTAACCACCATCAAAAGGGTAATTAGAGGGGAAAGCCCTAACTTCCAAAAGGTGGGATTTTTACACATGAACATGAAAGATTGAGATCACCCATAGACCTTAATTAGTCTTGGGAAGGCTCAGGCCAAATTTCATGCAAATCCAATACTTGTTGAGGCACTTTTGGAGGCATTTGAAAAAGAGGCCAATTTGAATGTAAATTCAAATTGCAGCAACTTTCATCACTTGAATTCAAAAGTGGACTTCATATTCAAACTCAGCACATTTTTCTGAGTTAGTCCACCAATTTTCATCCCCATTAGACTTCATCTTGTCAGGAGCTAAATTTGCATTAATTCAAAACTGAGTTTAAATTTCAGTTCAAATGTGAAGCAAATTTAGCCAAACCAATTACAAATTGAGGAAACCAAATTCAAACTGTGACTTGGTGCTTAAGTCTCTCATTAAATGGAGAGTAGCTGCGATATTTACAGAAGAATTTGGAAAAAAAGGATTAGGGGGATAGATGGGCCCACAGGTAAGTGGGAGAGCTGATTCACAACCGAGCGCTGCCTGTTTCTCACCGACGTTGATTGAGCGCAGCGCGCCAGCTCCTGCTCCCGTGCCCAAGTGAAAAGGACACCGCACAGCTGGGCCGCACCGTGGGAGCACCAGCTGCAGAGGTGATAACACACGCAGCCACGTGAATATCTTCACTGCTCACGTCGCCCTCGCGCTGAACCAACTGACCGCCGCCGCTCGACTTCAATCGAGAATTTGGCAGAGCCTTCGTGTGCAGTGCCTCTCCTAGCCAAAAACCACACCAGCTGCTCGTTCTCTACCTCCTCGGCCCGAAGACAGTGGAGTTTTAGCCTCCTAACCCAAGCTCGGCAGCTATTGGCTGTGACTGAGTAAAACAGCTGACACCGGCTCACCGTGGGAAGCTCGGACCAAAGGCTTTCACGGCCGAGCTAGGACACTCTGAGACACGCCGGATAGTCATGCTCCTCCTAGCCAAGTTGCAGCTCCAACGGTGGACCATCGAGCTTCAATTTGACGTTTTTCTCCCGGCGCATACACTCGGACCTCCGGGTAAGAGTCCATCGAATTCATCGACAATTTTCGACCTTAGGCCACCAAATCATGCACACGCGAACTAGACTTGCTAGCAGTCGATTTTCCTTCACAGCCTTAGCTAGGAACCAACAAGGTACGAGGTATTTCATGTCTTTCTAAGCTCAAATGGCAACCCGAATCTTGGGCGCACAGTGAAAGTATGGTAGCCGTTGTTGCCGCGCTTGCTTGCGCCCTTGCCGAGTTTCCCTAGCTGTCAAGGGTGCTCTAGAGCCGATCACTCGATCCGTTTATGGGCTGGAACGACCGGCCAACGGCGCCGGACCACATCCGAGGCCGCCACACGTCGCCGGCATGTTTTTGGTTCCTTAGCGCCCCCGCAGACACCACCAAATGGTTCCCCATGGCTGCAAACCCAGAGGCGGCGAGCCTCAGGTGGAGAGTCGGCCGGAAACACCGATCCGGCGAGCTCCGGTGACAGTCCGGTGAGGTAGCAGCACAGGGGCGGGAATTGACCCGAGGAAGAAGAAGCCTTGGGTGGGTCCCGCGTGTCAGCGACAGTTAGTTTAAACATCGGATCAGTTGTGGCCGGGATCTCGTGCGACTATGTGGGAAAATGCAGTGGACTCCGGTGTGGCTTAGCTGTGGTGCTGACACGTAGCCGGGGACCCCACCAGCCGGTTTAAACTTTATTTGAATTTTCAGTTTGGGTTCAAACTTCGAATGCACATAACTTCTGCTAGGAAGCTCCAAATTCAGTAAACCAAATTTTGCTGAACTCAGCTTTTTGAGTACTTTCCATCAAAATAAATTTCAGATCCTGAAACTTAATAGGTTTCCAGAATTAATTCCCTAAATTTTAAACTGTTAGGAATTTTATCTGGAGGATTACTTCATTAAAAATTCTGAAATTTGGCTGGGAGGTTAATTGGAAAATCCTTGAGACACGGTAAAATTTTCAGATACATACAAGTTCATTTAGTCCCCCTAAATGGTCTGATTAAGTGAACTGCCCTGAGAAGATAGAAAAATGTACAGAAACATTTTTCAGATTTTCTCAAATCTTGTTTAGGGCATAACTTCATCTAGAAGTCTTCAAATGACATGAAACCAATTCCATTAGAACCATCTTAAATTCTATTTTCCAGAAAGTAATCGTTGAAGCTATGAAAACCCCTGGAAGTTCATAGAGGTTCTAATATTGACCAAACAGGCTTTTATTTATACAAGGCACAAGTGAACTTTGTTTCAAATGAAACTTGGTCAATACTATGGTTAGGAACCTACCAAGCCACTATAAAAATTTCAGAGCCAAAGGGGAGGGCTAGCTAGCATTATGGTCTTTACATATTCAAGTTCAAACATTGCATTTAAATTGACATATAGTATATCGTTTACGTGTAGTCGATGAAGGCGAGGAAACTCCAGAAGTGCTCGACTTCCTTCTTCTGGACGAAGCCCTAACCACTGACCAGCAGCAACAAGGCAAGCCCCGGTTTGCATTAACCTAATTTCAAAATTTTGCTTTATGAATACTTAGTATGTGGTATGGATGTGCATTAGGTGTAGGATGGATGAAACCCAATTGCATAACCAGAATTTTCCTATAAGAGTGAGGGTAGTGTCTAAGACCTCGAGTAGATTGGCAATGCTTAATGATTCATAGAACTTCGGTACAAGTCGAGTAGTTGGAATCTACTGGCGAGTTAGGCTTGGGACACACGGGATTGGTTCGAGTGATGTGAGATCATTTTAGTAAGGAAAATGAGACTAGGCAGGGGCTAGGGCGCAGCAAGAGGATGTCTTGTGTGCGCATTCCTGTCCGTGTGGATTGAGGACCAATCCGTGTGCGGCCCATGCTGATCAAGTTTGAACGTACCGAAGGCATATCGGCTATATGGGCCTGGTATACCGATGTATCCTAAACCTCCTGGTGTCGAGGCATAACGCACCGATTTATAGGTGTAGGCTGAGGGCAGCAAGGTGGAAATTTGCTAATGGGCATAGAGAGAGATGCTCCGTGTAGGGAACCTCCTGCTCATTTCGGTGCGACCGGTTCGATGTTTGGGCTGTTGGGTGAAAGGTTGTCCCGTACGACATCAAGTGAGCGTGCTGTGCAGCTCCACGGGTGGGTGTACAAGACGTGCTCTTTGGGTATCCCTGCAGGTGTATATCGAGTCAATTTGCCGTCCCTCACGGTGAAGAGTACCACTTGGTCACTGAGTCGTGACGTAGGCTAATATATGAAATGTGATGATTCAATATTGCTGTTATGATATAATTGTATTGCTACATGTGTGCCACCAAATATTGCACACTAAATTTCAGATTCATTAATTGTTAACTTGTGGCTAAAATAGGAACTAAGTATGAACTTGTAGGCGTGTCCGTTTGCTAAAATTCTACCGTCCCATGTTCATTGTACACCACATGTAGAGTTTCATGCCTAGGTGAGTCGGTTCAGTCTTATTGAGCCATCGTGCTCACGGTTGTTGCTATAAGTGTTTTTTTCAGGCGAGGAGCATCCCACGGACTCGGGTTACGAGTCCACCGGCGAGGGCTACCCCCATCAGGGACCACGGCTGAGTGGGAGCCGTACACGCTGCGCTGAGCTGAGGAGTGCAGCTAGTGTGGGTTGCCCTAGGGCTGGGCAACCGACTTTTTCTAGGTAGCCGGGCGTGAGTTGTACAAACTTAGTTTCCACTGCTGTAATAATGACATTAGTTTGTAACTGAAGTGAGTACTACTTTGTACATCTCAGTTGGTTTTCTATGTAATATAATATTTCCTTATGATGTGTGCTGTCGGGTGTCGCATCGTGCGGCATCACCCTCTGTGATCCTGGATGAGCGGATTCCGGTCCGCCACAGGCTTGGTATCAGAGCCGCATTGGGGATAGCACATTAATTAAGGACTGTATTACGGGAAAACTTAGGTTTACGGTGAGGAATCGGTAGTTTGTCCAAGTAAGGACTATATTAGCATAGTTACTTAAAGTGGCAAGACTAACATATGTGTTATAATTCTGAATTTTAATTATATAATGACGCACCTACTCTCTGGTAAGAATGGTAAGGAATGCCACTGAAAGCAGTTCAATTTTGGTTAGATCTCCTGATGAGAAACGTGGTTCAGAGATAGGTCTCATAGCTTGGTGTGAGACATCAATATGAAACTCTTGGACTCTTCATGTTCCTGAGTTCATATGAAACACTAATCCCTAGCGTGCATTAGGCAAGTAAGTGGAGACCCCATCACGTGGTCAGTAACGCGAGAGTCTGTTCGTCTGGAAAGAGCCCCGGAGGACATACGCAGCGCTTGCCATCGGCGTGCCCTGCAGGCCAGTAGGTGGTATCTGTTGGGGTGATAAAATTCCCAACCTTGACGACCCATTCGCACTCTACTCGGGTTCCCCGTCGTGTGGTGTTAAAACACGATCACGTACCTTGAGACATGGCTTAACTCAAGGACGGCCGTATGGCAATGATACGGCGTTTGTATTTACTTTTAAATATGGACCTGCCTGAAATGAAAATAACCTTTGAGTGCATCATTATTGGGTGTTCTTCTGCGGGTACTATCCACGTATGTATCCCTGGTAGTATACGTGTGCGAGCGACTGTTTAGTGCCACAATTGAGACGTATATGCCGGTATAATCCTGTTTGGATTTTTTTTGTGAGGAACGTAATACCGACATATCATAGGCATGTGCATGAAAGATAATGATAACAAGGAATTAAAATCACTAAGTTTAAACATTTAGGAACCTAGTTGGGTAGAAAAATTTAATAGTTGATCAGTGTAGTTAAAGGGATGGAAAAACAGAGTGCTCTGTTTTGAGCAGCAAGTTTGCTGAACTTTAACAGAGCACAACTCACAGATCATTTAGCCAATGAAGGTGTGGGATATAGTTCTGGAAAGACGTTTAAGTACTCTACAACTTTGTTGTGGACCCCCAGAGCTGAATCACACCTTAAGATGGCATAAATTCCAGAAGAAATAAACTGTCCAGAACCAGGACAGATGCAAAACAATCTCTGGACTGTTCTGTTTTTCAAGCATACCTTCCTGTAGAAAATATAAAATTGTCATATAATACATTTTTGGAAAGGGTAGGAGATGTGTTGCATCTTTGTAATTCAAAGTTTCTGCAATTGCAGCACGGAATTGAGCTGAAATTATAGTTGAAAACAGCAACTTTCAAAGGAGGTGCTGTTGAAATTCTTCTAGAAATTCTGTTGACTTTGAATTACCATAACATTCAAACCAGAGATGATATGAGGGCAAATAAATACTCATTGAAAAGATACTGAAGTTAACTTTAACTTTGGTATTCAGCTTGAGTCATGAAAATGCCCAGCACCAGATCAAAATCTGGAATTTGTAGAGACTGGTCATTCTGGCAGAGGAATGACAGTTGAACTCATTTGAGAGATTGTTGTGCCCTAGGTTGTTTAAGTACTCCCCTTGGGGTAGAACATACTCATGAGTAGTTATCTTCAACTAGTGAAAGATTTAAGTATATGTGTTGCTCATGTTTCTTTCGCTAGAGACCATGTTTGTGTCGTATTGAAGATAAAAGGGTAGTATACGTGATGACAAAGCGATTTTAACGTCTCGTAGTGACCAAACCTAGTTGTGATGAACTTCCAAAGAGGAAGTCCGTCAAGTTGGATTTAACTAGCTTGTATTTGGTCTGATAATGGTGTAACTTGTGCAAAGTTATTACATTATCTGTATACGAGATGCATCGCATGTTTTACTGTCATTATGTTTTACGCCTATTTTATTGGACTGCATGAAATATGTTGCGGGACTGATGTTTAATGTCATATGGTTGCAGATGGTTTGCTCTTGGACCACGCATGAGATTGGTGGCTCTAGCCAGCAGGAGGGTGATGACTCCCAGCCACCTGCCTACGACAGCACCCCGCAGCAATAACCACCACCGCCACCTCCGCTTACACTAGCGGATGTGATTGCGGCACTGGTGGGTGGTCGTGAGGAGCAGACCGACCTGCTCCGCACGATCGTGCAGAATACGTCCCATGCAGGGGGGCGTCAAGAGAGGGGGCCTCGTGAGCCCCATGTTGTGATGTACTTGTATTTCATGAGTACGCACCCTTCGGTGTTCACAGAAGTAGCAGAACCCCTGGAGGCCGACAACTGGCTGCGGACAATTGAGTCCAAGTTTGGGCTGCTCCAATGTACGGAGCTGCAGAAGACTTTGTTCGCGGCGCAGCAGCTTCACGGTGCCGCTGGTGCGTGGTGGGCGATTATGTCGCCTCACTGCTGGCTGGCCATGCCGTGGAGTGGGAAGAATTCCGGGAGGCGTTCCGCGCCTACCATATCCCTCCAGGGATAATGAAGCGGAAGTTCCAAGAGTTCTTGGAGCTGAAGCAGGGCAGGAGGAGTGCCCACTACTACTCCCGTGTCTTCAACCATCAGGCGCAATATGCGTCGGATTACGTCTACACCGAGGAGAAGAAGCTGGATCACTTCTATCGGGGGTTACACCCCGAGATGAAGACGCATCTCGTTCAATGCAATCGCGGCACGTTCAATCATCTAATCAATTCCACGATCATGCAAGAAGATGCTCAGCGGGAGTTGGCGGCTGAGCAGCGGAAGCGCAGTACGCCACCCAGCAGTGGGGGAGGAGCTCCCCAGAAATACCGCATGGTGTATCGGACACCATCCGGTCAGCAGTGGCATCCACCGGCGCGACCTCAGCAGTTCGGGGGTCGTTCATTCCAGTCACCCCCGTAACAACCGCCGATGCCACCACCGCGACCGCAACAGCAGCAGCAGACGGTACCCCGGGCATTTCCACTGCCACAACGCGCCCCAGGTTTCCGTCCGCCAATCAGTGGAGGACCGCATCGCTACACATGCTTTACGTTTGGCCAGGCGGGCCATTTCTCGAAGGACTGTCCCCACGGGAAGCAGAGCAGCGGGCAAGCCCAGTTCCAGGGCGGCGCTCGAGGCCGACCTCCGGTCAAGAAGGTTGGTCAGCGGACTGGCGGCGTTCGCAACCTCGACAATGAGGACGCACCAGAGGGAGACAACGTGCTGGCGGGTACGTTCACTGTCAACAATCAAGCAATCATCATATTATTTGATTCGGGTGCAACCCACAACTTCATAAGTGCATCATATGTGGTTAAGCATCAACTGGAAGCCTTTCCCACTGACTTCTCTTATATGATCTGCTAACCGGGAGGAAGGATTTCAGCAACTATGATGATCCCGAAAGCACCACTGTGCTTAGGTGGGAAGATATATCCCACCACTATGGTTATTCTTGAGGGGCAGAAGATTGATGCAATCTTAGGGATGTCATGGCTAAGCTACCATGGCGCTGTCCTGGAAACATTATCACGGACGGTTCACCTCAACTCCCCACTACACCGTCCGCAGTCCCTCATATTAGATATATCCAGTCCAGGAAGTTTCAGTAATTAATAATACTAAAGCTCTCAAGTTAGAGGACATTCCCGTAGCCCGGGAGTACCCCGACGTGTTTCCGGATGATCTTCCGGGGATGCCACCTGAGCGGGATGTCAAGTTCAAGATTGAGCTTGCACCCGGGACTACGCCCATATCACGGAGACCATGCAAAATGGCTCCGAACGAGCTGGCTGAACTGAAAGAACAGCTCAATGATCTGTTGAGCAAAGGTTTCATTAGGCCGAGTTCCTCGCCTTGGGGATGCTCAGCGCTGTTCATAAAGAAGAAGGATGAAACCTTGAGGCTGCGTGTGGACTACCGGCCTCTCAACGCCGTCACCATCAAGAACAAATACCCACTGCCCCGCATTGACATCCTGTTTGATCAACTTGTGGGTGCAAGTGTATTCTCCAAGATGGACCTTCGCTCTGGATATCATCAAATAAAAATCCGGGCGGAGGATATCCCAAAGACGGCCTTCTCGACGAGATATGGCTTATATGAGTATCTCATCATGTCTTTTGGTCTCACCAATGCTCCGGCCCATTTCATGTATCTCATGAACTCAGTGTTCATGCCGGAGCTGGACAAGTTCGTTGTGGTGTTCATTGATGATATCTTGGTTTACTCCAATACAGAAGCAGAACACGCAGAGCACTTGAGGATCGTTCTTCAACGATTGTGGGACCATAAGCTATATGCCAAGTTCAGCAACTGTGAGTTTTGGATCAGCCAATTGCCATTTTTGGGACATATCATCTCAGCGGAAGACATTGCGGTTGACCCAAGCAAAATTGAGCAAGTGCTGAAATGGAAAGCCCCTACTTCTGTCCATGAAGTCAGAAGCTTCCTCGGCTTAGCGGGATATTACCAGAGATTCATTCCAAGTTTCTCCAAGCTTGCTAAGCCGATGACAGAATTATTGAATAAGGGAACCAAATATGTTTGGGACACGGCATGTGAAGGAGCGTTCCAAGCATTAGTGAAGCATCTCACAACAGCCCCGGTCTTAGCTCAACCAGATACAACCAAGCCCTTCGACGTGTATTGTGATGCGTCCGGTATTGGGCTCGGCTGTGTGTTGATGCAGGAAGGACGTGTTGTCGCGTATGGCTCACGCCAACTTCAGAACCATGAGCAGCACTATCCGACTCATGATCTTGAGCTTGCTGCTGTGGTGTTGGCGCTGAAAATGTGGAGGCACTATCTCCTGGGGAATTTGGTGCATCTCTACACCAACCACAAGAGCTTGAAGTACATTTTCACCCAGAAGGAGCTGAATATGAGGCAAAGGAGGTGGTTAGAACTAATCAAAGACTATGAGATTGAGATTTATTACCACCCCGGCAAGGCGAATGTGGTTGCCGACGCGCTGAGTCAGAAATCACATGTCCATAACCTCACCGTTACACCGGTGGAGGAGGAAGAGCCGAGTTTATACTTGGTTCCTTATGGATCGCTCTACAACCTGGCCCTCATCCCTACCATTAGGGAGGACATCATTTCAGCTCAGATGATTGACAAGGGCATGGCACATCTCCAGAGACGGATAAACAATGGAGAAATGAAATGTTTACGGAAAGATGATGAGGGGACGCTGTGGTTCAATGACCGCATTGTCATACCCCGGTATATGGAGCTGAGGAAGAAGATTCTTGATGGATCTTACTTTGTCTAAATACTCCATTCATCCAGGCAACAACAAAATGTACCAAGATTTGAAAAAAAAATTTGGTGGACACGGATGAAGCAAGAAGTGGCTAAGTACGTGTCTGAGTGTGATACGTGTAGACGAGTGAAAGCGGATCATATGAGGAAATCCGGACTGTTGCAACCCCTGAAAATTTCACACTACAGGAAAAACGATCATTGACAACGGCCAAATTTATTGACGACAGGGCCGTCGTCTTTAATGTTATTGATGACGGCTAGACGAGCACCATCGTCAATAAATTATTGACGACGGTGCACGTCATCTTTAACATAATTCGGGCCCACCCGAGGAGTTATTGATGACGGTGACCTAGCACCGTCGTCAACAAGGTCCTTATAGATGACAGTTTCATAGCACCGTCGTCAATAACGGGACATATAACCCGTACGCGAGCCGGGAGGCGGCCAGTGCCGCCTCCCGACTCGCTCCGGACGTCTCATCGCCGCCACCCATCCCTGCCACCGCCGCCCATCCCTGCCGCCGCCGCCGCCCGTCTCCGGCCCGAGGTAAGTCCCCCTCCCCCTCCGGCCTCCGGCCCGAGCAGCAGCAGAAGATCGGTGCCTCTGCCTCCTCGTCATCGTCTTGGTGCTGGAGCCACCACTCCATCTGATCTCTCTCTCTCTTGCTGGCTGTTGGTCAGCCTTGGAGGGCTTGGCAACATGATCGTTTGATTTGAGTAACAAATCTTGAGTGGCTATTTGTGTTTGTTTATTTGAGATGGAGAGGACAGCTGAGCTGTCGATGGTGTCCTGCTGAGAGAAGTTGATGTGACTGCCGGAGAGGAGAACTCGACTATGGCAGACAGGGGGCCACTACCGGATGGCCGCCGGCGGGCGGGAATTGGGATGGTACGAGCACATGCTGCTGGACTTAGGCAGCCGCAATGCTAGGGCAATTGAGCCGGTTCTCGTTTTATATGACAGCAAAGCAGCGGTGCAGACCCACACAATAAAGCGGCAAAAAGTGCGCTTTTAAATGCTTAAGCATTCAGCCGTTTTACAATGGTCACTTTTACGAAATCAACACGTTGGGGCACTACTTAGCGCCTAGGAGCCACCTTTTTTAAACACTGAAAATGAAGGATGTGCACTTCTTTACCTTTGAGAGCTGCTCTTCCATATAGAATTTTGATACTTCTGGACGTTTCTTATGAAAAGTCTCAAAATCTGCTTGTGCTTCTTTATCGTGTTTGTTCTGCAAAGCCATCTCATACTTGCCAAGAAATTGCTTCAAAGTGGTTTTCAATTCCACACATCCATCAAAAGAAGGAATGATAGTTTCATTCCTTTTTGTGGCCGACATTCCTGCCCAAAAAGTATCTTTAATAAATACAGGAACCCATGAAGATCGAACTTCATAAAGTGATCCTAACCAGTCATTATTCTGAAGTGCACTTTTATATGTAATTAACTTATTCCAATCTTCTTCAAAATCATCTATGGTTAAAGAATCGTATACAGCCTTTTGCATTGCCTTGTTGATAGCTCTGTACTCTGACAGCCCACTCAACCGTTCTGCAGTCCTCCTCATTATCTGAAACAAGCACATTCTATGTGTGACGCCCTCAATTCTGTGGTATGCCACGGAACCGAGAACTAATGCATATGTGTGCCCAGGATGTTCATCACACATACACATACATTCCACAAACTGAGTTCAGATTATATATTACCACGAATAACAGAGTTTATTACAACACCTCATGAGTCTTGGACTCATGCTCACAGCGGAAATCTTAATTCTATGCAGCGGAAGTCCTTATTTAAATGCGGAAGCAAAAACTAATGCGGAAGCAAAACTAAGCAGAAGTGTCTCCAGCTCTACTTCCTCCACAGGCAAGGTTGAGAACAGATCACACGCCATAATGCTCTACTCGGTCTTCATAGTAGTCTTCTCTTGCTGTTGATGAAGAAATAATAATGCAAGTTTGAGTACAAAGATGTACTCAGCAAGTGCAGGAAAACACATGATATGCAGCTCATAAACAAGGTAGGCATAAAAAGGTTTATTTGCAGAAAAGCAGTTCTGTAAAAACCATGATAAAACAACAACTTAAGTTTAAATGTAATCCCAACATGTATTAAATTACCAACATACCTCCATCACTTCCCGTGTTCCATCCGAACATTAACCAATCTTTTATTGACACTCACGAATACCTCCTCGTATTCGCTACCATCTCACGAATACCTTCCCGTATTCGCTACCATCTCATCTCATAAAACAACCTCGTCTCACACCGAGACCAAGCTCGTTGCCATGACTCAACAGTCATGCAACCATCATATCACCCGGACTCAACAGTCCCAAACCATAACCATGACCAAACCAATAACCATAACCAAAAACCTTCCCTTTAACCATTCCAATAACCATACCAGTAACCATCCCATCTAATCATGGCAGTTTAGCCAGGTGCTCATGACCGCAAGCTCGGCTATCATGATAGTTTTAATAACTCTGCAGAGTTTGTACCTCTTTACCCACAAGTTTGTGATTTCGTCACCCGTCGGCGACTGCAGAACCTCCATTTTACCAGTACACAACCGTCGGTGTATGGCCAAGAGATCACAAAATAGCCTTTACAAAGGGGTTACTAGATGTATGGACTCACTAAGGTTTCACCGGCAGGCTAGAATCTCCAATTCTCCCACCCACGGGCCCCCTCTTGTGTCATGCAGTTCCCAGGGCAGTCCTCACTCGACTCCCATTCCCCGCACCTTCCACAGTCCATAACACCCTAGCAACTTACCTAATTACTCAGCTAAGCCGCACCCATACTTGGCCTTGTGGTGGCACTGTTATCCTGGCATGTGCATGCATGAACCGGTCCTTAGATCTACGGCAAGTAAAACCACCATCTCATGCTACCTCATTCACAAACCCAGGCTTGCCTAGATCTCCCTCCGATCCATGTTCATTAAACCTCATCAATTACTTATTATCAGTACGAGTGCAGTTAGCTAGACACATCCATCTCGCTTCCCAATCCCATGGACTCAGCGAAGCATAAAGCAAAAACCATACCCGACTCATAAACTTCTCAGGCGAAAAGGGTGGTTTAACCAAAACTAGTAAACTCCTATAAAAAGGTTTCCCATCATGTTTGACTCAGCACACACACCTTTTCGCAAAACAAATAGTTTTACCCAAAACATAGGATCAACATGGTCAAGGAGCACTTGCCTTGTACTTGCGGTTCCGGTTGTTCTTGATTCTCAAAACCTTGTTGCTGCAGCTCGTCGTAGACAGCTTCCTGAGTTTGTCCTGCTATGTAGGATTCACGTGCATACAAGATTCACAGCAATCAATATCATGCGCAAACCTTAAACTAGATGCGATGATGCACATGCATGCTATCCTATGATTTTTATTAGATTGGTGTGCTCTTGCATGGCTTGCATGGACAGAGGTGTTCGGATCAAAGGTGGACATGGCGATGATCTTGTCTTTAGATCAAACTGATCATCAGTGATCTGCCCACGAGAAAGCTTCTGTTCGAAAGGAATCGAAGGACAGATGCAAAGAGATGAACAACATGATGTCGTAAGGTGGTATTGAAGTCCTACCTCACGTTCTTCTTGACTTCGAGGTCCTCCTCAGACCGCTCGGTTCTTCTCTGATGATCTCCCTTGTTGCGCTTCGGCGATGTTTTGCTCGACGAGTTAGTGCTAGGGCTCTAAGTCGTCGGCTCAGGAGTTGAAAGAGAAGTTTGTGGTTTCGGCCAGAGGTTTTGGGTTCTATTTATAATCGGGAAGAGAAGAGTCCTAATCTGATTGGATCCCGAATAAGAGTCTTATTCAGATCTTTGTTAGATCCTGACGTCTTATCTTCGGTAACCATCGTGTATTTTAGATCGGTTTTTGTTGCGTACCGGTGTCCTTACACGTAACAGCTGCTCCAGAACTCGTTACCTCCGTGATGATGAGCTCCGGAAGCTCCACGTGTCCTCCGGGCCTAGTATCTCCTCATTCGCAGAGATGAGCTCCGGTTGTGCCGCGTGTCAATCGATCGAGACCTCCCTCTTCTTCGGAGACGAGCTCCGTGCACGCCACGTGTGGGTGCCGGTCTTTCCGCTCTCCTTTCCTCAGGGACATGCCCCGAGGTCGACACGTGTTTAGCTGCGACGAACCTTCCGGTGATAAGCTCCGGTGGCGACACGTGTTCGATAGATCCGGACTTCTCTGAGATGAGCTCCGAGATTGACACGTATCCCCCCGCGACTGGTCCTCTTATTTCCGCGAGGACTAGCTCCGTGGATGACACGTGTCCTATGAAAAATGCCTTTGCTTCTTCCGCAGAGGCTATCTCCGCTGGCAGTACGTGTCCCACAGGGTCGGACCTCTTTTCAATTGCGGAGGTGACCCCCGAGCCTGCCACGTAGCTAGTTTAACCGCGGACCTCTCCCAAATTTCTCGGGGATGAGCTCCGAACGCGCCACGTGGTCTGCTGGCCGTGGAAGTTGCTTTCGGTGTTCTCGGAGAGCTTTATTGGCTATCCTTTTGATACTTGTCTCTGTTCCTTCTTTTCTTAAAATGTTTTTCTTCTTCATAAAACATGAACATATGCTGACACCCGAGATGAGGGTGTCACAAATCTACCCCCCTTAAATTAAATCTCGCCCTCGAGATTTCGTTAGTAGAAAATAGATAGGGGAATTCAGCCTTAATATCCTCTTCACGCTCCCATGTGGCTTCAGCTTCAGTGTGATGGCTCCATTGTACCTTGCACCATCGAATCACCTTGTTTCGGGTGACCCTTTCCTTTACGTCCAAGATTCGGATAGGGTGTTCTACGTAAGTCAGGTCCTCTTGAAGTTCATGTTCTCCCATTGACACTTGTTCCTCTGGCATTCTCAAGCACTTCTTGAGCTGGGATACATGAAACACGTCATGTACGTCGGAGAGATGGTTTGGGAGCTCTAGTTGATAGGCTACTTCTCCTCGCTTGTCCAAAATCTTAAATGGTCCGATGTAGCGAGGCGCTAGTTTGCCTTTGATGTTAAAACGTCGTTGGCCTCGGATAGGCGATACCTTAAGGTATACGAAGTCTCCTACTTCAAAGGTCAACTTCCTACGCCTATTGTCCGCATTGCCTTTCTGTCGTGACTGAGCAGCCTTTAAGTTTTCCCGTATCGTTTGGACTTGCTTTTCAGCCTCTTGTAGTACTTCGGGTCCAAACACCTGGTTCTCTCCAGTCTCGTTCCAGAACAGTGGCGTTCTACACCGTCTACCATATAAGGCTTCGAAAGGCGACATCTTCAAGCTAGCTTGATAGCTGCTGTTATAGGAGAACTCGGCGTACGGTAAACTCCTATCCCAACTACGCCCACGTTTCAAGGCGCAAGCTCTCAACATGTCCTCCAAAATTTGGTTCGTCCTTTCGGTTTGCCCATCGGTTTGTGAGTGATAGGCGGAGCTAAAATCCAGTCGTGTACCCATGGCTTTCTGCAGCTTCCTCCAGAATCTAGAGGTAAACTGAGAACCTCGATCTGAGACTATCCTCTTCGGAACTCCATGACGGCACACGATCTGCTCCATGTACAACTCTGCCAACTGTGTAACGTTGTAACTGGTCTATACCGGAAGAAAATGGGCGGCTTTTGTCAACCGGTCCACAATGACCCAGATGGAGTCGTATCCTGACTGAGTTCGTGGCAATCCGACAATGAAGTCCATACTGATGTCCTCCCATTTCCATCCAGGTATTTTCAAAGGTTGCAACAATCCAGCGGGTTTTTGATGTTCGGCCTTTACCCGTTGGCATGTGTCGCATAGGGCAACGTATTCGGCTATATCCCTCTTCATACCATCCCACCAATAGCAAGTTTTCAAGTCCTTGTACATTTTGTTGCTCCCTGGATGTATGGAATAGGGTGAATCATGTGCCTCCTTCAATATCATATTGCGAAGGTGTCTTAGGTTTGGCACACAAATCCTTTTTCCTATCCAAAGCTTACCCTTTTCATCCTCCTTGAAATCCTTCTCTATCCCTTGTCGGATTGTTTCCTTGATCTCCTTGATCCCCTCGTCCGTTGCTTGGCCCTCTCTTATTTCTTGCTCCAATGGGGAGTGGATCTCTATTATCTCCACGTTATTCAAGAATCCGAGGTGTAACCGTTCGAACTCCTTACGTAGTTCGGGTGGTAGCTCCCGAATCGTGAGTTGGTGGCATGCTCCCTTTCGGCTCAATGCGTCAGCGACTACATTGGCCTTCCCGGGGTGGTAGTTGATTCCCACATCATAATCCTTGATGAGTTCTAACCATCGACGTTGCCTCAAATTCAAGTCCGTTTGTGTAAATATGTACTTGAGGCTCTTATGATCCGTATAGATCTCACATCGATGACCAAGGATATAATGTCTCCAAATCTTCAATGCATGCACCACTGCTGCTAACTCCAAATTATGAGTAGGATAGTTAAGCTCATGCTTCTTTAATTGTCTTGAGGCATAGGCTACCACTTGTCCTTCCTGCATGAGTACACATCCGAGCCCTTGTCTGGATGCGTCACAATATATGTCAAAGCTCTTGCTTACGTCTGGCAATACCAGAACTGGTGCTGTGGTTATCCTTTTCTTGAGTTCCTCAAAACTTTCTTGGCAGGCTTGCGTCCATTGAAAGACTTTTCCCTTCATTAACAACTCTGGCATAGGTTTTGCTATCTTAGAGAAGTTTTTAATGAAGCGCCGATAGTATCCTGCCATCCCAAGGAAACTTCGAATATCCCTCACGCTCTTTGGTTGATTCCACTTTAGAACATCTCTCACCTTTCCAGGATCAACTGATACCCCTCCTTTGGAGATGATGTGGCCTAGGAAGGATATTTCTTTTAGCCAAAATTGACATTTGTTGAGCTTGGAATACAACTGATGCTCTCGCAACTTCTGCAAGGTCAATCTCAGATGTTCTTCATGCTCCTCCTCACTTTTTGAATACACCATAATGTCGTCGATGAAAACCACGACGAACTTGTCCAAGTACTCCATGAAAACCTTATTCATATGGTACATGAAGTATGCGGGTGCATTCGTCAATCCAAAAGACATAACGGTATATTCATATGAACCATACCGCGTCCGAAAGGCTGTCTTAGGTATATCGGAGGGCTTAATCTTCAGCTGGAAATATCCCGACCGAAGATCAATCTTGGAGAACACTTGGGCTCCTTTCATTTGATCGAACGGGTCCTCTATACGGGGCAGAGGGTATTTATTCTTGATTGTTACCTTGTTGAGAGACCTGTAGTCCACGCACATTCTTTGGGTTCCGTCCTTCTTGTCCATGAAGAGTACCGGGGCTCCCCATGGTGATGAACTTGGACGGATAAAACCCTTCTCCAACTGTTCTTGAATTTGCTTCTTTAGTTCAACTAACTCGTTGACGGGCATCCTATATGGTCTCTTAGCTATGGGTGCAGTTCCAGGTACCAAATCTATGACAAACTCGATGTCCCGGTCAGGTGGCATACCTGGAAGTTCTTCCAGGAACACGTCCGAAAATTCCTGAACCACTGGAATGTTGTCCAATGCTACTCTTTCAACATGGTTCAAATCCGCCCGTTCGGTTGCTTGCTGGGCTGACTCAAACTCGACACGGATACCGTGTTCGTTTGTCAACTGCACGCTTCTCTCAGCGCATTGGATTACTCCATTGTGCTTGCTTAACCAGTCCATTCCGAGTATGATGTCAATTCCGTGGGAGTCCAAGACAATAAGGTTGGCAAGGAAGTCTACCCCCCTTATTTTAAGGCTTACCTTAGGACATACTATACTAGTCCCCATTTCTCCTCCAGGAGAATTAACTAACATAGCACATTCTAAGTGGGATACGGGTAGATGATGTTTGGC
This sequence comes from Neostapfia colusana, assembly GCA_030760725.1. NCBI lineage: Eukaryota > Viridiplantae > Streptophyta > Magnoliopsida > Poales > Poaceae > Neostapfia > Neostapfia colusana. The sequence goes on along the minus strand of JASWHV010000010.1, from coordinate 14,721,386 downwards.
AACATATTTGGACGATATGAAGGAATGTGATGATCCGGAATCAAATAAAATGGTGGCTGGGTTGGAGTTGGCAAGGAACATACCAATTGTGACATCCTCAGCCTGTTGTGCTTCCTCAGAAGTGACATGGTTAACGTGGCCACGAGCATAGTTCTGCGGTCCACGGTTCCCTTGGCTGTCCCCTCCGTTTTGTCGCTGGTTCTGCTTGGGCACGTTACCTTGCTGTCCTGGGCCTCGCTTCGGGCACTGGTTAGCGAAGTGGCCTACTTCCCCGCATGCAAAGCATGCCCTGTTGCCTACGGCAGCAGGTACGTTGGGGCGGGGGTTTTGGACAGGAGCGCCATTGTTAGGTCGGGGCGCAGGAGGCATGGGCACACGAGGTGCCGGTGCAACGAACCGTTGCTGTGGGGGCTGACCAGGGTGGTTCGTAGGAGTGGTCGATCCATACTGCGGTGCAGGGGGCATGTACCTAGGTCGTACGTTACTCCCTTGGAGCTGGTATGGCATCTTCCTCTTGCATTCTCGCTCGATCTCCCGGATCTTGTTTTCAACCACAATAGCGTTATCAACCAGCTTCTGGAAGCTTACGTAGTCATTGTTGAGGAGCTGAACTTGGATCTCATTGTTCAACCCTCTCATGAACAGGTACTGCTTCCTCTGATCTGAGTTGACATCTTCGGGGGCATACCGGGACAGTTGTATGAACTTGTTGAGATATTTGTTCACACTTTTCTGCCCTTGGCGGAGACCTTCAAACTCCTGCCTCTTGAGCATCATTACGCCAACAGGGATGTAGTGGGAGCGGAAACTTTCCTTGAACTCAGTCCAAGTGATTGTCTCCGGGTTGGCATGGGCGTTGCTCAAGGCATCCCACCAGTCAGCAGCTGCTCCCATCAGTTGGTGCGACGCAAAGAGAACCTTCTCTCGGTCGTTGCACTGTACAATGGCAAGCTTCTTCTCCATGGATTTCAACCAGGCATCGGCCTCCATTGGATCGCTTGCTTGAGCAAAGGTGGGTGGTCGAGTCCTCATGAACTCTCCCAACCTGTTATGAGCCGGCGGTGGTGGTGGCGGTGGTGCCGGAACGGGGTTTTGGTTGGCCCGTAACTGACCCAAAGTTTGGATCATGGTTTGCATAAGCTGGTTTTGCATGGCCATCAACCTTTCTAGGTTGTTTTCGCCAGTTCCGGGGTTAGCAGGAACTTCCTCGTGGTCATCTTCCTGGACGTTCCTTCGGCTGGCGTTTCCTCTCACCATCTGTGAGAGAGAACGAAATAGTAATAGACGGTTAGAAGGTTAGGTAGGTCCTTTCAACTATATGCATCAAGGTGAGTTGGACTATATATATTAGCCCTTATGAGGATGTGAGCAAGTGCTGAAACATCTCACACCTCCTTCTTCTTATGTGTGGATATGGACAACGTTTTTGAGACGTCCCACCACTCACACTAAGCACATATTCACAAATAATCATTACAATGGCCCACTCAACTCCTATTCAAGGTTGGTTTCCTATGTCAAGGTGGTTTCAAATGCCAATCTAGCCTATTCACCCTAGGGTGCTTCCCTTGGTCAGTGTGGCTTAGCTACCTGTGACTTCTATTTAGGGGTATAACTTGCTGTTAACCCGTGGATCTAATATCAATCTAAGGTTTCTATCTAGGTGTGTAACCTACTGTCAACCCGTGGCTCTGATACCATATCTGTGACGCCCTCAATTCTGTGGTAAGCCACGGAACCGAGAACTAATGCATATGTGTGCCCAGGATGTTCATCACACATACACATACGTTCCACAAACTGAATTCAGATTATATATTACCATGAATAACAGAGTTTATTACAACACCTCATGAGTCTTGGACTCATGCTCACAGCGGAAATCTTAATTCTATGCAGCGGAAGTCCTTATTTAAATGCGGAAGCAAAAACTAATGCGGAAGCAAAACTAAGCAGAAGTGGCTCCATCTCTACTCTCTCCACAGGCCAGGTTGAGAACAGATCACACATCATAATGCTCTACTCGGTCTTCATAGTAGTCTTCTCTTGCTTTTGATGAAGAAATAATAATGCAAGTTTGAGTACAAAGATGTACTCAGCAAATGTGGGAAAACACATGATATGCAGCTCATAAACAAGGTAGGCATAAAAAGGTTTATTTGCAGAAAAGAAGTTCTATAAAAACCATGATAAAACAACAACTTAAGTTTAAATGTAATCCCAACATGTATTAAATTACCAACATACCTCCATCACTTCCCGTGTTCCATCCGAACATTAACCAATCTTTTATTGACACTCACGAATACCTCCTCGTATTCGCTACCATCTCACGAATAACTTCCCGTATTCGGTACCATCTCATCTCATAAAACAACCTCGTCTCACACCGAGACCAAACTCGTTGCCATGACTCAACAGTCATGCAACCATCATATCACACGGACTCAACAGTCCCAAACCATAACCATGACCAAACCAATAACCATAACCGAAAACCTTCCCTTTAACCATTCCAATAACCATCCCAGTAACCATCCCATCTAATCGTGGCAGTTTAGCCAGGTGCCCGTGACCGTAAGCTCGGCTATCATGATAGTTTTAATAACTCTGCAGAGTTCGTACCTCTTTACCCACATGTTTGTGATTTCGTCACCCGTCGGCGACTGCAGAACCTCCATTTTACCAGTACACAACCGTCGGTGTATGGCCAAGAGATCACAAAATAGCCTTTACAAAGGGGTTACTAGATGTATGGACTCACTAAGGTTTCACCGGCAGGCTAGAATCTTCAATTCTCCCACCCACGGGCCCCCTCTTGTGCCATGCAGTTCCCAGAGCAGTCCTCACTCGACTCCCATTCCCCGCACCTTCCACAGTCCATAACACCCTAGCAACTTACCTAATTACTCAGCTAAGCCGCACCCATACTTGGCCTTGTGGTGGCACTGTTATCCTGGCATGTGCATGCATGAACCGGTCCTTAGATCTACGGCAAGTAAAACCACCATCTCATGCTACCTCATTCACAAACCCAGGCTTGCCTAGATCTCCCTCCGATCCATGTTCATTAAACCTCATCAATTACTTATTATCAGTACGAGTGCAGTTAGCTAGACACATCCATCTCGCTTCCCAATCCCATGGACTCAGCGAAGCATAAAGCAAAAACCATACCCGACTCATAAACTTCTCAAGCGACAAGGGTGGTTTAACCAAAACTAGTAAACTCCTATAAAAAGGTTTCCCATCATGTTTGACTCAGCACACACACCTTTTCGCAAAACAAATAGTTTTACCCAAAACATAGGATCAACATGGTCAAGGAGCACTTGCCTTGTACTTGCGGTTCCGGTTGTTCTTGATTCTCAAAACCTTGTTGCTGCAGCTCGTCGTAGACAGCTTCCTGAGTTTGTCCTGCTATGTAGGATTCACGTGCATACAAGATTCACAGCAATCAATATCATGCGCAAACCTTAAACTAGATGCGATGATGCACATGCATGCTATCCTATGATTTTTATTAGATTGGTGTGCTCTTGCATGGCTTGCATGGACAGAGGTGTTCGGATCAAAGGTGGACGTGGCGATGATCTTGTCTTTAGATCAAACTGATCATCAGTGATCTGCCCACGAGAAAGCTTCTGTTCGAAAGGAATCGAAGAACAGATGCAAAGAGATGAACAACATGATGTCGTAAGGTGGTATTGAAGTCCTACCTCACGTTCTTCTTGACTTCGAGGTCCTCCTCAGACCGTTCGGTTCTTCTCCGATGATCTCCCTTGTTGCGCTTCGGCGATGTTTTGCTCGGCGAGTTAGGGCTAGGGCTCTAAGTTGTCGGCTCAGGAGTTGAAAGAGAAGTTTGTGGTTTCGGCCAGAGGTTTTGGGTTCTATTTATAATCGGGAAGAGAAGAGTCCTAATCTGATTGGATCCCGAATAAGAGTCTTATTCAGATCTTTGTTAGATCCTGACGTCTTATCTTCGGTAACCATCGTGTATTTTAGATCGGTTTCTGTTGCGTACCGGTGTCCTTACGCGTAACAGCTGCTCCAGAACTCGTTACCTCCGTGATGATGAGCTCCGGAAGCTCCACGTGTCCTCCGGGCCTGGTATCTCCTCATCCGCAGAGACGAGCTCCGATTGTGCCGCGTGTCAATAGATCGAGACCTCCCTCTTCTTCGGAGACGAGCTCCGCGCACGCCACGTGTGGGTGCCGGTATTTCCGCTCTCCTTTCCTCAGGGACATGCCCCGAGGTCGACACGTGTTTAGCTGCGACGGACCTTCCGGTGATAAGATCCGGTGGCGACACGTGTTCGATAGATCCGAACTTCTCTGAGATGAGCTCCGAGATTGACACGTATCCCCCGCGACTGGTCCTCTTATTTCCGCGAGGACTAGCTCCGTGGATGACACGTGTCCTATGAAAAATCCCTTTGCTTCTGCAGAGGCTATCTCCGCGGGCAGTACGTCCACAGGGTCGGACCTCTTTTCAATTGTGGAGGTGACCCCCGAGCCTGCCACGTAGCTAGTTTAACGGCGGACCTCTCCCAAATTTCTCGGGGATGAGCTCCGAACGCGCCACGTGGTCTGCTGGCCGTGGAAGTTGCTTTCGGTGTTCTCGGAGAGCTTTATTGGCTATCCTTTTGATACTTGTCTCTGTTCCTTCTTTTCTTAAAATGTTTTTCTTCTTCATAAAACATGAACATATGCTGACACCCGAGATGAGGGTGTCACACTATGACGGGCTGCAGGAATAACCTCGGTAATAGCACTTTGGATGCCCCTACAATAGTCAGTGATGATAGCCTTTGGAAGATTGCCAGACATACATGCTATCCAAGCCTTAAATAGCCCTGAATAGGTCTCCGCTGTTTCATCAGAAAGCAGGGCACATCCTAACAAGATTGTTTGGCCATGATGGTTAACCCCAACAAATGTTGCGAGAGGCATATCATATTTACTAACCACATAGGAAGTATCAAGAGTGATAACATCATTATAATACTCATACATGGCTTTTGAGCGTGCATCCGCCCAGAAAACATTCCTGAGACATCCTTCATCATCCATGTCAATAACATTTAAGAAGTTTGCATTTTTGGCCTGCATCCGAGTGAGGAAAATTCGAAGAGCCTCGGAATCTGCAGGCTGGAGCTTCAGATGGCCCCTCTCAACAAAACTGGGGCGCTGGGTCTCGCCAAACAAGAGCTCCTCGAGTTCCCCTAATTTATTCACAGGCATCTTGCTTGGCTCTTCTAGTGGTATGGCTCCAAGGCCACCCATACGCACCCTACTGGATCCTGAAACAAAAACTCCATCATGAAACCACTTATATTGCACCCTACTGGATATCTGAAGTTTATTCTAGCTGATACAAGTTGATGTCATCCAAAATGTAACTTTTTAAGGCACAGGAATAGCACAAATGATACTGTGCCTAGAACACATCCTAAATATGGGCATTTCAGGATGGCATGATATCATAGTTATTAAGGCGGCAAGGCGACATAAGGCGACCTACCCCTTTTTACCTTTTAAGCGATAAGGCGTAAGTCGAGGCAACGCCTTAGTAATATGCTTCCATTGCCCCTGGTCTTTTTAACATGGTTTGCATCCCTCAGTCTCATCTGCTTCGTTTTAACATGGAGGCCGGCAGCAACGGCTATGACTCCACATTCTTTGGTCTAAATCATATAAATTAAGGCATGAAATGCTTACGCCTCTTGGTCACTTGGATATTTAGCTACAGTGATGGCCAGGCCATATGCCAGGAGTGCAAAATACCTCTGTTAATGTTACCTACATATTTATTGTCCACCCCTGAACTAAGTTGAACTGAGCATAGGCCAGCTTATGTCCTGTATGCAGTTCTAGCGTGTGATTGACCCTTTTCTCTGTTCTTTTTCTCCCTTGACGTGCCTTGTATGTATTTAGTAGATAATTAGTTTAATTTTAATTATTTGGTTTAAATTGGTAATTGTTTCTGATTTTAGTTATTTAATTTAGTTAATTGATTTATTAGTTGTTTAAGCACATTGTTTTTGCTTTACCCCGGCCCCGCTGCCACCAGCCCCTGCCGTTGCCAACAGCGTACCGATGTCTAGGTGTCCAGTCGGTGGCGGGGGGATGCCAGGGCGGCTCGCCTCGCCTGGCCGAGCGTCGCCGATGCCGGCGCCGCCTCCGCCCGCCGCCGTCGCTGCAAGGCGCTGCTGGCCCCTCGCGCTGCCACCACCGATGCCTCACGCTGGCGATTCCTCGCGCCGCCACGCCCCGCCCTGCCGCCGCGCACCACCGTCCCGCGCCCCTCCCCGCCGCAGCCGCTGCCGTCCCGCCCCAAGCCCCGCCCGGCCGCCCCTGCTCGCACCGAGTCCCGGCCGCGCCTCAGCCGCCACCGCTCTCCGCGCCCCGCCCCGAGCCCCGCCCTGCTGTGCCGCCCGACCCTGCCCCAAGCCCCGCCCTGCCGCGCCGCCCGACCTTAGTTGATTAATTGTTTGATTAGTATTGTTATTGATTATTGTTTAAATAATACTTTGATTGATTGCTTGCTTAGTTACTATATGTAGATAAATGGGTTTCGGCCCGGTCCGGCCTGACACGACCCATTTAGGCTCTGTCACGGCCCATTTATTGGTAATGTATTAGTCGATACAAGCACGGAGGACGGCAAGCTCCCGCGTTTGGACGGCGAGCCCCGACGGTGCGGTTTCATCTTTGACCCACTTACGACGGGGCATAACGTACGACGGCTAACCCTAAAGGCGTCGTAAGATAATGGCAGGCCCCAGCGGGGCATAACTTAGGACGGCTGACCCACTTCTTTGTCTCTCGTTCTTTCCTTCTCTCTCGTTCTTTCCTCTCTCTCTCTTTTAAATGACTCAAAAATGAAAGATTGACGTAAACCTATACAACATGCGTCACCCGTTTCGAACGGGCCCGTCTCACATGTGTTACGCATGTGAGGCTTGTACGTTCGGAATTGTCCCTTTTTGGACAGCCTAGGAGTGACCGAGTGGGTGTGGCTTGTGATGAGACGCGGGTTTAGATCTAGACGAGATTTCGACGGCATAACCCTATGGTTCTCGGCTGCACCATTTTTGGGTGTGCAGTGGAGAACAACGGGGTTATACTGCCGAAATTTCGTTTGGATCCAGACCACGCGTCTCATCATGAGCACGCTCCGCTCGGTCACTCTTGGGTGGGTTTAGGACCTATCCTTTCCAATAGATGTAGGGCCGTGACATAAATAATTATAAAGTAACTATAATTTCCTTGACATTAAACTGCACATTCAAACATGGGTGAGGATCGTAGTAGGATGTATACCAGTTGGAAGAACAGTTCTGGTGGTCACTCGGATGAGTGGTTCGCCAAGACATATGCTTTTGTAGATCGAGCTTTTTCATTGTCAATGATCGATAAGGTGCGGTGCCCATGTACGAAATGTCAGGGTGCAATGTGTTGGGACAAAGTGAATTTGGCGTTTCACTTGTGTCGATACAGTTTCATGCAAGATTATGAGGTGTGGACCTTTCACGGTGAGACATCTTCTCAACCCTTACAAGTTTCAGATGAGGATGACAACACGGAGGTCGATAGGATGGACGAGATGCTTGATGCCATAAATCCTGAATTGATGGAGGATCCTCCTACAACGGAGGTTGAAGCATTTTTCATGCTTCTCAAAGCTTCAGAAGAGCCGTTGCATGAACACACCGAAGTGACGCTCCTTACTTTCATGACTAGATTTATGGCCATTAAGTCTAAGTATTTCTTCTCCAATAACTGCTACAACGATCTTATCAAATTGATCAGCGATATTCTTCCACAACCACATAAAGTGCCTAAAGATATGTATCAGTCTAAGAAGTTGATTTCTGGTCTGGGTATGAAATATGAGAAGATTGATATGTGTCTAGACAATTGCATGCTTTTTTGGAGAGAGCTTGCCAACGAGAACAAGTGCTTAAAATGTGGTAAAGCGATATTTGCCGAAGTTGTTAATGACGAGGTTCAAAAGTAATGACTTAAGTCGCACAGAAGCAGCTTCGCTACTTGCCTGTCACACCTAGGTTCAAGCGTTTGTTTCTATCTAAAAAAATAGCTAGACACATGAGGTGGCATAAAGAAGGTGTACGTGAGAACAACGGCATGATGGTGCACCCGTCGGACGGTGAGGCATGGAAGGCGCTTGACCGCTTCGATCTAGATTTCGCCAATGACACGAGAAATATTCGCTTTAGGTTGGCGACGGATGACTTCTCACCGTTTAGTACAAACGCCACACTATACTCTTGTTGGCCCGTGTTCGCTATTCCGTATAACTTACCACCATCTCTTTGTACGAAGTAGGAGTTCATGTTCCTATGCCTTATTGTACCTGGACCAGATCATCCTGGTTCACGACTGAACGTGATGATGCAGCCAATGATCGAAGAGTTGAAAATGTTATGGACAGGAGTCGAAGCGTACGACTGTTATAGAAAACAAAAATTCAACCTTCGAGTTGTGTACTTGTGGTCTGTTCATGATTTTCTAGCTTCCAGCATGTTTTCTGGCTGGAGCACTCATGGTCGATTGACATGTCCAATATGTGCTTCCGACACGGATTGTTTTCGTCTAAGTCATGGTGGCAAGATATGCTACTTTGATTGTCATAGACGTTGGTTACCGCCAAATCACGTGTTTAGGCAACAGAGAAATACCTTCAGGAAGGGTACCATTGTAAAAAAGGGAGCACCACAACGTCTGAACGGGTCGGAAATTGTTAAATAGCTCAACAATCTAGTGCCAGATGAAGGTCGTCCTGGATATTTTGTTGGTTACGGAGAGGATCACAATTGGACTCATATATGTGCCCTATGGGAATTACCGTATATGAAGTCTTTAATTCTAATGCATAACATTGATGTCATGCACCAGGAATGTAACATGGGCGAATGCATCATAAGCACGTGCTTGGATATGACGGGCAAAACAAAAGACAATATAAAAGCTCGGAAGGATTTGGCAGAGGTTTGTAACCGACCAAGTCTTAAGCTCTCCGAAGCTGGTGGCAAACCACGATCTTCTTTCTGCCTTCGACCAAAAGAAAAGAAAGAAGTCTTCAAGTGGTTGAAACAGTTGAAGTTCCCAGACAGTTATGCTGCTAGCCTGGGAAGAGCCGTTAATGTTAAGACTAGAAATCTCACTGGTTTGAAGAGTCATGATTATCACATAATCATGGAAAGACTTCTACCGGTTATGTTTCGAGGCTATCTTGACGATGAGGTGTGGAAGGTGTTAGCCGAGCTTAGCTATTTTTATAGACAACTTTGTGCTAAAGAAATCAAAAGGGAGATGATGGAGAAGTTGGAAAAAGAGATATCCGTGCTTTTATGTTAGATGGAAAAAGTATTTCCTCCAGGTTTCTTCAATCCAATGCAAAACCTTCTAATCCATCTTTCATATGAAGCTAAAGTAGGTGGCCCTGTTCAATATAGGTGGATGTACCACATTGAAAGAGTACTTAGATGTCTGAAACCGATGGTTCGTAATAGGGCAAGGGTTGAAGGATGCATCGCCGAAGCATTTACACTTCAGGAGATAGGATACTTTTCAAGTGTCTACTTTGCAGAAGAACACAATGTTAATGCATCGGTGTTGCGTACAATATGGCTGAAGCAACCTCTTGTAGCGAACTCTCACTTTTTCAAACGAGAGGCACCAATGTTGGTAGTGACACGAGCTATGATGCTTCAACAGAGGAAAAGACAACTGCTTTGTTATACATGTACGCTAACATAGATGGGATGGACAATTTTTTTCAGTAAGTGGTTGTTCAACATCTATACTAATTTGCATGGTGTGTTATTCATCTATGCTAATAATTTTGTTTTGTCCTTATTTAGTGAGTTCGATCGACAAAATTGGAAGTCTAAGCAGCAACCTACTAGCAAGCAAATACAAACAATGCGACATTATGGAGTAAATGGAGGACCTAACTTCCAAACCTGGTTTTGAAATCATGTAACGTTTTACTTGTCTTGTTCCTCTTAGTAATTATGTTCATAGCATAAAATATTCTTCTTACTTCATATGTTGGACAGTGCAAGACACAAGCCGGTGTTCATGAAGATTCGCGACAACTGTCCAACAGATCCATTAAAGTTAAACTCTTTGGTCGATATGATGTCAATGGGTTCTGATTTCGTTCAACTCAATTTGAAGCCCAACGTCCTCTAAGGGCAACATCAAACACCGGAGTTGTGACGAGGGTCGCCGATGCCGAAGGACGTGAAACTAATTTCTATGGGATCATAAACAAAATCCTAGAATTCAGTTTTGCCGGGAGTAAAGATCTTAAAGTATTCTTCTTTGACTGCGATTGGTTTGATAATAAAAATGGAACTCGACAAAACCAATTTACATTGGTAGAAGTCAAACACAAGGACCGACTACGAGGCTATGACACCTTTGTCCTTGCACACCAAGTCGAACAAGTGTACTATCTACAATATCTATGCGAAAAGATTAGTGCATGGTGGGTTGTACAAAAGGTGAATTCTCGTTAGTGGTTATATACACCGGACAATACTGGTTACCTTGATGAGGCTGATGTTGTTTACCAAGAAGAAGAGTTGCTGGATTCTTTTGTCGTTGAGCCTGGTCTACGACTCGATGAATTAGTTGGAGATGCACAAGATGTACAGACTCATAATGTGAAAAAACGAAAACGGCGAACAACCATGACAAAAGATCGATGGTCCGGTTTACAAAGTAGAGTACATGATCGTGATACTGATGAATTTTGAAATTGAGTACAATTAACGTTTCTTTCATCTCTTCTTTCATCTTCTATATTTTTCCTTTAAATTCATTATCAAATTTCCTTTCATCAGGATGTCGTCGAGTAGTAGACGACGGGGGACGTGGGGCTTTCTGCCCCCAAGAGCAGACTGCGTTTTCCAGGGCTGTCAGTCTAGCAATGGTAGACTATCTCAGCTGTTGGGCCTCGATAGAGGCCAGTGGTCACGAGAGCGGTCACGACAGGTAAAGAATATTAAATTACATAAATTATATAAGTAACTTCTTAAATCGATATTACCAATCTTCAAATTTTTAGGACGACTCTACGTCTGAGGAGATAGAGGTCAGGGGTCCTCTTCAGACACCACAGGTTTCAGAGCCTGTTCCAGATCCTGCTTCGGATCCTCTTCAGGTTCTAGCACCGCAGGCTTCAGACCCTGCTTCGGAGCCTTCCACAGAGCCTGATGTGGAGCCGGCTCCACAGCAGTGTTACAGGAGGAGCCACTACATGGTTCCTCCTCCAGTTCCTGCAAGGCCAGAAGATCGGGTCGTTATTCGTCCGGTTGGCGATAGGTAAGTAAATCTATAACAAATCAATTTAGATATTTTAACACTTATATATGTACTAATTGAGAATCGTGTATTAGGTCATGGGCCGATGACTCGTTCACGGGTCAAGGACGCTACCGCCAGGTCAACGCTGTCCTGGGCCAGCTCATCCGTTGTCACTACCCCGGTCTAGTGAACGGACGGGCTGCTACGTCTTGGGACGATTACGCTACGGCCCAAGACATTACCTACGGCAACCACCAGGAGCATGTGTGGCATGAATTTATGGTAAGTAAATCGTTTATTCGTTAAATGTGAACCTATTATATGTTACATACATTAACATGTATATTTCTTCTTGTAGAAATATTACCGTTTGGAGGACGAGGACGAGGCCCAACTGGATCACGCTCGCCTGGTCTTCAAAAACAACGCTAGGAAGCTCCTGACGCGGTCGATATCAACGGCTCGCATTCAGGCTACGAAGGCGTACTATAAGTTGCATCCGGACGAGGGTGAACCGGGGCAGTTTAGGGATGTGGCGGACAAGTACTTGACGGAGGCAAAGTACGCAGAGGTAAAACATTTATCTTACTTTGCTTCATTATCCAATTTTCATCAATATTTTAATCCAATAACAAATGTGTGCAGGTCAGTGTACCATGGCTTGAGTCTTGTCCGGACGCCTACAGTTCCCTGTGTGCTCGTTGGGCGAGCCAGGGCTTCCAAGGCATGTCGATGACCCGCCGACAAAGTCGAGGGACGGACAGGAAACACCGTCTTAGCGGGGACGGCTACGTAAGACTTGCTAAACGGATGGTAAGTGATACTCGAATTTTATTCTAGTTAATTTCTATCGCTATCATTGTGCTAACACGTATCAATAGGAGCGCGAGATCGGTCAGGAGCCGACCGCTATCCAGGTGTGGAGGAGGGGTCACATGGGAAGTGACCCCTCGCAGCCTGATCAGCTGTCTTCTCAGACGGTGACAAACATGTTGGTGAGTACTTTAGTTAACTTAATTGTATTCTCTTTAAAACTTCTGATGACTTTAACTTTCTGTATTTTCAGGAAAAGTATGGGGAGGAGGTGTGGAGGCTTCGAGGCTATGATTACGATTGGCAGAACTCGCCGATCATACCTGAAGCCGCCTATGCAAGCGGTGGCGATAAACCTCACGGCCAGTGAGTTCTGTTGTTTTTCATTTACTTTCGTTAAATTCGAGACACGAAACTTTAATACTCTTACTTCGTTGTGTAGGTTGGCCATCTTCGATGGAGTAGTCGACCGGAGGGAGGTGCGGTCTTCCTCGAGGGCCTCTTCATCGCAGGGTGGATCCAGCAGGCGTGGCAGCCGAGATCTGGAGCTCCAGAGTGTCCAGGAAGAGCTCCAGAGGACACAGGAAGCGCTGAGGCTCGCGAACGAGAGGCAGGCAGCTGAGCTAAGAGCTAGGGACGAGAGACAAGCAGCCGAGCTCCGGGCTAGGGACGAGTATCAACACTCCTACATGCTACAGCTGCAAGCTGCCATGCAGGTAAGTTCAGATCGTTGTACTCAACGTTTCTATTATATGAATGACATGTATAATAATTTACTTCATATTTGCAGGCTATGGCCATAGGACATCCTGCTGTCTTTCCTCAGTGGGCGCCGCCACCGATACAGCTACCACAGGGGCCGACGTCAGGAGCACAGGTACAAATTTTCTCATAATAGCTGCAACTAGTTAAACTTGCTGAAATTTAGTTGAATTTGATCAAACTTACTCAAACATAGGGAAAACTAGTTAAACATCCTCAAACTGGGTAAAATATGGTACAACTTACTCAACCATAGTCAAATATGAGCAAACTTACTCAAACATAGCCAAAACTAGTTGAACTAGCTCAAACACAAACACTACTAGTCCATACTTCTCGAACTTAGTAAAATATGAGCAAACTTACTCAAACATAGCAAAATCTAGCTAACTTGCTCAATTCTAACTTGTAATGAGTTTATTTAATCATATACACATTTGTGAACTTCTAATTTGTCTAACTATACATGTACATCACAGGGATCGGGACGCGGGCTCAGGAAACTCCATCCCCTCAGCAACCGGTGTTTGGACGAGGGCGCGACGACTTCCTGGACTCCGGTGGCAGTGGTCAGGGTAGCGTAGGGTAGTGTGGCGTGCGTATAGTGTTTTTGTGCCTGCCTGTGATGTATTTTTGATTGCCTGTGATCTGGCTATCGAGCCAGGGCTGGCTTCGAAGCCAGGGCAGGTTTTCTGTTTTAAAAAAAATTGCAAAGCTTATTGACGACGGTTTATGGTACTTGGCCGTCGTCAATAATCCATTAGTATTGACAACAGCCAGGTAACAGAAACCGTCGTCAATAGGTCATTGTTATTGACGACAGCCAAGTACCTGGCCGTCGTCAATAAGCCGTTAGTATTAACGACGACCAGGTAGCAGAAACCGTCGTCAATAAGCCATCATTATTGACGACGGTACAAACCCTGGCCGTCGTCAATAAGCTAGCTTATTGACGAGAACCAAACCCTGGCCGTTGTCAACAAGCTGCTGTAGCTTATTGACGACAACAAACGTTAGCTGTCGTCAATAAGTTTATTGACGATGGTTACCGTCGTCAATAAGCTTATTGACGACTAATAATTGATGACAGCCATAAACCGTCGTCTATAACGTTTTACCGTCGTCAATAAGTTATTGATGACGGTACTGTGCTTATTGACGACGGTTTTTGGCCGTCGTCTATTGTCCGGATTCCTGTAGTGCCAGCATGGAAGTAGGAAGATGTGAGCATGGATTTCATTGTGGGATTACCCCTGACTTCCAATAAACATGACTCAATTTGGGTGATCATTGACCGCTTAACCAAGTCGGCTCACATCATTCCCGTACATACACATTTCCATGCCAACAGATAAGCGGAGCTGTATATTGCAAGAATCCTATGCTTGTATGAGTACCCAAGACCATAGTGTCAGACCGGGGGGCACTATTTGTATATTGTTTCTGGGAGCAGTTGCACGCTGCTTTGGGTACTAAGCTGACTAGAAGCTCTGCCTATCACTCTCAGACAGATGGGCAAACAAAGAGGGTGAACCAAGTACTGGAAGACATATTGAGAGCATGTGCCATCCACCATGGTAAGAACTGGGATGATCACCTACCGTTGGCGGAATTCTCGTACAATAACGGCTATCACGTGAGTATCAAGATGGCACCATATGAGGCTCTCTATGGTCACAAATGCCGCACCCCGTTAAACTGGTGCGAGACCGGTGAAATGGTCACATTCGGGGTTGATGTGGTGAACGATGCCGAAGAGCGCGTTCGTATGATTCAAGCTAACTTGAAGGCCGCTCAATCCCGGCAGAAAAGCTACTCTGATAAGAGGCGTAGGCCGCTGCACTTTGTCTCGGGGAGCATGTGTACCTTCGTATATCTCCGATGAAAAGCGTGCACCGGTTCGGCGTGAAGGGGAAGCTCGCTCCCCGATCCATTGGACCCTATGTCATCACCGAGAAGTGTGGACCAGTGGCGTATAGACTGGAACTGCCGGCATCTCTTGCTGGTGTTCACGACGTTTTCCTTGTTTCATGTAACACCCCAAAATTTTGTTAAGACCCTAAATCATGTTAAGAGGGGAATTTAAAATTTTTTGGACGTGTTGCATGTTTTGCAAAAATTCAAATTCAAACTGGAATTCAAATTAAACTCAAATCAGAAAAGAAATAGAAAAAGAAAAAGAGAAAACAGAAAAAAAACTGGCCAGTGGGCCGAAACCCACCAGCCGACCCACCCAGCAACCGCGCCAGCCCGCAGCCGCGCGCGCTGTTTCGTTCCGCTGACAGGTGGGACCCACCAGCTCGTCTTCTACCTCGCGCCGCGCTGGACTCCCTCTCACCCGAATCAAAACCGATCGGGATTTCTGCGTATCCCCGCTGAATTCTGTTCGTAGGCAACGCGGACTTGATCTAAACCACCCCGCCGCCTTTCCCAGTCTATAAAAACCCCAGCCTCGTTCTGTTTTTCCCACGCGATCCGCCGATTTTCCTCCGGTGAGAACCGAGACTTTTCCGGCGAATTCTGGCCGATCTAAGCTCGGAAATTCCGATCTAACTCGCTGGTCTTGATCCACCGCCCCCGGGGAACCTTGCAGGTGCAGAAAACTCGGTGACTTGCGGTGTAAACACAGCGCCGACGAGCCTCGCCGTGGTTTCACCTCGGACCTCGTCGCCGATCACTTTCCAGAACCTCCGAGCTCAAGAAAACCCCCGAGGTGAGATCCCCGACCTCCCCTCTACCGATCTATGCCATAAAATCACAGTTCTAGGAAGAATTCCCGAAGATCCGAAAGTTTCCGGCGAGATCGCCGCTTCCCGCCGCCGTGCGCCGCCGGCAGCGCCACCCACGCTCGATCAGAGCGACGTGGCCGCTTGTGCGCCGTTTATTTTAAATCGCACGGTAGGGTTTAAATCCCCATGTACCGGTTCGACGTTATAACCTCAGCCGTCGGTTTAAAATCGGACGGTCCACGTCAGCCCCGCGTTATAAAGACTGGAAATCTTACGTGCTACCCCCTGGGGTTCTCGGGAAATAAGAGCTAGCCCCAGAAACTTCTGATCTAGCCACTGGAACTTCAGAAAATCATGTAAATTCATTTAAAAATCAGTTTTAGCCCCTGGACTTAATAAAAATTAGGAAAAACCTCTCTGATAAGGGTAGCTATACCCCTGGAAATTCTGAAAATAATATTATAGACCCTGTAGTGGGGTGACTTTACCTTTTAGTCCTGTTTAGTATTTAATTTAGGAAATCGAATATGTGGCTAGTGTTTAAAAATTAAAAAGTGAGACAAACATATTGTCAAAATTAAATTAAAGACTTTCTCAGTATTTAGGAAACTTTGGTGTGAGATAAAAACATATTTTGGGCTGAATTGAATCTGTTTAATTATTTATTCACATTTAGGGACACATTTTAAGTAAAGAATAGTTCTAGAAAATAGGGAAAATAATTGTGAAATATTTTACATCAGAGGCAAAGGTCAAAATATGTTATTAAATTATTTAGGACCAGAACCTATTCTGTTTAGATGATGTGTCTTACTATTTTCGTAATAAAGTACACATTTATGCATAAGAAAATAAATCTGAAAATATAGCAACTAGTAAATGATAAATGGAGTTTCTAAAATCCAAAGAGTTCAGTTTAGGGTTGGTAGAAATTATGAAGACACATATGGAGAAGGAAAATACCTTTCATGCTTATTTGGTAGTAAAAAGGTGTAGTAGTAGAATATAAGGAATTTATTTAAATTGGAACTCATATATATAGTATGTAAGTATAAATGTGAACACAAAAGTAGGAATCATATACACATGATTAAAAGTGCATGCAAGCCACAAATCAACACACATAGAGTAACCACAACACACATAATGGTGAATGACTTTCATAAATATGAATGTGTGGTTTGTATGAAGTGGAAGTGTGAACTATGTCTTATGGGTTGTTATTTTTCTTTTGCTATGTGTGATGGTATGATGTAGAACCTGCTCAAGAGCATGTTATTGCTTTCCAAGATCAGGACTACCCAGTTCAAGAGCAGCAGGAAGGAGGCAAGTGTCCTTGACCACTTTGATCCTATACTAGGATGTGTAGATAGAATTATTTGCATTGTCAATTGAAAATATGAAACCCATGCTAGGAAGTTTCCATAGAATTGCATTACCTTGTTCCCTTGTAGCTTGGGATTGGGATTTATTTTATCATGTCATTTATTATTATTATGCATATGCTTAGCCATGCTTAGAATGGGATATTTGGGATATATGATCATCAGTTTATTTTACCATACTCTTAAATGAGATATTGTGAGTTATGTAGAGGTAGGGATCAAGGCAAGTTGGATGTTTTGGTTGTGTGCTGGGTGCACGAGACTAGGGTTTGTGTTTAGTACTTGCCTGGATCCTAAGGACCGGTTCATGGAGCATGTAACCTGGCTTTACAGTGCCAACCACATGCTGAGATGGGGCAGCTTAGCCAATTAATTAGGTGTATCCCCGGTGTAGTATGTGTGTGTTGGATGGTGCGGGGAATAGGTGTCAGCTGGAGTACCATATGAACCGCAAGGCCCAAGAGGGGGCCACTGCAGCGGGGTTGGAGCCTCTTGTATGCTGTTAGGGGTGAAACCTCAGTGGGCCCACGCTCGTCGGGAATCCCTTTGTAAAAGCTTCGTAGTGATCTCCTGGCTACACACCTGGGAAGTGTGAATATGGTTCGTAGCCACTGGCATAATGGAGGTTCTTTTAGTCCACCCGGCAACGGGGGATGAAATCACTACATGTGGGTATAGTGGTACAAACTCTGCAGAGTCAAAACTGTCATGACAGCCGTGCTCACGGTCAAGAGCGGCTTGGACTTATTCATGATTAGAGTATGATGGCCTTGGAGGGTGAGAGTGTTAAGCAGGGAGCTTAACATTGGAAATGATGTTATAGTATTTGGTTATGATGAAGGGATGGGAGATTGGAACCATTTCAACTGTGTAGTAATGTAGGTGATTAATAAGCTAAGGTGATAGGTATTAATTGCATAGTGCTTTAACTATGAGTTCAACCTCTCCTTGTTCTAGCCATGCATGATATAACTTTCCCACACATGCTGAGTACCATCGGTACTCAACCTTGCATATTTTGTTGGTTTATATTGCTGCTCAGGTCAAGATAATGAGGTGGTGTATAATAACCAAGACTTTGGACCCGAAGAAGGTTTCTAGGTTCATGGAGACCCCCGGGCAACGCCTGTGACGGAGCCCTCAAGAATAATATTCCGCTGCTAGTTTATTTACTTGTGATGAACTTATTATTGTCCATCGAGACATTTGCTATGTAAGACTTATTTATATTCGACACCTGGCTTGTAATAAATGATGCTTCACTATTTGTCATCACATGTATGAGAAAATGATCCTGGCATACATGTGATATTCACTTGGTTGTTCTTCGGAAAAACCGGGTGTGACATTTCATAACTGAGAAAATGTCCGAAGCATACGGCTGCTGTTCCCACTGAAGACATCGGCGAGCTGCAACCTGATTTGACGTATGATGAATATCCGGTGGCAATTAATGACGAGAGGGCTCGAACCACACGTCGCCGAACGTTGTGGTTCTACAAGATACTCTGGAGTAACCACACCGCCAAAAAAGCGACGTGGGAGAGCGAAGAATTTCTTCGCTCAAACTACCCGGAGTTCATGGCGTCCCAGCACGGGTGAGTTTCTATTACATCGGTGCCTCTTCTTTCATAATCTCAGGACGAGATTCTTTTAGGGGGGGGGATGTAAAAGCCCAAGAAAAGGGACTTGCAAAAGTGATCAATTTCATCACCTCACAACACCACAGCTCATCTTGTTGGTATCTTGTGAACACTTGTGAAGAGTAAGTAACCACCATCAAAAGGGTAATTAGAGGGGAAAGCCCTAACTTCCAAAAGGTGGGATTTTTACACATGAACATGAAAGGTTGAGCTCACCCATAGACCTTAATTAGTCTTGGTAAGGCTCAGGGCAAATTACATGCAAATCCAATACTTATTGAGGCACTTTTGGAGGCATTTGAAAAAGAGGCCAATTTGAATGTAAATTCAAATTGCAGCAACTTTCATCACTTGAATTCAAAAGTGGACTTCATATTCAAACTCATCACATTTTTCTGAGTTAGTCCACCAATTTTCATCCCCATTAGACTTCATCTTGTCGGGAGCTAAATTTGCATTCATTCAAAACTGAGTTTGAATTTCAGTTCAAATGTGAAGCAAATTTAGCCAAACCAATTCCAAATTGAGGAAACCAAATTTAAACTGTAACTTGGTGCTTAAGTCTCTCATTCAATGGAGAGTAGCTAGGATATTTACAGAAGAATTTGGAAAAAAAGGATTAGGGGGAGAGATGGGCCCACAGGTCAGTGGGAGAGCTGATTCACAACCGAGTGCTGCCTGTTTCTCACCGATGTCGATCGAGCGCAGCGCGCCGGCTCCTGCTCCCACGCCCAAGTGAAAAGGACACCGCACAGCCGGACCGTGCCGTGGGAGCACCGGCTACAGCGGTGATAACACGCGCAGTCACGTGAATATCTTCATTGCTCACGTCGCCCTCGTGCTGAACCGAACCGACCGCCGCTCGACTTCAATCGAGAATTCAGCAGAGCCTTCGCGTGCAGCGCCTCTCCTAGTTAAAAACCACACCAGCTGCTTGTTCTATACCTCCTCGGCCCGAACACAGTCGAGTTTTATCCTCCTAAACCTAGCTCGGCAGCTCTTGGCGGTGACTGAGAAAAACAGCCGACACCGGCTCACCGTGGGCAGCTCGGACCAAAGGCTTTCACGGCCGAGCTAGGCCACTCTGAGACGCGCCGGATAGTCACGCTGCTCCTATCCAAGTTGCAGCTCCAACGGTGGACCATCGAGCTTCAATTTGATGTTTTTCTCCCGGCGCATACACTCGGACCTCCCGGTAAGAATCCGTCGAATTCATCCACAATTTTCGTCCTTAATCCACCAAATCATGCACACGCGAGCTAGACTTGCTAGCGGCCGATTTTCCTTCACAGACTTAGCTAGGAACAAACAGGGTACGAGGTATTTCATGTCTTTCTAAGCTCAAATGGCAACCCGACTCTCGGGCGCACGGTGAAAGTATGGTAGCCGTTGTTGCCGCGCTTGCTTGCATCCTTTCCGAGTTTCCCTAGCTGTCAAGGGTGCTCTAAAGCCGATCACTCGAGCCGTTTATGGGCTGGAACCACCGGCCGACGGCGCCGGACCACTTCCGAGGCCGCCACACGTCGCCGGCATGTTTCTGGTTGCTTAGCGCCCCTGCAGACACCACCAAACGGTTCCCCGTGGCTGCAAACCCAGAGGCGGCGAGCCTCAGGCCAAGAGTCGGCCAGAAACGCCGACCCGGCGAGCTCCGGTGAGAGTCCGGCGAGGTAGCAGCGCTGGGGCGGGAATTGACCCGAGGAAGAGAAGCCTTGGGTGGGTCCCGCGTGTCAGCGACAGTTAGTTTAAACATCGGATCGGTTGTGGCCGGGATCTCGCGTGACTACGTGGGAAAATGCAGTGGACTCCGGTGTGGCTTAGCTGCGGTGCTGACACGTAGCCGGGGACCCCACCAGCCGTTTTAAACTTTATTTGAATTTTCAGATTGTGTTCAAACTTCGAATGACAAAACTTCTGCTAGGAAGCTCCAAATTCAGTGAACCAAATTTTGCTGAACTCATATTTTTGAGTACTTTCCAGCAACACAAATTTCAGCTCATGAAACTTAATAGTTTTCCAGAATTAATTCCCTAAAATTTAAACTGTTAGGAATTTTATCTGGAAGATTACTTCATGAAAAATTCTGAAATTTGGCTGGGAGGTTCACTGGAAAATCCTTGAGCACAGTAGAATTTTCAGACCCATCCAAGTTCATTTAGTCCCCCTAAATGGTGTGATTAAGTGAACTGCCCTGAGAAAATAGAAAAATGTACAGAAACATTTTTCAGATTTTCTCAAATCTTGTTTAGGGTATAACTTCATCTAGAAGTCTTCAAATGACATGAAACCAATTCCATTAGAACCATCTCAAATTCTATTTTCCAGAAAGTAATGGTTGAAGCCATGAAAACCCCTGGAAATTCTTAGAGGTTCTAATATTTACCAAATAGGCTTTTATTTGTACAAGGCTAATGAAACTTGGTCAAGGCTCTGGTTAGGAACCTACCAAGCCACCATAAAAATTTCAGAGCCAAAGGGGAGGGCTATCTAGCATTATGGTCTTTACATATTCAAGTTCAAACATTGCATTTAAATTGACATATAGTATATCGTTTACACGTAGTCGCTGAAGGCGAGAAAACTCCGGAAGTGCTCGACTTCCTTCTTCCAGACGAAGCCCTAACCACTGACCAGCAGCAACAAGGCAAGCCCTGGTTTACATTAACCTAATTTCAAAGTTTTGCTTTATGAATACTTAGTATATGGTATGGATGTGCATTAGGTGTAGGATAGATGAAACCCCAATTGCATAACCAGAATTTTCCTATAAGAGTGAGGGTAGTGTCTAAGACCTCGAGTAGATAGGCTATGCTTAATGATTCATAGAACTTCGATACAAGTCGAGTAGTTCGAATCTACTCGCGAGTTAGGCTTGGGACACACGGGATT
This sequence comes from Neostapfia colusana, assembly GCA_030760725.1. Lineage (NCBI taxonomy): Eukaryota > Viridiplantae > Streptophyta > Magnoliopsida > Poales > Poaceae > Neostapfia > Neostapfia colusana. The sequence goes on along the minus strand of JASWHV010000010.1, from coordinate 14,699,826 downwards.
GGTTCGAGTGATGTGAGATCACTTTAGTAAGGAAAATGAGACTAGGCAGGAGCTAGGGAGCAGCAAGCGGAAGTATTGTGTGCGCCGCCCTGTCCGTGTCGATTGAGGACTGATCCGTGTGCAGCCCACGTGGATCAAGTTTGAACGTACCGAAGACATATCGGCTATATGGGCCCCGGTAAATCGATGTATCCTAAACCTCCGGGCATCGAGGCATAACGCACTGATTTATAGGTGTAGGCTGAAGGCAGCAAGGTGGAAATCTGCTAACGGGCATAGAGAGAGAAGCTCCGTGTAGGGAACCTCCTGCTCGTTTCGCTGCGACCGGTTTGACGTTTGGGCTGTTGGGTGAATGGTTGTCCCTTACGACATCGAGTGAGCATGCTGTGCAGCTCCACGGGTGGGCGTACGAGACGTGCTCTTCGAGTATCCCTGCAGGTGTATATCGAGTCGATTCGCCGTCCCTCGTGGTGAAGAGTACCACTTGGTCACTGAGTCATGACGTAGGCTAATATATGAAATGTGATGATTCAATATTGCTGTTATGATATAAATGTATTGCTACATGTGTGCCACCAAATATTGCTCACAAAATTTCAGATTCATAAACTGTTAACTTGTGGCTAAAAGAGGAACTAAGGATGAACTTGTAGGCGTGTCCGTTTGCTAAAATTCTACTGTCCCATGTTCATTGTACACCACATGTAGAGTTTCATGCCTAGGTGAGTCGGTTAAGTCTTGTTGAGCCATCGTGCTCACGGTTGCTGCTATAAGTGTTTTTTTCAGGTGAGGAGCATCCCACGGACTCGAGTTACGAGTGCACCGGCGAGGGCTACCCTCCGTCGAGGACCACGGCTGAGTGAGAGCCGTACACGCCGCGCTGAGCTGAGGAGTGCAGCTAGTGTGGGTTGCCCTAGGGCTGGGCAACCGACTTTTGCTAGGTAGCCGGGCATGAGTTGTACAAACTTAGTTTCTGCTGCTGTAATAATGACATTAGTTTGTAACTGAAGTGAGTACTACTTTGTACATTTCAGTTGGTTTTTATGTAATATAAAGTTTCCTTATGATGTGTTCTGTCGGGTGTCGCATCGTGCAGCATCACCCTCTGTGATCCTGGATGAGCGGATTCCGGTCCGCCACACTTAAGCTATCAACTACTATTCAGCTATGGGATATTGAAGAACTGAAACCGGATGTCACATATCGGGAGGAACCTGTTCAGATCATTGATGAGAAGGCCCGAACCACACGCAACGGTACGTTGTGGTTCTACAAAGTTTTATGGAGTAATCACTTCGTAGATGAAGCGACATGGTAGAGCGAAGGATTTCTTCGCGCTAAGTACCCTGACTTTCACGTCGCATATACGGTAATTTTCCACCGCCCTCTCTCTCAGTTTCACCTTATAATCTCAGGACGAGATTCTTTTAAGGGGGGAATGTAAGGGCCTATGTTTTTGGCACATATTCAAAGTGTTCATCACCTAACACACACTTCATTTCAGGAAACTTTGTGAACACATTTGAAGAGCAAGTAAACACCATCAACATGGTCATTAGGGAATAAACTCGCAAAATGCAAAAGTGGCATTTCCCACATGCATCATATAGGGGCTGGGCGTATGAAAAACTCCTACACCTTGCTAGGAGTGCTCATGCCAAATTTCACCCAAATCCAAATCCTTTTTGAGGTCTTTTTGGGTATAACTAGGAAGAGGGTAATTTGAACTCAAATTCAAACTACTTCCATCCCATAAGTTCAAAAGTGGGAGGCATATTCTTACTCAGCACATTTTTGTGTGCTCACACACCAATTTTAACTCCATTTGGAGTTGATATTGACATGATCTAAGTTTAGTAAATTCAAACTCAATTTGAATTTCAAACTGCGTATGTGCCGAAATTATATTCAAACACTCCCCAATTTGAATTCTATCCAATTCAAATGGCCAGAGGGTAGATAATTCAAATGACCAAGGTTATTTGGGTCTCTACTGTTTAGAGCAGTATGGAAAATTCAATTTCAGAGGTTAAAACCGGAGTGGGACCCACATGTCAGCCTCACTAGCGTTTTAACCGACTCAAATCACTGAGGCTTGGTTCTTGCGCGCGCCCATGCGAGCGCCACGGCGATGCACGACCACGGCCACCTCCTGGTCGCCGATCAGAGCCACGAACCGACGTATTCAGCTATTTAGCTGCGAGCTGCCGACGGCAGCAGCCCGTTTTCGCGTCGCCTCAACATTTCTGGCGCTGAGAAACCCGAGCCGATAGCCGCACAGCTCCACCTCACCAACTCACCATCGACCGACCAAAGAAACCCCTTCCACCGCAGGCTGAGGTCACAAACGGCACCGCCGTACATTGCTCAACGTGCTACAGCCCTCAGCTGCTCGTGAGCAACTTCGGTTGAGCTTGTCCGAGCCGATCATCCATCGCTCTGTCAAACCGAGAGCTCCTCCGACTCGACGCCGTCGCCCAAGCAGCTCTAAGCTTCTCCAGCGCGACGAACGTGTCTCTGAGGTTAGCGTCGAAGTCTAGTAGCTCTCCCCGAACTCCCTAGATCCCTTTTAGCGCCGGTTAGCAGGAATTTTAATTTTCCCGATGATCACCGTATAGAACACCGAGAACCAAAACTCAAAATTCGTCTCGATCATTTGAACACTGGTAATCCTAGTCGAGCTGAAGCTAGAGTAGCACCTCACAGTAACCTCAGCCAAATCCTAGCAGTGATGATCAACCCAGTGAGTAGAGCACCTGAGTTTGCCCACCGCCGGTGAAAACGGCTCGGGTCGCCGGTGAAGTCTACTTTCCCGGTGATCTCCGACCAAGAGGAGGGCAGGGTTGGCTTCCCCGTGCCCCAGTGGTGCTTTGCGACCCATTGATTGATCGTGTTCACCGCGGAGATGAGCTAGCACCGTCGGACCCGAGTTCATCTTCCGCCTCCACCGTCGCCGACTAGGTTTCCGGCGATGTCGAGGTCCGAGAAGTTGCCCGGCGTGTGCGCCGTGCTCCAAGGATCACGTAGGAAGAAACCGTGTCGAAAATTAGGCAGTAACGGCAGAGAAAGAACCACACCACTGTCGCTGGGCGTCGCGCGCTCGGGCGCTGGCGGGAGGTAGACGAAGACACTGTGCATGGGACCCACGTGCAGTGTTTTAAACATTTCCCCGATTTTCAGTTTTAGCTCAAACTTCAAACCCACATAACTTTGGCTAGGAAACTCCAAATCGAGTGAACCAAATTTTGTTGATTCAGCTCTCTGAGTACTTTCCAACAAATCAAGTTTCACTCTATAGAAATCCATATTTCTCCAGAATTAATTCATCAACATTTAGAATGTTTAGAATTTTAAATGGAGGACCCTTTGGAGGAAAACTATGAAATTTTGCTAGGATGTTCACCAAAATATCCCTGAGCTACCATAAAAATTTCAGATCAATATGAGCTCATTTGATCCACCTAATGGTGTGATTAATAAAACTGTTCCAGAGAAAATGAAAAATATCCAGAAACATTTTTTCAGAAATTCTCTGAAATTGTTTAGCTCACATATTTAGCTAGGAACTTTCAAATTAAGTGAAAAAAATTCCATTAGAACCCTCTGAAAACTTAGTTTTCAGAAAGTCATGGCCTTCTCCATGAAAATCCTTAGAACACCCTAGGAGCTACAATTAAGGCCAAGTACATAATTATTTGTCACACCCGGTTTTTCCGAAGAACAACCAAGTGAATATCACATGTATGCCAGGATCATATTCTCATACATGTGATGACAAATAGTGAAGCATCATTTATTACAAGCCAGGTGTCGAATATAAATAAGTCTTACATAGCAAATGTCTCGATGGACAATAATAAGTTCATAACAAGTAAATAAACTAGCAGCGGAATATTATTCTTGAGGGCTCCGTCACAGGCGTTGCCCGGGGGTCTCCATGAACCTAGAAACCTTCTTCGGGTCCAAAGTCTTGATCATTATACACCACCTCATTATCTTGACCTGAGCAGCAATATAAACCAACAAATATGCAAGGTTGAGTACCAATGGTACTCAGCAAGTGTGGGAAAATTATGTCATGCATGGCTAGAACAAGGGGAGGTTGAACTCATGGTTAAAGCACTACGCAATTAATACCTATCACCTTAGCTTATTAAGCACCTACATTACTACACAGGTGAAATGGTCCCAATCTCCCATCCCATCATCATAATCAAATAACCATAACATTATTTCCAATGTTAAGCTCCCTGCTTAACATCCACAACTTCCAAAACCATCAATTCTCTAATCATGAATAAGTCCAAGCCGCTCTTGACCGTGAGCACGGCTGTCATGCCAGTTTTGACTCTGCAGAGTTTGTACCACTGTACCCACATGTAGTGATTTCGTCCCCCGTTGCCGGGTGGACTAAAAGAACCTCCATTATGCCAGTGGCTACGGACCACATTCACACTTCCCAGGTGTGTAGCCAGGAGATCACTACGAAGCCTTTACAAAGGGATTCCCGACGAGCATGGGCCCACTGAGGTTTCACCCCCAACAGCATACAAGAGGCTCCAACCCCGCTGCAGTGGCCCCCTCTTGAGCCTTGCGGTTCATATGGTAGTCCAGCTGACACCTATTCCCCGCACCATCCAACACACCCATACTACGCCGGGGATACACCTAATTAATTGGCCAAGCTGCCCCATCTCAGCATGTGGTTGGCACGGTAAATCCAGGTTACATGCTCCATGAACCGGTCCTTAGGATCCAGGCAAGTACTAATGACAAACCCGAGTCTCGTGCACCCAGCACACAACCAAAACATCCAACTTGCCTTGATCCCTACCTCTACATAACTCACAATATCTCATTCAAGAGTATGGTAAAATAAATTGATGATCTCATATCCCAAATATCCCATTCTAAGCATGGCTAAGCATATGCATAATAATAAATGACATGATAAAATAAAACCCAACCCAGGCTACAAGGAAACAAGATATTGTAATTCTAGGGAAACTTCCTAACATGGGTTTCATATTTCAATTGACAATGCAAATAGTTCTAACTACACATCCTAGTATAGGATCAAAGTGGTCAAGGACACTTGCCTCCTTCCTGCTGCTCTTGAAATGGGTAGTCCTGATCTTGGAAAGGAATAACTTGCTCTTGAGCAGGTTCTACATCATACCATCACACATAGCAAAAGAAAAACAACAATCCATAAGACATAGTTCACACTTCCACTTCATACAAACCACACATTCACATTTATGAAAGTCATTCACCATTATATGTGTTGTGGTTACTCTATGTGTGTTGATTTGTGGCTTGCATGCACTTTTAATCATATGTATATGATTCCTACTTTTGTGTTCACATTTATACTTACATACTATATATATGAGTTTCCAATTTAAATATATTCCTTATATTCAATACTACACCTTTTTGCTACCAAGTATGCATGAAAGGTATTTTCCTTCTCCATATATGTATTCATAATTTCTACCAACCCTAGACTGAATTCTTTGGATTTTAGAACTCCATTTATCATTTACTATTTGCTATATTTTCAGATTTATTTCCTATGCCTAAATGTGAACTTTATTATAAAAATAACAAGACACATCATCTAAACAGAATAGGTTCTGATCTAAAATATTTGCTAATATATTTTTGACCTTTTCCTCTGATGTAAACTATTTTACAATTATTTTCCCTATTTTCTAGAACTATTCTTTACTTAAAAATGTGTCCCTAAATGTGAATAATAAATTGAACAGATTCACTTCAGCCCAAAATATGTTTTTATCTCACTCCAAAGTTTTCTAAATACTGAGAAAGTTTTTAATTTAATTTTGACAATATGTTTGTCCCACTTTTTAAATTTTAAACACTAGCCACATATTCAATTTCCCAAATTAGATATTAAACAGGGCTAAAAAGGTAAACTCACCCCACTACAGGGTCTATACTATTATTTTAAAAATTCTCAGGGGTCTAGCTACTCATAACAGAGGAGTTTTTCCTAATTTTTATTAAGTCCAGGGGCTAAAACTGATTTTTAAATGAATTTACATGATTTTCTGAAGTTCCAGGGGCTAGATCAGAAGTTTCCGGGGCTAGCTCTTATTTCCCGAGGACCCCAGGGGGTAGCTCGTAAGATTTCCAGTCTTTATAACGCGGGGCTGACGTGGACCGTCCGATTTTAAACCGACGGCTGAGATTATAACATCGAACCGGTACGCGGGGATTTAAACTCTACCGTGCGATTTAAAATAAACGGCGCACAAGCGGCCACGTCGCTCTGATCGAACGCGGGTGGCGCTGCCGGCGGCGCACGGCGGCGGGAAGCGGCGATCTCGCCGGAGACTTTCGGTTCTTCGAGAATTATTCCTAGAACTGTGATTTTATGGCATAGATCGGTGGAGGGGAGGTCGGGGATCTCACCTCGGGGGTTTTCTTGAGCTCGGAGGTCCTGGAAGGTGATTGGCGACGAGGTCCGAGGTGAATTCACGGCGAGGCTCGTCGGCGCTGTGTTTACACCGCAAGTCACCGAGTTTTCTGCACCTGCAAGGTTCCCCGGAGGCGGTGGATCAAGACCAGCGAGTTAGATCGGAATTTCCGAGCTTAGATCGGCCAGAATTCGCCGGCGAAGTCTCGGTCCTCACCGGAGGAAAATCGGCGGATCGCGTGGGAAAAACAGAACGAGGCCGGGATTTTTATAGACGGGGGAGGGCGGCTGGGTGGTTTAGATCGAGTTTGCGTCGCCCCCGAACAGAATTCGGCTGGAATACGCGAGAATTCCCGATCGGTTTCGATTTGGGTGAGAGAGTCCGGCGCTGGGTCGAGGTAGACGATGAACTGGTGGGCCCCGCCTGTCAGTGGAAGGAAGCGGCGCGCGTGGCTGCAGGCTGGCGCGGGCGCTGGTTGGGCCGGCTGGTGGGTTGCGGCCCACTTTCCGGTTTTTTTCTGTTTTCTCTTTTTCTTTTTCTATTTCTTTTCTGATTTGAGTTTAATTTGAATTCCAGTTTGAATTTGAATTTTTGCAAAAATGTAACACGTCCAAAAATTTTTAAATTCCCCTATTAACATGATTTAGGGTCTTAACAAAATTTTGGGGTGTTACATTATTTGTGGAGAGCTCAAATGAGCATTGCTGCAAATGAAACTTGGCCAAGTCCCCGTTTAGGTTGTATCCAAACCACAGTAAAAATTTCAATGTTTATATTTATCATATGTAGTCGCTAAGGTTGAGGAGGAACCCGAAGTCTTAAACTTCATCACTCCAGAAGAACAGCTAGCCTACGACCAAGAGCAGCAAGCCAAGCTCTGGTTTGCATTAACCGTTTTTACAAATTTTTACTGTTTTGAGAACTTACTTTGAGGTCCCACTTAATTCTTGCATTAGAGTGTTGTTTGAAACCTAAATGCATAGCCAAGAAAACCCTGGGTTGGGATTAGGTTTTAAAATCTCGTTAGCTACTGCAATGCTAAGATAGTGTAGGATTCGGTACAAGTCGAGTAGTTGGAACTACTCGCGAGAATAGGCTAGATGCACATTGCTCGGGTAAAGATAGCAAATGAAACACATGGCAATAAAAATGACACCGAGCGGAGAGTAAGGGCAGCTGGACTTTGGGGCCTGGGTACCATAGCTCCGCTTGTGTCGATTGAGGACCGAGCCGTGTGCGGGCCTGTTGAACGGGACACTTTGCCAACAACTGTCTTGAGAGGCAAGGTGGTGGAGTGGCACCATAGTTTCCGGGGAGGAATCAGCCCCAGAACCCCATTAATGCGCGGCGGGCAAATCCTGAACCCGGCACCGTCCACCAACTCGCCATAGAGGACGTGTCGAAGGGAGAGCCAATCCTTGCGGGTATGTTCCAACTCCACCAGCATCCAGCCATAGTGTTATTTGATTCAGGCGCCACGCATAGTTTCATTAGCCAAGCTTTTATTGCTAAATACAGCTTGCAAATACTACCACCGAAAGTCCTTACTTGATTTGTTCACCGGGTGGGAAAATTTCAGCAAGCATGATGGTTCCACAAGCGCCATTATGCTTAGGGTTAGAGTATACTGTAACACACTCAAATTCATTACCATGCATTGCATACATTTTTCATGTAGAGAAGCAATGTAAAAGAAGTACAAATGGAGAAAGAACCCTAGAAATGGAGAAGGAACTATAAAAATGGAGAAAGAACCATTGAAATGGAGAAAAAAACTATAGAAATGGAGAAAGAACCATAGAAATGGAGAAAAGAACCATAGAAATGGAGAATGGGACATAGAAATGGAGAGGGGAATGTAGAAATGGAGAATAGGACGTAGAAATGGAGAAGGGAATGTAGAAATGGAGAATGGGACATAGAATGGAGAGGGGAATGTAGAAATGCAACAAGGGACATAGAAATGGTGAGGAATGAAAAAAGGCCGCTGAAATGAGCCATTACGACATTTCCCCAAATTTTCCCCAAAATTTCTAAATTCCCCAATAACACAAAAGGGGAATTTTCCCACATTTGGGGGGGGGGGGAATTTCCCCAAATTGGCCGCACCAATTAAGGGGGAGACCCCTTGGCCGCAGACCTTAAGGAGGGAAACCCTATTCCCCACCATTAGGACTCTTTGGTTAAGTCCCCCACCTCTAGTACTCTTTGGTTAAATCCCCCACCATTAGGACTCCTTGTTTCAACCTTTAGGACTCATTGGTTGCGTCCCATCTTAATAGGACTCTTTGTTTCCACCCCAGGACTCTTTGGTTGAGTCCCATCTTGCTAGGACTCTTTGTTTCCACCCCTAGGACTCTTTTTCCCCCTTATAAATATAACCCCAACCCCCTGGCCGCACCCCTCTCTTATTTGGTCGTCCCCCCTGCTGTCAAGCCCCCTTCCTTGCTGCCAAGTCGCCAAGTTCCCCCCTTGCCATAATTTGGCCGCCGTCGAGCCCCCGTCACGCCTCGCGGTTGCCGGAGAAGAAGCCCGACGATCTGTCCTGCCCTAATCTTCCATAGAAAAATTCCCCGCTGCTGCTATTGCTAGGAGGAAGGCCCTGCCACCAAAAGGAAGTGAGGTAGGTCTTCATTACCCATCTTATGACGTCGCCGCTGTTTCTACGCATCCGTTTTCTACGGCCCCTTCGAGCAGAAACTATTACGTATGGACAGATTGTGTTTTGATCGATTTTTGACGGTGGAATTGATCTAGATCTTGTGTCAAGATCATAACCACGTCCACACTTGATCCCTACACCCTTGTCCATCATAAAATCCCATGAAAGCCCATTAAAACATGCAAGAACACGTACAAACTGGTTTAATCAAACAACACCGTAGGATTTGCATCCATCTACTCCACTGCATCTTCAGTAAAGTTTGTGCATGATGATTGATTGCTGTGAATTTTGTATGTGTGTGATCGTGAGTAGAAGAACAAGCTCAAGAAGCCATCTATGAGGAACTACAGCACCAAGACATCGAGACGCTTGAACCACAAGAACCACGGGAGCAAGGTAAGTTCCCCTTGACCATATTGATCCCATGTTTTGAAACTGTTTTGTTTGTGAAAACTCATATGCTCGAGTTAATTTGATGGGACACCCTTTTATAGGAGTTTACTAGTTTTGTTAACCATCCTTGTCGCTGGGAAAATTGATGAGTCGGGTATGGTGGTTTTCCTTTTTGCTTCCCTAATTCACAGGATATGGGAAGCTGAAATAAAACATGTCTAGCTACTGCACTCATATGAGTAATGATGATGACATCTTGATGATGTTAATGGGCATGGAATCGGGGAGATCTAGGAAAGTTTGGTTCGTGGATGTTAATGGATGATATGGTGATACTTGCTGTAGATCTAAGGACCGGTTCATGCTAGAATATGCCAGGAAAACAGTGCCACCACAAGGCCACATATGGGTGTGGCTTAGCTGATTAATTAGGTGTGTTGCTAGCTTTTTATGGACCGTGGATGGCGCGGGGAATGGGAGTCGAGGAGGACTGCCCTGGGAACTGCATTGCACAAGAGGGGGCCCGTGGGTGGGAGAATGGTTATTCAAGCCTGCCGGTGAAACCTCAGTGAGTCCATACATCTAGTAGCCCCTTTGTAAAGGCTATTTTGTGATCTCTTGGCCATACACCGATGGTTGCACTGGTATAATGGAGGTTCTGCAGTCGCCGACGGGTGACAAAATCACAAACTTGTGGGTAAAGTGGTGCCACCTCTGCAGAGTGTAAAACTATCATGATAGCCATGCTTCCGGTCACAAGCACCTGGCCAACTTCCATGATTAGAGGGAAAACTTGCGTTGGTTATTCGGTATGGTTATGGTTATGGTCATTGGGATTGGTTTTGGGACTGTTTTGAGTCATGACAATAAGTTTGGTTTTGGCTTTGTGAATATGAGATGGTTATGAATGTTTATGAGCATGAGATGAACTTGAGAAAGATTAATGGCTGGATGAGACTTGATAAATGGTAAATTATGATGAAAGAGTGTTGCTCTTTTACTTAGATATATTGGGGTTAAATTCATCTAGACTTAGTTGCTGTTTTTATCATGTTTGTGAAATAAAAGTTGCTTGCTGCAATGAGCCTTTTTATTTCACACCTTGTTGTAAGCTACATGTCATACTTTCCCGCACTTGCTGAGTACGACATGTACTCATCCTTGCATTACCATATAAACATCAGCTACAAGACATGAGTACTTCGAGGACCACGTGGAGTACTAGGCGTGCGAACTACCGTCAACATGCCTGTGGAGATGAAGATTGGAGCCTGCTGTTTTAGTCACTTTCCGCTGCCGTTTAGAGTCTTCCACTGCAAGAATAAGTTAGAGATTTATGAGTGAGGCATTGAGTCATTGTAATAAAGTACATAAACACTATTTATTCGTGGTTATATTCTGAATTCAGTTTGTGGATTACATGTGTATGTGTGATGAACATCCTGGGCACACATATGCATTCACTTGGTTCTATTTTCGGGACCGGGTGTCACAGATTGGTACCAGAGCCACGTTGACCGTAGGACGCAAGCCTAGGTAGAATGGACACTCTAAAACACATAGGAACACCCCTCTAAACTGTTATTTTAGAAAATTGCTTGCTGCTTCACTTTACTTGCAAAATCAGCCACCGCAAAGTGCTATTTTCAGCCCCTCTTTTCTCTTCTTTTGGACAGCAACACTTTTGCTTTCTTGCTTCATAGCTTCTGATGTTTTGGAGTTATTTCCTTCTTCTCTAAAAGTTTCTCATGTCTTATTTAAAGATACCGGTGATTAGGAGCACAGCACGCATAAGGACTCGTCCACCACCACGTGGGAGTGCACTTAACCCCATTAGATATCCGATGGACCATATTGGAAGGTGGTGAAGATGGAACCTCATGATGAAGATGAAGTCAATAGCTCTATGCATGAGGAAGAGGATCCGGAAGAGGTGGAACCATTCGAAGTTGACATGGAGGATGATCCACAAGAACGGCATTGGTACACACCTTAGGAGGAGTTTCACGCGGGCTTACACCCCGTGGAGCCTCATGAAGCTATGTCGGGAGGAGATGAATCCGAAGAGGAGCCAACCCTTGCTGAGGACAATAATGAAGGTGATGAACGGGCAAACCATTCAGTTCAAGAATTCTGGTCCGACGGAATAGAAGGAGGACACATATCCAAGGAGCTTAAAGAGTTTCTGGATTGCTGCAGCTTATACCTAGAGTATCTCCTCAAGATAGTCCCTCATCTCGGACATGAAGAGTGGAAGGCTGAAGTAACCATCCTATCTAACGGTAGGGTTGTCACTCGGCACTTTGCACCCACATGGAGAGCTACAAGGGCAGAAGCTATCGATGATGTTGCATGGGATGCACTCATCGGACTGTGCTACGCCTTCCGTGAGCAGCTTGAGAACACTACTTTTGGGCTGCACCCGTATCGGAAGAGTGGTACAAGGGAGATCATTGGACCCCATGGAGGAGCTCTTTCCAACCCTCAAGCTGCAGATAAGTCTCAGAAGTTGCTCATGGAGTTAGGAAACCGCTATGAAAGCGCACAAGAAGAGATCCGTTACCTCCACAAGAAGCTGTATTTGCTGGAAAAACAGGAGGAGACTCGTGCCAACGCGGGAGCAAATGGAGCACCAGCATCATCTATCCCTGCGTGGACTGCCGACTCACCATGGCGTGCGCCCATGTATGGACCACCCCCATCACACAGCGAGAACAGCACCGGTTCTCATGATTAAGTTTAGGTTTCCATTGAATAAAGCTGTAATAGGAACGTTTAGATCGTAGTAACTTGAATAAGAGTGCTGTTCTGATTTTTTGTGATGATTGCTTGGTTTATGTGCTTGGTGTGAGTTGTGGGACGCTTCGGCGATTGTCCACATCCACACATAGTAGAGAGATGTGAGATGCTTTGGCACTTGTTCACATCCTCATATAGGCTGATATTAATAAAAGAAGTTGCTTAATTCATACACCTTGATGCATATAGTTGGGAAATCGCTTATTTCAATTCTAAATTCTATTCCGAGAGTAAGCCTTAAAATAAGGGGGGTAGACTTTCTAGACAACCTTATCATCTTGAATTTTTAAGGGATTGACACTCGGAATGGATTGGTTAAGCAAGCACAACGGAGTGATTCAATGTGCTGAGAGGAGTGTGCAGTTGACAAATGAGCACGGTACTCATATCAAGTTCGAGTCAGCCCAACCGGCAACTGAGAAGGCAGCGCTGAACCACGTCAAAGAAGCAACATTGCAAAGCATTCCAGTGGTCCAAGAATTTCCAGATGTGTTCCCGGAAGAACTTCCAGGTATGCCACCTGACGGGGACATTGAATTTGCCATTGATTTAGTACCTGGAACTGCACCTATAGCAAAAAGGCCGTATAGGATGCCCGCTAATGAACTAGTGGAGCTCAAGAAGCAAATTCAGGAGCAGCTAGAAAAGGGTTTTATATGCCCAAGCTCGTCACCATGGGGAGCCCCCGTGCTCTTCGTAGACAAGAAGGATGGGACCCAAAGGATGTGTGTGGAGTATAGGTCTCTCAATGAGGTGACGATCAAAAATAAATACCCGCTGCCCCGTATAGAGGACCTGTTCGACCAAATTAAAGGTGCCCGAATTTCCTCCAAGATTGATCTTCGGTCGGGATATTTCCAGCTGAAGATTAAGCCCTCCGATATACCCAAGACTGCATTTCAAACACGGTATGGTACGCATGAGTATACCGTTAAGTCTTTTGGGTTAACGAATGCACCGGCATACTTTATGTACCTCATGAATAAGATCTTCATGAAGTACATGGACAAGTTCGTCATGGTTTTCATCGATGATATCATGGTGTATTGGAAAAGAGAGGAAGAACATGAAGAACACTTGAGGTTAACGTTGTAGAAACTGCGAGAGCATCAATTGTATGCTAAGTTCAGCAAGTGTCAATTTTGGCTAAAGGAGATATCGTTCCTAGGCCACATCATATCCGAAGGAGGAGTGTCTGTTGATCCCGGAAAAGTGAGAGATGTTTTGAAGTGGAACCAACCGCAGAATGTGAGGGATATTCAGAGTTTCCTTGGGATGGTTGGATATTACCGCCGGTTGATCAAGGATTTCTCCAAAATAGTGAAGACTATGACTGAATTACTCATGAAAGGGAAACCATTTCAGTGGACACAAGCATGTCAAGACAGCTTTGAGGAGCTAAAGAAGAGATTAACAACAGCGCCAGTTTTGGTATTGCCGGACGTAAGCAAGAGTTTTGATATATATATTGTGACGCATCAAGACAAGAGCTTGGATGTGTGCTTATGCAAGGAGGACAAGTGGTTTCCTATTCATCGAGGCAATCAAAGAAACATGAGCTGAATTACCCCACTCATGACTTGGAACTTGCAGCCGTGGTACATGCCTTGAAGATGTGGAGGCATTACATCCTTGGTCACCGATGTGAGATCTATACGGATCAGAAAAGCCTCAAGTGCATGTTGACACAAACAGATCTGAATTTGAGGCCACGTCAATGGTTGGAACTCACGAAGGATTATGATGTTTGAATCAACTATCACCCTGGAAAGGCCAATGTAGTAGCTGATGTGTTGAGCCGAAAAGGAGCATTTCACCAACTCACGGTTCAGGAGCTGCCACCCGAGCTGCGCAAGGAGTTCGAACGGTTACATCTCGGGTTCTTGGACGAGATGGAGGTGATAGAACTGAACTCCTCGCTAGGACAAGAGATATGAGATGGCCAAGCAACGGATGAGGAAATCAAGGAAATCAAGGAAAGAATCCGACAAGGCATAGAAAAGGATTTCAAGGAAGACGAGAAAGGCACCCTTTGGTTAGGCAAAAGGATTTATGTGCCTAACGTGAAGCACATCCGTGACACGATATTAAAGGAGGCACATGACTTACCTTATTCCATACATCCCGGCTGTACAAAGATGTACAAGGATCTAAAAACTTGCTATTGGTGGGATGGTATGAAAAGGGACATAGCTGAATATGTTGTCTTATGCGATACATGCCAACGGGTGAAGGCTGAACATCAAAGACCCACTGGACTGTTGCAGCCATTGAAAGTACCCGAGTGGAAGTGAGAAGACATCAGCAAGGATTTCATCGATGGATTGCCACGTACTCAATCGGGTTACGACTCTATTTGGGTTATCGTGGACCGATTGACGAAAACAGCCCATTTCCGTCCTGTTAGAACCAAGTACAGCGTTGCACAACTAGCGGAGCTGTATATGGAGCAAATCGTGTGTCGCCATGGTGTTCCGAAGAGGATATTTTCAGATCAGGGTTCTCAATTTACCTCTAGGTTCTGGAAGAAGCAGCATGAAGCCATGGGTACACGACTGAATTTCAGCTCCGCTTATCACCCGCAAACCCACGGGCAAACTGAGAGGACAAATCAAATTTTGGAAGACATGTTGAGAGCTTGCGCCTTGAAACATGGGCGTAGTTGGGATAGGAGCTTGCCGTATGCTGAATTCTCATACAACAACAGCTACCAAGCCAGCTTGAAAATGTAACCATTCAAAGCATTGTATGGTAGACGTGTAGAACACCACTGTTCTGGAATGAGACCGGAGAAAGCCAAGTGTTTAGACCCGAAGTGCTGCAAGACGCCGAAAAAAAGTCCAAACGATCCGAGAAAACTTGAAGGCCGCTCAGTCATGACAAAAGGGTTATGCGGATAATAGGCGAAGAAGATTGACCTTCGAAGTGTGAGACTTTGTGTATCTTAAAGTATCGCCTATCCGAGGCCAACGACATTTCAACGTCAAAGAAAAGTTAGCACCTCGCTATATCAGGCCATTCAAGATTTTGGGCAAGCGAGGAGAAGTAGCCTATCAACTAGAGCTGCCAAAGCACCTCTCTGACGTGCACAACGTGTTTCACGTATCCCAACTCAAGAAGTGCTTGAGAGTACCGGAAGAACAAGCACCGATGTATGAGCTCGAACTTCAAGAGGATCTGACCTACGCGGAACACCCTGTCAAAATTTTGGATGTGAAGGAAAGGGTCACGAGGAACAAAGTGATCCGTTGGTGCAAGGTACAATGGAGCCATCACACGGAAGCCGAAACCACATGGGAGCGTGAGGAAGTTCTCAAGGCAGAATTCCCTCATCTATTCTCCACTCTATCGAATCTCGAGGACGAGATTCAGTTTAAGGGGGGTAGGTTTCTAACACCCTCAAATTCATTACCATGCATTGCATAAATTTTTCATGTAGAGAAGCAATGTAAAAGAAGTAGAAATGGAGAAAGAACCATAGAAATGGAGAAAAGAACCATTGAAATGGAGAAAGAACCATAGAAATGGAGAAAAGAACAATAGAAATGGAGAATGGGACATAGAAATGGAGAGGGGGATGTAGAAATGGAGAATGGGACATAGAAATGGAGAGGGGAATGTAGAAATGGAGAATGGTACATAGAAATGGAGAGTGGAATGTAGAAATGGAACAAGGGACATAGAAATGGTGAGGAATGGAAAAAGATAGCTGTAATGAGCCATTCCCAAATTTCCCCAAACTTTCTCCAAAATTTTCAAATTCCCCAATTCCACAAAAGGGGAATTTTCCCCACATTTGGTGGGAATTTTCCCCAAATTGGCCACACCAATTAAGGGGGAGACCCCTTGGCCGCAGCCCTTAAGGGGGGAAACCCTATTTCCCACCTTTAGGACTCCTTGGTTAAGTCCCCCACCTCTAGGACTCTTTTGTTAAATCCCCACCATTAGGACTCTTTGTTTCCACCTTTAGGACTCATTGGTTGAGTCCCATCTTACTAGGACTCTTTGTTTCCACCGCTAGGACTCTTTGGTTCAGTGCCATCTTGCTAGGACTCTTTGTTTCCACCCCTAGGACTCTTTTCCCCCTTATAAATATAACCCCCACCCCCTGGCCGCACCCCTCTCTTATTTGGTCGTCCCCCCCTGCTGCCAAGCCCCCTTTCTTGCTGCCAAGTCGTCAAGTCCCCCCCCCTTGCCAGAATTTGGCCGCCGTCGAGCCCCGTCACGCCTCGCTGTCGCCGGAGAAGAAGCCCGACGATCTGTCCTGCCCTAATCTTCCATAGAAAAATTCCCTGCTGCTACTATTGCCAGGAGGAAGGCCCTGCCACCAAAAGGATGTGAGGTAGGCCTCCATTACCCATCTTACGACGTCGCCGCTGTTTCTACGCATCTGTTTTCTTCGCCCCCTTCGAGCAGAAACTTTACGTGTGGACAGATCATGTTTTGATCAATTTTTGACGGTGGAATTGATCTAGATCTTGTGTCAAGATCATCACCATGTCCACACTTGATCCCTACACCCTTGTTCATCATAAAACCCCATGAAAGCCCATTAAAACATGCAGGAACACGTACAAACTTGTTTAATCAAACAGCACCATAGGATTTGCATCCATCTACTCCATTGCATCTTGAGTAAAGTTAGTGCATGATGATTGATTGCTGTGAATTTTGTATGTGCGTGATCGTGAGTAGAAGAACAAGCTCAAGAAGCCATCTACGAGGAACTACAGCACCAAGACTTCGAGACGCTTGAACCACAAGAACCACGGGAGCAAGGCAAGTGCCCCTTTACTATATTGATCCCATGTTTTGAAACTGTTTTGTTTGCGAAAACTCATATGCTCGAGTCATTTGATGGGACACCCTTTTATAGGAGTTTACTAGTTTTGTTAACCATCCTTGTCGTCGGGGAAGTTGATGAGTCGGGTATGGTGGTTTTCCTTTTTGCTTCGCTTAATTCACGGGATACGGGAAGCTGAAATAAAACATGTCCAGCTACTGCACTCATATGAATAATGATGATGAGATCTTCATGATGTTAATGGGCATCGAATCAGGGAGATCTAGGCAAGCTTGGTTTGTGGATGTTGCTGGATGAGATGGTGGTACTTGCCATAGATCTAAGGACCGGTTCATGTGAGAATATGCCAGGAAAACAATGCCACCACAAGGCCAAGTATGGGTGCGGCTTAGCTGATTAATTAGGTGTGGTGCTAGCTTGTTATGGACAGTGGATGGCGCGGGGAATGGGAGTCGAGGAGGACTGCCCTAGGAACTGCATTGCACAAGAGGGGGCCCGTGGGTGGGAGAATGGTGATTCGAGCCTGCCGGTGAAACCTTAGTGAGCCCATACATCTAGTAGCCCCTTTGTAAAGGCTATTTTGTTATCTCTTGGGCATTCACCGACGGTTGTGTACTGGTAAAATGGAGGTTCTGCAGTCGCCGACGGGTGACGAAATCACGAACTTGTGGGTAAAGTGGCGCCACCTATGGAGTAAAACTACCATGATAGCCAAGCTTCCGGTCACAAGCACCTGGCCAACTTCCATGATTAGAGGGAAAACTTGAGATGGTCATTCGTTATGGTCATTGGGATTGGTTTTGGGACTGTTTTGAGTCATGCCAATGAGTTTGGTTTTGGCTATGTGAATATGAGATGGTTATGAATATTTATGAGCATTAGATGAACTTGAGAAAGATGGCTGGATGGGACTTGATAAACAGTAAATTATGATGAAAGAATGTTGCTGTTTTACTTGGATATATTGGGACTAAATTCATCTAGACTTAGTTGCTGTTTCTATCATGTTTGTGAAAGAACATTTGCTTGCTGCAATGAGCCTTTTTATTCCATACCTTGTTGTAAGCATCAGCTGCAAGAGATGAGTACTTCCAGGACCATGTGGAGTACTAGGCGTGCGAACTACCGTCAACATGCCTGCGGAGATGAAGAATGGAGCCAGCTGTTTTAGTCACTTTCCGCTGTCGTTTAGAGTCTTCCGCTGCAAGAATAAGTTAGAGATTTATGAGTGAGGCATTGAGTCATTGTAATAAAGTACTTAAACACTATTTATTCATGGTTATATTCTGAATTCAGTTTGTGGATTACATGTGTATGTGTGATGAACATCCTGTGCACACATATGCATTCACTTGGTTCTATTTTCGGGACCGGGTGTCACATATACCCTACGTCTCTCATAGTTTTAGAGGGACAGTAGGTCGATGCCATATTAGTGTGTAGGATCGAAGAGCACGTGAAAAGCTAACAGAGGGGTGAATGGTAGATTAAAACTTTTCGCAGCGGAAACAACAAAAACCCCTCAGCAAAAATCAATCGGTTAAAGAAACCGTGTGTGCAAGTGCTTTCAAACGTGTTCAACAGTGACAAATGAAGTAGAGAGGTATAGAATCAAGTCACGGATCTAATGCAACAAGAATCACTTGAAAACACGAAGTAAAACTTGAGATACGATCAAAACATTAAACGAAGATCAATCTGTTCTACCCGATATAAAACAGATCTGCAACGCTGCAAAGAAACTCGTGTATCTCAAAAAATACAGATCCGAAGCTCGTGAAAATTTCACATATGATACATAATTGAGTTGTGAAGACAACCCAAAAAGAATCACGTCAATCGGATCTGTAAAACTCGAGTTATAAACGAAACACCGAAGCAACGTCGGTCTGTCCAGAAACTCGGCGAGAAAGACTTGACGAAAAACAAGTCGGACGAACAAGGCACAAAAGCTCCTCGAAACTATGAACTTTATTCAATAGAAACACAAGAGGAACAGACCAAAGTTCTCTACCCACGAGAGCTCTGGCCTCCCTTTCTTTTATAGCCAGCCCTCAGGCTAAACAATCCAATCTAGGACTCCTACTCCTAATTGGACTCGTATCCTAACTTACCATAACTGCTCAGGACTCTAATATTCGTAGATAGAAGCAATCGTGAGACTTCCAAACACCTTAGGAACGTCCAAAACATTCCTAAAACAACTCAACTTCGTGCCTAGCACGAAATCCTATCATAACCAACTCAAATCTTCCATATTTGAGCCATATCCGACTCAGCCTCAGCCTGAGTACGCAATCCAGCCGGTTGGACCTTTCCGACCAATTCTTTACGTCCAGTTCTCTTCATCACGCCTTGGAACAATGTTGCCACGTCCATGCACTCCTTGCACACGTGCAAACACCTTCCAACGACGTACACGCAACCTTCACATGCACTTCCCTTGATCCAAACATGCTGCGCGACCTCCCGATCAACTCAACCACAGCTCCTCCCGAACTTGGTTGTTGGAACCTCATCTCCTCCCTGAGACTAGTACAAGGATCCCGTCACCAGCCATGTCTTGAACTCAAGCAACACCTGCACATGAATAAACAACCAATTCTTCCGAGCACAAGTCCTCGACTTGACTCACGTTAGTTCGAAAACCACAACACCTTACATGAGCACGTCACATAAGCATGTTGCAAACCATATCAAATGATAACAGCCATAACCACCAAAACACACCAAAAACTTAGCAAATTAATACTAAGCAAACCTTCCCATAAAGCAAGTTTGAAACATTGCGAGTTAAAAGCAAAAACAAGACGCTGCAGTTCTACGAGTTGAACTTCACGGGAGCTCCATAAAAACAAGCTCCGGACCTCACAGAAGCTCTCCGGACCTTGCAGGAGCTCTCCGGACCTTGCGTCGAACCTTGCCAACACTTGGCGGACCTAACAAAGAACTTGTCGGACCTTGCCACAGATGAATGTTTTGGCAATATTCAAAACTTTGAATGTTAATGCTAACTTATATCCTAATTGCCAATGTATTCAGCACACATAGGTCTCACATTGTGATGTCGTGGTTAACCCGCCACGGCGCTATTTTAGACACCGTCCCCCGAGTCGTGCATCTACAGTCAGAAGTGCACGAGTCTCACTCATTATTTCTATTTCTGGACAGTCCAGAAATAAAACTTCCATGTGTATACCAATCCACCACTATCAGATTGGAAGACATTCCAGTAGTCCGTGAGTTCCCGGACGTGTTCCCGGATGATTTGCCGGGGATGCTGCCCGACCGAGAGGTGGAGTTCAATATTTAACTTGCACCAGGAATGATGCCAATATCCCGAAGGCCATACAAGATGGCGCCAAAGGAATTGGAAGAACTGAAGATGCAGTTAATGGACCTACTGGAGAAGGGTTTTATTAGTCCGAGCTCCTCGCCATGGGGCTGTTCAGCATTATTTGTGAAGAAGAAGGATGAGACGTTGCGGCTTTGCATGGACTATCGTCCACTAAACGCCGTAACCATGAAGAACAAGTACCCATTGCCACGGATCAACATGTTGTTTGATCAGTTGGTCGAAGCAAAGATTTTTTCCAAGATGGACTTAAGATCCGGATACCATCAGATTATGATACGGGCTGAGGATATCCTGAAGATGGCTTTCTCGACGAGATACGGGCTTTATGAGTACCTGGTCATGTCCTTCGGCCTCAGCAATGCTCCAGCTCACTTCATGTACTTAATGAACTCGGTATTCATGCCGGAGCTGGACAAGTTTGTCATGGTCTTCATCGACGATATATTGGTATATTCCAAGTTGGAGGAAGAACACATGAAGCATCTGCGTATAGTCTTGCGACGGCTGCGGGATCACAAACTATATGCGAAGTTCAGCAAGTGCGAATTCTGGATATCGCAAGTGCCTTTTCTTTGGCATATTATCTCAGCGGAGGGCATCGCTGTAGACCCGAGTAAGATCACACAAGTGCTGAATAGGAAGTCCCCGAGAACTGTTCACGAGGTACGGAGTTTCCTCGGTCTCGCGGGATATTATCGGAGGTTTATTCCAAACTTCTCAAAGATTGCCGAGCCTATGACAGAGCTGCTGAAGAAGGCTACCAATTATGTTTGGAGTCCAGCATGTGAAGCAGCGTTCAAGGCATTAGTGAAGCACCTAACATCAGCACCGGTTTTGGCACAGCCAGACACAACAAAACCATTCAATGTGTACTGCGATGCATCCGGCATTGGGCTCGGATATGTCCTGATGTAAGACCGAAGGTGGTCGCATATGGATCACGGCAGCTCAGGAACCATGAGCAAAATTATCCAACTCATGACTTGGAGCTCTCTGCCGTGGTACTCGCACTCAAGATGTGGAGGCACTACCTACTCGGTAACCTCGTACATTTATATACCGACCACAAAAGCCTCAAGTACATATTCACTCAGAAGGAGCTGAACATGAGGCAACGAAGATGGTCAGATTTGATAAAGGATTACGAAATACAGATCCATTATCATCCCGGTAAGGCAAACATAGTGGCGGATGCGCTGAGTCGCAAGTCACATGTTAACAATCTGACCATCAGACAGTTGGAAGAGAGCGAGCCGCTATTGCATGTGATTC
Source organism: Neostapfia colusana (assembly GCA_030760725.1). Classification (NCBI taxonomy): domain Eukaryota; kingdom Viridiplantae; phylum Streptophyta; class Magnoliopsida; order Poales; family Poaceae; genus Neostapfia; species Neostapfia colusana. The sequence continues at coordinate 14,678,089 of JASWHV010000010.1, read as the reverse complement.
CACATGGAGCTCTCTACAATCTAGCTCTGATCCCAACCATCCGTGAAGAGATAGAGGCAGCTCAGAAATATGACAAGGGCATGCCGCATTTGCGGAGACATGTAGACAGTGGGGAGCTGAAATGTTTCCGGAAAGACGAAGACGGCGTCCTATGGTTCAAGGACCGGATAGTCGTACCCCGTAACCCGGAGTTACGGAAGAAAATCTTTGATGAGGCTCACTTGTCAAAGTTTTCTATTCATCCCGGCAGCAACAAGATGTATCAAGAACTCAGAAACAAGTTTTGGTGGACATGGATGAAGCGGGAGATCGCAAAGTACGTATCCAAGTGTGATACATGTCGAAGGGTGAAGGCGGATCATATGAAGAAACCGGGACTGCTACAACCACTGGGTGTTCCGTCCTGGAAGTGGGAAGATTTGAGCATGGACTTCATCGTCGGTTTACCCACCACATTTCAGAAGCATGATTCAGTGTGGGTGATCGTCGACCGGCTCACCAAAGTTGCCCATTTTATCCCGGTCAACACCAAGTACAACGCTAAGAAGTATGCTGAATTGTACATCTCACGGATCCTATGCTTGTACGGCGTACCCCACACCATCATATCGGATCGGGGCACTTTATTTATATCTCGTTTTTGGGAGCAGTTGCATGCTTCTTTACGGACAAAGCTGATCCTTAGTTCAGCATACCACCTGCAGACGGATGGGCAAACCGAGCGGGTAAATCAGATTCTAGAAGATATGCTACGAGCTTGTGCTATCAACCACGGTAAGAACTGGGATGATCACTTACCTTTAGCTAAGTTGTCGTACAACAATGCGTACCAAGACAGCATAAAGATGGCGCCCTATGAGGCGCTATACGGGAGAAAATGCCGCACACCACTGAATTGGTGTGAGTCTGGTGAAAGGGTCACCTTCAGGATTGATCTTGTTAACAATGCAGAAGAAAAGGTTCGCCTGATTCAAGCATACCTAAAAGCCACCCAATCCTGACAAAAACAGTATGCGGATCGGAGAAGACGGCCGTTAAAATTTGAAGTCGGGGATCACGTATATCTACGTGTGTCTCCAATTAAGGGCATAAATAGATTCAGGGTGAGAGGAAAGTTGGCACCCCGATTCATCAGTCCATTTTAGATTGTGGAAAGATGTGGATCTGTTGCATACCGGCTGGAATGTCACACCCGGTTTTTCCAAAGAACAACCGAGTGAATATCACATGTATGCCAGGATCATTTTCTCATACATGTGATGACAAATAGTGAAGCATCATTTATTACAAGCCAGGTGTCGAATATAAATAAGTCTTACATAGCAAATGTCTCGATGGACAATAATAAGTTCATCACAAGTAAATAAACTAGCAGCGGAATAATTATTCTCGTGGGCTCCGTCACAGGCATTGCTCGGGGGACTCCATGAACCTAGAAACCTTCTTCGGGTTCAAAGTCTTGGTCATTAAACGCCACTTCATAATCTTGACCTGAGCAGCAATATAAACCAACAAATATGCAAGTTTGAGTACCAACAGTACTCAGCAAGTGTGGGAAAGTTATGTCATGCATGGCTAGAACAAGGAGAGGTTGAACTCATGATTAAAGCACTACGCAATTAATACCTATCACCTTAGCTTATTAAGCACCTACATTACTACATAGGTAAAATGGTCCCGATCTCCCATCCCATCATCATAATCGAATAACCATAACATCATTTCCAATGTTAAGCTCCCCGCTTAACATCCACAACTTCCAAAGCCATCATCCTCTAATCATGAATAAGTCCAAGCCGCTCTTGACCGTGAGCACGGCTGTCATGACAGTTTTGACTCTGCAGAGTTTGCACCACTGTACCCACATGTAGTGATTTCATCCCCCGTTGCCGGGTGGACTAAAAGAACCTCCATTATGCCAGTGGCTACGAATCACATTCACACTTCCCAGATGTGTAGCCAGGAGATCACTACGAAGCCTTTACAAAGGGATTCCCGACGAGCGTGGGCCCACTGAGGTATCACCCCTAACAGCATAGAAGAGGCTCCAACCCCGCTGCAGTGGCCCCCTCTTGAGCCTTGCGGTTCATATGGTAGTCCAGCTGCAACCTATTCCCCGCACCATCCAACACACCCATACTACGCTGGGGATATACCTAATTAATTGGCCAAGCTGCCCCATCTCAGCATGTGGTTGGCACGGTAAATCCAGGTTACATGCTCCATGAACTGGTCCTTAGGATCCAGGCAAGTACTAAACACAAACCCGAGTCTCGTGAACCCAGCACCAACCAAAACATCCAACTTGCGTTGATCCCTACCTCTACATAACTCACAATATCTCATTCAAGAGTATGGTAAAATAAACTGATGATCTCATATCCCAAATATCCCATTCTAAGCATGGCTAAGCATATGCATAATAATAAATGACATGATAAAATGAATCCCAACCCAAGCTACAAGGAAACAAGGTAATGCAATTCTAGGGAAACATCCTAGCATGGGTTTCATATTTCAATTGACAATGCAAATAATTCTATCTACACATCCTAGTATAGGATCAAAGTGGTCAAGGACACTTGCCTTCTTCCTGCTGCTCTTGGAATGGGTAATCCTGATCTTGGAAAGGAAGAACTTGCTCTGGATCAGGTTCTCCTCATACCATCACACATAGCAAAAGAAAACAACAATCCATAAGACATAGTTCACACTTCCACTTCATACAAATCACACATTCACATTTATTAAAGCCATTCATAATTATATGTGTTGTGGTTACTCTATGTGTGTTAATTTTTGGCTTACACGCACCTTTAATCATGTGTATATGATTTCTACTTTTGTATTCACATTTATGTTTGCATACTATATATATGAGTTTCCAATTTAAATAAATTCCTTATATTCAATTACTACACCTTTTAGCTACCAAGTATGCATGAAAGGTATTTTCCTACTCCATATGTGTCTTCAGTCCTTCTACCAACCCTAAACTGAATTCTTTGGATTTTGGAAACTTCATTTATCATTTTCTAGTTATTCATACCTAGTTTGTTATATTTTCAGATTTATTTCCTATGCCTAAATGTGAACTTTATTATAAAAATAGTAAGACACCTCATCTGAACAGAATAGGTTTTGGGTCTAAAATATGTAATAATATATTTTTTAACTTCTCCTCTGATGTAAACTATTTTACATTTATTTTACTAATTTTCAGAATTATTCTCTACTTAAAAATGTGTCCCTATAACTAATAAATGTGAATAATCAATTAAAAATCTATTTTTATCTCACTCCAAGGTTTTCTAAGTACTGGGAAAGTTTTTAATTTGAATTTGACAATATGTTTGTCCCACCTTTTAAATTTTAAATACTAGCCATATATTCAAATTCCTAACTTTAATATCAAATAGGGTTAAAAAGGTAAACTCATCCCACTACAGGGTCCATTATATTATTTTAAGAAACTCCAGGGGTCTATCTACACTTAACAGAGGGGTTTTTCCTAATTTTTATTAAGTCCAGGGGCTAAAACTGATTTTTAAATGAATTTACATGATTTTCTGAAGTTCCAGGGGCTAGATCAGAAGTTTCCGGGGCAAGCTCTTATTTTCCGAGAACCCCAGGGGGTAGCGCGTAAGAATTCCAGTCTTTATAACGCGGGGCTGACGTGGACCGTCCGATTTAAAACAGGCGGCTGAGATTATAACATCGAACCGGTACACGGGGATTTAAACTCTACCGTGTGATTTAAAATAGACGGCGCACAAGCGGCCACGTCGCTCTGATCGAGCGCGGGCGGCGCTGCCCGGCGGCGGGAGGCGGCGATCTCGCCGGAGAGTTTCGAATCTTCGTCAATTCTTCCTAAAACTGTGATTTTATGGCATAGATCGGTGGAGGGGAGGTCGGGGATCTCACCTCGGGGGTTTTCTTGAACTCGGAGGTCCTGGAAGGCGGTCGGCGACGAGGTCCGAGGTGAATTCACGGCGAGGCTCGTCGGCACTGTGTTTGAACCGCAAGCCACCGAGTTTTCTGCACCTGCGAGGTTCCCCGGAGGCAGTGGATCAAGACCAGCGAGTTAGATCAGAATTCCCGAGCGTAGATCGAGCAGAATTGGCCGGAGGAGCTCGGGTTCTCACCGGAAGGAAAATCGGCGGATCGTGGGAAAAAACGGGACGATGCCGGGGTTTTTATAGACGGAGGAGGGCAGCGGGTTGGTTTAGATCGAGCTGGAGTCTTCGGGGTCCGGAAGTCGGCTGGGAACGCGGGATTTCCCGATCGGTTGCGATTGCGCGCGCGCGGGGGGAACAGTGCGGGTTTCGGACGATCGGGGGTTAGGGATGACAGGTGGGTCCCACCTGTCTGCGAGAGGGAGCGCGGGCGCGCGGCTGCGGGCTGGCACGGGGGCTGGGTGGGCCGGCTGGTGGGTATCGGCCCACTGGCCGGGAAGATTTGTTTTTTCTTTTTCTTTTTCTTTTTCTTTTTCATTTCTGTTTTGAGTTTAATTTGAATTCCAGTTTGAATTTGAATTTTTGCAACACATGCAACACGTCCAAAAAATTTTAAATTCCCCTCTTGACATGATTTTGGGGTGTTACAGCTCTACCCCCCTTAAAAGAAATCTCGTCCTCGAGATTGGTGGTTCTAAAAAAATAATTCCGGAAATTGTGCCTTAAGCTCATCTTCTTCGTACATCGGCATACCTCTTTTGGCGTGTCTGTGCTATCCTCAAGTTGTTGCGAATTTCCCTTACTTTCGCCTCGGCTTCTTGTAGTACTTCGGGACCAAACACTTTACTTTCCCCTGTTTGGTTCCAAAACAGGGGAGTTCTGCACTTCCTCCCGTACAAAGCTTCAAACGGTGACATCTTCATACTAGCCTCATAGCTGTTGTTATAGGAGAATTCCGCATACGATAAGTTCTTGTCCCAACTCCGATTGTTTTTGAGTGCACATGCCCTCAGCATATCCTCAAGAATCTGATTGGTTCTTTCCGTCTGCCCGTCAGTTTGGGGATGATAGGCAGAACTAAAGTTCAGATGGGTTCCCATGGTTTCGTGCAACTTCTGCCAGAATCTCGAGGTGAACTGTGTCCCTCGATCCGACACTATCTTCTTCGGCACTCCATGGTAACACACGATCCTTGACATGTACAACTCCGCCAATTTGGATCCGTTGTAGCTTTCCTTCACGGGGATGAAATGAGCTACCTTGGTTAGCCTGTCGATGATGACCCATATCGAATAATATCCTGATTGGGTCCTAGGCAGTCCCACTATGAAATCCATACCGATTTCTTCCCATTTCCATTCAGGCACTTTGAGTGGTTGCAATAATCCCGCGGGTCGTTGATGTTCTGCTTTCACCAACTGACATGTGTCACATAGGGCAACATGTTCCGCGACATCTCGCTTCATGCCATACCACCAATACCTGCTCTTGAAATCCTGGTACATCTTCGTACTCCCAGGATGAATGGAATAGTCAGAATCGTGAGCCTCCTTCAAAATCACTTCACGAATCTCCTTTACTTCAGGCACACAGATTCTTCTCCCGTGCCACACCGTACCTTGTTCATCCTCTCTGAAACCAGGGGCTTTATTTTTCCTTGATGAGTTGCTTGATTTCTTGTATCTTCTTGTCATTCTTTTGACCCTCGCGTATGTCTTGCTCTAAGGTGGAGTCCACTTCCAGGGCGATGGCTTCACCACTATTCACCAGGCATAGATTGAGTCTTATAACATCGTCCTTCAATTCTGCAGGCATGTCCTTCAAGCTCAACCTATTGACCTGCACTTTCCGGCTTAGAGCATCCGCCACAACATTCGCTTTCCCAGGATGATAGTTGATGCCCACATCAAAGTCATTGATTAGCTCTAACCATCTCCTTTGTCTGAGGTTGAGATCTGGCTGTGTGAAAATGTACTTCAAACTCTTATGATCCGTATATATCTCTGTTCTCTTCCCCATCAAGTAGTGCCGCCAAATCTTCAACGCGTGTACCACTGCGGCTAGTTCTAGGTCATGTGTAGGATAGTTCTTCTCGTGCTTCCAGAGCTTCCGGGAAGCATAAGCCACGACATGCCCTTCTTGTATGAGAACACATCCCAACCCGTTTCCAGAGGCATCGCAGTACACCGTAAAGTTCTTTTGCATATCTGGCATAACGAGCACTGTGGCTGTTGTCAATCTTTTCTTTAACTCCTGAAAGCTCGTCTCGCACTGTGGCGTCCATGTGAATGTGATTCCCTTCTCCAACAGTTTGGTGAGGGGTCTCGAGATTTTAGAGAATCACTCAATAAACCGTCGATAGTATCCTGCCAATCCCAAGAAGCTTCGAACTTCCCCGACATTTTCCGGGGTCTTCCACTTCTGTATATCCTCGATTTTGGCAGGATCCACGGAGATTCCTCCCTCCGAGATATTATGTCCTAAGAAGGGAACTCTCTTCAGCCAAAACTCACACTTGCTCAACTTGGCATATAGTTGGTGTTCTCTCAGCCTCTGCAACACCAACCTTAGATGTTTCTCATGTTCCTCTTCATCTTTGGAGAAAACAAGAATGTCATCTATGAAAACCACCACAAATTTGTCCAGATATTCCATGAATACCTGGTTCATGAGATACATGAAGTATGCCGGGGCATTAGTTAGCCCGAAAGGCATGACGGTGTATTCATACAGTCCGTACCGAGATACGAAAGCTGTCATGGGAATATTAGATTGCCTTATCATAAGTTGGTGGTACCCCGACCTGAGATCAATTTTTGAGAACACACAAGCTCCCTTCAACTGATCAAACAAGTCTTCAATGCGGGGTAATGGGTACTTGTTCTTGATGGTTACCTCATTCAGGGCACGGTAGTCTACGCATAGCCTTTGGGTTCCGTCCTTCTTGGGCACAAATATCACTGGAGCTCCCCATGGTGAGGAACTAGGACGAATATACCCCTTCTCTGTCAGTTCTCTCAAATGATCCTTGAGTTCTCCCAGCTGCTTGGAGTCCATCCGATAAGGTCTCTTGTACATCGGGGCTGTTCCAGGCACTAGCTCAATTGCGAATTCCACTTCACGATGAGGAGGCATACCTGGCAACTCCTCCGAGAAAACATCTGGATATTCCCTGATGGTCCTGATCTCCTCCACTTTCACCTCAACTTGATTTAATTTAATATCCCTCCTAGGCTCTTGTATTGTTATAAACTTTACTCTTGTGCCACTAGGGTGAGTTAGTTCCACCGTTCTAGTCGAACAATGGATGATTCCTTTATGTTTGGTCAACTAATCCATACCCAAGATAATATCTATCCCTTGTGAATCTATCACTATGAGGTTAGCAGTAAATACTACCCCATTAATGTCTAGGTTCACCTTGGGACACACTTGTCTTGTCCTTATTTCTCCACCTAGAGAGTTTACTGCTAGCATATGGTTTATTTGTGTTGTTGCTAAATCATGCTTCTTAACAAACCCTTGAGCAATGAATGAGTGGGTAGCACCGGAATCAAACAGCAGGGTTGCAATGTGTAAATTGGCAGGAAACTTACCAACTACCACATCAGGTGCCTCTTGCGCTTCCTCCATGGTGACGTGGTTCACCCGTCCTCTCATTACATTCTGCTGTTGTGGCTGCGTGGGCTTCTTCTTTGGGCATTTATGGGCGTAGTGCTCCACTTCACCACAGCTAAAACATTGCACCCCAACCTTAGGTGCCTGGCCTTTGTTGTCTTGGGGTTGGTTTGGAGGTCCTTGTACTGCTGGTCGAGGTGGATATGCGGGGTGAGGCTGCTGTACAAACTGACGTTGTGGCTGTGCTGGTGCTGCCGGAGGCCTGTAGTTCAGATTGTACCCTCTTGGTGCTGAGTAGGGTACCGCAGCCCGGTTCGTCTGCCCTGCGGGTTGCTGCATAAGACGTGGGCGGGTGTTGCTCCCTGAGGCTTGATGTGACCACCCGGCCTTCCTCTTGTTCTCATTTTCCAAGGCCTTCAGCTTCCTTTCTACCACAAAAGCTCTGTCCACCATCTTTTGGAAGCTTTCATACTCGTTGGAGGACATTGTACACTGCATTTCTGCGGTAAGCCCTTCCACGAAACAATCATGTTTCTGCTCATCAGTCTCTATGTCCCGTGGGGCATAACGGGAGAGTTGAGTAAATTTAGTGAGGTATTCCCTCACAGTCATGTTACCTTGCTGCAACCCCAAGAACTCCTTCCTCTTGTTTTTGAGTTCACCCCTTGGTATGTAATGGTTGCGGAAGCTACGCTTGAACTCTTCCCAAGTGATGTTCTCAGGGTCATGATGGGCGGCCACGTAGGCGGTCCACCAATCAGCAGCAGGTCCATGCAATTGATGACAGGCAAACAACACCCTCTCATACCCTTGGCACTGTATGATCCTCATCTTGCTCTCAATGGTCTTTAGCCAGTCATCTGCCTCCAGCGGTTCAGCAGCACTTGCAAACTTTGGAGGTTGAGTTCCTAGAAACTCACTCAACCTTGGTTGGCGTGGTGCAGCTTGTGGAGGTGGAACTTGATGCAAGTTGGCCACCACTTGAGTCAAGTTCTGGATGAGCTGATTTTGATTCTCCAGCATTTGGTGGAGCGGATCAACTCCTTCACGGCGACCACCCCTATCTTGGCCTCCAGAAAGATGAGGGTTGCAGGCCTCATCGTTGTTGTTGGCGGGGTTGGCAGCACGACCCTTTTCTCTTCCAGCCATCTGGCATGATCAACCAATGTTAATTTAAAGCATTACGTATCATCTTACTACTTGCACTTGTTTTTACTTTGAAGTGTTGAGGCTTTGTTATACTTTCTGGGGGTTCATGTCTCACACAAAAATAAATGAAATATTATTTCATGTGGGTTCACACACCAAAGCAAAACAATCTGAAGACGAGGCTGTGGACAATTGCTCATGGCTTCCACAACTCACGTCACACACCAAGCATTAACACACCATTAACTCAGATAACGACTCGACTACTCGAATCCTGCTAAACTAAGGGAAGGACTCTACACTACTTGTATCACTGAGCTGGCTCATCGGGATCTTCGTCATTATTGCGGCTGCCTTCTGACTCTGCTTTGGGTGGGTGGCTGCTGGTGGAGAAGTGCGACGACGTCTGACCGCCCGGCGATCTGGGGAGTCAGGAGTCCATGTATCACTCACGGTGACACACAGTTCATTCCCGTCTCCTCTTTCTCTCGCCCTCAAGCAGGCTCGGAGCAACGCCTCGGTTTCCTTCAGGGTGTCCCGAACATCCTGAAGCTCCTACTAACACTCCTGCATTCGAGTGCTGAGCATAGCAGCATCCTCCAAGCACAGGTCCATGTGGTCATGGGAAGTCCCTTGCTGCACTGGCGGGTACTTATACTCCGTTGTACAACTCTCGCGCTGGAGGACATACATGTACTCAGTCCTGTCCAAGTATCGACGATAGATGTGACTCTGGCAGGTGATGGCCTCCCAGGTGACATCCTTCTCCGCATCGACCTGTGTCGCTAGACAAGCGGGAGAGCGGTGGATCTTGAGCAGCTGATTTTCGTGGATAATCCTCATCTCTGAACTCCATTCTTCCCTCTTCTCACGGATGGTCCTGGTGGAGCTATAGTGTATGATTAGCTTGCCCGTATTGCCGACGGCTTGGAGCATACGTCGAAGATGGCGCAACAAGCCTCCTACTGCCAATCCGTAGGAAAGGTACGTCACCAGACGGCTCTCCTCTCTTTGGGCAAGGGCCACTACGGGAACTCTCCCTCCCGTGGACTTGCGAGCGGTGCGAATCATGCGAACCATCTAAAACAGAAAGCATTTAAACTTAGATTAGATAAACTTTTAAACAAAAATCCTATTTTGAATGAAAGTTGGGGTAAGATGAAGAAAGTGACTCCATTAAATAACACTTTTCAACACACACCTTGTAAAATAGTTTTTAAGAAAATAGGGCCCTTAAATACGTCCATTGCTACCTAGGTCCACGTTCCTACGGGAAACCTTGGCTCTGATACCACTTCTGTCACACCCGGTTTTTCAGAAGAACAACCGAGTGAATATCACATGTATGCCAGGATCATTTTCTCATACATGTGATGACAAATAGTGAAGCATCATTTATTACAAGCCAGGTGTCGAATATAAATAAGTCTTACATAGCAAATGTCTCGATGAACAATAATAAGTTCATCACAAGTAAATAAACTAGCAGCGGAATAATTATTCTCATGGGCTCCGTCACAGGCGTTGCCCGGGGGACTCCATGAACCTAGAAACCTTCTTCGGGTCCAAAGTCTTGGTCATTAAACGCCACTTCATAATCTTGACCTGAGCAGCAATATAAACCAACAAATATGCAAGGTTGAGTACCGACGGTACTCAGCAAGTGTGGGAAAGTTATGTCATGCATGGCTAGAACAAGGAGAGGTTGAACTCATGGTTAAAGCACTACTTAATTAATACCTATCACCTTAGCTTATTAAGCACCTACATTACTACATAGGTGAAATGGTCCCAATCTCCCATCCCATCATCATAATCAAATAATCATAACATCATTTCCAATGTTAAGCTCCCCGCTTAACATCCACAACTTCCAAAGCCATCATCCTCTAATCATGAATAAGTCCAAGCCGCTCTCGACCGTGAGCACGGCTGTCATGACAGTTTTGACTCTGCAGAGTTTGCACCACTGTACCCACATGTAGTGATTTCATCCCCCGTTGCCGGGTGGACTAAAAGAACCTCCATTATGCCAGTGGCTATGAACCACATTCACACTTCCCAGGTGTGTAGCCAGGAGATCACTATGAAGCCTTTACAAAGGGATTCCCGACGAGCGTGGGCCCACTGAGGTTTCACCCCTAACAGCATACAAGAGGCTCCAACCCCGCTGCAGTGGCCCCCTCTTGAGCCTTGCGGTTCATATGGTAGTCCAGCTGACACCTATTCCCCGCACCATCCAACATACCCATACTACGCCGGGGATACACCTAATTAATTGGCCAAGCTGCCCCATCTCAGCATGTGGTTGGCACGGTAAAGCCAGGTTACATGCTCCATGAACCGGTCCTTAGGATCCAGGCAAGTACTAAACACAAACCCGAGTCTCGTGCACCCAGCACCAATCAAAACATCCAACTTGCATTGATCCCTACCTCTACATAACTCACAATATCTCATTCAAGAGTATGGTAAAATAAACTGATGATCTCATATCCCAAATATCCCATTCTAAGCATGGCTAAGCATATGCATAATAATAAATGACATGATAAAATGAATCCCAACCCAAGCTACAAGGAAACAAGGTAATGCAATTCTACGGAAACATCCTAGCATGGGTTTCATATTTCAATTGACAATGCAAATAATTCTATCTACACATCCTAGTATAGGATCAAAGTGGTCAAGGACACTTGCCTTCTTCCTACTGCTCTTGGAATGGGTAATCCTGATCTTGGAAAGGAAGGACTTGCTCTGGAGCAGGTTCTACTCATACCATCATACATAGAAAAAGAAAACAACAATCCATAAGACATAGTTCACACTTCCACTTCATACAAATCACACATTCACATTTATGAAAGCCATTCATAATTATATGTGTTGTGGTTACTCTATGTGTGTTGGTTTTTGGCTTACATGCACCTTTAATCATGTGTATATGATTTCTACTTTTGTATTCACATTTATGTTTGCATACTATATATATGAGTTTCCAATTTAAATAAATTCCTTATATTCAATTACTACACCTTTTAGCTACCAAGTATGCATGAAAGGTATTTTCCTACTCCATATGTGTCTTCAGTCCTTCTACCAACCCTAAACTGAATTCTTTGGATTTTGGAAACTTCATTTATCATTTTCTAGTTATGCATACCTAGTTTGTTATATTTTCAGATTTATTTCCAATGCCTAAATGTGAACTTTATTATAAAAATAGTAAGACACCTCATCTGAACAGAATAGGTTTTGGGTCTAAAATATGTAATAATATATTTCTAAACTTCTCCTCTAATGTAAACTATTTTACATTTATTTTACTAATTTTCAGAATTATTCTCTACTTAAAAATGTGTCCCTATAACTAATAAATGTGAATAATCAATTAAACAGATTCATTTCAGCCAAAAATCTATTTTTATCTCACCCCAAGGTTTTCTAAGTACTGGGAAAGTTTTTAATTTGAATTTGACAATATGTTTGTCCCACCTTTTAAATTTTAAATACTAGCCACATATTCAAATTCCTAACTTTAATATCAAATAGGGTTAAAAAGGTAAACTCATCCCACTACAGGGTCCATTATATTATTTTAATAATCTCCAGGGGTCTATCTACACTTAACAGAGGGTTTTTTCCTAATTTTTATTAAGTCCAGGGGCTAAAACTGATTTTTAAACGAACTTACATGATTTTCTAAAGTTCCAGGGGCTAGATCAGAAGTTTCCAGGGCTAGATCTTATTTTCCAAGAACCACAGGGGGTAGCGCGTAAGAATTCCAGTCTTTATAACGCGGGGCTGACGTGGACCGTCCGATTTAAAACAGACGGCTGAGATTATAACATCGAACCGGTACGCGGGGATTTAAACTCTACCGTGCGATTTAAAATAGACGGCGCACAAGCGGCCACGTCGCTCTGATCGAGCGCGGGAGGCGCTGCCCGGCGGCGCACGGCAGCGGGAGGCGGCGATCTCGCCGGAGAGTTTCGGATCTTCGTCAATTCTTCCTAAAACTGTGATTTTATGGCATAGATCGGTGGAGGGGAGGTCGGGGATCTCACCTCGGGGGTTTTCTTGAGCTCAGAGGTCCTGGAAGGCGGTCGGCGACGAGGTCCGAGGTGAATTCAAGGCGAGGCTCGTCGGCGCTGTGTTTGAACCGCAACCCACCGAGTTTTCTGCACCTGCGAGGTTCCCCGGAGGCGGTGGATCAAGACCAGCGAGTTAGATCAGAATTCCCGAGCGTAGATCGAGCAGAATTCGCCGGAGGAGCTCGGGTTCTCACCGGAAGGAAAATCGGCGGATTGTGGGAAAAAAACGGGACGATGCCGGGGTTTTTATAGACGGGGGAGGGCGGCGGGTTGGTTTAGATCGAGCTGGAGTCTTCGGGGTCCGGAAGTCGGCTGGGAACGCGGGATTTCCCGATCGGTTGCGATCGCGCGTGGGGAACAGTCCGTGTTTCGGACGATCGGGGGTTAGGGATGACAGGTGGGTCCCACCTGTCTGTGAGAGGGAGCGCGGGCGCGCTGCTGCGGGCTGGCGCGGGGGCTGGGTGGGCCGGCTGGTGGGTTTTGGCCCACTGGCCGGGAAGATTTGTTTTTTTCTTTTTCTTTTTCTTTTTCATTTCTGTTTTGAGTTTAATTTGAATTCCAGTTTGAATTTGAATTTTTGCAACACATGCAACACGTCCAAAAAATTTTAAATTCCCCTCTTGACAGGATTTTGGGGTGTTACATGGAATTACCGGCGACACTCTCCGGTGTGCACGACGTATTTCACATTTCTCAGTTGAGGAAGTGTCTTAAGCTATCAACTACCGTCTAGCTGGGGGATATTGAAGAACTGAAAACGAATCTCACATATCGGGAGGAACCGGTTTAGATAATTGATGAAACGGCCCGAACCACATGCAACCTTACATGTGGTTCTACAGAGTTCTATGGAGTAATCACTCCGTAGATGAAGCGACATGGGAGAGCGAAGGCTTTCTTCACGCTAACTACCCTGACTTTTTAACGTCGCACATATGGTAATTTTCCACCGTCCTCTCTCATTTTAACCTTATAATCTTGGGACGAGATTCTTTTAAGGGGGGAGGAATGTAAGGGCCTGAGTTTTTGCAAACATCCAAAGTGTTTATCACACCACACACACCTCATTTGAGGAAAACTTATGAACACATTTGATGAGCAAGTAACCACCATCAATATGGTCATTAGAGGATAAACTCACATAATGCAAAAGTGGCATTTTCCACATGCATCTTATAGGGGCTGAGCACATGAAAAAAATCATACACTTTGCTAGGAATGCTCATGCCAAATTTCACCCAAATCAAAAACCTTTTTGAGGTATTTTTGGGTATAATTAGAAAGAGGGTAGTTTGAACTCAAATTCAAATTCAAACTCCTTTCATCCCATGAATTCAAAAGTGGGATTCATATTCACACTCAGCACATTTTTGTGAGCTCAGACACCAATTTTCACTCCATTTGGAGTTAATCTTGACATGAGCTATTTTGGCTAAATTCAAATCAAGTTTGAATTTCAACTAAACCTTTGCTGCAAATTTGATCAAGTGAACCTCCACTTTGAATAATTCAAATTCAATTGGCCATTTTGATGTTTGATCAACTCACCAAGGGTATTAGTGTCTCTACTGTTTATAGCAGTGGGGAAAATTAAATTTCAGGGGCTAAACTAGGGGTGGGGCCCCCTTGTCAGTCCCTTATTGAGCCAACCGACTGAAGAACATAACCACTCGGGTTCTCGGGCTGCAGCCGCGGTCGCCACCGCGCCAAGGCCACGGCGCCAGCAGCTGCTTCGCCCACGCCGCCTTGGAGCCGCCTTTCGGCGTCGATATCCTTCCCCGAACAGCTGAAAGCCATGTTCTCCTCTGTTCTCCCGCTCTCACTCGCCTTCAGTGCTGCTCCCGCGAAAAACGTCACCGCCACCTCGCTCTCGGTGTTGCCGATCGCACACCGCCACCACACTCCGGTGGAGCGAGCCCGCCACAGCAAAAACGATTGCCATCCCGTGCTCTACCGTGCTATCACCACCACTTCGACGTTGTGGGCTGCTGTTAGCCTCCAACTGAGTAACAGCACCGCATGTCCGAAGCCAACTGGCGGAACCCGAAGAGGCTCGCCGTCGACAGCACGCTACATCCATCCTCGCCTCCACTTCTCTACACAAGAAAGGTGTGTCACCGTGTGTGGAACGTGTAGCCGAAAGCCGTTTGGCATATGATCAATCATAGGGCGAGAATTTCCCAATATACCAAAATCTAGCTCATATGGCTCGAGGAAGAAGCAAGGGAAACCATTGAGGATCGGCTGTGATATGGCTGTTTTGCTCGCCGCCGATGCAAAACACCTTGGCTCACCGTTGAGGGTATGTTTGCCGGTGTTTCGAGCTTCCAAAAGGTCTTGTTTCATGTTCCTCATGCTCCACTGATGCTCTCCGAGCAATTTCCAACCGATTTGGTGCCATGTAGCGCGAGACCAACCTCGCCGGAACCTTAGGTTCCGCTGTCACCGGTGCACATGTGTTTCCGGTGATCGCCGGTGGTCAGCGAGCCCGTAGATGAGTTCACGAGGTCGGAAAACAGGGAGGCGACGAGTTTCAGCCCGAGGGGTGGCCGGGAACTCGGTTCCGGCGAGTCTCACCAGAGGACGCCGCCAGGGGACTCTGTTGGCGCGAGGTGGAAGAAGCTCTGCGTCATGGGACCCACCGGCAGAAGTTTAAATTTTTCCCCGATTTTCAGATTTAGTTCAAACTTCAAACCCACATAACTTTGGCTAGGAAACTCAAAATCGAGTGAACCAAATTTTGTTGGATTCAGCTATCTGAGTACTTTCCAACAAATCAAGTTCAATTTATGAAAATTCTTATTCCTCCATAATTAATTCTTCAAAATTTAAACTGTTTAGAATTTTAACTGGAGAACCCTTTGGAGGAAAATTCTGAAATTTGGCCAGGATGTTCACCATAATATCCTAGCTACCATGAAAATTTCAGATCCATTTGAGATAATTTGATCCACCTAATGGTGTGATTAATCAAACTGTTCCAGCGAAAATGGAAAATGTTCTGAAACATTTTTCAGATTTTCTCTGAAATTGTTTAGCTCATATCTTTGGCTAGGAGTCTTCAAATTAACGGAAACCAACTCCATTAGAACCCTCTGAAAATCTAGTTTTCAGAAACTCATGGCTTGCTCCATGAAATTCCCTAGAACACCCTAAGAACTCCAAATAAGGCCAAATACCTATTTATTTGTGGAGAGCTCAAATGAGCTTTGATGCAAATAAAACATGGCCAAGTCTCTGTTTAGGTTGTATCCAAACCAAAGTACAAATTTCAGAGTCATTGGGCCTGTCTAGCAATACTTTTAGTCTTAACAAATTCAGCTTCAAATTCAAATGCATTCAAATTGATACATACATGTATTTATCTCATGTAGTCGCTAAGGTTGAGGAGGAGCCCGAAGTCTTAGACTTCATCACTCTGGAGGAACAGCTAGCCTACGACCAACAGCAGCAAGGCAAGATCCGGTTTGCATTAGCCTTTTTGTAAAGTTTACTGTTTTGAGAACTTACTTTGAGTACCCACTTCAATTATGCATTAGAGTCTTGTACGAAAACCCAAATGCATAGCCAAGAAAACCCTGGGTTGGGCTTATGTTTGTAAACGTCGAGTAGCCACTATAATGCTAAGATAGTGTAGGATTCGGTACAAGTCGAGTAGTTGGAACTGCTCGCGAGAATAGGTTAGTGGCACACTACTCGGGTAAAGATAGCAAATGGAACACATGGCAAGAAAAATGAGACTGAGCGGAGAGTAAGGGAAGCAAGACATTGGGGCCTGGGTGCCATAGCTTCGCTTGTGTCGGTTGAGGACCAAGCCGTGTGCGGGCCTGATGAACAAGCTAGAACAGTACTGAAGACCTACCGGATATATGGGAACCGGGAAACTGATGTAATTCGGGTAGCTGGGTGTTGAGGCATAACTGGTCGTTCAGAGGGTAGGTTGAGAGCTTAAGGTGTAAATCGGCTGGCGGCAATGCGGATGCGCGTGCAGAGGCCTCTTGTTCGGGACAATTGGACCGGCTCAACATTTGGCTGACAGATGAAATGTGGTTACGTACAACGTCCGTGATGGTTGCTATAGGCAACATTGAGTACTGGCGTATGTGATGAGTTTTTCGGGTAACCCTGCAGGTGTAAATCGATTATAATTGCCGTCCCTCACGATCAGTGAGTACCACTTGTTCACTGTACCGTGACGTAGAAAGAACAGGCTAGAGTCATGTAAAAGTTGCAGAATGAAAGCTATACGTTGATTGTTAATGACTTGTTGTAGTTTAGAGCAAATTAAAGTTCTTTTCAACCTTAGGCAAAGCACATGAGAGAAATGTGTTTCTTATTTTATTGCGGCTCTCTTATGTGCCTTAGCGTGAGGTTCTGCACAACTTGCAACTAAAACTTGAAAGTAAGGTTCAACTACTTAGGCGAGTCCTTTGCAACTTATTTTTCCATTTACCCCGTAATCCATCATGTAGAAGTTTCATGTATAGGAAAGACGGGTCAGACTTGCTGAGCCATCGTGCTCACTGCTTGCGTTTGAAGCTTTTGCAGGGTGTTATGAGGAGGAGACGGACCCCCAAGAGGGAAACCCCATTGAGTGGGAGTCGTGCACGCCGCTGTGTTAGAGTGCGTGTGTGCTAGCGGGGACACGTTCACGGGCTGAACGTGATCGGTGCGTAATCTACGCCTGTGAATGTAGACTGAACATATTTTATTGTAAAAATGTTCATAAACTCTTTTATGTAATAAAACTTTGCTTCCGTTTTGTATCTTTTATGTGCGTTATCCGGTGCTGTGCAACGCAGCACCCTCAGCGTGATTCTTGCTCGACGAGGCCGTGAGGCCCTCACAAGATCCAGTATCAGTTCCTCGATTTTTCCCAGTTGGACTGTGGTTAAAAATTTGAGGCACTTTCTCAGCTGAGATATGTGGAAGATATCATGCACACCGGAGAGTGATGCCGGTAATTCAAGCCAGTATGCAATGGATCCACATTTTTCCAAAATCTTGAACAGGCCAATGAATCGGGGTGCCAAATTTCCTCTGACCCCGAATCTGTTCACACCATTTATCGGAGACACACGTAGATACATGTGATCCCCGACCTTGAACTGTAGAGGGCGTATCCTATGGTCCACATAATGCTTTTGTCGGTATTTGGCGACTTCAAGTTCGATTGAATAATCCAAACTTGTTCTTCCGCATTGTTGACAAGATCAATCCCGAAGGTGACTCTCTCGCCGGACTCTCACCAATTCAGCGGTGTGCGGCATTTCTTCACGTATAGCGCCTCGTAGGGCGCCATCTTGATGCTGGCCTGGGACCCATTGTTGTACGAGAACTCGAGTTACGGTAAGTGACCATCCCAATTCTTACCATGATTAATAGCACAAGCTCATAGCATGTCTTCCAGGATTTGGTTTACCCGCTCGGTTTGCCCATCCGTCTGCAGGTGGTATGCTGAACTTCGGATAAGTTTTGTACCCAAAGCTGCATGTAACTGCTCCCAAAAATGAGGCACAAATAAAGTACCTCGATCAGAGATGATGGTGTGGGGTACGCCGTGTAAACAAAGATCCGTGAGATGTATAGTTCAGCATACTTCTTGGCGTTGTAATTGACGTTGACCGGGATAAAATGTGCAGACTTTGTGAGCCGGTCGAGAATTCCCCAATCTGAATCGTTCTTTTGAAACGTCGTTGGTAAGATGACAATGAATTCCATGCTCACATCCTCCCATTTCCAGCCAGGGATGCCTAGGGGTTGTAACTGTCCCGGTTTCTTCATGTGGTCTTCCTTCACACTTCGACATGTATGATATTCGGACACGTATCAAGCAATCTCTAGCTTCATCTGTGTCCACCAATATTTGCTTTTTAGCTCTTGATACATCGTGTTACTCCCGGGGTAAATTGAAAACTTTGACAAGTGGGCCTCATCAAAGATTTTCTTCCTCAGTTCCGGGTTACGGGGTATGACTATTCTGTCCATGAACCACAGAACACCGTCTCTGTCTTTCCGTAAACATTTCAAATATCTGCTGTCTACTCGCCTCCGTAAATGTGACATACCCTTGTCATGATTCTGGGCTGCCGCTATTTCTTCATGGATGGTGAGGATGAGAGCTAAGTTATAGAGAGCTCCATGTGAACGAAATACATATATTGTTCGCTCTCTTCCGAAGATGTGATGATTAGATTATTCACGTGTGACTTGCGGCTCAGCGCATCGGCCATCACGTTTGCCTTTCCGGGATGATAATGGATCTCTATTTCATAATCCTTTATCAACTCTAACCATCTTCGCTGCCTCATGTTCAACTCGTTCTGAGTGAATATGTATTTGAGGCTCTTGTGGTCGGTATATAGATGTACAAGGTTTCCAATTAGGTAATGCCTCCACATCTCGAGTCATGGGTTGGATAGTTTTGCTCATGGTTCCGGTGCTTCCGTGATCCATACGCGACCACCCTTCTATCTTGCATCAGCACACATCCAAGTCCAATGCAGGATGCATCGCAATAAACATCAAACGATTTTGTAGTATCCGGCTGTGCCAAAACCGGTGCTGATGTGAGGTTCTTCACCAATGCCTTGAATGTCGCGTCACATGCTGGACTCCAGATATATTTTGAAGTAAGTCTTCTACAGCAGTTCGGTCATTGGCTTTGCAATTCTCGAGAAGTTTGGGATGAACCTCCTATAATATCCCACGAGTCCGAGGAAACTCGAAGCTCGTGGACAGACCTTGGGGATTTCAAATTCCGCACTTGTACGATCTTGCTTGGGTCTACAGCGATTCCCTCCACTGAGATAATATGGCCGAGAAAGGATACTTGAGATATCCAGAATTTACACTTGCTGAATTTTGCGTACTGTTTGTGATCTCGCAGCCGTTAAGACTATACGCAAGTGGTTGGCGTGCTCTTCTTCTGACTTTGAACAAACCAGAATGCCATCGATGAAGACCACGACAAATTTATCAAGCTCTGGCATGAACACCAAGTTCATCAAGTACATGAAGTGAGACGGAGCATTAGTGAGGCCGAAAGACATGACAAGGTACTCATATAACCCGTACCTCATCAAGAAAGCCGTCTTCGGTATGTCCTCAGCCCTGGTCTTAATTTGGTGGTACCCTAATCTTAAATCCATCTTGGAAAAGATCTTTGCCTCTACCAACTGATGAAATAACATGTCGATACGGGTCATTGCGTACATGTTCTTGATCATGGCGGCGTTTAGTGGACGATAGTCCACACAAAGACGCAATGTCTCATCCATCTTCTTGACAAATAATGTCGAACAGCCCCACGGTGTGGAGCTCAGCTTAATAAAACCCTTGTCCAGCAGATCCGTCAATTGTGCTTTCATTTCAGCCAATTCCTTCGGTGCCATCTTGTACGGCCTTCGGGATATTGGCATAGTTCCCGGTGCAAGTTCTATCTTGAACTCCACCTCCAGGTCGGACGGTATACCCGGTAGATCATCCGGGAATACGTCGGGGAACTCACGGACTACTGGAATATCTTCCAAGCTGTTGGTTGTGGAGTGATATACGGCTCGAAGTTTTATTTTTGGACTGTCCAGAAATAAAGAATGAGGTTCGTGCACCGATGAGTTCCAGTGCACGACACGAGAGATGACATCTAAAACAGCACCGTGGCGGGTTAACCATTACATCCCTAAGATGACTTGGACATTCTGTCCCTTTAATACTATGAGAGACGCGGGGTATAATTCCCCCCTAAGCATAACGGTACTTTTGGAACCATTAGGCTTGCTGAGATTTTCCCACCCGGTAAAAAAATTAAGAAAGGACTCTCAGTGGTAGTATTTGTAGATCATACTTGACAACACAAGTATGGCTAATTAAATTATGAGTGGCACCCGAATCAAATAAAACTATGACAGGGTGGTGGTGGTGGAGATGGAACATACCCGCAAGGACAGGTTCTCCCTCTGGCACGTCCTCCATGGCGAGTTGGCGGACATTGCCGGGCTTGGGGTTTGCACGCCGTGCATTGTGGATGTTTTGGGGCTGGTTTCTCCCCGGTAATGGTGGTGCTGCTCTACTGACTTGCTGCTTCTCAGGGCAATCCTTTGCGAAATGCCCCTGGTGACCGCGCATAAAGCATGCGTTGCTGGGGTGCGGATGCACACGGCATCACCCGTTGCTTCTGTTGTTGCTGTTGCTGCTGCGGAGGTGCTGGTAATGCCGGTCAAAACGCCGGTTGTGTATACGGACGATTGCCGAAATGCATCGGTCGAGACGGTGGTTGCCAGCGTTGACCAGATGGTGTACGATACACCAGCCGATATTTTTGGAGAGGACCGCCTCCCTCTCCGCTGTTCTGCCGCATGCCTCTCTTCTTCTCAGCCGCAGCTAACTCCTTGCTGTAGTCCTCCTGGACAATTGCAGAATCAATCATCTCGTTGAGGCTGCCGCGATTGAACATTGCCAGGTTGTCTTTCAGGAGCGGATTCAGCCCCTAATAGAAGTGGTCCCGCCTCTTCTCGTCCGTGTCAGCATGATACAACGCTTATAGGGCGATGTCATTGAACGCATGGGCATACTCTAGTGCGTTCTGGTTGCCCTGTTGCAGGTGTAAGAACTCATGCATCTTCTGCTTCATTAAACCTGGCGGAAGGTAATAGGCCTGGAAGGCCGTCCTGAATTCCGTCCAGGTTAAAATTTGCTCGATGGGTTGGGAGGCCCAGAAGTGCGCCCACCAAGCACTCACGGACCTCATAAGCTGCTGGGCCGCAAAATGAGTCTTCTGCTGCACTCACTCGGAGCAGCCCAAACTTCATCTCCATTGTGCGGAGCCAGTAGTCCACATCAATGGGTTCATCCGCCCTCGAGAATAACGGGGGATGCGTCGCCAGGAAGTTCGAGTAAGAACTTTGCTGGCGTTCTTCCCGGTCTTGACGTCTCTCTGGGCGATACGTATTCTCGGTCAGCGTTTGCAGCAGCTCGGTGTGCTGCTGGTGCAAGCCCGCCATGGCCGCAACAATATCCGCCAGTGTGATTGTTGGCGGTGGCGGTGGTTGCTGCTCCTGCCCCAAGGATGTCTCGGGCAGCTGTTGGGAGCCATCTCCTCTCTGACTTGAACCCCCAACTTCCGGATTGGCGTGAGTACGAGTCATTCTAAAATTCATAACGTGTAAAATCAGCACATGTTATACTTAAAATTCCATAAAAACAGTACAGTAATGTAGTGATGCATTGAGATATTCGCACAACATTCACATATATTGATAAAGCAAAAACTTTATATAATATACATTATTCTCGTGTCAAAATTACAGCAACTTTTGATCACCCGAGAAGTCGTGCTCATGTCGTCATTACATACTCACACGCTACTTTTTTTCTGCATGACACATCGCTGTTAGAAAAGCGTATACACATGACTACCCTCGCTGCCCTATCCATTAACGGAAACTCTCTAGTCGGAGTGGAAATCGACCTCCTGTGGGTCTTCCTCCTCTGCTGGTTCTTCTGGTGGCTCCGGATCCATGATCTTGTCCTCTGGTTCAGGATCCGGTATCACCGGAATACCGAGAACCACGGGTACAGCACCTGCAATCGGCAGGCCCATTCCCGGAGGTACTAGACCCTGCAGAGCGGTTCACCTCGTCCATGGCTTGATTTTAATCCATCTGCCAGTTCTGTCCCACCTCAACCGCTTCATCATGCTCTTGAGTGAGAACTTCATTTTGCTGGGTCAGAGCCTGGACTTGCTGCTGTAAAGCCGTGATGTCGACACAACTTTTCTTTCCCGCCTTCTTCAAACGACACAACTGCTGCTCTTGTCGATTCAGCCTTTGCATCGTCGGTGCGAGTACATCACGGAGTGCATTATGGGCACTCTCGTAATGGTCACTGTGGGTGGTGCTCTCCTTGAGCTCCAGGGCAACACGAGCCGTATGGACAGCTTGGATGTCCATCACGTTCCATCCCGCCATGACATAGAGGCTAAGATTGGCCTCTGCTGGATTGTACCTTGGGCAGTTTGTATCAGTTGCCTCAAAGTACCTCCTCCACCACACGTGATTGGCTTGTCCCTCCACTGGAACAAGCTCATATGGAGTGCCCTCCATAGCTCGCAAGTGCAGTTGGCAGAAGCGCGACTTGACATTGCGGTCTGCCAATTGCCACATGTCCTCCAGGTGTCTATCTTCACCGTAACGGTGAACGATGCCCATCCCGGTGGAGTCGTTCATGCCGGAACATCGACATGTATGACACATGTCGTGTTGTCCTCATAGCCTTCTTATTTGGAAAGAAAACACGGCATCTCCGTATACCCGAAATATTTAAGCATAAGCTTCAGCAGATCCGGATAACCGTGGTGTTGAGAACAGTGGGACACCATCCACCCGTTCTCCAACTATTTACCGGTTTCCATCTGTAGAAAAATATTTGAAAAGGTCAAATATTCATTTAACAGTAATACAGTGAGTTATAGCATAAAACATGCCAATGAATTCATGAAATTTGGAAACATGAATCAAACTTCTCAACAAGTTGATTTCTACTACACTATCCAAAATTGACAGTGCTGACCAGTTTCCATTCTTTCCAGAATTAGATAACATTAAATGCAAAATCGTGTCTGGAGTTCCATACCAAAGTTAAAATTAACTTCAATATATTTCCAGAATGTTTTTACATGCCCTCATATCTGCTCTGGTTCAAAAGTTGAGATGTCAAATTTAACAGATATTCTGAAGAAAATTGGGCAGCACCTCACTGCTTGAGGTACTGCATTGATCCAAGAATTCCAGTTAATTCTGTACCGAATTTGACAAAACTTCCTGTTACAAAGTTTTAAAATATCTCCTGAACTTTTCATAACTATCTCGTTTACTATTTTTAGATTTCTATACAGGAAGTTATGGTCATTTTACAGAAAATTCCAGAGAGTTTTTACTCTGCCCTGTTTTCTGGACAGTTTCAACTCTCCTGAAGATTTCGACAAGCTAATGGATGAAACACCTCAAGACATCAGTATAAAAGTTGTAGAACTCTTCAAAATCTTTCCAGAAATGTATCATACCACCCCAATGTAGAACAACTCAACCTCTACCCTCTGTATAACTTCAACATTATTTCAGCTGAAAATAGAGGACTCTGTCTTTCATAAGTTGAAACTTGCTTAATTTTGAAATCTAGATCAAGATAAGGAGTTTTAATCAATATTTTAATTCTATGGATCAAAATTTTCATCTTTTACAATGAGGTTGATGATTTAGTGGGGTGTGATGTCGAAGCATCACCAAATTATGCCGGTACTACATTGCCTCACAAAGAAAACCCTATACCGGATATAGCCGGCCTTGTTATTTCAGTGGCACTAATCGACTCTCATACACGTGTTCTACTCAGATAACCACACAATCATCAGGTTCAGTTGCACGCTGAACCCAGCTCCATAAACAGTTTCATACGCCTGTATGTCATCAACCACACGGACGTTGTCAAGGCAAACATGCCTTGAGATATGTGTTCACGTTACCAACCACGTGACAGGGTCTCCGGTTACTTGCCCGCAGCACGCCGGGGACTGGCGTTGCTCACATACCCCAATAACATGAAGAGTCATAGAGGATACATAAGCTGGCCGGGTTACCTGCCACCCGTGAGGCTCCACCCTTTAGCTTGTGCACACTGGTGGACAGCGCAGCCATGCACCCCACAGGACATGAAACGTCCCGAGATGCATGTTTCTGACATATCAATTAGGTTAGTAAGCCAATTGTATAGACTAATACTAATCCTTATGTGGCCTAATACTCGTTCCTCACCGAGTTTTTGAAAACTATGTCTTTGTTAGTGTGCTAAACCTCAACGGATATCTGATGCCACGATGTGAGGACACGGGGGTCCTGACATTCCAGGATCGCTGAGGGGTGTTGTAATATGCAAGACCGGATAACACACGTATGAAGACATAAAGAAAAAAACAGCGGAAGCTAGATTTTATTACATAACCTGTTTTGAAACATAATTTAAATCCAAGTACGGTTATAGCCTACACTCACGGGCGTAGACTAAGCAAAAGAGTTGACGTTCAGCCCGTGAACGTGTTCCCACTAGCTACACACACACTCCTAACATGGCAGCGTGCACTGCTCCCACTCGACGGTGGTACCATCTGGGGAACCTGTCTCTTCCTCGGGAGCCTTCTCCTCTTCATACCCACCTGCACAACGCTTCAACAACAAGCAGTGAGCACGAAAGCTCAGCAAGACTGACCCGACGCCACTAGATCATGAAACTCTACATGCTGGAATTTTAGGTGTACAGTAGAAAGAAACTTTACATAACGACTCACCTAATTACTTGAATCCTATTTTCAGGTTTTTTAGCCTCATGTAAAGTGGTAACCATGTGGTAAGCAACATAGGCAGTCCACAATCAAACAAGAAATGCTTTCCACCTATATTTCCTGCCAAAGGTTGAAAAAAACTTTTATTTGCTCTAATATAAAGCACATCATTAGCATTGCAAATATTACTTCAAACAGCCAGTTTATATCCATGAAAACTATTCTTTTTCTCTATGTCACGATACAGTGAACATGTGGTACTCACTGACCGAGAGGGACAGTGATTATAATCGATTTACACCTATAGGGTTCACCCAAAAAGCACATCACGTACGTGCGCGCTCAATGCTGCCTACAGCAACCATCCCGTACATCGTACGAGAGAACCTTTCACCCGTTAGCCAAGTGTTGAACTGGTCCTATCGTCCTGAACAGGAGGTCCCTACGATGAGCAACCACATGCCCGCTAGCATATTTACACATTGCTGCTCTCAACCAACCCCTTTGGATGAAAAGCAATGCCTCAACATCTAGCTATACGAATTATATCGTTTTCCCAGTCTCCATAATGCCGGTATGTCTTCGGTACAATTCTAGCTTTTTCAACAGGGCCGCACACGGTTCGATCCTCAACCAACACAAGCAGAGCTATGGCTCACAGGCCCCCAAAGTTCTGTTGCTCCTAACCTCTGCTTGGTCTCAAATTTCAAGTCACTTGGATCATGATCTATCTCAATACCCGAGTTGTATACCCCTAAGCCTATTCTTGCGAGTAGTTCCAACTACTTGACTTGTACCGAATCCTATACAATTTGGAGCATAGCAGTGGCTACTCAAAGGTCATATCTTAGACTCTATTCCCTGGTTTTCATGGCTATGCAATTGGGTTTTCATTCAAAACCTAATGCACATACAAGAACTCGACAATCTAGATGAAGCGTAAAAGGAAAACATTATAAAACAGTGGTAACGCAAACCGGAGTTTGCCATGCTGCGAGCCATCAACTAAACTCTCCTCCGGAGGGATACAATCCAGAATCTCCGGGGGGCTTCTTTGATGTCAGCGACTGCCCGTAATAAACAAAGAATGCATGTAAAATTCAAATGCAAATGTGTTCATTGAGAATGTAAAGACTCTAGCTCGAGCTAGACATCAGTACTTAGTCTGAAATATCTACAGTGTATTTGTGAAGATCTAAACAGAGGAATGGCCAAGTTTAATTTGAACCAAAGCTCAACTGAGCTCTGAACAAATAAATGTATTAATGCCATTGTTAGACATTCTAAGGATTTCTAGGAATTTTCTTGAAGCAACTCTAATGGAACTTGTTTCATGACAATTGAAGAATCCTAGAGAAAGTTATGGGCTAAACAAGATTTGAGAAAATTCAAAAAACGTTTCTGTACATTTTCCATTTTCTCAGGGTCAGTTCATTTTTTATCACACAATTAAGTGAAGTTAATGAACTCGGATGGATCTGAAACTTGGCATGTGACTGAAGGATATTAAAATGAACATCCTAACCAAATTTGAGAATTTTCCACAGTTTAAACTTTAGGGATTAATTCTGGAAAAATAAAGATTTTCAAGGAATTTAATTTGTTTTGCTGGATAGTACTCAGAGAGAGGAATCCAACATAATTTGTTTGGCCAAATTTGGACATTCCTACCGAAAGTTTTGTGGGTTTAAAGTTTTGGAGGGAAATCTGGAAAAGAAAAGAAGAAAAGTTTAAATCTCTGCCATCGGGGTCCACTGTACAGTTCCTTCACCTTCCTCCCGCCGATGCCTGAGCGCGCGCCAGACAGGGACGATGGCGTAAGCTATTCTCAGCCGTTCCTAGTTAATATGTAACACCCTTAAATTCATTTCCATGCATGCATACATTTTTCAGATAGAGAAACATTAAAAAAGAAGTAGAAATGGAGAAAGAATCATAAAAATGATGGGGAATGGGAAAAAGATAGCTGAAATTAACCAATTCCAATTTGTCTAAGTGCGCTGTCGACTCGTCCCCGGGCCGCGGGACACATGGCGCCCGCGGAGCTCACCCCTGCGGAGGGGGGGGTGAGGTCCGGCACCGCAGGACACGTGGCGCCCGCGGAGCTCACCTCCGCGGAGGGGGTGACGTCCGGCACCGCGGGACACGTGGCACCCGCGGAGGGGGTGAGGTCCGGCACCGCGGGACACGTGGCTCCCGCGGAGCTCACCCCTGTGGAGGGGGTGAGGTCCGGCACCGCGGGACACGTGGCGCCCGCGGAGCTCACCCCTGTGGAGAGGGTGAGGTCCAGCACCGCGGCACACGTGGCGCCCGCGGAGCTCACCCCTGCGGAGGGGGTGAGGTCCGGCACCGCGGGACACGTGGCGCCCTCGGGGCTCGCCTATGAGGAAAAGGGAGGCCTGACCCTGCTGGACGCGTGGCGTCCTCAGAGCTCGCCCCGGCTCCGCTGGCAGCATGGCAGGCCCGGAGATCGCCTCTGAGGAGGGTGGCCCAGCCCTGCTGGGCACGTGGCGCTTTCAGCGCTCACCTCTGCGGATGGGGAGAGGTATTTAGGCGGATTTTTCTCCTGTGCGCGGGGGTACCCGGTACTGAGGGTACCGACACAATTTTCCCAAATTTTCCCCACATTGCCGCCACACCAAACTGAAAAGATAAGTTTTTTGAAATCCAAAGTTGAGTTGGACTCTTATTTGAGCTCTAATTGGAGTAGGACTCTTCTTTTTCCCCTTATAAATAGAACCCAAAGCCCCTTTTTGGCCGTAACCCCTTTTCCCTTTTTCTTCCTCCCAAGTCGGCGACTTGGAGGCCCTAGCCCCCAACTTGCCGAGTTAAACCCCCCCTGCTGCCGAGCCCCCTTCCTCGCTGCCAAGTCGCCAAGCTTCCCCCTCGCCGGAGTTCAGTCGCCGGTGAGCCCCCGCTGCTGCCATTACTAAGAGGAAGACCCTGCCACCAAAGGAAAGTGAGGTAGGTCTTTGTTACCCATATTACGACGTCGTTGCTGTTTCTACCCATCTGTTTTCTTCGCTCCCTTCGAACCAAAACTTTTTTCCTGTGGACAGACCACATTTTGATCAGTTTTTGACGGTGGGATTGATCTAGATCTTGAGTCAAGATCATCACCAACTCCACACTTGATCCCTACACCTTGTTCATCATAAAACCCCATGAAAGCCCATTAAAACATGCAAGAACACGTACAAACTGGTTTAATAAACAGCACCATAGGATTTGCATTCATCTACACCGTTGCATCTCGAGTAAAGTTTGTGCACGATGTTTGATTGCTGTAAATTTTGTGTGTGCATGGTCGTGAGTAGAAGGACAAGCTCAGAAAGCCATCTACGAAGAGCTACAGCCCCACGACTTCGAGACGCTCGGACAACAAGATCCACGGGAGCAAGGCAAGTGCCCCTTGACCATATTGATCCCATGTTTTGAAGCTGTTTTGTTTGCGAAAACTCGTATGCTTGATTCAACTTGATGGGACACCATTTTATAGGAGTTTACTAGTTTTGTTAACCATCCTTGTCACCGGGAAAGTTGATGAGTCGGGTATGGTCGTTTTTCCTTTTTGTTTCGCTTAATCTACGGGATACGGGAAGCTGAATTAAAACATGGTTAGCTACTGCACTTATACGAGTGATGATAATGATAACTTGAGGATATTAATGAGCATGGAATCGGGGGGAGATCTAGGCAAGCTTGGTTCGTGGATGTTGCTGAATGAGAGGTGGTTTACTTGCCGTAGATCTAAGGACCGGTTCATGCCAGCACATGCCAGGAAAACAGTGCCACCACAAGGCCAAATATGGGTGCGGCTTAGCTGACTAATTAGGTGTGTTGCTAGCTTGTTATAGACCGTGGATGGCGTGGGGAATGGGAGTCGAGAGAGGACTGTCCTGGAAACTGCATGGCACAAGAGGGGGCCCGTGGGTGGGAGAATGGTGATTCGAGCCTGCCGGTGAAACCTTAGTGAGTCCATACATCTAGTAGCCCCTTTGTAAAGGCTATTTTATGATCTATTGGCCATACACCGACGGTTGTGTACTGGTATAATGGAAGTTCTGCAGTCGCCGACGGGTGACGAAATCACGAACTTGTGGGTAAAGTGGTGCCACCGCTGCAGAGTGTAAAACTATGATGATAGTCGTGCTTACGGTCACAAGCACCTGGCCAACTCACATGATTAGAAGGGAAAACTTGGGATGGATGTTCGGTATGGTTATGGTATGGTCATTGGGATTGGTTTTGGGACTGTTTTGAGTCATGACATTGAGTTTGGTTTTGGATATATGAATTATGAGACGGTTATGAATATTTATGAGCATGAGATGAACTTGAGAAAGATTAATGGTTGGTTCAGAATTGATAAATGGTGGATCATGATGGAGAAACTGATGCTGAATTACTTGGTCATGTTGGGATAAATATGACATAGAAATAGTTGCTGTTTTTATCATGTTTGTAAAATAAAATTTGCTTGCTGCAATGAGCCTTTTTATCCCTACCTTGTTGTAAGCTACATGTCATACTTTTCCCGCACTTGCTGAGTACGACATGTACTCACTCTTACCATGTAGTTAAGGGTAGAAAAGGGTCACCGTTGTAGAATAATGCCGTGCTAAATAGCTTAGGACATCCGGTAGAAGTCGAGTAGTTGGAATCTACTCGCGAGTTGTAGTCGTGATCACACGGGCATGAATTAGAAGAGGCAAACTAAAGTTTATTTTTCTAAAGATGAGACCGGGCAGGAGGGTTAGGCAGTGACAAGACGAGGTCTTGGTCGAGTAGCTCTTCTTGTGTCGGTTAAGGACCGATGCGTGTGCCGCATCCGGGAGCAAGTATTGAGTTCTGTACCGGATGCTTACTGCTATATGGGAACCAGGAAACCGATGTACCAGGTTAACTGGATTGTACAGGAATACCACATCGTCTCGTTAGACCTATGAGCCCGAGACGGCGTGGCCGGTTCTACAGTCAAGTGTTCTGCGAAAGGTTGCCACATACGACGTAATGAAGGACACCAGATTCAGGTCTTCATCGGCGGGCGTATGTGTCGAGCTATCCGGGCAGTGTTTGATTCAAATCACCGTCCCTCGTGGTTATTGAGTACCGCTTGATCCCATGTTGTGACGTAGTAATCAACTTGTGTGGAAACAGTTTGCAAAGTTTTAATTGCTGGTATGATTATTGTAAATTGCATGAAAACCCTGTTTGAAGTAGAGATAGAGCAAACTAAAGTTATTTTCCACCTTAGGACAAGTAACATTGGAATGAAGCGTTTCTTGTTTGATTGTGGAGTCCCAATGTTGCTGGGCGCAAGGTCACTACTATGATGGCTAAAATCTGAAAGTTAAGGATGAACTTGTAGGCGAGTCCTTTTGCAAATTACATGTTAGGTCTTAAGTTACTTTCATGTAGAGTTGCATGTTTAGGAGAGACGGTTAAGTCTTGCTGAGCCTTTGTGCTCACTCTTGCTATGTGAGTGGTTTTGCAGGTTAACCCGACGCTACAAATAAGGTTGTCCGGTGAGACTCGGAGACTTCCGAGTCATGTTACACATGGAGAACCTAGCCGCTGCCATTTCTTCGTGTTGCTAGCGAGAGGAGTCTGCGGGCTGGATGTGACGCCCTCAATTCTGTGGAAAACCACGGAATCGAGAACTGATGCATATGTGTGCCCAGGATGTTCATCACACATACACATATGTTCCACAAACTGATTCAAAATATATATATATCCATGAATAACAGAGTTTATTACAATGTCTCATGAGTTTTGGACTCATGCTCACAGAGGAAGTCTTAATCTAACAGCGGAAGTCTTATTTCTATGCAGCGGAAGTCTTCTAACTAGTGCGGAAGCAATCTAAGCAGCAGTGGCTCCATCTCTACTCCATCCCCACAGGCAAGGTTGAGGACAGATTACACGCCTAATGCTCCACTTGATCTTCATAGTAATCTTCTCCTGTTGCTGATGATGAAATAATAATTCAAGTTTGAGTACAATGATGTACTCAGCAAGTGAGAAAAAATATGATATGTAGCTCGCAACAAGGTGGGTATAAAAGGCTCATTGCAGAAAGCAAAGTTATAAAACCACGATAAAACAGAGACTTAACTTTAAGTGAATATAATCCCAACATGTATTAAATTACCAACATACCTCCATCACTTTCCATGTTCCATTCGAACATTAATCAACTTCATTCTTGCTCACGAATACCCTCTCATATTCGCTACCATCCCACGAATACCATGATGTATTCGCTACCGTTTCATCTCATAACAATTCCGTCTCACACCAAGACCAATCTCGTTGCCATGACTAAACCGTCATGCAACCCATCTTATCACCCAGACTCAACAGTCCCAAAAACCAAAACCATAATCAAAACCATAACCAATAACCATAACCAAGAACCAATAACCAATCCCAACTAATCATGGAAGTTGGCCAGGCGCTCGTGACCATAAGCTCGGCTATCATGATAGTTTTAGAACTCTGCAGAGTTTGCACCTCTTTACCCACAAGTTTGTGATTTTGTCACCCGTCGACGACTGCAAAACCTCCACTATACCAGTACACAACCGTCGGTGTATGGCCAAGAGATCACAAAATAGTCTTTACAAAGGGGCTACTAGATGTATGGACTCACTAAGGTTTCACCGGCAGGCTAGAATCTCAAATTCTCCCACCCATGGGCCCGCTTATGTGCCATGCAGTTCCCAGGGCAGTCCTCACTCGACTCCCATTCCCCGCGCCTTCCACGGTCCATAAAAATCTAGCAACTTACCTAATTAGTCAGCTAAGCCGCACCCATACATGGCCTTGTGGTGGCACTGTTATCTTGGCATGTGCTCGCATGAACCGTTCCTTAGATCTACGGCAAGTAAACCACCGTCTCAAGCTATCTCATTCACAAACCCAGTCTTGCCAAGATCTCCCTCCGATCCATGTTCATTAAAAACATCAGTTTCTCATTATCATTATGAGTGCAGTTAGCTAGACACATCTATCTCGCTTCCCAATCCCTTGGACTCAGGGAAGCATAAAGCAAAAACGATACCCGACACATAAACTTCCCTGGCGACAAGGGTGGTTTAACCAAAGCTAGTAAACTCCTATAGAAGGGTTTCCCATCATGTTTGACTCAGCACACACACCTTTTCGCAAAACAAAAAGTTTTTCCAAAAACATAGGATCAATATGGTCAAGGGGCACTTGCCTTGTTCTTGTGGTTCCGGTTGCTCTTGGATCTCGAAACCTTGTTGTTGCAGCTCGTCGTAGACAGCTCCCTGAGCTTGTCCTGCTATACAGGATCGCGCACATACAAGATCCATAGCAATCAATATCATGCACAAGCTTTAACTAGATGCGGTGATGCATATGCATGCTATCCTATAATCAGTTTTATTAGATCAGTTGTACGTATTCTTGCATGGATTGCATGGATGTTATGATGAACAGAGGTGTGCAGATCAAACGTGGACGTGGTGACGATCTTGTCTTTAGATCAACCTGATCAACAAGTGATCTGTCCATGAGAAAGCTTCTGTTCAAACGGAATCGAAGAACAGATGCAAAGAAACACGACAATGTCGTAAGGTGATATTGGAGGCCTACCTTACGTTCTTATTGGTATTGGGGTCCTTCTCTGATCAGACAGATTTTTGGGGCCTTCCTCCGGCAATCTTCCTCGACTGAACTCTGGCGATGGGCTTACTCAGCGAGTTGGGGCTAGGGCTCTAAGTCGTCGGCTCAGGAGTTGGAAAAGAAGTTTGTGGTTTCGGCCAGAGGTTCTGGGTTCTATTTATAATCCGGAAAAGTCCTAATCTGATTGTGTTCCGAATAGAAGCCCTGTTCAAATTTATCGTTGAATCTTAACATCTTATCTTTAGTTGATTTGGTGCGATAACATTGTGGAATTCAGGTCGGTTTCTTCTCCGTACCAATATTTCTACGCGTACAGAATCCAAAAACCGCTCCAGAACTCGTTACATCCTTGGTGATGAGCTCCGGAAGCTCCACGTGTCCACCGGGTTCTGGTCTCTCCCTTTACGCAGGGACAAGCTCCGGTTGTGCCGCGTGTCAAACGAGTGAGACCTCTCTCTTATTCGGAGGTGGCTCCGCGCATGCCACGTGTCAGTGTCGGACCTTCCCTCTCTCTGAAGGTAGCTCCGGGTGTGCCACGTATCTATTCCGGACCTCCCTTTCTTTGGAGGTGAGTCCCGTAAATGCCACGCGTCGAGTAGCGTCAGACTTTCCTTTTTCCTCAGAGACGAGCTCTGAGGTAGACACGTGTCCAACAGTGACGGTCCTCCCGGAGATAAGCTCCGGTGGCGACATATGTTCAATAGAACCAGACCTCTTGGAGGTGACCTCCGAGATCGACACGTATCCCGCGCGACGGGTCCCCTGTTTTCCTCGGTGACTAGCTCCGAAGGTGACATGTGTCCTGCGGAAATGCCTTTGCTTCTTCCGCAGATGCTAGCTCCGGGGGCAAAACGTGTCCCACAGGGTCGGACCTCTCCCCCTTAGCGGAGATGAGCCCCGAGCCTGCCACGTAGCCAGTTTAGCGGCGGACCTCTCCCCACTTCACAGGGATGAGCTCCGAACACGCCACGTGGCCAGCGGGCCGTGGAAGTTGTCTTCGGCGCTCTATGGGAACTAGATTCGGCTCTTATTGGCTATCTCCTTGATATTTTTCTCTGTTCCTACTTCTTTTTAAATGTTTTCTCTTCATGAAACATGAATATATGCTGAAACCATAAATGAGGGTGTCACAAATCTACCCCCCCCCCTTAAATTGAATCTCGCCCTCGAGATTCGTTGGTAGAGAATAGATGAGGAAATTCTGCCTTGATGTCTTCCTCACGCTCCCATGTGGCTTCAGCCTCGGTGTGATGGCTCCATTGTACCTTGCACCATCGGATTACTTTGTTCCTGGTGACCCTTTCCTTTACGTCCAAAATTCGGACAGGTTGCTCCGTATAAGTCAGGTCTTCTTGAAGTTCAAGCTATTCCATTGGTATTTGCTCCTCTAGTATTCTCAAGCACTTCTTGAGCTGGGATACATGAAACACATCATGTACGTCGGAGAGATATGTTGGGAGCTCTAGTTGATAGGCTACTTCTCCTCGCTTGTCCAAAATCTTAAATGGTCCGATGTAGCGAGGTGCTAGCTTGCCTTTGACGTTGAAACGTCGTTGGCCTCGGATAGGCGATACCTTAAGGTATACGAAGTCTCCTACTTCAAAAGTCAACTTCCTTCGCCTATTGTCCGCATAGCCTTTCTGTCGTGACTGAGCAGCCTTTAAGTTCTCCCGTATCGTTTGGACTTGCTTTTCAGCTTCTTGTAGCACTTCTGGTCGAAACACTTGGTTCTCTACGGTTTCGTTCCGAAACAGCGGTGTTCTACACCGTCTACCATACAATGCTTCGAAAGGCGACATCTTCAAGCTAGCTTGATAGCTGTTGTTATAGGAGAATTCGGCATACAGTAAACTCCTATCCTAACTACGCCCATGTTTCAAGGCGCAAGCTCTCAACATGTCTTCCAAAATTTGGTTTGTCCTTTCGGTTTGCCCATCGGTTTGTGGGTGATAGGAGGAGCTAAAATCCAGTCGTGTACCCATAACTTTCTGCAGCTTCCTCCAGAATCTAGAGGTAAACTGAGAACCTCGATCTGAGACTATCCTCCTCGGGACTCCATGACGGCACACGATCTGCTCCATGCACAACTCGGCTAATTGTGCAACGTTGTACTTGGCCCTTACAGGGAGAAAATGGGCTGTTTTCGTCAATCGGTCCACAATAACCCAGATGGAGTTATAACCCGACTGAGTACATGGCATTCCGACGATGAAATCCATGCTGATGTCTTCCCACTTCCACTTGGGTACTTTCAAGAGTTGCAACAATCCAGCGGGTCTTTGATGTTCGGCCTTCACCCGTTGGCATGTGTCGCATAGGGCAACGTATTCGGCTATGTCCCTCTTCATACCATCCCACCAATAACAAGTCTTCAAGTCCTTGTACATCTTGGTGCTTCCGGGATGTATGGAATAGGGTGAATCATGTGTCTCTTTTAATATCATGTCGAGGATGTGCTTTATGTTAGGCACACAAATCCTTTTTCCTAGCCAAAAGTGTACCCTTCTCATCTTCCTTGAAATGTTTCTCTATTCCATGTCGGATCCTTTCCTTGATCTCCTTGATCTCCTCATCCATTGCTTGGTCGTCCCTTATCTCTTGCTCTAATGAAGAGTGGAATTCCATCACCTCCATGTTGTTCAAGAATCCGAGGTGTAACCATTCGAACTCTTTGCGTAGTTCGGGTGGTAGCTCCCGAACCGTGAGTTGGTGACATGCTCCCTTCCGGCTCAATGCATCAGCTACTACATTGGCCTTTCTGGGGTGATAGTTGATTCCAACATCATAATCCTTGATGAGCTCCAACCATCGACGTTGCCTCAAATTTAAGTCCATTTGTGTGAATATGTACTTGAGGCTTTTATGATCTGTATAGATCTCACATCAATGACCAAGAATATAATGTCTCGAAATCTTCAATGCATGCACTACTGCTGCTGATTCCAAGTCGTGTGTAGGATAATTAAGTTCGTGCTTCTTTAATTTTCATGAGGCATAGGCTACCACTTGTCCTTCTTGCATGAGCACACATCCGAGCCCCTGTCTGGATGCGTCACAATATATGTCAAAGATCTTGCTTACGTCCGGCAATACCAAAACCGGCGCTGTGGTTAGCCTTTTCTTGAGTTCCTCAAAACCTTCTTGGCATGCTGGTGTCCATCGAAAGGCTTTTCCCTTTGTTAGCAACTCCGTCATAGGCTTTGCTATCTTAGAGAAGTCCTTGATGAAGCGTCGGTAGTATCCAGCCATCCCAAGAAAACTCCGAATATCCCTCACGTTTTGCAGTTGGTCCCACTTCAGAACATCTCTCACTTTTCCGGGATCAACCGATACCCCTTCTTCGGAGATAATGTGGCCTAGGAACGATATTTCCTTTAGCCAAAATTGACACTTGTTAAGCTTGGCATACAATTGATGCTCACACATTTTCTGCAAGGTCAATCTCAAATGTTCTTCATGCTCCCCCTCACTTTTTGAATACACCATAATGTCGTTGATGAAGACCACGATGAACTTATCCAAGTACTCCATGAAGACCTTGTTCATAAGGTACATGAAGTATGCGGGTGCATTTGTTAACCCAAAAGACATGATGGTATATTCATACGAACCATACCGTGTTCAAAAGGCAGTCTTGGGTATATCGGAGGGTTTTATCTTCAGTTGGAAGTATCCCGACCGAAGATCAATATTGGAGAACACTCGGGCTCCTTTCATTTGGTCGAATAGGTCCTCTATACGAGGCAGAGGGTATTTGTTCTTGATTGTCACCTCATTAAGAGACCTATAGTCCACGCACATCCTTTGGGTTCCATCCTTCTTGTCTACGAAGAGCACAGGAGCTCCCCATGGTGACGAGCTTGGACGTATAAAACCCTTATCCAGCTGCTCCTGAATTTGCTTCTTGAGTTCCACTAGTTCATTAACGGGCATCCTATAGGGTCTCTTTGCTATGGGTGCAGTTCCAGGTACCAAATCAATGGCAAACTCAATGTCCCGATTAGGTGGCATACCTGGAAGCTCTTCTGGAAACATGTCCGAAAATTCTCGAACCACTGGAACGCTGTCCAACGTTGTTCCTTCGACGTGGTTCAGAATTGCCTTCTTGGTCATTTGTTGGGCTGACTCAAACTCGATACGAACACCGTGCTCATTTGTCAACTGCACGCTCCTTTCAGCACATTGGATTACTCCATTATGCTTGCTTAACCAATCCATCCCGAGTATTATGTCAAGCCCTTTGGAATCCAAGACAATGAGGTTGGTAAGGAAGTCTACCCCCCTTATTTTAAGGCTTACTTTCGGACATACTATATTAGTCCTCATCTCTCCACCGGGAGAATTAACCAACATAGCACATTTTAAGTGTGATATGGGTAGATTATGCTTGGCAACAAACTTGGATGATATGAAAGAATGTGATGCTCCAGAATCAAATAAGATGGTGGCCGGGTTGGAGTTGGCAAGGAACATACCAATTACGACGTCCTCAGCCTGTTGTGCTTCCTCAGCAGAGACATGGTTCACGTTGTCGCGAGCATAGTTCTGCTGTCCACGGTTTCTTTGATTGTCCCCTCCATTTGGTCGCGGGTTCTGCTTGGGCACGTTGCCTTGCTGTCCAGGTCCTCTCCTTGGGCAATGGTTCACGAAGTGTCCTATTTCCCAACATGCAAAGCATGCCCTGTTGCCGACGGCAGCAGGTACGTTGGGGTGGGGGTTTTGAACAGGGGCGCCCATGTTGGGTCGGGGTACAGGAGGCAAGGGCACACGAGGTGCTTGTGCAACGGATCATTGCTGTGGTGGCGGACTAGGGCGGTATGCAGGAGTGGTCGATCCATACTGTGGTGCGGCTGGGGGCATGTACAGAGGTCGTACGTTGCTCCCTTTGGGCTGGTATTGCATCTTCCTCTTGCCCTCTCCCTCGATCTCTCGGATCTTGCTTTCAACCACTATAGCCTTGTCAACCAGCTTCTGGATACTCGCGTAGTCATTCTTGAGGAGCTGAACCTGGATCTCATTGTTCAACCCTATCATGAACAGGTATTGCTTCCTCTGGTCCGAGTTGACATCTTCGGGGGCAATACCGGGACAGTTGTGTGAACTTGTTGAGATACTCATTCACGCTTCTTTGTCCTTGGCGGAGACCTTCAAACTCTTGTCACTTGAGCATCATTACACCAGCAGGGATGTAATGAGAGCGGAAACTCTCCTTGAACTCAGTCCAAGTGATCGCCTCCGGGTCGACATGAGCGTTACATGGGGCATCCCACCAGTCAGCGGCAGCTCCCATAAGTTGGTGCGACGCAAAGAGAACCTTCTCTCGGTCATTGCACTGCACTATGGCAAGCTTCTTCTCCATGGATTTCAACCAGTCGTCGTCCTCCATAGTCGTTAGCTTGAGCAAAGGTGGGTGGTCGAGTCCTCATGAACTCTCCCAGCCTGTTGTGAGCCGGCGATGGTGGTGGCGGCGGTGCCGGAACGGGGTTGTTGTTGTTGTTGGCCCACGACTGAGCCAAAGTTTGGATCATGGTTTGCATAAGGTTGTTTTTCATGGCCGTCAACCGTTCCAGGTTGTTCTCACTAGCTTCGGGGTTAATAGGAACTTCATCTTGACCATCCTCTTGGTTGTCACGGACGTTCCTTCGGCCGGCGTTTCCTCTCATAATCTGTGAGAGAGATCGAAATAGAATAGAAGGTGAGGTAGATCCCCCCAACTATATGGATCAAGGTGGATTGGACTATATATATTAGCCCATATGAGGATGTGAACAAGTGCCGAGGCATCTCACACCTCTTTCTTCTTATGTGTGGATATGGACAACGCTTTGAGACGCCCCATAACTCACACTAAGCACGTAATCACAAGCAATCATCACAAGGCTCACACAACCCCTATTCAAGGCTGGTTTCCTATGTCAAGGTAGTTTCAAGGCCAATCTATGCACCCTAGGCTTGCATCCTATGGTCAGCGTGGCTTAGCTTACAATCTGTGTCTAATACCAATCTGTGATCTATCTAAGTGTGTAACCTACCCTAATCCGTGACTTTTGATACCAATCTGTGTTTCCTATTTAGGCGTGTAACCCACTGTCAACCGTGGCTCTAATACCAATCTGTGACGCCCTCAATTCTGTGGAAAACCACGGAATCGAGAACTGATGCATATGTGTACCCAGGATGTTCATCACACATACACATATGTTCCACAAACTGAATTCAGAATATATATATATATATATCCATGAATAACAGAGTTTATTACAATGTCTCATGAGTTTTGGACTAATGCTCACAGCGGAAGTCTTAATCTATCAGCGGAAGTCTTATTTCTATGCAGCGGAAGTCTTCTAACTAGTGCGGAAGCAATCTAAGCAGCAGTGGCTCCATCTCTACTCCATCCCCACAGGCAAGGTTGAGGACAGATTACACGCCTAATGCTCCACTTGATCTTCATAGTAATCTTCTCCTGTTGCTGATGATGAAATAATAACGCAAGTTTGAGTACAATGATGTACTCAGCAAGTGCGGAAAAATATGATATGTAGCTCACAACAAGGTGGGTATAAAAGGCTCATTGTAGAAAGCAAAGTTATAAAACCACGATAAAACAGAGACTTAAATTTAAGTGAATAATATCCCAACATGCATTAAATTACCAACATACCTCCATCACTTTCCATGTTCCATCCGAACATTAATCAACTTCGTTCTTGCTCACGAATACCCTCTCGTATTCGCTACCATCTCACGAATACCATCCCGTATTTTCTACCGTTTCATCTCATAAAAATTCCGTCTCACACCGAGACCAATCTCGTTGCCATGACTCAACCGTCATGCAACCCATCTTATCACCCGGACTCAACAGTCCTGAAAACCAAAACCATAATCAAAATCATAACCAATAACCACAACCAAGAACCAATAACCAATCCCAACTAATCATGGAAGTTGGCCAGGCGCTCGTGACCGTAAGCTCGGCTATCATGATAGTTTTAGAACTCTGCAGAGTTTGCACCTGATTTGTACAGGGCTCCCGATCTTCCGAAAGGTTCTGTTATGTGAGGACCCGCCGTCCCGGTTCACGGGGACGGGGCACCTCGCCCGGGAATCGCATTGGGTGGTGCCGTGTGATGCGGCACCCAACAGCACACATAATAAAGCATCATATTACATAAATCAAGCGGAAGCTTACAAAGTGTAAATTTTACAAATACTTCTCAAAATACACTACAGCAGAAGACTATTACAACTCACGTCTCATACCTTTGCTAAGCAACAGAGAAGGTGTCCAGCCCGCGGACCCTTCTCGCTAGCAACACTCTCACAATAGGAGCGGCAAGGGTTGCCATGAGTTCACCCCTCGGAGAGCTCCGAGTCTCATCGGACACCCGTACATATCAGCGTACAGTTATTACCTGCAAAACAACTTACGCAGTATCTGTGAGCACGAAGCTCAGCAAGACTGGCCCGTCACCCTAGTCATGAAACTCTACATGATGAAAATAGAGGGCTGAACATAGAAGTTAGCACAAAAGATGAACTTGAGCTAAGAGAGAGTCCTTACTTCCAATTTTAAGCACTTTTATAGCCCTCGCGCAACTTACATCGAGACTCCACAATCAAACAAGAAACGCTTCATCTCGATGTCACTTGCCCGAGGCGAAAGTAACTTAAGTGAGCTATCCTATACTCATACAGACTTTGCGCCCTTACCGTCGAGACTCCACAATCAAACAAGAAACGCTTTGCCTCGACGCTACTAGCCCAAGGTGGAAATTAAATTTAGTGAAGTGTTGGTCGTTCCTCATCTCCATTATGAGGATTACTCACGAAGCATATTAAATGTTTCCCAGTTTATTACTACGTCACGACTCAATGTACAAGTATGCTTACTACCGCGAGCGACGGTGATTGCAATCAAAAACACCCGGTTGACATGACACGTACGCCCGTACTCGACGTTGCACACAGCAACCATCACTGACGTCGTACGTGGCAACCTTTCACACGACACCCAAATGTCGAACCGGTCCCACCGACTGGGATTAAGTCTCTCTACAGCAAACCCTCGTAGAGCCGACTTCTCTATCCTTTTAGCATCAGCATCAGACGGTGAGGTATGCCTCGACACCCTGGTTAACATGTTACATCGGTTTCCTGGGTCCCATATAGCCAGTATGCATCCGGTACACATCTCAAACTTGTCCAGCGGGGCCGCACACGAGAACAGGCCTTAATCGACTCAGACATAGACTAGGTTCACAGGACCACGTCCTTGATCTTTCCATCCACTGCCCGGTCTCCATTCCCAACTATGAGGATCAATTCCCAACTCTTCCGATTGATCCCCCTTAACCCCTGTTCACGAGTAGGAAACTGCCCACTCGATTTATGCCTCTTTTAATCCACTTTTGTTGAGATCAGCAGATATAATCAATTGATAACCTATTCTGCATTGTACTCCAGGGTTTTCTGGGTTATGCAATTGGAGTTTCATACCATCTAGACTTAATGCAATAAACAAATGCTAGACAATATAATGTCAATACAAATAAAAACTTGTAAGTTTTGATGCAAACCAGGGCTTGCCTTTGTTTTGCAGGGAACTAATATATATATCTCAGTTAGTGAAGACCACATGGCTTGATCTCTTGCCTCCCTCCTTTGATCTCTGTTCCAATAACTTCAAGTTCTTCACGTAGATGCTACACATAATGAATATGCACAATTGTTTAATTGTAAAGACTTTGCTACAAGTTCTAATAACAAGTTTCAAAACTGTAACTCTGTTCAAGAATTTAAAATAACACTGGTGCTAGTGGTTTGGGTTTGGATCTAAGCACATGATTAGTGCTAAGTGGTTTCCCCCTCTTCTATATTGGTCACCTTAAGAGGTTAAACAGAATAGGGGTGATCCAGATATCCAATGGAGCTGAGAATTTTCATGTGGGTTCCTTGTCACAAGAAATTCCTCTGGACCAAAAATTAGCACTTTTCATTGAGTCGTTTGTTCGGAACAATTTTCTAAGTAATTAAGCAAGAATAAGTAATTCTAAGATAACACCTATGTTCATGCCAAACTTAGTGAACTAAAATTTCAATTATAGCTCATAGGGTTCGCATGAATTTTCCTAGCATTTTTGGAGCTAAGATTTGCCCAGAATTGAATTTCCAAGTTTTTGGAAATTCTCTGAAGAAGTTTCTGTGTTCAATTGAACACAGTAACTTCAACTCCGAATTGCTCTGATCAAATCAACTCTAAATGGTCTGAAACTTTTACAGGAGTTCACTAATATCCTAGAGAATATTCTGGCAAAAGTTGAGGATTTTTGGATGAACCAAACTCCCTCAAAAATTCTTTTGCTGAAAAGCTTTAAAGAATATTCCAGAATTAAATAATGAGTTTCATATAAATTGGGTTATATATTTGGACAGAGATTTTCAAGATGAATATAACCCAATTTGAATCACTAAATTTGGAGCTTGCTAGCAGAAGGTATGAGGTTCTAAAGTTTGGGGGAAATCTGAATTTGAATTCTGTTCTATTTTCCAATTTTCAGAGGCATAAGAAATTGACACCACATTTGGCCAAGCAAATTAGGTCCAATGCTTCTGAAAAGTTTACTGGAGTTCAAGTATTTTTGGAAGAATCTCCTGCCCAGATTTGGGGATTTTTCAATACATAGAACTCGTGGAAAAATTCCCACAAAATTTTCGTTCTATGAATTAATGAGCCAAAACCAGGGGTTTTCATAATTATTGGGCTGTACCCCTGGATAGTACTCTCTGCGGGGAATCCAACAAAATTTGTTTCACTATTTTTGAAGCTTTCTACACAGAGTTATGCATTTTCCAAGTTTGGGACAACTCTCTATTTGATTTTAAACAGAACAGTCTAACGTGGGGCCCACGGTCAGGTGCTTCTTCGACCTCCCACCAGAGCCCGCGGGTGCACACCGGCAGAAAGCGTGGCGCGGCTCGTTCTTTCTCATTTCTCCATCAAATGAGGTCCGGTTTCGCCCTACATGCTCCTTGGAACATGGCGCAGCTGCCGGGCAAGGTTTCCGCGCATG
The DNA here is from genome assembly GCA_030760725.1 of Neostapfia colusana. Lineage (NCBI taxonomy): Eukaryota > Viridiplantae > Streptophyta > Magnoliopsida > Poales > Poaceae > Neostapfia > Neostapfia colusana. The sequence goes on along the minus strand of JASWHV010000010.1, from coordinate 14,635,206 downwards.
AAAATGGCCAAAAACAGGTCGGCACCGGTGGGGCGGCTCGGGAGCTCGGCATCAACGCGTTCTGGCGCGTCCGAAGCTTTTCCCGGTGATCTACCTTGCCCTAAAGCATCACTAGAGCTCGTGGAGCATGGAACGCACCTCAGTTTGTGCAGCAATTGGCGGGAATAGGGCGGTCACCGGAGACCCGACCCGTTTTTGCCGCCGGCGGCGAATTCTCGTCGCCCGGGACCTGTGATGATCGGTTTTCTTTGGTTCTCGGCATGGGAGGGTGCTAGGGCATCTAGTTGCTGTGGTTTGAATTGTAGGAGGGATGATCCAGCGGTTCGAGCTAATTTGGAGAATTGGACAGCGTCGGTTCTTCACGTGTTTTGGCGGTAAAATGCGAAATCCGGCTAACCGGCGGCAGGGAAAAGCAGGGCGACGACGGGATGAGGATCAATACCTCATGGCACACCTCTGTGGCCCCTTGAGCATGCCGGAGAGGCGCTGGAGCAGCCAGTCGATGTGTAGCAGCGAGAGTGTGTCGTTGCTCGGTTCTGCCGGGAGGAACATGGCTCAGCAGCAGCAGGGAACGGCCGGGGTGATAAGGAGGGGGGGGGGGGGGAAACAGCTCGCCAGCACAAAGATCACGAGGAGGAGGTGGCTTCGGCCTGCCCCTGTGTCGCACGGTGCGAAAACCCGAGTTCTGTCTCGGTGGCACGGTTCCTTCGCGTGGAGGAGGAAAAACAGGGACCGGGCACTGTCAATGAAGATCTTTTGCACACCAAATTTGCTACATGACATGTGGACCCCACTGCCCAACTTATCTCCCCAAAATTTTCTCACAAATATCCCCATAATTTAGCAAATTCTGGAACTCAAATGGTGGGAATTCAAATCTGAATTGTGTGTTGTTATTTGGACAAGTTTTATCCAAATTCAAATGTATATTTGAATTCCTTGCAAATTTAAGTCCATTTGGAAAATGGATAGCAAATATCTTCAAAAATTCATGAGACTTTGCCTACCCCCTAATTTGGACCTAAGGAATTCAAATATGAACTCTGATCTTCGATTTGGCTGCTGCAATTGAGGTTTTTAATACAACAGTTTGAAAACCATTGTGTTACTCTCATTTGAATTTTTGAGTGGAACAATTTGTTCTCAAAATCTAACTTTAGCTTACTCACATATATGGGAACTTCCCACCTTAGTTTTAGATCCCTCTTAGTTTCCAAGTCTTCAAATAAATATTTGAACTTGTGTGAAGAAGGCTCTCATGTGTATTATCACATGTGGAAAAAGTTTTAACAAGTCCCATTTTTCATACATGTGAAACCAACTTTGTGCAAATAAGAGTTTCTTTGTATGCATATTTTGGGACGTTTACAATCCTCCCCCCTTAAAAGAATCTCGTCCCGAGATTACAAGGTAAAAATGAGAGGAAGGATGGTGGAAAATTAACCAACGTGCGACGTCAAGAGTTGGGATAATTGGTGCGAAGAAATCCTTCGCTCTCCTCTGTCGCTTCAACCTTGGAGTGATCACTCCATACACCTTATAGAACCACAACTTACCGTCGCGTTTGGTTCGGTCCTTTATGTCAATGATCTGAACCAGTCCCTCCTGAGGTGTGAGATCTGGTTTCAGTTCCCCGGTATTTCCCAGCTGAATGGCGGTTAAACACTTGAGACACTTCCTCAGCCGAGAAATGTGGAAGATGTCGTACACACCGGTGAATGTTGCTAGGAATTCCCGTCGGTATGCAACAGATCTACATCTTTCAATAATCTGGAATGGACTGATGAATCGAGACGAATGGAAACTATGACAAGTGAGCCCCGTCAAAATTCTTTCTCCCTCGACTCCGGGTTACGGGGTACGACGATTTGGTTCTTAAACCACAGGACGCTGTCTCCGTCTTTCCAGAAATAATTGAGTTTCCCCACTGTCTATACGTCTCCGCAAATGTGACATGCCCTTATCATGTTTTTAGGCTGTCACCCTTTTTCACGGATGGTGGGGATAAAAGCTAAATTGTAGAGAGCTCTAAGGTGAACCATACGTAATGCTGGCTCGCTCTCATCCAAAGGTGATGGTTGGATTACGAACGTGTGACTTGCGACTCCCGCATTCGCCCACGTTAACCTTGCCGGGGTGATAATGGATCTCTATTTCGTAATCCTTTATCAACTCCAACCATCTTTGCTGCCTCATGTTACACTCCTTCTGAGTGAATATGTACTTGAGGCGTGGGGTCGGTATATAAATGCACGAGGTTACCGAGTAGGTAGTACCTCTACATTTTGAGTGCGAGCCCACGGCAGTGAGTCCTAAGTCATGAGTCGGATAGTAGCGCTCATGATTCCTAAGTTGCCGTGATCCATACTGAAAGTGCATCTAGGGTATCCCTTGTGGCTTTTGGAGAATTGATGACAAGCACATGAGATCCTAATGAAATTATTGAAATGATTGCAGGACAAACAAAGTGAACTAGCTCGGTGCACACAAAAAGGTGAAAAATAGAGTGCTGTCTGAAAAGGATAACTTTAATGGAATTTAGTAGAGCAAAGTAGATTTAAATGTAAAGGGTGTGTGTGAGAGACACATCCCAAGAGATCATGACTTCGCGTAAGGGTAAGGGGTTTAAAAATCAACTAAAATCCACTGGACACCGGACTAGTCCGTTCATGGACCGAACTAGTCCGTTTAACTTTCTGGAAGTCGCAAACATAGTGCACTGGACTAGTCTGCCTTGTGAACCGGACTAGTCCTGTCAGCTTACTGGAAAGCACCGGACAAGTCCGGTTTTAGACCGGTCTAGTCCACTTAGCCCACTGGAAGTAGACCGGACAAGTCCGAACATACATCGGACTAGTCCGGTATTAGGTTTTACAACGGTAACTTTTTTGGAAACCATATAAATTGGTGATCCACGGCCTTCCAACAAAAACACACGACTCACACTGCTAGAAACAAAAACCCTAGCGCCGCCACCTGTCCCAAGAGCCCAAAAACACATCCCCCCACACATCTAAGGTGCGAAAAAAGGTGAAAATCAATTAAACACTTGGATTTGGGATTGGTAGATCGTCGTTCCTTCGTTGTGAGCTCTTGGGGTTTGATCTCTCTATACTCATATTCTGCATTGTAATCTTTTTTAGTGTATTTGATCGCTTTTTCATTGTAATTCTCATGGGAGCCCTCAACGTGTGAGGTTGCCCCACAAACTTGGTGATTACCCGTGCTAGTGGAGTCAAGTCGGCTTTGTGTGGTGACTTGAAGAGGAAAAGGGTTAGAGACCCGGCTCTGTGTGAGCTTCCTCAACGAGGACGTAGATCTCTTGGTGAGATCGAACCTCGGTAAAATTTGTCTCGTGTGACTCTTTATTTTTGTTGATTAGAACATCTAGTTGCTAAACTTCATAATTTGAATTGCTAAGTTTCATTCACGGGCATAATCACACCTCACATTGTAAACTCAAAATAAAATAACTGTTGTTCTTATTTCCGCTGCTAAACAAGTTAATTTTCCTGAACAACACTTAATACAATCTACACACTTCAGGCACACCGGACTAGTACGCTCACACAACTGGACTAGTCCGGTCAAGCAAGTTTTTGACAACTACATTAAGTGTGCAGGAAACTCTGAAAGGCCTATTCACCCCCCCCTCTAGGCCACATTCAATTGGTATCAGAGCAAGGTTCTCCACCAACGAGACTCACATCTTGGAGAGATCAATGGCCTCTGAGAAGAACAACGATATCCCGAAGACGAACATCAATGATGAGGAGCAAGAAGCCAAAGCCTTCGAAGTGCTGAAAGAAAGTCCACATGACGATGAAGAAGTGAGACAGCTAAAGGCACTACTGAGAAAGAAATTAATGGCAAAAAAGGGAAAAGAGGAAGAAAAGACGATAGGGAGTGGTCATCACGACTACTCCCGATATCCTTACAACTACAACTGTCTCAATTCAAATAATCACTATCTCTCCATTCCTATGGGAAGGCCCCCGCAGTTTGACGGAAGTGACTATACCATGTGGAAGTACAACATGAAAATGCATCTAATATCTATGAATCCTAGCCTTTGGCATATTATCTGCACAGGTATATATATCCCAGACACGGATGGAGAACTCACTCCGGAACAAGAACAAGAGATTCACAGAAATGCACAAGCCGTTGCAGTAATTACATAGTCACTGAGCAGGGAAGAATCCACCAAGATTGATGGACTGGAGAGTGCAAAAGAAATTTGGGATACACTCAAAACAGCTCATGAAGGAAATAGGTCTGTACGTGAAGCCAAAATTGAGATGCTTGAAGGAGAGTTGGGGAGATTTGCTATTGAAGAAGGCGAATCACCACAAGACATGTACAACTGGATGAAGGCACTCATCATCCGTGCCTATGGAAGTAAGAAATGGACTGATCACGAGGTGGTCAAAAGGATGATTAGAGCCTTCATGCCAAGAAACGTCACACTTTGCTCAATGATTAGAGAAAGCCCCGGGTTTCACAAAATCACTCCCGATGAGTTATTGGGGAAGATCATAAATCATGAAATGATGGAGAAGGAGGCTCAATACGTCAAAGACTTAGCCGAGCTTACCTCTTCCATGAAGAAAGAAGTTGCTCTCAAAGCAACGTGCAGACCCAAACTCAAAGAAAACCGTGAAGACCAAGATGACGGAGATACAAGCGACGTGAGTACCGATCTAGATGATGAGGAAATGGTACTCTTTATCAAAAATTTCAAGTGCATGATGAGGAGAAGACATGGCAACAACTCAAATGAAGGGAAAAGCAAGGATAAAGGGAAATCCAAGGCTCGACGTACTTGCTATAGTTGTGGAGAGTACGGTCACTTCATGGTGGACTGTACTTATGAAGAAAACAAGAAGAACAAGGAAACAAAAGCACATGAGAAGAAAAATTTTAGAAAAAGGAGACAAGCTCATCAAGCTCACATTGGCAAGGAGTTGGACTCAAACGATGAGTCCTCCTCCGATGAAGAAGAGGAGATGGCCACCATTGCCGTTAAGAAACCCACCATGAGAGCTACACTCTTCCCAAACATGGGAGGACGGGATATGAACAACCATACTTGCCTTATGGCTAAAGAAGGCAAGAAAAAGGTTCGACTTACTCCTCATGCGTTAAATACCTCTATTGATGACTTTGATAGCTCTAGTGATAATGAAGAAAAGTTTAGAGGATTAAGTAAAATTGCTTTAAAGAAAATGGAAATGTTGTCGAACGAAACCTTTGAAAAGGAGGAACTTGTCAACCGACAAGAAGATATGCTCATCCGTGAAAGGAAGAGATATCAAGAAGTTGAAAAACTTCTTGAGCTTGAAAGAGAGAAGAACAAGTCACTTGAGTTTGAGCTAGCCTTGAGTAAGGAGACTTACTCAAAGCTAGAGGACTCACATATTGCAATCAAGGATGAGCTTGCTAACTTGTCAAGAGTTAACAAGATCCTTGAGGTGCAAGTTGAGTCGCTCAAGCAAAGTGACTCATCTTCCTCCAAGAGCTCTTACTCCAAAGATATGAGTTCGACAACAATTGGAACCTGCACATGCTCTAATAAGAAAAATATCGATTCTAATACTTCAACTTCTCATGATATGCATCCTTCCCAAAATGGCATCTTTGATAAGGAGAAGATCAAATATGCACGTAGTGCATATATGGTCACTAGACCTCCCAACGTCAAAGATGGTGTTGGGTTTGACAGGAACAAACACATGTCCACTCTTAATCATGCAAAGAAAAGAATCACCTTTGTTAAGGAAAAATCACATGAATCTGATTTACAAATATTGTTTCGTACATTTGATGCTTTCTATGTTCTTATGAAAAACAAATATGGAAAAGTTATTGCTAAATACACAGGGCCACGCCACGAGAACTCAAAAACTTGTGTGTGGGTGCCCAAGACTCTTGTGACTAACCTGAGAGGACCCAAGCAAGCTTGGGTACCTAAAACCAAGGAATAATTCTGTTTTGCAGGCTTACTCCTCCGATGGATCTAAGTGGGTGCTAGATAGCGGATGCACAAATCACATGAACGGAGAGAGATATATGTTTGTGGAGTACGAGTACAACAAGGATCCGAGTGAAGGTATATACTTTGGAGACAACAGCCAAGGAAAGGTCCTTGGTAGCGGTAACATTCAAATATCTCCTCAACACACTTTATCTAATGTTTTACATGTAGACTCCCTAGATTATAACCTTTTGACAATATCTCAACTATGCGACAAAGGTTATAACTGTTTATTCACTAATGAGGGTGTGACTGTTTTTAGAAGAAGCGATGGCTCGATTGCATTCAAGGGAATGTTGAAGGGAAAGCTTTATCTTGTTGATTTCAACAAAGATAAAGCCGAACTCAACACTTGCTTGGTTGCTAAGACCAACATGGGATGGCTGTGGCATATACGGCTAGCCCATGTTGGGATGAGAAATCTGCAGAAACTTCTAAAAGGTGGTCACATCCGAGGTCTAAAGGATGTGGTTTTTGAGAAAGACAGGCCGTGCAGCGCTTGCCAGGCGGGAAAACAAGTCGGAGCACCACACCCCGCCAAGAACGTAATGACCACTACAAGACCACTAGAACTTCTTCATATGGATCTATTTGGTCCAATTGCTTACATAAGTATCGGCGGTAACAAATACGGTTTAGTAATTGTTGATGATTTTTCAAGATTTACCTGGGTATTTTTCTTGTATGATAAATCAGAAACTCAGGGAATCCTCAAGAAGTTCCTGAAAAGAGCCCAGAACGAATTCTCATCAACCGTGAAGAACATCAGAAGTGACAACGGGACGGAATTCAAGAATACACAAGTTGAAGAGTATCTCGATGAAGAAGGGATAAAGCATGAGTTCTCGGCACCCTACTCTCCTCAACAAAATGAGGTGGCCGAAAGGAAGAACAGAACATTGGTTGAAATGGCAAGAACAATGTTGGACGAATACAAGACATCAGATCGATTTTGGGCAGAAGCGGTGAACACCGCTTGTCATGCCACAAATCGGCTGTACCTTCACCGGCTACTGAAGAGAACTCCATATGAGCTCCTTACCGGTAAAAATCCTAATGTTTCTTATTTCAAAGTTTTTGGTTGTAAATGTTTTATTCTGAACAAAAAACCGAGGGCTTCGAAGTTCGCTTCGAAGTCCGATGAAGGGTTCTTGCTTGGCTATGAATCGAATGCCTACGCCTATCGTGTCTTCAACAAGGTGTCCGGTCTTGTTGAAGTAGCACGTGACGTAGTGTTCGATGAAACTAACGGCTCACAAGTGGAGCAAGTCGATAAGTGTATGCTAGATAAAGAGGAAGCTCCATGTGAAGCGCTGAAGAAAATGGCACTTGGTGATATTCTACCACAAGAGCAAACGCAAGACTCAAATGCACAAGGTGAACCTCAACAAGGAAGCAATGATCAAGGGGGAGCTTTTACACAAGATCAAGTGGAGGAAGATCAAGATAATCATGGAAGCAATGATCTAGGGGGAGACAATGAACATGAAGATGATGAAGAACAAGCAGCTACACAAGTTCCTCACCCAAGAGTACATCAGAGTGTGCAAAGAGACCATCCTGTCAACAATATCATTGGGTAGATGAAGCCTTAAGGGATCCATACTGGGTGATTGCAATGCAACAAGAATTGAACAACTTCAAAAGAAATGAAGTGTGGGAGCTGGTGGAAAGACCAAGGGCGAACATCGTTGGAACCAAATGGGTCTTTCGGAACAAGCAAGATGAACATGGAGTAGTAACAAGAAATAAAGCGAGGCTGGTGGCCAAGGGTTATTCTCAGGTCGAAGGTTTAGACTTCGACGAAACTTTCTCTCCCATAGCTAGACTTGAGTCCATTCATATTTTATTGGCATATGCTACTCACGATAATTTTAAGTTGTATCAAATAGACGTCAAAAGTGCCTTCCTCAACGGTCTGATAAAGGAGGAAGTTTATGTGGAGCAGCCACCAGGATTCAAAGACCAAGAGTATCCTAACCACGTCTATAAACTGCGTAAGGCTCTCTATGGCCTCAAACAAGCTCCTCGAGCTTGGTATGAGTGCCTTAGAGATTTTCTAACTCAAAATGGATTCAAAATTTGTAAGGCTGACTATACACTCTTCACTAAACATTTTGATGATCATCTATTTGTATGTCAAATTTACGTTGATGATATTATCTTTGGATCCACTAACAAGTCTTTCTGTGAGGAATTTAGCAAAATTATGAAAGATAGGTTCGAGATGTCGATGATGGGCGAATTGAAGTTCTTCTTGGGATTCCAAGTGAAGCAACTGAGAGAAGACACATTTATAAGCCAAACCAAATACACACAGGACATCCTCAAGAAATTCAATATGGACAAAGCTAAGCCCATCAAGACACCCATGGCAATCAACGGACATCTCGACCTCAATGAAGAAGGTCCAAATGTGTACCAAAAGGTATATAGGTCAATGATCGGCTCCTTACTTTACTTATGTGCATCTAGGCCAGATATTATGCTTAGCGTATGCATGTGTGCGAGGTTTCAAGCCGCACTTAAAGAGTGTTACTTAATAGCTGTAAAAAGAATCCTAAGGTATCTTGTGCACACACCTAACTTCGGCCTTTGGTATCCCAAAGGATCCAAGTTTAACTTGATAGGTTATTCCGATGCCGACTATGCAGGATGCAAAGTCGATAGAAAGAGCACATCAGGGACTTGTTAATTTCTTGGTAGATCCCTAGTTTCTTGGTCATCTAAAAAGCAAAACTCTATTGCTCTTTCAACAGCGGAAGCAGAGTATGTTGCAGCTGGTATTTGTTGTGCACAACTACTTTGGATGCGACAGACTCTTAGAGACTACGGCTACAATCTAAATCATATTCTGCTTCTATGTGATAATGAAAGCGCTATAAAAATTGCACACAACCCAGTAGAGCACTCAAGAACTAAGCACATAGATATTCGTCATAACTTTCTTAGAGATCATTCATTAAAAGGTGACATTGAAATTTCACATGTTAGAACTGAAAAACAACTAGCAGATATCTTTACCAAACCATTAGATGAGAAAAGGTTTTGTGAGCTGAGAAATGAACTTAATATTCTTGACTCTCGAAACGTGGCTTGAAACATTGCATACCTGGTTGCAACCTCAAATGTTACATTTTATTGTAAAAACTGCTCCTCATCTCTTTTTCCTCTAAGAAAACTATTTTAATGAAGAAATCTTGCGAAATATGACCATTGTTTGATTGTTGCTTGCCTACTGGTCGTAATTACAAAGATTATTTGCAAAAATTAGTGTCCTTGGATCACTTTTAAACTTTACTATCTGTATCAGGTCTGTTGGAACCGGACTTGTCAGGTTGTCAACCGGACTAGTCCGGACAGACGATATAGTTAGGTTAACTTAGTGGCACCGGACTAGTCCGCTACCATGACCGGACTAGTCCGGTCAGTCGCATATATAAGCGTTTGGCCGGCCCAGACCCCTCCTTCTCCACTCATAAGCATTTGGCTCCCCTCCTCTCCTAAACCCTAGCTCCGAAAGTGATTTTCGGGTTGAGCCCTCAAACTCGAAGTTTTCTCCATGGAAAATCCTCTCCTCGACAAGTGGATTCTCCTCTCCGGACTCATCCGGATAGATTCTTGCTTCTTCAACAGGAATCTTCAATTCTTGGTAAATTCCCCCCTAAAACCTAACTCTCAAACTTTTCTAATTCTAGCTCGCTTCCTTTGATTTCAAATGGATGTACATTGCCTCCAGAGATGTATTCCTACTATTTCCCTGCCTTTGCGTCTTTAGATAGGAGATTTGATTCAAATGGAAATGTTAGGGTTCTTATGCCAGACCGGACTAGTCCGGCGCACAGATGCGGACAAGTCCGGTACACCGGACAAGTCCGCACTCTGAAAGCGGATAAGTCCGGTCTCTGACAGTTGAACCCCTACATTCCTATTTGATATCGATAATGAATCCATTCGTATCTAATCCTTGAACTACTTATCAGGCACCATGTCTTCAGGCTCAGATGACAGCTCTTTCCACCTTGATGAAGAGGTTCAACATGAAAGAGTGAGGAGAGCCAAGGAGAGAGTGATGAAGAAAATACATGATGTCAATGTCCACTCTCCACCTTCCGATGAAAATTTGCCTAAGAATAGGAAGGTGATTGTGAAGAAGCCTCAAGGAAAGGCTATTGCCGAGAGCTCCTCGGGACCATAGAGGGCTCCCAATAAAGGGAAGGAGCTTGCTAGTGGACCCATTGGGCCTCTGAAAATGAAAAGTCCCATTCATTGCAACAGACAACTTTCGAATAATGATTACACTGGAAAAGGGGGTGAACTAGCTGACAAGTTCAGAAAAGTAGAAGTGTATAATCAGCCCAGAGAGTCAGTTGACCCCAGATTTTGAAGTAATTTTCATGCTGACTACTATGAACATGTGTATTGGAAGATGAAGCATCCAGTTGTCGAAAGTCAGTGGGTTGATATTGCTTATCTTCAGTCCAAGAGATGTCAAGCTTATCAGAAGGTTGTGACAGCCCTCGAGCTTCACGGGCTGAAAGACCTATTCTCCTTCCAGTGTGACTGGAATGATGAAGTCATCACGCAATTCTACTCTACTCTCTACTTCGCTCGTGATGACAATGGATAGGATGATTTGGATGACACATGGGTCTCAGTACAATGTCACCTATGAAGAATTCGCAATAATCCTTCATCTTGAGCATACCTTGGACAATGAACTTGTAATTCACAACATGAAACCACTGGAGAAAGATAAGCTGGACTTTCTATATGATACACGAATGCCATTCAAGCCTCCAACCACTAAATACATGAAGCCTTTATTTGTAGTTCTCAGTCGGATATTGAGGAAGACTATAGCTCCCAAAGAGGGAGATGCAGGGACTGTTCAGGGCACCCTCAGAACCTTGATGAAGGTCATAAGCAAGAAGAGGACATTCAATGTGTTTGAGTACATTTACAATGACATTTTCAATATCTCTATCAATCCCATCCGGTCTTGCGGCTATGCACCCTACATAATGTTCATGATTGAAAAAGTGACAGGACTGGAGTTCGTAAAGGATGTGCCTCACACTAGACTTAGGCCCCAGAAGCCCACTATATATTCTGCTCCTTCCGCTCCTGTCTCACCCGGAGAAAAAAGAAGGTCTAAGAGAGCTCAAGAGGAGACAAGATCTGAGGCTGCAGCTACGACTCATGCAACCTCATCTACTCGGGAATCCTCAAGTGGCATCTTCAAGATGCTATCTTCTATCTTTGCCTCTTGCCGCAAAGTTGAAGTTAATCAACATGAAGAGAGATTAGCCAGGAAGAAGCATCAAAGATATGTAAAAGCCAATATCCAGGCCATCTGTGCCAAACTGGAAATTGAGCCACAATGGTCACTTGAGGTTTCTGAGGACTCAGCTGAAGACTTCACTGAAATGCCAACTTTCACTGACCAAGAGTTGAGCTCCTTTGGGTTTCTGAGGACTCAGCTGAAGACTTCACTGAAATGCCAACTTTCACTGACCAAGAGTTGAGCTCCTTTGGGTTTGGTGGTGGTTCAGCTGCTAACCCTCTACATGGTCAAGATGATGAAGATTAAGGTGAAGAGGAAGATGAAGATAGGACTGAGAGTGAAAGTGGGACGGCGATGAGTGATTCCACTCGATTTTTCCCTTTTTGGTGCCTTAATGCCAAAGGGGGAGAGATTGAGACTAGAGTAGCTATCTAGGATAAGTTATTAAGGACTTGTGACCGAGGACTTGTACTTATTTTTAAAACTATTGTAATTTTTATCTTTTATCCTCGTTCATCACATTTTTGTTGATCACACACTTGTTAGGCACCCCACCATAAGGTGTGAGTATATGAGAGAAGTTTTTCTTGTTAGTTATTCATTATTCTCATATATGCACACTTTATGAAAAATCAATTTTTTCTTCTTAATTGTGATATCTCAAATGGTTGTCATCAATCACAAAAAAGGGGGAAATTGAAAGTGCATCTAGGGTATCCCTTGTGGGTTTTGGAGAATTGATGACAAGCATATGAGATCCTAATGAAATTATTGAAATGGTTGCAGGACAAACAAAGTGAACTAGCTCGGTGCACACAAAAAGGTGAAAAATAGAGTGGTGTCCGAAAAGGAAGACTTTAATGGAATTTAGAAGAGCAAAGTAGATTTAAATGTATAGGGTGTGTGTGAGAGACACATCCCAAGAGCTCATGACTTTGCGTAAGGGTAAGGGGTTTAAAAATCAACTAAAATCCACTGGACACCGGACTAGTCCGTTCATGCACCGGACTAGTCCGTTTAACTTTCTGGAAGTCGCAAACATAGTGCAGCGGACTAGTCCGCCTTGTGAACCGGACTAGTCCGGTCAACTTACTGGAAAGCACCGGACAAGTCCGGTTTTAGACCGGACTAGTCCGCTTAGCCAACTGGAAGTAGACCGGACAAGTCCGAACATACACCGGACTAGTCCAGTATTAGGTTTTACAACCGTAACTTTTTTGTAAACCACATAAATTGGTGATCCACGGACTTCCAACAAAAACACACGACTCACACTGCTAGAAATAAAACCCCTAGCGCCGCCACCTGTCGCAAGAGCCCAAAACACATCGCCCCACACATCTAAGGTGCGAAAAAGGTGAAAATCAATTAAACACTTGGATTTGGGATTGGGAGATCGTCGTTCCTTCGTTGCGACCTCTTGGGGTTTGATCTCTCTACACTCATATTCTGCATTGTAACCTTTTTGAGTGTATTTGATCGCTTTTTCATTGTAATTCTCGTGGGAGCCCTCAACGTGTGAGGTTGCCCCACAAACTCGGTGATTACCCGTGCTAGTGGAGTCAAGTCGGCCTTGTGTGGTGACTTGAAGAGGGAAAGGGTTAGAGACCCGGCTCTGTGTGAGCTTCCTCAATGAGGACGTAGATCTCTTGGTGATATCGAACCTCGGTAAAATTTGTGTCTCGCGTGCCTCTTTATTTTTGTTGATTAGAACATCTAGTTGCTAAACTTCATAATTTGAATTGCTAAGTTTCATTCATGGGCATAATCACACCTCACATTGTAAACTCAAAATAAAATAACTGTTGTTCTTATTTCCGCTGCTAAACAAGTTAATTTTCCTGAACAACACTTAATACAATCTACACACTTCAGGCACACCAGACTAGTCCGCTCACACAACCGGACTAGTCCGGTCAAGCAAGTTTTTGACAACTACATTAAGTGTGCAGGAAACTCTGTAAGGCCTATTCACCCCCCTCTTGGCCATATTCACATACACGACCACACTTCTGATATGCCTACGCTGACCACACCATCAAGTATACCGACTACATCAAGCAAGATGGAACAATCATCAAGTCAAGCTGCACCAGCTCATGTCTTCGATGGACCAATTACTCGTAGCCGAGCTAAACAGCTACAACAAGAGGTGCACACGCTACTTTGTGAAATTCCATTTATTAATGAGAATTATATACTTCATAAATCGTACATGTTTCTATTACTCAGGTTCACCAAGGAGGATGACAAGGACACTTTTTGATGAATTAAGATTAATCCAGTGATATTTGTAGCCGAGCTGCTTAAGTGTCTTACTCAACCCATGTTCTTCCTTGTTCTTCTTGAACTTGTGGAGAGATCTCTCTGATATCCACTAATTCGTGCTCTGCGGGTTCCAGTACGGCTGCCCCGTCTTGTGTGGATTAGCTCCGGTTGTGGTTCTGCGGTCGTTCGGAGATCGAGTCGAAGTCTTCGCGGTTTCGGTGTCTCTCTCCCCGTCGCTTGGTCGCATCCAACCTTGGTCAGGTATAAAGCTAGTTATCCGCGCTGTTTCTACAGCAAGTTATCTTGTTCTTGAGCCTCCTATCGTGAAGATCGGGCCATGCTTCGCCGAACCAAATTTGGTGGATATCATGTGGTAATCAGAGCTATCGTTGTCACGGTAGGTTCATTTCTTTTATCACCCACCCTCCCACCCCTTTTTCAATCTGTTACAGTTTTCACCATCCACATATTCATCCCTGTGTTTATATTTTACATATATTTGTTTGTCCTATAGTCCAAAGCCTAAAAAAATATCTATAGCCCTTTTGACGGTACTATTATCTTGTGTTTGTGTTCTTCCAGTTGCTCGTCACCACCGTTTACCTATATCTTTTGTAATCAGCACCCCTGTTAGTGTTATAAAAAAAAAGAGTCAAAAAAAGAGAGCACAAGTGAAAAGATTCTGAAGAATTTTGTGTTACGGTTGGGTGTTGAAATTTTCAGTTTTCATATCCAAGTTGGTGGTAATCTTGATAGCAGCAATTTTTTTATCTTTTGAGCACATCTTTTTCACTTGATTGGCAGTACCGTAGCCCTCCTTGTTCAGCCACCTATAGCTCCACCAAAAACCTGAACCGGGACTTTCGATTTGTACTCCTTACGGCCTCTTTACCACCTTCGTTGAAGCTGTCACACCAGCACCATCACAGTTCTTGAGATCAGGCAAGAACTTGGGAAAGTAAGAGGTGAGATCGAGTATGGCAGACTCAGATTCAAGTGTTCATGGTGGACACCATGGTGATAGGGAACCCCCTGTCTTACGGGATGAGATGAGTCGCATGGCTGATTCACTCATGGAGGCCATGGGCAGGCTCCTCGATGAGCGTCTTCCCGCGGCTGGAGGACGTCGAGCATGTCGTGATCAAGAGGACCGTCATCGAGAGGAGTCCGGCGATGAGAACTCTGGTTTTGGCCATGGATTCAATCGCTTCGGAGATGGCCCTGACGGATCTGGTGGTGGTCGCCATGCTGATTTTAATAATTACCATGGTGGGGCGTCACGCACATAGGCACAATGCTGATGGTCGCCGCGTGCATTTTGAAGATGAAGAGTTTGAAGATCAAGATCATGAAGAAGGATCTCATGATGATGAAAATCCTTTCGGTCAAGGTGGCAGGTTTGATCGGCGTCATCATCCCCGGCCTGCTGATTTTGAAGAAAGGGAATACCATCGTGGTCGACGTCCTCATGACTACCCAGATAACATCGCTCGTGTCAAGTTGAGTATTCCAAAGTTTACTGGAAAGGAGAATCCTGATGAATTTCTTGAATGGGCTGAGCAGTGTGATCAAATATTCCGAGTACATAATCTTTCGGCTCAGCGCCGTGTGAATCTTGCTTCGGTGGAACTCTCTGGATACGCTCTCACTTGGTGGAACCAAGTGCAGGAGAATTAACGTGATTTGGGACGCGGATATATCAATACATGGGAGGAGATGAAGCAAGTGATGAGAGGCGATTCGTGCCATCTAGCTATCAGCGTGATCTCAGGAACCGGTTCCAAATGTTAAAGCAAGGGAAGAGATCAGTTGATGAGTATTTCAAGGAGATGGAGCTACTGTTGGTGCGGGCTGGAATAATAGAAGATGCAGAGTCAACAATGGCAAGATTTCTAGGAGGTCTTAATGAAGAAATTTCTGGTTTTGTGGAGATGTTTCCATATCGTACATTGCAGGATCTTGTTGATCAAGCTATGCGAACAGAGAAGAAGATTCAGCAAGAGTCACGTGGAAAATCTTATGGCAGTTATTCTATTGCTGCCCCATGGCGCAAACAGCAGTCAAGTACTTACTATGGTGGTGGACGATCTCAAGGGGCTGCAACCAAGTCTTCTCAATCATTTGTTCCATCGAAGATGGCAGCCTCCACCGCGTCATCAGCAACAACTCAGCAGCGACCCGCTGCAAGTTCAGCAGCCCACAGCAATGTATCGGGAGCTACATCTTCTTCTCGAAGCAGAGAAATTGTATGCCATAAATGCCACGGCCGTGGGCACATTGCTGCCCAATGCCCAAGTAAGAGGGCCATGTTGTTGAATGAGAAAGGTGAATGGGAATCCGAGAGTGAGCCGGAAGATGCTGGACCGATATGTGATGAAGAAATTGAGGAGGAAGGGAATGAGATCCAGCCTGAAGAAGGAGAGCATTATTGCTTTATTTCTCTACGAGTGCTTAGTGTAACAGCAGAAAAGGAAGACAACGGGCAGCGACATAATTTGTTCCATACCCGTGGACTAATCAAAGATAAGGTGTGTCGCATCATCGTTGATAATGGCAGCTGCAACAATATTGCTAGCCAAGAATTGGTGGACAGATTGGGACTGAAACCACGGCGTCATCCTAGTACATACAAGATGCAGTGGCTTAATGATTGTGGTGCACTACGTGTCAGTCATACTGTGACTGTACCATTCTCTGTTGGTAAATACAATGATCATGTGGAGTGCGACGTGGTGCCTATGCAAGCCTGCCAGCTTCTGCTCAGTCGACCATGGCTATATGATCGTGATGTCCAGGTTTTTGGAAGGACCAACAAGCTGTCTTTTGTGTACAAAGGAGAGTAAATTTCCTTGCTTCCTTTGACACCGGAAGAAATTTTGAAGGATGATATCAGGAAGAAACAGCGCGAGAGCGAGCACCACTTGCGAGTGAGCCACAAAAATAGTAAGGAAGAGTGTCCACAGCCAAATCAAACCCCACCGCTGCAAGGAACACAGAAACCGGGAAAAGAGGGTTTAGTAATGATGGCTAGGAAGGGGGATATCAAAGCATTGAGTGAACCCGATGCCATGTTCTTTGTACTTATGTACAAGGACACTTTTCTTTCTACTAATGCCTTACACTCTACCCTGCCGAGTACTCTTTTGAATGTCTTGCAGGAATATGAAGATGTCTTTCCGGACGAAGTACCACCAGGACTGCCACCTAAGAGAGGGATCGAGCATCAAATTGACTTGGTTCCTGGTGCGTCACTTCCGAACAGGGCTGCATACCGCACCAACCCAGAGGAGACAAAAGAAATTCAGCGACAAGTGGAGGAATTGATGAAAAAAGGGTATGTACAGGAAAGTCTTTCCCCTTGTGCTGTCCCTGTTCTTTTAGTGCCTAAGAAAGATGGGTCTTGGAGACTGTGTGTGGATTGCCGCGCAATTAACAACATCACAGTAAGATATAGGCATCCCATTCCTCGCTTAGATGATATGCTTGATGAACTTAGTGGTGCTAATTTTTTCACTAAAATTGATTTAAGAAGTGGCTATCATCAGATTCATATGAAAGAAGGAGATGAGTGGAAAACAGCCTTTAAAACAAAATTTGGATTGTATGAATGGTTAGTGATGCCTTTCGGTTTAACCAATGCACCTAGTACATTTATGCGATTAATGAATCATGTGCTTAGAACTTTCATTGGTAAATTTGTTGTGGTTTATTTTGATGACGTCCTAATCTACAGCAAGACTCTTGAAGGACATGTTGCACATATCCAGAGCGTGCTTGCTGTCCTGCGTAAACAAAAATTGTACGCTAACCTTGAGAAGTGCACCTTCTGCACCGACAAGGTAGTTTTCCTTGGTTTTGTTGTTTCAGGACAAGGCGTGGAGGTGGATGCTGAGAAAGTCAAGGCTGTACACGAATGGACGCCTCCACAGAACGTGAGCCAAGTGAGAAGCTTCCTTGGACTTGTTGGTTTCTACCGGCGCTTCATGAAAGATTTCAGCACGATCGCTGCTCCAATCAATGAGCTGACCAAGAAAGACGTAGCTTTCAAATGGGGAGAAGCACAACAAAAGGCTTTTGAAGAATTAAAGAAGAAGCTCACAACATCCCCAGTCCTTGCACTTCCTGATTTCAACAAAACATTTGAAATTGAATGTGATGCAAGTGGAGTTGGGATTGGAGGCGTGCTGATGCAAGAAAAGAGACCAATTGCATTCTTCAGTGAAAAGCTAAGTGGTCCGACTTTGAATTATTCAGTTTATGATAAAGAATTATATGCTCTCGTTTGGAGTTTGGAAACTTGGCAACACTACCTTTATCCTAAAGAATTTGTAATACATTCAGACCATGAATCATTGAAACATATTAAGGGACAACTAAAACTGAATAAACGACATGCTAAGTGGAGTGAATTTATTGAGTCCTTTCCTTATATTGTCAAATATAAGAAAGGTCAAGACAATATTGTAGCTGATGCTTTATCTCGACGTCATGCTTTGCTCACACAACTTGATGCTAAAATTCTCGGATTGGAAAGTATAAAGGAATCATATGCCACTGATTCGTACTTTGCTGAACCATATGCCAAGTGCCGTAATGGCAAAGGATGGGAAAAGTATCATGTGCATGATGGATTTTTATTTCGCACTAACAAACTTTGTATTCCAGATTGCTCTGTTCGACTTTTACTCGTGCAGGAAGCTCATGCAGGTGGACTTATGGGCCATTTTGGAGCCAAGAAGACGGAGCAAGTGCTGGCTGACCATTTCTTTTGACCAAAAATGCGACGAGATGTAGAGAGACATGTTCTTCGCTGCGAAAACTGCCACAAAGCTAAGTCTCGTCTGAACCCTCATGGTTTACATACTCCTCTTACGATTCCTAATGCACCTTGGGAGGACATTTCAATGGATTTTGTTCTTGGGTTACCACGGACCAAAAGGGGAAGGGATTCAACTTTTGTCGTGGTTGATCGTTTCAGCAAAATGGCACATTTTATTCCTTGCCACAAGAGCGACGATGCTTCCCGTATTGCTGAATTATTTTTCAGGGAAATCGTGCGACTACATGGAATGCCACGTACCATTGTGTCGGATCGTGACACCAAGTTCTTGAGCTACTTTTGGAAGACATTGTGGGGCAAACTTGGGACAAGACTGTTGTTCTCCACAACATGTCATCCGCAAACGGACGGCCAAACTGAAGTTGTGAATCGAACACTATCAATGTTGCTCCGAGCTGTCCTTGAGAAGAACCTGAAACTATGGGAAGAAAGCTTGCCACATGTTGAGTTTGCATACAATAGGGCAGTACACTCGACCACTAGATTTTGTCCATTTGAAATTGTATATGTATTCACACCCACTGCTCCCATAGATCTTTTGTCTTTACCCATGCAGGAACGTGTGAACTTCGATGCAAGCAAGCGAGCTGAATTTATCAAGAACATTCATGATAGGGCTCGGGCCAATATTGAAAAGATGACCAAGAAGTATGAGAAGCACGCTAACAAGGGTCGCAGGAAGGTGTTGTTCGAACCAGGGGACTTGGTTTGGGTGCACCTTCGAAAGGATCGTTTTCCAGAGCTGCACAAGAGCAAGTTGCAACCCCGGGCTGACGGACCATTTAAAGTTCTACGCAAGATCAACGACAACGCTTATGAAATTGATCTGCCAAGTACTTATGGTGTGAGTACCAGTTTCAATGTGTCTGACCTCTCTCCATTCTTTGGATTGGAAGAGTCGAGGACGACTCTTTTTCAAGGGGGGAGGATGATATGCCCACGCTGACCACACCATCAAGTATACCGACTACATCAAGCAAGATGGAAAAATCATCAAGTCAAGCTGCACCAGCTCATGTCTTTGATGGACCAATTACTCGTAGTCGAGCTAAACAGCTACAACAAGAGGTGCACGCGCTACTTTGTGAAATTCCATTTATTAATGAGATTTATATACTTCCTAAATCGTACATGTTTCTATTACTCAGGTTCACCAAGGAGGATGACAAGGACATTTTTTGATGAATTAAGATTAATCCAGTGATATTTGCAGCCAAGCTGCTTGAGTGTCTTACTCAACCCTTGTTCTTCTTGAACTTGTGGAGAGATCTCTCTGAGATCCACTAATTCGTGCTCTGCGGGTTCCAGTACGGCTGCCCCGTCTTGTGTGGATTAGCTCCGGTTGTGGTTCTGGGGTCGTTCGGAGATCGAGTCGAAGTCTTCGCGGTTTCGGTGTCTCTCTCCCCGTCACTTTGTCGCATCCAACCTTGGTCAGTTATAAAGATAGTTATCCGCGCTGTTTCTACAGCAAGTTATCTTGTTCTTGAGCCTCCTGTCATGAAGATCGGGCCACCCTTCGATGAACCAAATTCGGTGGATATCAACTTCGGTCTTGCATCAGCACACATCCTAGCCCAAAGCCGGATGCATCGCAGTACACAACGAACGGTTTTGTTGTGTCTGGCCGCACCAAAACCGGTGCTGATGTTAGGTGCTTCTCTATTGCCTTGCTCGCTGCTTTACACGATGGACTCCAAACTTATTTGATAGCCTCCTTCAGCAACTATGTCATAGGCTTGACAATATTTGAGAAGTTCAAAATGAACCTTCGCTAATATCCCGCGAGTCCGAGGAAACTCCGTACCTCGTGAGCTTTTCTCGGGGACTTCCAATGCAGCACTTGTGCGATATCATTCGGGTTCACAGCGATGCCCTTTGCTGAGATGAGATGCCCGAGACAGTTTTCCTTCAACTGAACTTCTCACCCAATTAACGTGTGATTTTGCTCTGAAGGTCTACAAGAAAGTCGTACAGAACTTGAAAATCTTTCCAGAACTGTATCATACACTTTAATTGGTTAAAGATACTCAGAGTTATGTTCTGTAAAAGTCCAGAAAGAATTTCTGCCAGAAACAGAGCACTCTGTTTTTCAAATCTTTGCAACCTAGACACTCTCTCATTTGAATCTTAGTTCAAAATAAGAGTTCACTAACTAATATTTGTTTCAAACTTCCATTTTTAGTTGAAAGTAAGCTCATGAATCATTTCTTCATAGGGAAGGAGTTATTAAGTGTAGTACGGTGTCGATGCACCGTAAGAAGCATGTCGGTACTACGTAGCCTCACCAAAGAAAATCCTAAACTGGCTTATACCGTCATATCCGTTTAATCAGTGGCACTAAGACGGTTACTCGCACACGTTTACTACACGGGATACGTAAGTGGATGGTACCTGCAGAGGAACACTCAATAGTGGTCCACTCAAAGGTTGTTTCATTTCAGGCAGTTCCATATTTGCAAGTAAATACAAACGCCCGTATCATTGTCATACGGCCGTCCTTGAGTTAAGTCACGTCTCAAGGTACGTGATCGTGTTTCAACACCACACGACAGGGAACCCGAGTATATCATGAACGGGTCGTCACGGTTGGGAATGTTATCAACCCAACGGGTACCACCTACTGCCCTGCAGGGTATGCCGTTGGCAAGCGCTGCGTATGTCCTCCTGGGCTATTTCCAGACGAACACACTTTCGCGTTACTGACCACGCGATGGGGTCTCCACTTACTTGCCTAATGCACGCTAGGGACCAGCGTTTCATATGAACTCAGGAACATGAAGAGTCCAACAGTTTCATATTGACGTCTCACACCAAGCTGTGAGACCTATCCCTGAACCACTTTCCTCGTCAGGGGAGCTAACCAAAATTGAACCGCTTTCGGTGGCATTCCTTACCATTCTTACCTGAGCGTAGGTGCGTCGTTACATAACCAAAATTCAGAATTATAACAAGTAGGTTAGTCATGCCACTTACATTGAGACTCCACAACCTTTCGCAGGACACTCGACTGTAGAACCGGTCGCAGGATACTCGGACGGCGCGACCGGTTCTACAGTCGAGTGTCCTGCGAAAGGTAGCCACATACGACGTAATGAAGGATGCCAGATTTGGGTCTTCATAGGCGGGCGTATGTGTCGAGCTATCTGGGCAGTGTTTGATTCGAATCACCGTCCCTCGTGGTATTGAGTACCACTTGCTCCCATGTTGTGATGTAGTAATCAACTTGTGTGGAAACAGTTTGCAAAGTTTTAATTGCTGCTATGATTATTGTAAATTGCATGAAAACCCTTTTTGAAGTAGAGATAGAGCAAACTAAAGTGATTTTCCACCTTGGGACAAGTAACATTGGAATGAAACGTTTCTTGTTTGATTGTGGAGTTCCAATGTTGCTGGGCACAAGGTCACTACTATAATGGCTAAAATCTGAAAGTTAAGGATGAACTCGTAGACGAGTCTTTTTGCAAATTACATGTTAAGTCTTAAGTTACTTTCATGTAGATTTGCACGTTTAGGAGGGACGGTTAAGTCTTGCTGATCCTTTGTGCTCACTCTTGCTATGTGAGTGGTTTTGCAGGTTAACCCGACGCTATAAAGAAGGTTGTCCTGTGAGACTCGGAGACTTCCGTGTCATGTTACACATGGAGAACCTAGCCGCTGCCATTTCTTCGTGTTGCTAGCGAGAGGAGTCCGCGGGCTGGACCTCTTCTCGGATACTTCGTAGTTATTCGACGTGAGCTGTTTATAGACTTCCGCTGTAGCTATTTTATGTAAATTATTTGCAAAGAATATTGTAAGCTTCCGCTTTTGATTTATGTAATACAGTGTTCCTTATATGTGTGCTGTTAGATGCCGCATAAAATGGCACCACCCAATGCGATTCCCGAGCGAGCGGCATGGTCCCGTGATCGGAATCGGGCCCTCACAATGCGAAACAAATGTAAAGGTCCCCAAATTTGGAATACAAAGAAACTTGAGTTTGCGCTAAGATTGGTGTCATATGTATGAAAAAGGGGGCTGGTTTAAACCTTTTCCACATATGATAACCCATGAGAGATTCTTCTAAAAACCAACTTAGGGTTACTTGCATGTTTGCACCCTAGGTGGATTAAACTCAAAGAATTGAAGTACTCAAGTGCAATGGAAAGGTTTAAAAATCAGAGTTTGAACTAAATGTTCAACTCAAATTTCAATTGAGGGGAGGACACAATGGTAATTCAAACTGTTGTGTTCAAACTCTTGTTTGCAGCAGCTAAGAGAAGAATCAAATTGCATATTTGGATTCCTTAGGTCCCAGTTAGTGGGTAGGCAAAGTTTCATTAATTTCTGAAAAGGTTTGCTGTCCATTTGTCCAAAAAGGATTTAAATATGCAAAGGATTCAAATATACATTGGAATTTGGATGGAATTTGTCTAACTATCCAAATGCAGCTCTGTTTTCAAATCCAAACATTTGAATTGGTCACTTGCCAAATTTTGGGGATCTTGTGAGGGATGAGGGGGCACTGACTGGTGGGACCCACATGGCATAGAGGCAGTAAAAACTTGCAGCTAAAGTCAGAGCAAAGTCTCTGTTTTATGTCTTCCCACCCGAGCCGGGCTGCCACAGCGTGACACCGAGAGGGCACCGAGCGACCGCCTCACCATTTCCTCACGCTGGCGAGCTGCTCGTGCCTGTCTTTACTCCTGGCCATGCCCCGTTTTGCCACAGCGCCAAAGACCCGGTCCTATCCCTCGCGCACGCTAAAGAACAGAGGAGCCGCCACCGTGGTCGATCACTCGGGAGCTGCTTCATTTTCCTCCAAAGGATTCTCCAGTTAAAATTCCTAACAGTTTAAATTTTGAGGAATTAATTCTGGAGAATTAAGGGTTTTCATGAAGTGAAACTTGATTTGCTGGAAATTACTCGGAGAGCTGAATCCAGCAAAATTTGGTTCACTCGATTTGGAGCTTTCTAGCCAAAGTTATGAGGATTTGAAGTTTGAAGGAAATCTGAAAATCAGGGAAAAGTTTAAACTCGCGCGTGGGCCCAGGGGACACGCGTTGCACGCCGAGGCGACAGCACACCGCGGCCCACAAGGATTTTGCGCGCCAGCACACCCGATCCCGGCCGCAGCCGGATCCCGATTCAAAATATCTCCCACTGGCAGCTGGGGTCCACCCCCTTCTTCAACCTCGCGACGCCCGCGCTCCGCCGCCGAGGGACCTCGCCGGAGAGCTCGCCGCCGGCTTCTGTACAGCTCCAAACTTCTAGATTCTGGCCGCCCCTGCCTACTTTTACTCGGGGAACAGGATTCTAGGGTCAGCTTCTCATGACAATGGCCGGAGCATGGTCGGCGACGAGCCGCCACCTCGGAACGACTTTGGCCATGTCGGCTGACTTCCCTAGCGCCTCAACTACTTGGGAAACCGGTCGGGGAGCACCAGTGGACCTCAGAGAAGGTCGACATGAGCTCGAGGTAGCTCGGGGAAGGCCCGAAATAGGTCCTCACCGTGCGCCCGATGCCGCCTGTTCATTCCGCCTTTGGTAGACCTCGAATTACGCCGGGTACAGAGGTTCTCCGGCCCAGAGTAGTGAAGGCAACTTGTGCGCTACCATGTCTAGCTTGTGTGAGAGCGGCTTGAGGCCCTCTAATCCTTTCTAGAGCACGAATTAAACAGATTCGTACCCGAAGGTCGTTCTGCACACAGAAAGGGGAAAAGTGGAAATTCGCCGCCGGTGAGCAACCACTCGAGCTGTGGCTCTGGGATGAGCAGCACCGGTCACCAGTGCGTCCAAGGGTGCCTTGGCTCGGGCGTGACAACGCCCTGGTTGGGCTGTCCAGGGAGCCCGAGGTGCGGCGGTTCCAAGCCCCGAATTTGATCTTTCGGCACAGCCGATATCAATCGGTTTCAACGGAATTCTAGCAGCGGGGAGGACGGAGGAGGTCTCTAGTACCTTGTTGGGGTTCTGGAGTGGACGGAGGGAGCTGTGATCGGCGTTCTCCGATCGATTCCGAGCTGCGGAAAACTTCGGCCGGCGCTGAGTTCTTGCGGGGAAGAACGGCGATGCCTCGGCCGAGGAGGGGGGCAGGCGCCTTAAGAAGGCTCTGCACCGCCTCACGCCCGCGCTTGGGCAAGCAGCTGCTGGCGCGGCGGCTGCCCTCGGTGGCGACCGCAGCGGCGGCTCAGCGACCCGAGTGAGAAAAGTCTCAGTCGGTTTGATCTGAGCAGTGGCAGACATGTGGGACCACTTCCAGTTTTAACCTCTGAAATTTACTCCTAATCACTGTTGTAAACAGTGATCCCCATACTACCCCTGGCAATTCAAATTATTCACCCATGAGCCATTTGAATTGATCAAAGTTCAAATGAGGTTTGGTTTGAATGAATTTCAGCACAAGTTCAGTTTGAAATTCAAATAAAATTTGAATTTCTCCACTTACCTCATGTCAAGATCAACTCCAAATGGAGTGAAAATTGGTGTGTGAGCTCACAAAAATGTGCTGAGTAAGAATATGCCTCCCACTTTTAAATTCATGGGGTAAAAACAGTTTGAATTTGAATATGGTTTCAAACTGCCCTCTTTCTAACTATACCCAAAATGACCTCAAAAAGGTTTGGAATTTGGGTGAAACTTGGCATGGACATCCTTAGCAAAATGTAGGAGTTTTCATATTTCCATCCCCCTTATATCACATGTGTGAAATACCACTTTGGCAATGTGTGAGTTTGTTCTCTAATGAGCATGTTGATAATTGTTACTTGCTCTTCAATTGTGTTCATCATTCTTCCTCAAATGAGGTGTGTGGTGTGGTGATGAACACTGCAAATGTGTGTCCAAAACTGAGGCCCTTACATTCCTCCCCCCTTAAAAGAATCTCGTCCCGAGATTATAAGGTGAAAATGAGAGAGAGGACGGTGGAAAATTACCGGATATGCGACGTGAAAAATTCGGGGTAGTTAGTGCGAAGGAATTCTTCGCTCTCCCATGTTGCTTCGTCCATGGAGTGATTACTCCATAGAACCTTGTAGAACCACAATGTACGGTTACGTGTGGTTCGGGCCTTTTCATCAATAATCTGCACCGGTTCCTCCCGATAGGTGAGATCCAGTTGCAGTTCTTCAATGTCTTCCAGCTGAACGGTAGTTGATAGCTTAAGACACTTCCTCAGCTGGGAAATGTGAAAGACGTCGTGCACACCGGAAAGTGATTCTGGTAATTTCAGCCGGTATGCCACTGATCCACATCTTTCGGTAATCTAGAATGGACCGATGAATCGGGGTGCTAACTTTCCTCTCACCCCAAATCTGTTTACGCCCTTCATTGGAGACACCCGTAGGTATACGTGATCTCCAACTTCGAATTGTAATGGGCGCCTTCTCCGGTCCGCATACTGTTTCTGATGGGATTGAGCGGCTTTTAGGTTCGCTTGAATTAGTCGAACCTTTTCTTCCGCGTTGTTGACAAGGTCAATCCCGAAGGTAACCCTTTCGCCAGACTCACACCAGTTCAATGGTGTGCGGCATTTTCTTCCGTATAGCGCCTCGTAGGGCGCCATCTTGATGCTGGCTTGGTACCCATTGTTGTACGAGAACTCGGCTAACGGCAAGTGATCATCCCAATTCTTGCCGTGGTTGATAGCGCAAGCTCGTAGCATGTCTTCTAAGATTTGATTTACCCGCTCCGTTTGCCCATCCGTCTGCGGGTGGTAGGCTGAACTACGGATCAGCTTCGTCCCCAAGGCAGCGTGCAGCTGCTCCCAGAAACGGGACACAAATAAAGTGCCCCGATCCGATATGATAGTACGGGGTACGCCGTACAAGCATAGGATCTGTGAGATGTACAGTTCAGCGTACTTTTTGGCATTGTAGTTGGTGTTGACCGGAATGAAATGGGCAACTTTGGTGAGCCGATCGACGATCACCCACACCGAATCATGTTTCTGCAAGGTGGTGGGTAAACCGACGATGAAGTCCATGCTCACGTCCTCCCACTTCCAGGCAGGAATGCCCAGTGGTCGCAGCAGTCCCGGTTTCCGCATGTGGTCTGCCTTCACCCTTCGACATGTATCACACTCGGACACGTATTTTGCCGTCTCACGCTTCATCCGTGTCCACCAAAACATGCTTTTGAGTTCTTGATACATTTTGTTGCTGCCGGGGTGAATAGAAAACTTTGATAAGTGAGCCTCATCAAAGATTTTCTTCCGTAACTCCGGGTTACGGGGTACGACGATCCGGTCCTTGAACCATAGGACGCCGTCTCTGTCCTTCCGGAAACATTTCAACTCCCCACTGTCTACACGTCTCCGTAAATGTGACATGCCCTTGTCATTCTTCTGGGCTGCCGCTATCTCTTCACGGAAGGTGGGGATTAAAGCTAGGTTGTAGAGAGCTCCGTGTGGAATCACATGTAGTGGTGGTTCGCTCTCTTCCAACGGTGTGATGGTCAGAGTATTGACGTGTGACTTGCGGCTCAGCGCATCTGCCACTACGTTTGCCTTGCCCGGATGATAATGGATCTCTATCTCGTAATCCTTTATCAGTTCTAACCATCTTCGTTGCCTCATGTTCAGCTCCTTCTGAGTGAATATGTACTTGAGGCTTTTGTGGTCGGTATATAAATGTACGAGGTTACCGAGTAGGTAGTGCCTCCACATTTTTAGTGCAAGTACCACGGCAGCGAGCTCCAAGTCATGAGTTGGATAATTTTGCTCATGGTTTCTAAGCTGCCGTGATCCATACGCGACCACTCTTCGGTCTTGCATCAGCACACATCCGAGCCCAATGTCGGATGCATCGCAGTACACATTGAACGGTTTTGTTGTGTCTGGCTGCGCCAAAACCGGTGCTGATGTCAGGTGCTTGACTAAAGCCTTGAATGCTGCTTCACATGCTGGACTCCAAACATATTTGGTAGCCTTCTTCAGCAGCTCCGTCATTGGCTTGGCAATCTTCGAGAAGTTCGGAATGAACCTCCGATAATATCCCGCAAGTCCGAGGAAACTCCGTACCTCGTGAACAGTTCTCGGGGATTTCCAATTCAGCACTTGAGTGATCTTGCTCGGGTCCACAGCGATACCCTCCGCTGAGATGATATGCCCGAGGAAAGGCACTTGCGATATCCAAAACTCGCATTTGCTGAATTTTGCATATAACTTGTGATCCCGCAGCCATTGCAAGACTATACGCAGATGTTTCTGGTGATCTTCCTCCGACTTGGAATATACTAGGATGTCGTCGATGAAGACCACGACAAACTTGTCCAGCTCCGGCATGAATACCGAGTTCATTAAGTACATGAAGTGAGCTGGAGCATTGGTGAGGCCGAAGGACATGACCAGGTACTCATAAAGTCCGTACCTCGTCGAGAAAGCCGTCTTCGGAATGTCCTCAGCCCTTATCTTAATCTGATGGTACCCGGATCTTAAATCCATCTTGGAAAAGATCTTTGCTTCAACCAACTGATCAAACAACATGTCGATCCGTGGCAACGGGTACTTGTTCTTGATGGTTACGGCATTTAATGGACGATAGTCCACACAAAGCCGCAACTTCTCATCCTTCTTCTTGACAAATAATGCCGAACAGCCCCATGGCGAGGAGCTCGGCCTAATAAAACCCTTCTCCAGAAGGTCCGTGAGCTGAGTCTTCAGTTCAGCCAACTCCTTGGGCGCCATCTTGTACGGCCTTCGGGATATTGGCATGGTTCCCGGTGCAAGTTCAATCTTGAACTCCACCTCTCTATCGGGTGGCATCCCTGGCAATTCGTCCGGGAATACTTCAGGGAACTCTCGGGCCACTGGAATATCCTCCAATCTGATGGTTGTGGCTTGATAGACACTTGGAAGTTTTATTTCTGGACTGTCCAGAAATAATGAGTGAGAACCGTGCACCTCTGAGTTTAAGTGCACGACTCGAAGGACGGTGTCTAAAACAGCGCCGTGGCGGGTTAACCACGACATCCCTAGGATGACATCGACCTTCTGTCCCTCTAAGATAATGAGAGACGTGGGGTACACTCTACCCTCTAAGCATAATGGTGCTTTGGAGACCATTACGCTTGCCGAAATCTTCCCACCCGGTGAACAAACTAAATATGGACTATCGGTGGGTAGTATTGGCAAACTGTGTTTAGCAATGAAAGCTTGGCTAATAAAATTATGTGTGGCGCCTGAATCAAACAGTACTATAGCGGGATGCTGGTGGAGTTGGAACATACCCGCAAGGATTGGCTCGCCCTCCGGCACGTCCTCAATGGCAAGTTGGTGGACAGTGCCGGGCCTAGGGTTTGCCCGCCGCGCATTAGTAGGGTTCCGGGGTTGATTCCTCCCCGGAAACTGTGGTGCCACTCCGCCGCCTTGCCTCTCCGGGCAACTGCTCGCGAAGTGTCCTGGACGACCACACTTGTAACATGTGGCCGCTGCTGGTGGAGTACTCGGTGGACGAAAGCCCGGCATGCGTTGCGGAGGTGCAAAGGCACGCGGCATCGCCCGCTGCTGTTGTTGTGGTTGCGGTGGTGCTGGCAGTGCCGGCCGGAATGCCGGTGAAGAGTACGGCCGACTGCGGAATGGCATCGACCGCTGTGGTGGATGCCAGCGTGGACCTGATGGTGGGCGATTCACCATCCGAAACTTCTGAGAAGGACTGCCTCCTTCTCCACTGCTCTGCGGCGCGCTTCGCTTTCTCTCCGCCGCCGCTAACTCCTTGCCGGAGTCCTCCTGAACAATCGCAGCATCAATGATGTCGTTGAGGCTGCCGCGATTGAACATCGCCAACTTGTCCTTCAGGAGCGGGTTAAGCCCCTGGTAAAAATGGTCTCGCTGCTTCTCGTCTGTATCTGCTTGATACGACGCGTAGAGCGCGAGATCGTTGAACGCTCTGGAGTATTCCAGCGCGTTCCGGCTCCCTTGCTGCAGGTGTAAGAACTCCTGCGTCTTTCTTTTCATCAGACCTGGCCGTATATGGTAGGCCCTGAAGGCCGTCCAGAACTCCGTCCAGGTCATCACTCGGTCGGTTCGCTGTGAAGCACAGAAGTTGGCCCACCACGCGCTCGCGGATCCTTGGAGCTGCTGGACCGCGAACTGAGTCTTGCGCTGCTCGCTGATCTGCAGCAGCCCGAACTTCATCTCTATGGCGCGGAGCCAGTTGTCCGCATCAAGTGGTTTATCCGCCCTTGAGAATACCGGGGGATGAGTTGCCAGGAAGTCGGAGTAGGAGTTCTGTTGACGCTCCTCACGGTCTTGACGTCTCTATGGACGAGACGTATTCACAATTAAAGTTTGCAGCAGCTCCGTGTGCTGCTGATGTGAACCCGCCATTGCCGCGACGATGTCGGCCAATGTAACCGTTGGCAGTGGCGGTGGCGGTGTTTGCTGTTGCTGTTGCTGCTGTTGTTGTCCCGAGGAGTCCTCAGGAGGTAGTTGGGAGGTCTCTCCCCCTTGACTGGTACCCCCAACGTCAGGGTTGGCACGAGTACGTGTCATTCTGAAATTCAAAACAGCAGCGATTAGCACATGTCTTACTGAAAATTCCATAAGCAACAGTAGGTATTGAAGTGACACATGATTAATTTGCACAACATTCACATATATTGATAAAGCATAAACTTTATACAAGATACATTATTCTCGGATCTCCGAGAAGTCGTGCTCATGTCGTCACTACCTATACATACGCTACTGTCTACACGACATGTCACTGATTACAAAAGTTGGGTTACGCTACCCTGGCTGCCCTACTTGGCAACCGTAACCCCCCTACTCGGAGTAGAACTCGACCTCCTGTGGGTCGTCCTCCTCCGGTACCTCTGCTGGTGGCTCTGGATCTACCACCTCTTCTCCCATTCCGGGTTCCCCCATTGCTGGAAGACCCAAGACCACCGGTACGCCTAACACCGGGGGCACGAGGTCCTGCAAAGCATGCACCTCCTCCATAGCTTGGTTGTAGTCCTCTTCCCAGCCTTGTCCTTCCTCAATAGCGCCGTCCCGCTCTTGAGCAAGGTCCTCATTCTGCTGGGTTAGGGTCTGCACCAGCTCTTGCAACGCCGCGATGTCAACACGGCTCTTCTTCTTTGCCTTCTTCAGACGACGCAACTGATTGTGCTGTTCATTCAGTCGCTTGATCGTCGGAAGGAGTACATTGTGCAGTGCGCTGTATGCACTCTCGAAATGATCTCCACGGCTTGTGCTCTCCTTGAGCTTTGTGGCGAGATGCTCCGTATGAACAGCTTGGCTGTCCATCACGGCATTTCCCGCCCTCATCTGGAGGCTGAGATTTGCCTCCGCGGGGTTGTACCTTGGGCAACTCGGGTCCGTTGCCCCCAGGTACCTCTCTTCCCACACATGCTGAGCCCGTCCCTCCACCGGAACGAGTGCGTATGGAGTGCCCTCCATAGCCTGCACGTGTAGTTGGCAGAAACGTGACATAGTGTCACGGGCTGCCACTTGCCATATCCCTTCCGGTTGTCTTCCTCTCACCGTGACGGTGAACGGCACCCAACCGGGTGGCGTAGGTCCTGCAGGAACCTCGACATGGATCGTCCACGTCTTGTTCCCCTCTTCGCCTTCTTCCTTGGCGAAGTATTGCGGCATCTGGTTGTACCCAAAATATTGGAGCATTTGCCACAATGCTTCCGGGTAGCCGCTACGGTCAGAACAGTGGGAAACCACCCACCCGTTCTCCAACCGTTTATCTGCTGTCATCTGTAAAAATATATTTGAGAAATTTCAAATATTTATTTAAACAGTAAACCATTGAGTTATAACATAAGACATGTCATTGAACCCACAAAACTTGGAAACATAGTTCAAATTTTAAACAAATTTGACTGCTGATCTGCTGTTCCCATGACAGCCCTGACCAGTTTCCATTTCAACCTGATTTAGGCCATGTTAAAGGCAGAACTAATTCTGGAGCTCAACATCAAAGTTAAAGCTAACTTCAATAGATTTCCATAAAGTATTTGCTTGGCCTAAGATCTGTCCTTGTTCAAAAGTTATGAGATGTCAAAGTTAACAGAATTCCTGGAAACACTTGGACAGCACCTCCCTGCCTTAGGTACTGATTTGATCCAAGAATCCCAGTTACTTCTGTTCCTAATATGACAAAACTTTCTGTTACAAAATTGTAACCCATCTCATAAACTTTCCAGAACTACCTCATTTTCTATTTTTGGATTTTTATGCAGGAAATTATGCTTAATTTACAGAGAGTCTACAGAGAGTCTTTACTCTGTCCTGTATTCTGGACAGTTTCAACTCTACTGCATTTTTCGAGTGGTTAAGTGATACACCTCTGGAACTCAACAGAAAAGTTGTAAAGCTCTTCCAAAGATTTCCAAAAATGTATCATATGACCCCAGCCTCGAAAGAACTCAACCTCTAACCTCTGATTAACTTCAGCCTTGATTCAGCTGAAAACAGAGTGCTCTATCCTTAACAACCTATAAGTTGAAAACTTGTTAACTTTGAATATCCTGTTCAAGGGAAGGAGTTACATCAAGTTTTACTACTTTAGATAAAAACCTTCAAGTTTTAAATGAAGTTGTTCACTTATTTGGGTGTGACGTCGATGCGTCACCAGATTATGTCGGTACTACGTCCTCACAAAGAAAAACCTATACCGGACTTAGCCGGCTTCGTTATTTCAGTGGCACTAAACGTCACTCGCACACGGATGCTACACGTCTACCGTTTCATGGTCAGGCTACCTGCAGAAACTCAAACAATCATCAGACTCAGCTGCACACCGAGCCCGGAATCCATACAGTTCGTACACCCGGCCGTCATCACTCGCCCGGATGTTCTCAAGCCAAACACGCCTTGAGTTACGTGTTCACGTTTTAGACCACGTGACGGGGTCTCCCATGTTGCACCATGCACACCAGGGACAGACGTTGCTCGAATACCCCAAACGACATGAAGAGTCGTAGAGGATATCAAAGCGAGTCGGGTTACCTGCCACCCGTGGGGCTCCACCCTTCAGCTTGTGCGCACTGGTGGACAGCGCTTATGTGCACCCCCAAGACATGAACGTCCCGAGATGCATGATTTTCCGACATAACAAATAGGTTAATATGCCACTTTCTATATGCTAATAACATCCTTATACGGGCTACTAACTCGTTCCTCACTGGGATTTTGAAAAGGATGACCTTTGTACTGTGTTAAACCTCAAGCGAGCTCTGATACCATGCTGACACGGACCCCAATGGTCCTGTCGAGCCAGGATCACGCTGAGGGGTGCTGCGTTGCACAGCACCGTATAACACACGTCAAAGGTACAAAGCGGAAGCGGAAATTTTATTACATAAACAGGTTTATGAACTTGTTTACATCAAAATAAGTATAGTCTACACTCGCGGGCATAGACTAAGCATCAATTGCACGTTTAGCCCTCGAACGTGCCCTTGCTAGCACACACGCATACTAACTCTGCGGCGTGCATGAAACCCACTCGACGGGGTTCCCCTCCTGTGGTTCCTTCTCCTCTTCGGGAGTCCCTTCCTCATAGAACCCTGCAAAAGCTTCAAACACAAGCAGTGAGCACGAAGGCTCAGCAAGTCTGACCCGTCTCACCTAAACATGGAACTTCTACATGAGGGTAATGGGTTACATGAGGTAAAAATCAGTTGCAAGGACTCGCCTAATTAGTAGAACCTTACTTTCAAGTTTTAGCAGCAGGTTGTGGAGAACCTTACGCTAAGGTACATAAGAGAGCCGCAATCAAACAAGAAACGCATTTCTCTCATGTACTTTGCCCAAAGTTGAAAAGAACTTTAGTTAGCTCTAAGCTACAGCATATCATTAACAAGCAAAGTCCATCTTTTAATCAGCAGCATTTTAACATGTACTAGCCTGTTCTTTCTACGTCACGGTACAGTGAACAAGTGGTACTCACTGACCGCGAGGGATGGCGATTATAATCGATTTACACCTGCAGGGTTACCTGAACAACCCGTCACGTATGCCCGTACTCGATGTTGCCTACAACAACCATCACGGACGCCGTACGCAACTACCTTTTACCCGTCAGCCAAATATTGAACCAGTCCCATCGTCCCGAGCAAGAGGTCTCTGCACGCGCATCTCCGTGCCGCCAGCCGATTTACACCTCAAGCTCTCAACCTACCCTCTGAACGACGGGCAATGCCTCAATACCCAGCTACCCAAGTTACATCAGTTTCCCGGTTCCCATATAGCCGGTAGGTCTTCGGTACTGTTCTAGCTTGTTCAACAGGCACGCACATGGCTCGGTCCTCAATCGACACAAGCGGAGCTACAGCACACAGTCCCCAAAGTCCTGCTGCCCTTACCCTCCGCTTCGTCTCATTTTCTTGCCATGTGTTTCATGTGCTATCACTACCCGAGTCGAGTGCCTCTAGCCTATGCTCGCGAGTAGTTCCAACTACTCGACTTGTACCGAATCCTACTCTATCCTAGCAATGCAGTAGCTAGCGGGGTTTGCAATCCTAAACCCAACCCATGGTGTTCTTGGCTATGCAATTGGGTTTCCAAACAAGACTCTAATGCAAAGAATCATAATACTCAAGTAAGTGCTCAAAACAATAAAAATTTGTAAACGGTTAATGCAAACCGGAGCTTGCCTTGCTGCTCTTGGTCGTAGGCTAGCTTCTCCTCCGGAGTTACGAAGTCTAGGACTTCGGGTTCCTCCTCGACCTTAGCGACTACATGATAGAAGGAATACATGTATCAATTTATATGCATTTGTATTAAGTTTGAGGTTATGAAGTCTATAATCCTTGCTAGACAGACCTAATGACTGTGAAACTTTTACTGGGGCTTAGTTACAACCTAAACAGAGATTTGGTCAAGTTTTAGTTGCAGTAAAGCTCATTTGAGCCCTCTACAATTAATTATGTCCTTGACCTTAATTGGAACTCTTAGGGTGTTCTAGGGATTTTCATGAAACAAACTATGACTTTATGAAAACTAGATTTTCAGAGGGTTCTAATGGAGTTGGTCTCACTTAATTTGGATGTTCCTAACTAAAGATATGAGCTAAACAATTTCAGAGAAATTCTGAAAATGTTTCTGAACATTTCCTATTTTCTCTAGAACAGTTTCACTAATCATACCATTAGGTGGATTAATTGAGCTCAAATGGATCTGAAATTTTTATGGTAGTTCAGGGATATTTTATTGAACATCCCAGAAAAATTTCAGGATTTTCCTCCAAAGGATTCTCCAGTTAAAATTCCTAACAGTTTAAACTTTGAGGAATTAATTCTGGAGAATTAAGGGTTTTCATGAAGTGAAACTTGATTTGCTGGAAAGTACTCGGAGAGCTGAATCCAGCAAAATTTGGTTCACTCGATTTGGAGCTTTCTAGCCAAAGTTATGAGGATTTGAAGTTTGCAGGAAATCTGAAAATCAGGGAAAAGTTTAAACTCGCGCGTGGGCCCAGGGGACACGCGTCGCACGCCGAGGCGACAGCACACCGCGGCCCACAAGGATTTTGCGCGCCAGCACACCCGATCCCGGCCGCAGACGGATCCCGATTCAAAATATCTCCCGCTGGCAGCTGGGGTCCACCCCCTTCTTCAACCTCGCGACGCCCGCGCTCCGCCGCCGAGGGACCTCGCCGGAGAGCTCGCCACCGGCTTCTGTACAGCTCCAAACTTCTCGATTCTGGCCGCCCCTGCCTACTTTTACTCGGGGAACAGGATTCTAGGGTCAGCTGCTCATGACAATGGCCGGAGCATGGCCGGCAACGAGCCGCCACCTCGGAACGACTTCGGCCATGTCGGCTGACTTCCCTAGCGCCTCAACTACTTTGGAAACCGGTCGGGGAGCACCAGTGGACCTCAGAGAAGGTCGACATGAGCTCGAGGTAGCTCGGGGAAGGCCCAAAATAGGTCCTCACCGTGCGCCCGATGCCGCCTGTTCATTCCGCCATTGGTAGACCTCGAATTACGCCGGGTACAGAGGTTCTCCGGCCCAGAGTTGTGAAGGCAACTTGTGCGCTACCGTGTCTAGCTTGTGTGAGAGCGGCTTGAGGCCCTCTAATCCTTTCTAGAGCACGAATTAAACAGAATCGTACCCGAAGGTCGTTCTGCACACAGAAAGGGGAAAAGTGGAAATTCGCCGCCAGTGAGCAACCACTCGAGCTGTGGCTCGGGGATGAGCAGCACCTGTCACCAGCGCGTCCAAGGGTGCCTGGCTCAGGCGTGACAACGCCCTGGTTGGGCTGTCCACGGGAGCCCGAGGTGCGGCGGTTCCAAGCCCTGAATTTGATCTTTCGGCACAGCCGATATCAATCGGTTTCAACGGAATTCTAGCAGTGGGGAGGACGGAGGAGGTCTCTAGTACCTTGCTGGGGTTCTGGAGTGGACGGAGGGAGCTGTGATCGGCGTTCTCCGATCGATTCCGAGCTGCGGAAAACTTCGGCCGGCGCTGAGTTCTTGCGGGGAAAAACGGCGATGCCTCGGCCGAGGAGGGGGGCAGGCGCCTTAAGAAGGCTCTGCACCGCCTCACGCCCGCGCGTGGGCAAGCAGCTGCTGGCGCTGCGGCTGCCCTCGGTGGCGATCGCAGCGGCGGCTCGGCGACCCGAGTGAGAAAAGTCTCAGTCGGTTTGATCTGTGCAGTGGCTGACATGTGGGACCCACTTCCAGTTTTAACCTCTGAAATTTACTCCTAATCACTGTTGTAAACAGTGATCCCCATACTACCCCTGGCAATTCAAATTATTCACCCATGAGCCATTTGAATTGATCAAAGTTCAAATGAGGTTTGGTTTGAATGAATTTCAGCACAAGTTCAGTTTGAAATTCAAATAAAATTTGAATTTCTCCACTTACCTCATGTCAAGATCAACTCCAAATGGAGTGAAAATTGGTGTGTGAGCTCACAAAAATGTGCTGAGTAAGAATATGCCTCCCACTTTTAAATTCATGGGGTAAAAACAGTTTGAATTTGAATATGGTTTCAAACTGCCCTCTTTCTAACTATACCCAAAATGACCTCAAAAAGGTTTGGAATTTGGGTGAAACTTGGCATGGACATCCTTAGCAAAATGTAGGAGTTTTCATATGTCCATCCCCCTTATATCACATGTGTGAAATACCACTTTGGCAATGTGTGAGTTTGTTCTCTAATGAGCATGTTGATAATTGTTACTTGCTCTTCAATTGTGTTCATCATTCTTCCTCAAATGAGGTGTGTGGTGTGGTGATGAACACTGCAAATGTGTGTCAAAAACTGAGGCCCTTACATATGGCAAGCTTCTTCTCCATGGATTTCAACCAGTCGTCGGCCTCCATGGGGTCGTTAGCTTGAGCAAAGGTGGGTGGTCGAGTCCTCATGAACTCACCCAGTCTGTTATGAGCCGGCAGTGGTGGTGGCGGTGGTGCCGGAACGGGGTTGTTCTTGTTGGCCTGCAACTGACCCAAAGTTTGGATCATGGTTTGCATAAGTTGATTCTGCATGGCCATCAACCGTTCCAGGTTGTTCTCACCAGCTCCGGGGTTAACAGGAACTTCATCGTGGCCATCCTCTTGGTTGTCACGGATGTTCCTTCGGCCAACGTTTCCTCTCACCATCTGTGAGAGAGAACGAAATAGAATAGAAGGTTAGAAGGTTAGGTAGATCCCCTTAACTATATGCATCAAGGTGGGTTGGACTATATATATTAGCCCATATGAGGATGTGAACAAGTGCCGAGGCATCTCACACCTTTTTCTAATTATGTGTGGATATGGACAACGCTTTGAGACATCCCACAAATCACACTAAACACATAATCACAAATAATCATCACAAGGGATCACACAACTCCTATTCAAGGCTTGTTCAATGGGGGTCCTATACGGCTTAGGGTGTTGCCAATCTGTGATCCAACTATGGACTATCCTAGGCTTGCATCCTATGGTCAGCGTGGCTTAGCTACCAATCTGTGTCGGATACTAATTTGTGATCTATCTAAGCGTGTAACCTACCGTCAACCCGTGGCTCTGATACCAGTCTGTGACGCCCTCAATTCTGTGGAAAACCATGGAACCGAGAACTGATGCATACGTGTGCCCAGGATGTTCATCACACATATACACATCATCCACAAACTGAATTTCAGAATATATATATAACCACGAATAACAGAGTTTATTACAATGTCTCATGAGTCTTGGACTCGTGCTCACAGCGGAAGTCTTTATTCTAACAGCGGAAGTCTTCTAACTAATGCGGAAGCAATTCTAAGCAGTAGCGGCTCCATCTCTACTCCATCCCCATAGGCAAGGTTGAGGACAGATTACACGCCTAATGCTCCATTTGGTCTTCATAGTAATCTTCTCCTGTTGCTGATGATGAAATAATAATGCAAGTTTGAGAACAATGATGTACTCAGCAAGTGCGGAAAAAATAAGATATGTAGCTCACAACAAGGTAGTTATAAAAAGGCTCATTGCAGAAAGCAAAGTTATTTATCAAAAATCATGATAAAACAGCAACCTATCTTTAAGTGAATGTAATCCCAGCATGTTTTAAAAATACCAATCATACCTCCATTATGTTCATTACCTTCCATGTCCCAACCAGACATTAATCAACCTCATTCTTGCTTACGAATACCTTCTCGTATTCGCTACCATCTCACGAATACCATCTCGTATTCACTACCATTTCATCTCATAAACAATTTTGTCTCACTCTGAGGCCAACCTCGTTGCCATGACTCAACAGTCATGCAACCCATCTTATCACCCGGACTCAACAGTCCTGAAAACAAAACCAAAACCAAACCATCCAAAACAATAACCAATAACCATAGCCAATAACCATCCCAACTAATCATGAAAGTTAGCCAAGCGCTCGTGACCGTAAGCTCGGCTATCATGATAGTTTTAGACTCTACAGAGTTTGCACCTCTTTACCCACAAGTTTGTGATTTTGTCACCCGTCGGTGACTGCAGAACCTCCATTATACCAATACACAACCATCGGTGTATGGCCAAGAGATCACAAAATGGCCTTTACAAAGGGGTTACTAGATGTATGGACTCAATAAGGTTTCACCGGCATGCTAGAATCCCCAATTCTCCCACCCACGGGCCCCCTCTTGTGCCATGCAGTTCCCAGGACAGTCCTCACTCGACTCCCATTCCCCGCGCCTTCCACAGTCCATAACAATCTAGCAACTTACCTAATTACTCAGCTAAGCCGCACCCATACTTGGCCTTGTGGTGGCACTGTTATCCTGGCATGTGCTCGCATGAACCGGTCCTTAGATCTACGGCAAGTAAACCACCATCTCATGCTACCTCATTCACAAACCCAGTCTTGCCTAGATCTCCCTCCGATCCATGTTCATTAACAACATCAGTTTTCTCATTATCATTACGAGTGCAGTTAGCTAGACACATCCATCTCGCTTCCCTATCCCATGGACTCAGCGAAGCATAAAAGTAAAACCATACCCGACTCATAAACTTTCCTGGTGACAAGGGTGGTTTAACCAAAGCTAGTAAACTCCTATAAAAGGGTTTCCCATCATGTTTGACTCAGCACGCACACCTTTTCGCAAAACAAAACAGTTTCCCAAAACATAGGATCAATATGGTCAGGGGCACTTGCCATGTTCTTGCGGTTCCGGTTGCTCTTGGATCTCAAAACCTTGTTGTTGTAGTCCGTCATAGGTAGCTCCCTGAGCTTGTCCTTCTATACGAGATCACACACATACAAGATTCACAACAATCAATATCATGCACAAACTTTAACTAGAGGCGATGATGCATATGCATGCTATCCTATGATCAGTTTTTATTAGATCAGTTTGTATGTGTTCTTGCATGGTTTGCATGGATTTTATGATGAACAGAGGTGTTCGGATCAAATGTGGATGTGGCGATGACCTTGTATTTAGATCTAGATCAAACCCATCAGCAAGTGATCTGTCCACGAAAAACCTTCTGTTCGAAAGGAATTTAAGAACAGATGCAAAGAAAACGTGATGATGTCGTAAGGTAGTATTGGAGACCTACCTTATGTTCTTCTTAGTCTCGGGGTCCTTCTCCTTTCAGACAGATTGTTGGGGCTCTCTTCCGGCGATCTCTCCCGACCAAACTCCGGCGATGGGTTTACTCGGCGAGTTGGGGCTAGGGCTCTAAGTCGTCGGCTCAGGAGAGGGAAAAGAAGTTCGTGGTTTCGGCCAAAGGTTCTGGGTTCTATTTATAATCGGGAGGAGAAGAGTCCTAATCTGATTGTATTTCGAATAAGAGTCCTATTCAAATTGTTGTTGAATCTTAACAACTTATCTTTAGTTGATTTGGTGCGGTAACATTGTGGAATTCGTGTCGGTTTCCTCTTCGTACCGGTATTTCCACGCGTACAGAATTCAAACTGCTCCAGAACTCATTACCTCCGCGGTGATGAGCTCCGGAAGCTCCACGTGTCCACCGGGGCCTGGTCTCCCCCTTTCCGCAGAGACGAGCTCCGGTTGTGCCGCGTGTCAAGCGAGCGAGACCTCCCTCTCCTTCGGAGGTGAGCTTCGCGTGCGCCACGTATCCTAGCGATTGGGACCTCCTCTCTATTCAGAGGTGGCTCCGCGCACGCCACGTGTCAGTGCCAGACCTTCCCTCTCTCCGGAGGTGGCTCCGGGTGTGCCACGTGTCCTAACAGCGCCAGACTTCCTTTCTTCTCAGAGACGAGCTCTGAGGTTAACACGTGTCCAACAGTGACGGACCTCCCGGAGATAGGCTCTGGCGGTGACACGTGTCCAATAGAACAGGACCTCTCGGAGGTGAGCTCCGAGGTCGACACGTATCTCGCGCGACTGATCCTCTGATTTCCGCGGTGACTAGCTCCGAAGGTGACACGTGTCCTGCGGCTGGCCTTGCTTCTCCGCAGAGGCTAGCTCGGGGGGGGGGGGGGGGGCAACACGTGTCCCACGGGGTCAGACCTCTCCCCCTTTGCGGGGATGAGCTCCGAAGGCGCCACGTGGCCAGCGGGCTGCAAGAGTTTTCTTCGGCACTCTTAGTGAACTAGATTTTTGCTCTTTTTGGCTAACTTTTCAAATTCTTTCTCTATCCCCACTTCTGTTTGAAATATTTTCTCTACATGAAACATGAATACATGCAGAAACCAAAATGAGGGTGTCACAGCTCTACACCAATAAACACAGCGGCAAGACATCCCCTGCCGCCCCTGCCGTCATAAACCACTACGCCTAGCTTGCGGCGTGGGCAGGGCGGCAAGACGAAGATTCAGAAGCCCTCACCAGAGACAGCTACCGACGTAACTGCAGGATACGGTAGATGACAGGCAATCTCCCTGGGACAACTGTCGGGTCCCGAGCCCACCTTGTAAGCCGCCCGAGCCTTGGACTATAAAAGGCTGGGGTAGGCAACGTTACAAGCGGTTTGGCATTTTGGCTCAACACCCTGATTCAGCATTCTAGCACTCAGCTCATCCTCAAGCTCAGAACTCCGGTTCTGAGCACCAAGCAATACAACGAGCACCTCTGCTTACCGTGGACGTAGGGTTTTATGCTCCGGTGGCCTGAACCACGTAAAAAACCCTGTGTTCATCTGTTTCCTTTGTCCCACTACACTTAAGCTCTCCGCAGGGGACTAGCCCCTCCGAAAAAGAACCTCCGCGGGCTGCCCAGTGCAGGCCCGGGGGAAGTGTCGACAGCTACACTTCGACATTTGCCGCGCCAGGAAGGGGGCTTTTCCCTCGCGCGACGAGCTTACGCCGACGAAGATGACGAAGCTTCCTTCAGCGGCAAGCTCTCCTCGCCCCCGTTCCCGATGAACGGTGACCAGCGGGGACTACGTCTCGACACACTCAGGACGGAGTGTGTCGGGGCAAGTTGGAAGCCAGCAGCCGACTCCGGCAGCGCAGACTCCAGCAAGCCCAAGATCTGCTGCAGCGCTGAGTGTCTCCAGGCAGCACGAGCGCTCCTACGCAATCCACCTGCTGGGGACGCGCCCCAGGCAGCGACCCAGCAATGGATTCGCGACGTAGACCGCCTCATCGTCGCCACCGCCAACCCTCAGCTACGGCGGGGACGACGCCCCAGCCAACCGGATGTGTCTCTGTCACGCACGCCAGCGGTTGATGGGCAGACGGCAGACTCCCGCTCCACCAGGCTCCCATCGGCAGACCTGAGGTCGGAGCTGGAATGACATCACCTAGGCGAAGATGCCCAGGTGGCCATCGAGCGACGACGAGAAAGGCGTCGCAACCAAGAGGCCGGCGACAGCATGTCGACCGCCTCGACCCAGCCTGGGCCGCAGATGTTCGCTACGCGATCTCTGCCCCAGGTATACGCCACGCAGCATATGCCTCAGCCATATGCGCTGCAAATGGCGCCCCCGGTTTATGGCGCACCTTTGCCCATGCCGGAGTACACGGTGCCAGCAGCGGACCAAGTGCTCGCGGCCCCGACACCTGCAGCAACAGGAGCAGGGTGTGCAGCCCTGGCACCACAGCTCCGCTTCGCGAAGTGGCCGCACAAGTTCCGCCCACACCTGCCAGAGAAGTACGACGGCGGCGTCAACCCGGCGGAGTTCCTCCAGATCTACTCCACCGCCATCCTTTCTGCAGGAGGGGATGAGGCCGTCATGGCCAACTACTTCCCCGTCGCCTTGACCGGCCAAGCACGGTCTTGGCTCATGAATCTCCCCCAGGGTTCCATAACCTCCTGGGGAGAGCTCTGCCGGCAGTTTACTGCAAACTTCGGCAGCTCCTACACCCGGCCTGGCACGGAGCTCGACCTCCACGCCATCCAACAACAACCCGGAGAGTCGCTGTGCTCCTTCATTCAGCGGTTCTCCTAGGTGCGGAACACCATCCCCCACATCCAAAATGCTTCTGTGGTGGTGGCGTTCCGGCAGGGTGTAAGGGTGTGACACCCTCACCTCGGGTGTCAGCATATGTTCGTGTCCTATGGAAAGGAAACATTTTAATGAAAAATAGGAACAGAGAGAATTATCAAAAGAATAGCCAATAAAGCCTTCAGAGAGCGCCGAAGGCAACTTCCGCGGCCAGCAGGCCACGTGGCGTGATCGGAGCTCATCCCTGCGAAGTGGGGAGAGGCCGCCGCCAAGCTGGCTACGTGGCAGGCTCAGCGCTCGTCTCCGCAAAGGGGAGAGGTCCGATCCTGTGGGACACGTGTTGCCCAGGAGCTAGCCTCTGCGGAAGAAGCAAAGGCATTTCCGCAGGACACGTGTCATCCTCGGAGCTAGTCCTCGTGGAAATCAGAGGACCAGCCGTGCGGGATACGTGTCGATCTCGGAGCTCACCTGCGAGAGGTCCTGTTCTATTGGACACGCGTCACCACCGGAGCTTATCTCCGGGAGGTCTGTCGCTGCTGGACATGTGTCGACCGCAGGGCACGTCCCTGAGGAAAGGAGAAGGGGAAGACCGGCGCCAACACGTGGCGTGCGTGGAGCTCACCTCCGAAGAAGAGGGAGGTCTCGCTCGTGACACGCGGCACAACCGGAGCTCATCTCCGTGGGAGAAGAGATACCAGGCTCGGAAGGACACGTGGAGCTTCCGGAGCTCATCACCATGGAGGTAACGAGTCTGGAGCAGTTTTCACGCTTAAAGATACCGATACGCAACAGAAACCGATCTAAACTCCATGATGTTACCGAAGATAAGACGTCAGGATCTAACAAAGATCTGAATAAGACTCTTATTCGGATACAATCGGATTAGGACTCTTCTCTTCATGATTATAAATAGAACCCAAAACCTCTGGCCGAAACCACAAACTTCTCTTTCAACTCCTGAGCCGATGACTTAGAGCCCTAGCCCTAACTCGCCGAGCCAACCATCGCCGAAGCGCAACAAGGGAGATCATCGGAGAAGAACCGAGCGGTCTGGGGAGGACCTCGAAGACAAGAAGAGCGTGAGGTAGGACTTCGATACCACCTTACGACATCATTGTGTTCATCTTTGCATCTGTTCTTCAATTCCTTTCGAACCAAAGCCTTCTCGTGGGCAGATCACTCGATGATCAGTTTGATCTAAAGACAAGATCATCGCCACGTCCACCTTTGATCCGAACACCTCTGCCCATGCAAGCCATGCAAGAGCACAACAATCTAATAACAATCATAGGATAGCATGCATGTGCATCATCACATCTAGTTTAAGGTTTGCGCATGATATTGATTGCTGTGAATCTTGTATGCGCGTGAATCCTACATAGCAGGACAGATCCAGGAAGCTGTCTACGACGAGCTGCAGCAACAAGGTTTTGAGAATCAAGAACAACCGGAACCGCAAGGACAAGGCAAGTGCTCCTTGACCATGTTGATCCTATGTTTCGGGTAAAACTGTTTTGTTTTGCGAAAAGGTGTGCGTACTGAGTCAAACATGATGGGAAACCTTTTATAGGAGTTTACTAGTTTTGGTTAAACCACCCTTGTCGCCAGGGAAGTTTATGAGTCGGGTATGGTTTTTGCTTTATGCTTCGCTGAGTCCATGGGATTGGGAAGCGAGATAGATGTGTCTAGCTAACTGCACTCGTACTGATAATAAGTAACTGATGAGGTTAATGAACATGGATCGGAGGGAGATCTAGGCAAGCCTGGGTTTGTGAATGAGGTAGCATGAGATGGTGGTTTTACTTACCGTAGATCTAAGGACCGGTTCATGCATGCACATGCCAGGATAACAGTGCCACCACAAGGCCAAATATGGGTGCGGCTTAGCTGAGTAATTAGGTAAGTTGCTAGAGTGTTATGGACTGTGGAAGGCGCGGGGAATGGGAGTCGAGTGAGGACTGCCCTGGGAACTGCATGGCACAAGAGGGGGCCTGTGGGTGGGAGAATTGGAGATTCTAGCCTGCCGGTAAAACCTTAGTGAGTCCATACATCTAGTAACCCCTTTGAAAAGGCTATTTTGTGATCTCTTGACCATACACCGATGGATGTGTACTGGTATAATGGAGGTTCTGCAGTCGCCGACGGGTGACGAAATCACAAACTTGTGGGTAAAGAGGTGCAAA
The DNA here is from genome assembly GCA_030760725.1 of Neostapfia colusana. NCBI lineage: Eukaryota > Viridiplantae > Streptophyta > Magnoliopsida > Poales > Poaceae > Neostapfia > Neostapfia colusana. The sequence continues at coordinate 14,590,819 of JASWHV010000010.1, read as the reverse complement.
TTCTGCAGAGTTATTAAAACTATCATGATAGCCGAGCTTACGGTCACGAGCACCTGGCTAAACTGCCATGATTAGATGGGATGGTTATTGGGATGGTTATTGGGAAGGTTCTTGGTTATGGTTATTGGTTTGGAACTGTTGAGTCTGGATGATGAGATGTTTGCATGACTGTTGAGTCATGACATGAGAATTTGGTCTCGGTATGAGACGAGGTTGATTTGTGAGATGAGATGGTAGCGAATACGAGGAGGTATTCGTGAGAATGAATAAAGGATTGGTTAATGTTTGGATGGAACACGGGAAGTGATGAAGGTATGTTGGTGATTTAATTCATGCTGGGATTACATTCATCTAAAGTTAAGTTGCTGTTTTATCATGGTTTTACAAGATTGCTTTTCTGCAAATAAGCCTTTTTATAACTACCTTGTTTATGAGCTGCATATCATGTGTTTTCCCGCACTTGCTGAGTACATCATTGTACTCAACCTTGCATTATTACTTCATCACCAGCAGCAGGAGAAGCCTACTATGAAGATCAAGTGGAACATTATGGCGTGTGTTCTGTTCTCAACCTTGCCTGTGGAAGGGAGTAGAGATGGAGCCACTTCTGCTTAGTTTTGCTTCCGCATTAGTTTTTGCTTCCGCATTTAAATAAGGACTTCCGCTGCATAGAAATAAGACTTCCGCTGCAAGCATGAGTCCAAGACTCATGAGGAATTGTAATAAACTCTGTTATTCATGGTAATATATAATCTGAATTTAGTTTGTGGAATGTATGTGTATGTGTGAAGAACATCCTGGGCACACATATGATTTGGTGTCGGTTCCGTGGTTTTTACCACAGAATTGAGAGCGTCACAAAGGGACATGAAGATGCTCGAGAAGCTCGTGACCAGAGAAGTGTGCGACGTCTCAGAGCTCTTCAGCCTGGCGGACAAGTGCGACAGGGCAGCGGAAGGGCGCAACTGGCACTCACAGCCAGCCTCTGAAACCAGAGGACAGCCCAGACCAAGCGCTGCTCCCCATGGGAGCGGCAAGAAGGTCAAGAAGTCCGGCGGCAAGATCATGCTGCCAACCGAAGATCTAGTTGCTGCAGCTGCAGCACCCACCGGAGCTCGGGGGCCATGCCCCAACAAGAGGCCGCGACAGTCACCAGCCCCTAGCGGTGACCACAGCGAGCCGTGCCCCGTGGACAACACCAGCAGCCACACTGCTGCTGAGTGCCGGGAAATAAAGAAGCTCGTGGAGCGCTTCCGCAGGGGGAAGCAACCGCGTGCGGACGCCCCTCCCTTCCGTCAGAGGGAGGGCAAGCAGAAGGTCGACGCCCACGACAGCGTCGACCACCAGATGGAGTTCCAGGAGCCCCAGCGTGCCGTGAAGGTGGTGCACTACCATGAGGGCTCCAGCTCCAGCGACGACGAGCGCCGGAAGGCGCTCTAGTTCATCTACGGCGGGTCCTCAGACCCCTCGTCTCGGAGTGCAGTCAAGACTCGCGCCGAGCAGTGGCATCGGTGGCTCCTGTCCCAAGTGCAGCACCGCACCTCAAGTGGATGGGGACCCCCATCAGCTTCAACGCCACCGACTGCCCCAAGAACATGGCTGGGGCCAGGAAGCTACCGCTCTTGGTAGCTCCCACCATCTCCAATATGAAGATGTACCACGTTCTGGTAGATGGCGGGGCTGGCATGAACCTCATCAGTCGCGCAGCTTTCCAGAAGCTGCAAATCCCAATGGCCAAGCTCACCCCCTCGTTTTCAACGTGGGGGACTATGTCTATATCAAGGTGTCCCCTATCCGAGGACTTCGTCGGTTCAAGGTGAAAGGGAAGTTATCACCTCGATACATCGGACCCTTTCAAGTTCTGGAGAGGAAAGGCGAAGTGGCGTATAACTAGAATTACCGGCTCGCCTATCGGATGTGCATGACGTATTCCATGTGTCACAGCTCAAGAAATGTCTGAGAAGACCTGAAGAGATGTTACCCATGAATGAGGTTGACGTAGCTGAGGATCTGTCTTATGCCGAGCAACCATCCAAGATTTTGGAAACAATGGAACGCCTCACAAGAAATAAAAGAATCCGGATGTGCAAGGTGCAGTGGAAGCATCACTCAGAAGAGGAAGCCACATGGGAGCGAGAAGACGAGCTTAAGGCACAGTTTCCGGAATTGTTTTCTTAGAACCACCAATCTCGAGGACGAGATTTCTTTTAAGCGGGGTAGAGTTGTAACACCTCAAAACCTGTTAAGAGGAGAATTTAAAATTTTTTGGACGTATTGCATGTGGTGCAGAAATTCAAATTCAAATTGGAATTCAATTTAAACTCAAAACAGAAAAGAAAAAGAAAAAGAAAAAGAAAAAGAAAAAACAAACCTCCCCGGCCAGTGGGCCGAAACCCACCAGCCGGCCCACCTCACCCCCGTGCCAGCCCGCAGCCGTGCGCCAGCTTCCCTCTCACTGACATGCGGGGCCCGCCTGTCATCCCCGACCTCCCGCTCGCGCCGACCCCGGACTCTTCCGCGCGCGCGCGATCGTAACCAACCCGGATTTCCGCATCCCTCAGCCCGACTCTCGGTCCCAGAAGACTCAAACTCGATCTAAACAAACCCGCCGTCCTCCCCCGCCTATATAAACACCGGCATCTTCCCGATTTTCACCCACGATCAGCCGTTTTTCCTCCCGGTGAGAACCCGAGTTTCTCCCGCCAATTTCGCTCGATCTTCGCTCGGGATTTCTGATCTAACGCGCTGATCTTGATCCACCGCCTCCGGGGAATCACGCAGGTGCAGAAAACTCGGTGGTTTGCCCTTCAAACACAGCGCCGACGAGCCTCGCCGTGAATTCACCTCGGACCTCGTCGCCGACCGCCTTCCAGGACCTCCAAGCTCAAGAAAACCCCCGAGGTGAGATCCCCGACCTCCCCTCTACCGATCTATGCCATGAAATCCCAGTTTTAGGAAGAATTGACGAAGATCCGAAGTATTCCGGCGAGATCGCCGCCTTCCGCCGCCGCGCGCCGCCGGGCAGCGCCGCCCGCGCTCGGTCAGAGCGACGTGGCCGCTTGTGCGCCATCTATTTTAAATCGCACGGTAGAACTTAAATCCCCGCGTACCGGTTCGACGTTATAATCTCAGCCGTCTGTTTTAAATCGGACGGTCCACGTCAGACCCGCATTATAAAGGCCAGGATTCTTACGCGCTACCCCCTGGGGATCTCGGAAAATACGAGCTAGCCCCTGAAACTTCTGATCTAGCCCCTGGAACTTCAGAAATTCATGTAAATTCAATTATAAATCAGTTTTAGCCCCTGGACTTAATAAAAATTAGGAAAACCCCTCTGTTATGTGTAGTTAGGCCCCTGGAAATTCTTAAAATAATATAATAGACCCTGTAGTAGGGAGAGTTTACCTTTTTAACCCTATGTGATATTAAATATAGGAATTTGAATATGTGATTAGTATTTAAAATTTAAAAGATGGGACAAACGCATTGTAAATTCAAAGTTAAACTTTCCTAGCACTTGGAAAACTTTGGAGTGAGATAAAAATAGATTTTTAGCTGAAATGGATCTGTCTAATTGATTGTTCACATTTATTAGTTATAGGGACACATTTTTAGGCTAGGAAATAATTCTGAAAATTGATAAAATAAATTTAAATTAGTTCACATCAGAGGAGAAGTTCAAAAATATATTAGTTAATATTTTAGATCAGAACCTATTCTGTTTAGATGATGTGTCTTACTATTTTCATAATAAAGTTCACAATTAGGTATTGAAAATAAATATTCAAATATAGGAAAATAGGTATGCATAACTAGAAAATGATAAATGAAGTTTCCAAAATCCAAAGAATTCAGTTTAGGATTGGTAGAAAGTCTGAAAACCATTTGGAGTAGGAAATTACCTTGCATGCACTCTTTGTAGCTAAAGAGGGTATTAAAGAATTTGTTTAAATTGGGAATTTATATATAGTGTACAAACAGAAATCTGAATACAAAAGTTAGAAATAGTATACATATGTCTAAAAGTGCATGTAGGTCAAAAATCACTACACATAGAGTAACCACAACCCTTAGAAGTGTGAATGACTTTCATAAGTGTGAATGTTTGGTTTGTATGAAGTGAAAGTGTGAACTATGTCTTATGGATTGTTGTTTTCTTTTGCTATGTGTGATGGTATGAGTAGAACCTGCTCCAGAGCAAGTCCTTCCTTTCTAAGAAAAAGACTTTCCATTCCCAGAGCAGCAGGAAGAAGGCAAGTGCCCTTGACCACTTTGATCCTATACTAGGATGTGTAGATAGAATTATTTGCATTATCCATGGAAATATGAAACCCATGCTAGGAAGTTTCCCTAGAATTGCATTACCTTGTTTTCCTTGTAGCTTGGGATTGGAATTTATTTTATCATATCATTTATTTACATGCTTATGCTTAGCCATGCTTAGAATAGGATAATTGGGATATGAGATCATCAATTTATTTACCATACTCTTGAAGAGATATTATGAGTTGTGTAGAGGTAGGGATCAAGGCAAGTTGGATGATTTGGTTGGTGCTGGGTGCACGAGACTCGGGTTTGTGTTTAGTACTTGCCTGGATCCTAAGGACCGGTTCATGGAGCATGTTACCTGGCTTTACCGTGCCAACCACATGCTGAGATGGGGCAGCTTGGCCAATTAATTAGGTGTATCCCCGGCGTAGTATGGGTGTGTTGGATGGTGCGGGGAATAGGTGTCAGCTGGACTACCATATGAACCGCAAGGCTCAAGAGGGGGCCACTGCAGCGGGGTTGGATCCTCTTGTATGCTGTTAGGGGTGAAAACTCAGTGGGCCCACGCTCGTCGGGAATCCCTTTGTAAAGGCTTCGTAGTGATCTCCTGGCTACACACCTGGGAAGTGTGAATGTGGTTCGTGGCCACTGGCATAATGGAGGTTCTTTTAGTCCACCCGGCAACGGGGTATGAAATCACTACATGTGGGTACAGTGGTGCAAACTCTGCAGAGTCAAAAACTGTCATGACAGCCGTGCTCACGGTCAAGAGCGGCTTGAACTTATTCATGATTAGAGGATAATGACTTTGGAAGTTGTGGATGTTAAGCGGGGAGCTTAACATCGGAAATGATGTTGTGGTTATTTGATTATGATGATGGGTTGGGAGATTGGGATCATTTCACCTATGTAGTAATGTAGGTGCTTAATAAGCTAAGGTGGTAGGCAATAATTTCGTAGTGCTTCAACCATGAGTTCAACCTCTCCTTGTTCTAGCCATGCATGACATAAATTTCCCACACTTGCTGAGTACCAACGGTACTCAAACTTGCATATTTGTTGGTTTATATTGCTGCTCAGGTCAAGAGAATGATGTGGTGTTTAATGACCAAGACTTCGGACCCGAAGAAGGATTCTAGGTTCATGGAGTCCCCCGGGCAACGCCTGTGACGGAGCCCACAAGAATAATATTTCCGCTGCTAGTTTATTTACATGTTATGAACTTATTATTGTCCATCGAGACGTATGCTTTGTAAGACATATTTATATTCGACACATGGCTTGTAATAAATGATGCTTCACTATTTGTCATCACATGTATGAGAAAATGATCCTGGCATACATGTGATATTCACTCTGTTATTCTTCGGAGAAACCGGGTGTGACAACACGTGGAGATGATATCTTCGGCTCCGTAGGTAGTCGAGAGGGTAGTGTGTAGCCAGTTTGTAACTTGTGTTGTGTGTGATGCATATGAACTATTTTATAACTGTTTACTCATAATTGTTTGTTCTGTGAGCTGGCCATCGTGCCAGATTAGTGCGTTTCTATTTTTTTAAAAAAATTACAAATATAACTTACGACGGCTACTGCCCAGAAGCCGTTGTAAGTTATCCTTTGTTACTTATGACGGTCAGTAAAACCGTCGTAAGTTAGCCTCTGTTACTTACGACGGCCACCAGAACCATCGTAAGTAACGTGCCTTGGGCCACCACATGGCCTAGGCCGTTACTTACGACGAATGTGCGACGCCGTCGTAGGTTAATTTATTTACGACGGTAGCCATCGTAAGTTACGTTATTTACGATCTGGTAATTACCTCGGCTGTATACCGTCGTAAGTAAAGAAATACCGTCGTAAGTAGCTAACTTACAACGGTTTATGGCTTAATTACGACGGCCTTAGCCGTCGTAAGTTTCTCGAACCCCTGTAGTGATCCGAAAATATGAAATTCAGACGGATACGACAAGCCAAGGCTCAGCTGGAAAAATCACGAAAGAAATACCACATCTAGAAGAACATTTACTCCGCAATTTGGACAGAAATGGTGTTGTGAGGTTGGGATCCTGGGTAGAAACATGCGATATTTTAATAGGTAAATTAACGCCTCAGATAGCGAGCGAATCCTCATATATCGCGGAAGCTGGATTATTACGGGCCATTTTTGGTCTTGAGGTATCCACTTCAAAAGAAACTTCTCTCAAACTACCTATATGTGGAAGAGGGCGCGTTATCGATGTGAAATGGATCCAGAGGGACCCCCTCGACATAATGGTTCATGTATATATTTTACAGAAACGTGAAATCAAAGGTTGGGATAAAGTAGCAGCTGGAAGACACGGGAATAAGGGGATCATTTCCAAAATTTTGCCTAGGCAAGATATGCCCTATTTGCAAGATGGAACACCTTTTGATATGGTCTACAATCCCCTAGGAATACCCTCACGAATGAATGTGGGACAAATATTTGAAAGCTCGCTCGGATTAGCAGGGGATCTGCTAAAGAAACATTATAGAATAGCACCCTTTGATGAGAGATATGAGCAAGAGGCTTCAAGAAAACTTGTGTTTTCGGAATTATATGAAGCCAGTAAACAAACAAAAAATCCATGGGTATTTGAACCCGAGTACCCGGGAAAAAGCAGAATATTTGATGGAAGAACAGGAGATCCCTTCGAACAACTTGTTCTAATAGGGAAGTCCAATATTTTAAAATTAATTCATCAAGTTGATGAGAAAATCCATGGACGTTCTACTGGGCCCTACTCACTTGTTACCCAACAACCCGTTAGAGGAAGAGCCAAACAAGGGGGACAACGAGTAGGAGAAATGGAAGTTTGGGCTTTAGAAGGATTTGGTGTTGCTCATATTTTACAATAGATACTTACTTATAAATCTGATCATCTTATAGCTCGTCAAGAAATACTTAATGCTACGATCTGGGGAAAGAGAGTGCCTAATCACGAGGATCCTCTAGAATCTTTTCGAGTGCTCGTTCGAGAACTACGATCTTTGGCTCTAGAACTGAACCATTTCCTTGTATCTGAGAAGAACTTTCAGGTTAATATGGAGGATGTTTGATCAGAATAAATATAAATTCTTTTCTTATTTCTATTTTATGATTGACCAATATAAACATAAACAACTTCAAATTGGACTAGTTTCCCCTGAACAAATAAAGGATTGGGCTAACAAAATCCTACCTAATGGGGAAGTCGTTGGCGAAGTCACAAGACCCTCCACTTTTCATTATAAAACCGATAAACCAGAAAAAGATGGATTGTTTTGTGAAAGAATCTTTGGACCCATAAAAAGTGGAATTTGTGCTTGTGGAAATTCTCGAGCAAGCGTAGCTGAAAACAAAGATGAAAGATTTTGTCAAAAATGCGGGGTAGAATTAGTTGATTCTCGGATATGAAGATATCAAATGGGATACATCAAACTGGCATGTCCAGTGACTCATGTGTGGTATTTGAAAGGTCTTTCTAGTTATATCGTGAATCTTTTAGATAAACCTCTTAAGAAATTGGAAGGCCTAGTATACGGCGATTTTTCTTTTGCTAGGCCCAGTGCTAAAAAACCTACATTCTTACGATTACGAGGTTTATTCGAAGATGAAATTTCATCCTGTAACCACAGCATTTCTCCCTTTTTTCTACCCCAGGCTTTGCAACATTCCGAAATCGGGAAATTGCGACAGGAGCAGGTGCTAATAGAGAACAATTAGCGGATTTGGATTTGAGAATCATTATAGAGAATTACTTGGTTGAATGGGAGGAATTAGAAGATGAGGGGTATAGTGGAGATGAATGGGAAGATAGAAAAAGACGAATAAGAAAAGTTTTTTAATTAGACGAATGCAATTGGCGAAACATTTTATTCAAACAAATGTAGAACCCGAATGGATGGTTTTGTTCTTATTACCGGTTCTTCCTCCCGAATTGAGACCTATTGTTTATAGGTATGGGGATAAAGTAGTGACTTCGGATATTAATGAACTTTATGAGAGAGTTATCCATCGGAACAACAACCTTGCCTATCTATTAAAAAGAAGTGAATTAGCGCCAGCAGATTTAGTAATGTGCCAGGAAAAATCGGTACAAGAAGCCGTGGATACACTTCTTGATAGTGGGTCTCGTGGGCAACCGACGAGGGATGGTCACAGTAAAGTATACAAGTCACTTTCAGATGTAATTGAGGGTAAAGAGGGGAGTTTTCGCGAGACTCTGCTTGGGAAATGGGTCGATTATTTGTGGCGTTCTGTCATTGTTGTGGGTCCTTCACTTTCATTGCATCAATGTAGATTACCTTTAGAGATAGCAATAAGGCTTTTTTAGCTATTTGTAATTCGCGATTTAATCACGAAACGTGCTACTTCTAATGTTAGGATTGCTAAAAGGAAAATTTGGAAAAAGGAACCCATTGTATGGGAAATACTTCAATAAGTTATGCGGGGGCATCCTGTACTGTTGAACAGAGCACCTACCCTGCATAGATTAGGCATACAGGCCTTCCAACCCACTTTAGTAGAGGGGCGTACTATTTTTTTACATCCATTAGTGTGTAAGGGTTTCAATGCGGACTTTGATGGGGATCAAATGGCTGTTCATCTACCTTTATCCTTGGAAGCTCAAGCAGAAGCCCGTTTACTTATGTTTTCTCATATGAATCTCCCGTCTCCCGCTATTGGAGATCCTATTTGCGTGCCAATGCAAGACATGCTTATCAAACTTTATGTATTAACGATTGGAGATCGTCGAGGTATTTCTGCAAATAGATATAATAGTTGCGGAAACTATCCAAATCAAAAAGTAAATTACAATAATAATAATTATACGAAAGATAAAGAACCCCATTTTTCTAGTTCCTATGATGCACTGGGAGCTTATAGACAGAAACGAATCGGTTTAAACAGTCCCTTGTGGCTCCTATGGAAACTAGATCAATGTGTCATTGGATTAAGAGAAGTTCCGATTGAGTTCAATATGAATCTTTTGGGACTTATCATGAGATTTATGCCCGCTATCTAATATTTGGAAATAGAAAAAAAGAAACCCATTCTATATACATTCGAACCACTCTTGGTCATATTTCTTTTTATAGAGAAATAGAGGAAGCCATACAAGGATTTAGTCGGGCCTATTCATACACTATCTAAATCTAAACAAGGAAGTTAGATTCGGTGATGCCCCTTCCGGGGGGGCATTCCGATTTCGCTAGTACCATCTTTTTTGCCACGCAAATTAAGATTGAGATTGAGGAAAGGGGTTAAATTAAGTTTTCGAATCACTGACTCAGGCCTATTGTCGAATCCTACTCAGCAATTGTCGAATCCTACTCAGTCAAAAAAGGGGGTACTTATGTATGGCGGAATGGGCCAACCTGGTCTTTCATAATAAAGAGATAGATGGAACTGCTATGAAACAACTTATTAGCAGATTAATAGATCATTTCGGAATGGGATATACATCCCATATACTGGATCAAATAAAGGCTCTGGGCTTCCATCAAGCTACTGCTACATCGATTTCTTTAGGAATCGGGGATCTTTTAACAATACCCTCTAAAGGATGGTTAGTCCAAGATGCGGAACAACAGAGTTTTCTTTTGGAGAAACACTATTATTATGGGGCTGTACACGCAGTAGAAAAATTACACCAATCCGTTGAAATATGGTATGCTAGAAGTGAATATTTGAAACAAGAAATGAATTCGAATTTTCGGATAACGGATCCTTCTAATCCAGTATATCTAATGTCTTTTTCAGGAGCCAGAGGAAATGCATCTCAGGTACACCAATTAGTAGGGATGAGAGGGTTAATGGAGGATCCTCAAGGACAAATGATTGATTTACCTATTCAAAGCAATTTACGCGAGGGACTTTCTTTGACAGAATATATAATTTCTTGCTAGGGAGCCCGTAAAGGGGTTGTAGATACTGCTGTACAAACAGCCGATGCGGGATATCTTACACGCAGACTTGTTGAAGTAGTTCAACATATTATTGTGCGTAGAAGAGATTGTGGTACTATCCGAGGTATTTCTGTGAGTTCTCAAAATGGGATGACAGAAAAACTTTTTGCCCAAACACTAATTGGTCGTGTATTAGCAGATGATATATATATCGGTTCACGATGCAGTGCTGCTTGAAATCAAGATATTGGAATTGGATTAGTCAATCGATTCATAACTGCCTTTCGAGCACAACCGTTTCGGGCACAACCAATATATATTAGAACCCCTTTTACTTGCCGGAGCACATGTTGGATCTGTCAATTATGTTATGGGCGTAGTCCTACTCATGGCGATCTGGTCGAATTGGGAGAAGCTGTAGGGATTATTGCGGGTCAATCAATTGGGGAGCCTGGGGCTCAACTAACATTAAGAACTTTTCATACTCGTGGAGTATTCACAGGGGGTACTGCCGACCTTGTACGGTCCCCCTCGAATGGAAAAATCCAATTCAATGAGGATTTGGTTTACCCCACACGTACCCATCATGGGCAGCCTGTTTTTTTATGCTATATAGACTTGCGTGTAACTATTCAGAGTCAGGATATTCTACATAGTGTGAATATTCCGTTAAAAAGCCTGATTCTAGTGCAAAATGATCAATATGTAGAATCCGAACAAGTAATTGCGGAGATTCGTGCCGGAACATCCACTTTGCATTTTAAAGAAAAGGTACAAAAGCATATTTATTCTGAATCAGACAGGGAAATGCACTGGAGTACTGATGTTTACCATGCGCCCGAATATCAATATGGTAATCTTCGTCGATTACCAAAAACAAGCCATTTATGGATATTGTCAGTAAGTATATGCGGATCCAGTATAGCATTCTTTTCGCTGCACAAGGATCAAGATCAAATGAATACTTATTCTTTTTCTCTTAACAGAAGATATATCTTTGACCTCTCAATGGCTAATGATCAAGTAAGCCATAGACTGTTGGATACTTTTGGTAAAAGAGATAAGTAAATTCTTGATTATTTAATGCCAGATCGAATCGTGTCTAACAATCATTGGAATTTTATGTATCCTTCTATTCTTCAAGATAATTCGGGTTTGTTGGAGAAAAAGCGAAGAAATAGGTTCGTCATTCCATTACAATATCACCAAGAACAAGAAAAAGAGCTAATATCCTGTTTGGAGATTTTGATTGAAATCCCCTTTATGGGTTTTTTACGTAGAAATACTATATTTGCTTATTTTGACGATCCAGGATACAGAAAATCTAAAAGGGCTTCAGGAATTGTTAAATTTCGATATAGGACCCTAGAGGAAGAATATAGGACCCTAGAGGAAGAATATCGGACCCGAGAGGAAGAATATAAGACTCTAGAGGAAGACTCAGAGGAAGAATATGATAGCCCAGAGAACGAATATAGGATTCTAGAAGACGAATATGAAACCTTAGAAGACAAATGTAGGACTCTAGAAGACGAATATGAAACCCTAGAAGATGAATACGAGATCCTAGAGGCCGAATATAGGACTCTAGAGAAAGACTCAGAAGAAGAATATGGGAACTCGGAGAACAAATATAAAACTCGAGAGGACGAATATGGAACTCTAGAGGAAAAAGAATATGGGAGGCGTGAAGATGGCTCAGAGAACGAATATGGGGCTTTTGGAGAAGACTCAGAGGACGAATATGGGAGCCCAGAGGAAGATTCTATCTTAAAAAAAGAGGGTTTTATTGAACATCGAGGAACAAAAGAATTTAGTCTAAAATACCAAAAAGAAGTAGATCGGTTTTTTTTTTTCATTCTTCAAGAACTGCATATCTTTTCGACATCCTCATCCCTAAAGGTACTTGATAATAGTATTATTGGAGTGGATACACAACTCACAAAAATACAAGAAGTCGACTAGGAGGATTGGTCCGAGTTAAGAGAAAAAAAAGCCATACGGAACTAAAAATCTTTTCTGGAGATATTCATTTTCATGAAGAGGCGGATAAGATATTAGGCGCCAGTTTGATACCACAAGAAAGAGAAAAAAAGATTCTAAGGACTCAAAAAAATAAAAAATTGGGTTTATGTTCAACTGAAAAAAATTCTCAAAAGCAAGGAAAAGTATTTTGTTTCAGTTTGACCTGCAGTTGCATATGAAATGGACGAAGGGACAAATCTAGCAAGACTTTTCCCGCAAGATCTCCTGCAAGAAGAGGATAATCTCCAACTTCGACTTGTCAATTTTATTTCTCATGAAAAATACCAAGTTAACTCAAAGAATTTATCACACGAATAGTCAATTCGTTCGAACTTGCTTGGTAGTGAATTGGGAACAAGAAGAAAAAGAGGGTGCTCGTGCTTCCCTTGTTGAGTTAAGAACAAATGATCTGATTCGCAATTTCCTAAAAATTGAGTTAGTCAGATCCACTATTTCATATACAAGAAGAAGGTATGATAGGACTAGTGCAGGACTGATTCCCAATATTAGGTTAGATCGCAACAATACCGATTCCTTTTATTCCAAGGCGAAGATTCAATCACTTAGCCAACATCAAGAAGCTATTGGCACTTTGTTGAATCGAAATAAAGAATACCCATATTTGATGATTTTGTCGGCATCCAACTGTTCTCGAATTGGTTTATTCAAGAATTCGAAATATCCCAATATGGTAAAAGAATCGAATCCTAGAATTCTTATTTGAGATATTTTCGGGCTCTTAGGCGCTATTGTACCTAGTATATCTAATTTTTCTTCATCTTACTATTTATTAACACATAATCAGATCTTGTTAAAAAAATACGTGTTCCTTGACAATTTGAAACAAACCTTACAAGTACTTCAAGGGCTTAAATACTCTTTAATAGATGAAAATAAAAGGATGTCGAATTTCGACAGTAACACCATGTTGGATCCATTCCATTTGAATTGGCACTTTCTCCATCATGACTCTTGGGAGGAGACATTGGCAATAATTCACCTTGGACAATTTATTTGCGAAAATGTATGTCTATTTAAATCACACATAAAAAAATCTGGTCAAATTTTCATTGTTAATATGGACTCCTTTGTTATAAGAGCAGCCAATCCTTATTTGGCCACTGGAGGAGCAACTGTTCATGGTCATTATGGAAAAATACTTTACAAAGGAGATAGGTTAGTTACCTTTATATATGAAAAATTGAGATCTAGTGATATAACGTAAGGTCTTCCAAAAGTAGAACAAATATTCGAAGCGCGTTCAATTGATTCACTATCGTGGAATCTCGAAAGGAGAATTGAGAATTGGAATGAGCGTATACCAAGAATTCTTGGGGTTCCCTGGGGATTCTTGATTGGAGCTGAGCTAACCATCGCCCAAAGTCGTATCTCTTTAGTTAATAAGATCCAAAAGGTTTATCGATCCCAAGGGGTACAGATCCATAATAGACATATAAAGATTATTATACGCCAAGTAACATCAAAAGTACGGGTTTCCGAAGATGGAATATCTAATGTTTTTTACCTGTGGAATTAATAGGACTATTACGAGCGGAACGAGCAGGGCGAGCTTTGGATGAATCAATCTATTATCGGGCAATCTTATTGGGAATAACAAGGGCTTCCCTGAATACCCAAAGTTTCATATCTGAAGCAAGTTTTCAAGAAACTGCTCGAGTTTTAGCAAAAGCTGCCCTACGAGGTCGTATTGATTGGTTGAAAGGCCTGGAAGAAAATGTAGTTCTGGGGGGAATTATACCTGTTGGTACCGGATTCCAAAAATTTGTGCATCGTTTCCCACAAGACAAGAACCTTTATTTCGAAATTAAAAAAATCTATTCACGTCGGAAATGAGAGATATTTTGTTTCTCCATACAGAATTAGTTTCTTCTGATTCTGATGTAACAAATAATTTCTATGAGACATCAGAATCCCCATTTACTCCCATTTATACGATTTAAGGATATATAAAGCAGATTTTCTACTTTAATTGAAACTAGACTTTTGACCTTCGAATGCTAACAGATCTTATTTTAGATTTTGTATTTTCATATTTTACTAAATAAAAGAAGTCAGTTAATTTATTAAGGTTGTGTTTATATCGTGTATCAATGGCCAATTCTGAGTAGAAGGTTCCATCAGAAAAATTATTATTTATTTCAAGATATTTTGGCTCTTTCTTAATCTTTAAAAAGAAATCAATTCCGTAATGGTAAGACGAAAAACAAAGAAAAAAAGGAAGTGTGGAAAAGATGACAAGAAGATATTGGAACATCAATTTGAAAGAGATGATAGAAGCGGGAGTTCATTTTGGTCATGGTATTAAGAAATGGAATTATAAAATGGCCCCTTACATCTCGGCAAAGCGTAAAGGTACTCATATTACAAATCTCGCTAGAACGGCTCGTTTTTATCAGAAGCTTGTGATTTAGTTTTTGATGCAGCAAGTCAGGGAAAAAGCTTCTTAATTGTTAGTACAAAAAAAAGAGCAGCGGATTTAGTAGCATCAGCTGTAATAAGGTCTTGTTGTCATTATGTTAATAAAAAGTGGTTCAGTGGTATGTTAACGAATTGGTCGATTACCAAAACTAGACTTTCTCAATTTAGAGACTTAAGAGCAGAAGAAAAGATGGGAAAATTCCACCATCTCCCAAAAAGAGATGTGGCAATCTTAAAGAGAAAATTATCTACCTTGCAAAGATATCTCGGCGGATTAAATATATGACGAGGTTGCCTGACATTGCGATTGTCCTTAATCAGCAAAAAGAGTATATAGCTCTCTGGGAATGCGCCATTTTAGGGATTCCTACTATTTCTTTAGTCGATATAAATTGTTACCCAGATCTCACGAATATATCGATTCCTGCCAACGATGACACTATGACTTCAATTTGATTGATTCTTAACAAATTATTATTTGCAATTTGTAAGGGTCATTCTCTCTATATAAGAAATCATTGATTAAGATTAACAAGAATAGTGAATTCTTAAGCAACTACGTAAATTTATTGGATCAGTTACTATTTTTTTGTTTTGCATAGATAAAAGAAGGGGAATATTGATATATATATTATAGGGTATTGATATATATTTCATTTGATGTGATTTATTGGTATCCTAAATATAAGATTAGTATTTCAAGTGGCTGAGTTGAGAAAGAGATAATTGAATCAAAAGAATTCCTTTTTTGATTTTCAATTTTTATCAGAGGACAATATGAATATTACACCATGTTCCATTAAAACACTCAAGGGGTTGTATGATATATCAGGCGTGGAAGTAGGCCAACACTTCTATTGGCAAATAGGAGGTTTCCAAATTCATGCCCAAGTACTCATCACTTCTTGGGTCGTAATTACTATCTTTCTGCCTTCAGTTATCATAGTTGTTTGGAATCCACAAACCATCCCAACCGACGGTCAGAATTTCTTCGAATATGTCCTTGAGTTTATTCGAGATTTGAGCAAAACTCAGATTGGAGAAGAATATGGTCCCTGGGTTCAGGAACTATGTTCCTTTTTATTTTTGTTTCGAATTGGTCAGGTGCTCTTTTACCTTGGAAAATTATAGAGTTACCCCATGGGGAATTAGCAGCGCCCACGAATGATATAAATACTACTGTTGCTTTATCTTTACTCACATCAGCGGCGTATTTTTATGTGGGTCTTAGCAAAAAAGGATTGAGTTATTTCGAGAAATATATTAAACCAACCCCAATCCTTTTACCAATTAACATCCTAGAAGATTTCACAAAACCATTACCGCTTAGTTTTCAACTTTTCGGAAATATATTGGCGGATGAATTAGTCGTTATTATTCTTGTTTCTTTAGTCCCCTTAGTAGTCCCTATACCGGTCAAGTTTCTTGGATTATTTACAAGCGGTATTCAGGCTCTTATTTTTGCAACGTTAGCCGCAGCCTATATAGGTGAATCCATGGAAGGTCATCATTGAATTGACTAATTCTCGAAATAGTTTTTTTTAGCTTAGCCCAATTCATGCATGATTGCAGATAATCCTCCAGGTTAGAAAACTAACTAGTTCAAAATGCGTATGAATATATAACCTAGAGTTGTAGGAGAGAGAATAGACTATATTACGGAATTGTTAAATTATATATGCATTTAGGGGGGGCAAAATCTGGTTAGATTTATACCCTTAATGTCTATAAGACAGTCATCTTTTGTGTGGTAAGGAATGATTTTGAAATTGGATTCAATAGAAAATAAGAAAATATGTAAACAAAATAGAAGAAACAAATGTATATAGGATTTTATTAATTTCTAAGTTAGATTAGATTCATTATCTAATCCGATATATAGAATTCCAGAATTGGATTCCATATCCAGTTCTTTGCAGCATATTGTTATCAATTGTATATGTTGATTTCATTCCTATTGGATTTTGTAACACCCCAAAATCTGTTAAGAGGGGAATTTAAAAATTTTTGGATGTATTGCATGTGGTGCGGAAATTCAAATTCCAATTGGAAATCAAATTCAAATCAAAACAGAAAAAAAAAAAGAAAAAGAAAAATAAAAACCAACCGGCCAGTGGGCCGAAACCCACCAGCCGGCCCACCAGTTCCCGCGCCAGCCCACAGCCGCGCGCTCCTCTCTCTTCTCACCGACACGCGGGGCCCGCCGTCATCTTCTTCCTCGCGTGCGATCGGCCGACCCCGGGACACCTCTCTCTCCCTAATCAATACTACCCCCGGAAAACCGCGTCCCTCAGCCGAATTCTGGTCCCGGACGACTCCAACTCGATCTCAACAGACACGCCGCCCTCCCCCGTCTATATAAACGCCGGCATCGCCCTGTTTTTCTCACCCGATCGGCTGTTTTTCCTCCCGGTGAGAACCAGAGCTTCTCCGTCCGCTTTCTCTCGATCTGTGCTCGGGTTTTCTGATCTAACACGGCGATCGTGTCCCACCGCCTCCGGGGAGTCACGCAGGTGCAGAAAACTCGGTGGTTTGCGCTCTAGGCACAGCTCCGACGAGCACCGCAGCGGTTCCACCTCGGACCTCGACGCCGACCGCCTTCCAGGGCCTCCGAGCTCAAGAAAACCCAGAGGTGAGATCCCTGACCTCCTCTCTACCGTTCTATGCCATGAAATCCCAGTTTTAAGAAGTATAGACGAAGATCCGAAGTTTTCCAGCGAGATCGCCGCCTCCCGCCGCCGCGCGCCGCCGGGCAGCGCCGCCCGCGCACGGTCAGGGCGACGTGGCCGCTTGTGCGCTGTCTATTTTAAATCGCACGGTAGAAATAAAACCCCCCCGTACCGGTTCGACATTATAATCTCAGCCGTATGTTTTAAATCGGACGGTCCACGTCGGCCCCGCATTATAAAGGCCGGGATTCTTACACGCTACCCCCTGGGGATCTCAGAAAATACGAGCTAGCCCCGGAAACTTCTGATCTAGCCCCTGGAACTTCAGAAATTCATGTAAATTCAATTAAAAATCAGTTTTAACCCCTGGACTTAATAAAAATTAGCAAAACCCCTCTGTTATGCATAGTTAGACCCCTGGAAATTTGTAAAATAATAAATTAGATCCTATAGTAGGGTGAACTTACCTTTTTGACTCTATATGGTATTAAGTTTAGAAATTTGAATGTGTGACTAGGATTTAAAATTAAAAGGAAAGACAAACACATGTGCTAATTCAAGTTTAAACTCTACTAACACTTGGGAAACTTTAGAATGAACTAAAAATAAATTTTAGGCTGAAATGAAATCTGTTTGGGTGTTGTTCATATTTATTAGTTCTAGGAACATATTTTTAGGTTAATAAATAATTCTGAAAATTGGTAAAATAAATTTAAATTAGTTCACCTCAAAGGAGAAGTTCAAAAACATATTATTTAATATATTAGATCAGAACCTATTCTGTTTAGATGTTATGCCCTACTATTTAATATTTAAAACTCACTTTTAGGCATAGAAAATAAATCTAGAAAATAAAGGAAAAATAGGTATGCATAATTAGAAAATGATAAATGAAGTCTCCAAATCCAAAGACTTCAGTTTGGGATTTGGTAGAAGGTTTAAAAACCCACTTGGAATAGGAAATTACCTTCCATGCAAACTTGGAGTGTGTTAATTGATATAAAGAATTTGTTTAGAATTGAAATTCATATATATATATATAGTGTGCAAATAAAAATCGGAATACAAAAGTTAAAAATCATATACATATGTTTAAAAGTGCATGTAGGCCAAAAATCAACACATGTAGAGTAACCCCAACACTTAGAAATGTGAATGACTTTCATAGGTATGTATGTGTGTTTTGCATGAAGTGAAAGTGTGAACTATGTCTTATGGATTGTGTTTTCTTTTGCTATGTGTATTGGCATGAGTAAAACCTGCCACAGAGCAAGTTCTCCCCTTCCAAGACAAAGACTTTCCATTCTCAGGGCAGCAAGAAGAAGGCAAGTGTCCTTGACCACTTTCATCCTATACTAGGATGTGTAGATAGAATTATTTGCATTGTCAATTAAAAGTGAAACCCATGCTAGGAAGTTTCCCTAGAATTGCATTACCATGTTTCCTTGTAGCTTGGGATTGGAATTTATTTTATCATGTCATTTATTTATATGCTTAGCCATGCTTAGAATGGGATAATTGGGATATGAGATCATCAATTTATTTACCATACTCTTGAATGAGATATTATGAGTTATGTAGAGGTAGGGATCGAGGCAAGTTGGATGATTTGGTTGGTGCTGGGTGCACGAGACTCGGTTTGTGTTTAGTACTTGCCTGGATCCTAAGGACCGATTCATGGAGCATGTAACCTGGCTTTACCGTGCCAACCACATGCTGAGATGGGGCAGCTTGGCCAATTAATTAGGTGTATCCCCGGCGTAGTATGGGTGTGTTGGAGGGTGCAGGGAGTGGGTGTCAGCTGGACTACCATATGAACAGCAAGGCTCAAGAGGGGGCCACTGCAGCGGGGTTGGAGCCTCTTGTATGCTATTAGGGGTGAAACCTCAGTGGGCCCATGCTCGTCGGGGATCTCTTTGTAAAGGCTTCGTAGTGATCTCCTGGCTACACACCTAGGAAGTGTGAATGTGGTTCATAGCCACTGGAATAATGGAGGTTCTTTTAGTCCACCCGACAACGGGGGATGAAATCACTACATGTGGGTACAGTGGTGCAAACTCTGCAGAGTCAAAACTGTCATGACAGCCGTGCTCACGGTCAAGAGCTGCTTGGACTTATTCATGATTAGAGGATGATGACTTTGGAAGTTGTGGATGTTAAGCAGGGAGCTAACATTGGAAATGATGGTTATTTGATTATGATGATGGGTTGGGAGATTGGGACCATTTCACCTATGTAGTAATGTAGGTGCTTAATAAGCTAAGGTGATAGGTACAAACTGCGTAGTGCTTTGACCATGAGTTCAACCTCTCCTTGCTCTAGCCATGCATGACATAACTTTCCAACACTTGCTGAGTACCAACGGTACTCAAACTTGCATATTTGTTGGTTTAAATTGCTGCTCAGGTCAAAAGGATGATGTGGTGTTTAATGATCAAGACTTCGGACCCGAAGAAGGATTCTAGGTTCATGGAGTCCCCAGGGCAAGTCCTGTGATGGAGCCCACAAGAATAATATTCCGCTGCTATTTTATTTATATGTTATGAACTTATTGTCGTCCATCGAGACGTATGCTTTGTAAGACATATTTATATTCGACTCCTGGCTTGTAATAAATGATGTTTCACTATTTTTTATCACATGTATGAGAAAATGATCCTGGCATACATGTGATATTCACTCGGTTGTTCTTCGGAGAAAACGGGTGTGACAGATTTGGATTAGTTCGATTTCAATAGGGGTTCTTCCTGTATTTCGTCTTTTATTATGGATTAGATGAAGGGAAAAAATGGGAGCTCAAGGATATCGAAGAGTAAAAAAAGATGGAATAAAAAGGTGGTTGGTTGGAAAGAAAAAAGAGAAATAGAATAACAAAAAGCATATGGATTTACACAAACCTCTAATGATTAGAAACTAAAAACGAGATCTCAAAGTAGTTCGAACGATTTAGATTATCATTTCAATTTGTACTTTTCAGTTACTTCTACCCAATAGAGCTTAGAAGTTAAAAGTCATAATTTCTTGGTTGATTGTATCCTTAACCATTTCTTTTTTTTGGCACGAGGAACTCACCATGAATCCACTAATTGCTGCTGCTTCCGTTATTGCTGCTGGATTGGCTGTAGGGCTTGCTTCTATTGGGCCTAGAGTTGGTCAAGGTACGGCTGCAGGATAAGCTGTAGAGGGTATTGCGAGACAGCCAGAAGCAGAAGGGAAAATACGAGGTACTTTATTGCATAGTCTAGCTTTTATGGAAGCTTTAACAATTTATGGACTGGTTGTGGCACTAGCGCTTTTATTTGCGAACCCTTTTGTTTAATCCTAAAAAAATAAGTCCTTTAGATTAGATACTTTTTTCTTATTTTAGTAAATTGGTATTTGCTTTTGTAATTCCAAGTATATCAATACTTTTATTTAGTATATTATTCCAGGAATTTTTTATTTATCGGGACAGACAATATCTCGGGAAGGGTTGATTTGAGCATGATCTGTTTAGGTAGAAGATATGCTCACCCTCTTCCTTCCCGTCCTTAGTTTAGGATAGTGGAAAGTCTTTTTCCTTTTATTTTAGGAATTTTGGGAACATTTTAACAAAGGAGATCTTTCAAAAGGAGATCTTTCATAGGTCAAACGAGACCTAAGACTTAATCTAAAAGAAATTATTAGATTGAATCTATTTGCATTAAAAATTGCATTAAAAAAACCGATAAAAAAGGGCGAGCGAAGTAAGTGATCGAAAAATTTTCTTCTTTGTTCGTCCTATCTATAAGAGGAGAGCATATGAAAAATGTAACCCATTCTTTTGTTTTTTTAGCTCACTGGCCATTCGCTGGGAGTTTCGGGCTTAATACTGATATTTTAGCAACAAATCTAATAAATCTAACTATAGTGGTTGGCGTATTGATTTTTTTGGAAAGGGAGTGTGTGCGAGTTGTCTTTTTCAAGAATAGATTGGATCTATCCGTCTGCACTTTAGAATATTTTTTAGTATTTTTGTTTTGGGATAAATAAGAAAAAGTGCACGATCTCCACGAATTACTTCTGAATAACTTCAGAAATCATATGGAAGAACCATAGCATTTCGCAACTCATTGGTAAATTTATTTTGATTCTCTGTAGACCAATAATGTGAGACCATTAACATGGCTAAAGCTAAACTGCTTGAAGTCCAGGCAAAAAGGGGTACTCTTTCTACAACTATATTAGTATCGAAATGCTTTATTAGTATCCAAATGCTTTAAACGGAAAATAGCTAGTGTAGAATTTATCTGATATAGAATACTCATATCGATAAAATGGTTTGAACTATTTCCTAGAGGGGCACCCTGCCCTTTTTCCAATGCCGAATCGACGACCTGTGTATAAAAAAAGAAATTTTTTCGATTTAAGGAAAGAAAAATAATTCTTGCAATTTTCATTTTCCATTTATTTACTTCATTTTTCTTAATGAAATTGTTAACTAACAGAGCAAACACAAATAAAGAAACAACTTTGCTGACCATGATAGATTTTTATCTAGTCGGAAGAGTCCTCTTAATATTTATCTAGTCTTATATACGTTTCGGTATATTGAAATACAAAGAGAAAAGAGGATAGAGGATAGGCTCATTAAATTAAAAAAAGATATGGAAATAACCATAACATAATACATAGCAAAAAAGAAAAAAGGATCTTGAGAGCCAAATGAATCGAAAGATTCATGTTTTGTTCGAGAAGAGATCATAAAAGTTGTAAACTTAATAGCAAGATAATCTACTTTCATTAAATGATTTATTAGATAATCAAAAATATAGGATCCTAAGTACTATTCGAAATTCGGAAGAATTGCGTAGAGGGACCCTTGAACAACTTGAAAAAGCTCGGCTTCGATTACAGAAAGTCGAACTAGAAGCAGATGAGTATCGGATGAATGGATACTCTGAGATAGAACGAGAAAAAGCAAATTTGATTAATGCTACTTCTATGAGTTTGGAATAATTAGAAAAGTCTAAAAATGAAACCCTTTATTTTGAAAAACAAAGAGCGATGAATCAGGTCCGACAACGGGTTTTCCAACAAGCCGTACAAGGAGCTCTAGGAACTCTGAATAGTTGTTTGAATACCGAGTTACATTTCCGTACGATTTGTGCTAATATTGGCATTCTAGGGGCCATAGAATGGAAGAGATAATTAAATTTTTTTAGGCCTTGAACTTCTACTTTCGTTTAGAATTTAGGCATTATTTTTCCCCTTGCTTCCAAAAAAAAAGATTCAAGAAACACTAATGGCAACCCTTCAAGTCGACGAAATTAATAAAATTCTCCGCGAACGTATTGAACAATATAATAGTAAAGTAGGAATTGAGAATATCAGTCGCGTAGTTCAAGTGGGGGATGGGATTGCTCGTATTATAGGTCTTGGTGAAATAATGTCAGGTGAATTAGTCAAATTTGCGGAAGGGACTAGAGGTATTGCTCTGAATTTGGAATCCAGAAATGTTGGGATTGTATTAATGGGCGATGGGTTGATTATACAAGAATGGAGTTTTGTAAAAGCAACAGGAAGAATTGCTCAGATACCCGTGAGCGAGGCATACTTGGGTCGTGTTATAAATGCTCTCGCTAAACCTATTGATGGGAGAGGCGAAATTGTCGCTTCGGAATCTCGCTTAATTGAATCTCCTGCTCCGGGTATAATTTCCAGGCGTTCCATGTATGAACCCCTTCAAACAGGGCTTATTGCTATCGATTCGATGATCCCCGTAGGGCGCGGTCACCGAGAGTTAATTATTGGGGACAGACGGACTGGCAAAACAACAGTAGCCACAGATTCAATTCTCAATCAAAAAGGGCAAGATGTAATATGTGTTTATGTAGCTATCGGTCAAAGAGCATCCTCCGTGGCTTAAGTAGTAACTACTTTCCAAAAAGAGGGGGCCATGGAATACACTATTGTAGTAGCCGAAATGGCGGATTCACCCGCTACATTACAATATCTCGCTCCTTATACGGGAGCAGCCCTGGCTGAGTATTTTATGTACCGCGAACAGCATACTTTAATAATTTATGATGATCTCTCCAAACAGGCACAAGCTTATCGCCAAATGTCCCTTCTATTAAGAAGAGCCCCGGGCCGCAAAGCTTATCCAGGGGATGTTTTTATTTGCATTCACGCCTTTTAGAAAGAGCCGCTAAATTAAATTCTCTTTTAGGCGAAGGGAGTATGACCGCTTTACCAATAGTGGAGACTCAATCTGGAGACGTTTCTGCCTATATTCCTACTAATGTAATCTCCATTACAGATGGACAAATATTCTTATCTGCGGATCTGTTCAATGCCGGAATTCGACCTGCTATTAATGTGGGTATTTCTGTTTCCAGAGTAGGATCCACAGCTCAAATTAAATCCATGAAACAAGTAGCTGGCAAATCAAAATTGGGACTAGCTCAATTTGCAGAGTTACAAGCCTTTGCACAATTCGCCTCTGCTCTCGATAAAACAAGTCAGAATCAATTGGCAAGGGGTCGACGATTACGGGAATTGCTTAAACAATCCCAATCAAACCCTCTACCAGTGGAAGAGCAGGTAGCTACTATTTATACCGGAACGAGAGGATATCTTGATTCGTTAGAAATTGAACAGGTAAAGAATTTTCTGGATGAGTTATGTAAACACCTAAAAGATACTAAACCTCAATTCCAAGAAATTATATCTTCTACCAAGACATTCACCGAGCAAGCGGAAATCCTTTTGAAGGAAGCTATTCAGGAACAGCTTGAACGGTTTTCCCTTCAGGAACAAACATAAATATAGCATGTCTACTCTTATTAGTATAACTCGTGTTAGTAGAAGAGGAATCACTGAGAATATTTTTCACTTGATTCATGCACAAAAGTTTTCTTAGTTTTTAGTATAGTTATTTTTTAGTATAGTTATTTAAAGAATAGATAGAAAAAAGATTGCATCCAATAGGATTTGAACCTATACCAAAGGTTTAGAAGACCTCTGTCCTATCCATTAGACAATGGACACTTTTCTTTTTTATTTTATTCCTT
Organism: Neostapfia colusana; assembly: GCA_030760725.1. Classification (NCBI taxonomy): domain Eukaryota; kingdom Viridiplantae; phylum Streptophyta; class Magnoliopsida; order Poales; family Poaceae; genus Neostapfia; species Neostapfia colusana. The sequence goes on along the minus strand of JASWHV010000010.1, from coordinate 14,566,470 downwards.
CTTTTATTATTATTATTTTTTTCAGAACAAGAGAAAAACAAAAAGACTGTTAGACCAAAATTGTTTTAGGAAAAAAAACAAATCCATATACCATATACAAATGGATGATACATATATCATAAAGAAAGAATATGGAATGGGCAGTAAGTAGGTATTGAACCCATAACTCCAAGGTTATGAGCTTTGTGAGCTACCACGTAGCTCTACCTTCTTAAACTAAAGAGTGGGGAACTAGTGGATAAAAGGGAGTTGGATATGCCCTCTACCATATCTATATAAATAGAATAGTCCATTTATACAGAATGGTAAAGAGGGCTCTTCTACGATTATCAATTCCAGAAAACCATACAATATGAAATGAAAGGGTATTTTATCCTTACCAACTAGATCTTGTTGCACCCGGTAACAAACATGCATAAACCATTTCTCGAAGTATGTGTCCAGATAGCCCAAAGTCTTGATAGTTAGCTCTAGGTCTTCCGGTTAAAAAACAACGTCGATGAAGGTGTGTAGGTGCACTATTACGTGGTAGGGATTGCAATTTTTCTTGCATTTTCATTTTTTCGCTCAAATTCAAAGGGGAAACTTTGCTTCTTATTTTATTTTTTGAGGATCGACGAATCAAATGATATTTTTGTTCTAATTTCTTCCGCTTCTTCTCCCTCTGAATCAAACTTTTTTGCCATAATGTGCCGTTCCTATTATTACCAAGTATATGCTTCTAATCCTAGATGAAAAAATAAATAGAAAAAAAATCTAAGAAGGGGGATCCTTCCTCTCCATCAAGAGTAATGAACTAGGTTATGATACAGTATAAAAAAAGTTAACTAAATTAACCAAACTTGCCTGATGTTGAGGCAATCATGAAAGCTGCATAAGTGAATATATAACCCATGGAAAAGTGGGCTAATCCAACTAATCTTGCTTGCACAATGGAAAGAGCCACGGGCTTATCTCTCCAGCGAATTAAATTAGCCAAAGGTGTGCGTTCATGAGCCCATGCCAAAGTCTCAATTAATTCCTGCCAATATCCACGCCAAGAAATTAAGAACATAAATCCAGTAGCCCAAACAAGATATCCAAATAAGAACATCCAGGCCCATACCGATAAACTATTCATCCCAAAAGGATTATATCCATTGATAAGTTGTGAAGAGTTTAACCATAGGTAATCTCTTAACCATCCCATCAAATAAGTGGAAGATTCATTAAATTGTGAAACGCTGCCCTGCCATAATGTGATGTGTTTCCAATGCCAATAAAAAGTAACCCATCCAATGGTATTTAACATCCAGAAAACTGCCAAATAAAACGCGTCCCAAGCAGAAATATCACAAGTACCGCCGCGCCCTGGGCCGTCACAAGGAAAACTATATCCGAAATCCTTTTTATCCGGCATTAATTTGGAACCACGTGCATCTAAAGCACCCTTTACTAAAATCAATATAGTTGTATGCAAACCTAGAGCAATAGCTTGATGAACCAAGAAATCTCCGGGTCCTATTGTTAGGAAAAGCGAATTACTATTCTCATTAACAGCATTCAACCATCCGGGCAACCATATACTTCGTCCTGCATTGAAAGTGGGGCCAATCGTTGAAGATAAGAGTATATCGAACCCATATGTCGTCTTACCATGAGCAGATTGTATCCATTGGGCAAATATAGGTTCGATCAAGATTTGCTTTTCTGGAGTACCAAAAGCAAGCATGACGTCATTATGAACATAAAGGCCCAAGGTATGGAATCCTAGGAAGAGGCTAGCCCAACTTAAATGAGATATGATAGCTTCTTTATGGTCTAACATTCTCGCCAATACATTATCCTCATTCTGTTCCGGATTGTAATCCCTAATGAAAAAAAATAGCTCCATGAGCAAAAGCCCCTGTCATGATGAACCCTGCAATATATTGGTGATGAGTATATAAAGCAGCTTGAGTAGTAAAGTCTTGTGCTATGAATGCATAAGCAGGTAAAGAGTACATATGTTGAGCTACTAAGGAAATAATAACCCCTAAGGAAGCTAGAGCAAGACCTAATTGAAAATGAATCGAATTATTGATTGTATCATAAAGGCCTTTATGCCCACGTCCTAATCGACCTCCCAGAGGAGTATGTGCTTCTAAAAGATCTTTGATACTGTGCCCAATTCTGAAGTTAGTTCAATACATATGACCAGCAATGAGAAAAATAAATGCAATAGCTAAATGATGATGAGCAATATCGGTCAGCCACAAACTTTGTGTTTGTGGATGGAATACCCCAAGAAGGGTTAGAATGGCAGTTCCCGCTCCTTGAGTGGTACCAAATAAATGATTACTCGAATCTGGGTTTTGGGCATAAAGATTCCACTGACCCGTCAGAAGGGGACCCAACCCTTGAGGATAGGGTAATACATCTAAGAAATTATTCCGTCAAACGTACTCCCCCCTGGATCCAGGAATAGCAACATGAACTAAATGTCCTGTCCAGGCCAAAGAACTCACCCCGAAAAGTCCTGATAGATGATGATTGAGACGAGATTCCGTGTTTTTGAACCAAGAAAGGCTTGGCTTCCATTTGGGTTGTAGATGTAACCAACCCCCTATTAAGGATAGCGTAGAAAGAAATAATAGAAAAAGAGCTCCAGTATAAAGATCTTCATTGGTGCGCAATCCAATTGTATACCACCACTGATAGACCCCAGAATAGGCGATATTCACTGGACCGGCAGCATGCCTCGAGTAAAAGCTTCCATGGCGGGTTAACCAAATGAGGATCCCAAATCGCATAAGCAATAGGTCTTACGTGTAAAGGATCCTGTATCCATGATTCAAAATTTCCTTGCCAAGCTACATGAAACAGATTTCCGGACGTCCATAGAAAGGTTATTGCTAACTGCCCAAAGTGAGAAGCAAAAATGTTCTGATAAAGACGTTCCTCAGTAATATCATCATGACTTTCAAAATCATGTGCAGTAGAAATACCAAACCAAATACGACGAGTAGTGGGGTCCTGAGCTAAGCCTTGGCTAAACCTGGGAAATCTTAATTCCATTATGCCTTTCAAATGCTCCTAGCCACTATCCTACTGCAATAATTCTCGCTAAGAAGAATGCCCATGTTGTGGCAATTCCACCCAGAAGGTAATGGGTTACTCCTACAGCACGTCCTTGTATAATGCTCAAGGCTCTAGGCTGAGTAGCAGGAGCAACTTTTAATTTGTTATGAGCCCAAACGATAGATTCAACGAGTTCTTGCCAATAACCACGGCCACTAAATAAAAACATTAAACTGAAAGCCCAGACAAAATGAGCGCCTAAGAAAAAAAAGACCATATGCAGATAATGAAGAACCATAAGACTGAATTACTTGGGATGCCTGTGCCCAAAAGAAATCTCGGAGCCAACCATTAATCACCATGGAACTCTGTGCAAAGTTTCCCCCTGTGATATGAGTTACTATCCCTTGATCACTTACAGTACCCCAAACATCCGACTGCATTTTCCAACTGAAATGGAAAATGACTACCGAAATTGAATTGTACATCCAGAATAGACCTAAGAAAACATGATCCCAGGCGGAGACTTGACATGTTCCCCCTCGTCCAGGCCCGTCGCAGGGAAATTGAAAACCAAGATTTGCTTTATCAGGTATCAAACGGGAACTACGAGCAAATAAAACACCTTTCAAAAGTTATAATACAGTCACATGGATGGTAAATGCGTGAATGTGATGGACTAAAAAATCTGCGGTTCCTATTGGAATAGGTAACAAAGCGACTTTGCCACCTACAGCTACTAACTCGCCACCTCCCCACGTTAAACTGGTACTTGTTGTTGCACCAGGAGCTGTTACGCCAGGCGCCTCAGCATGGATATTTTGTATCCATTGAGCAAAGATGGGTTGTAATTGTATGGCGGTATCCGAAAACATATCTTGGGGACGGCCTAAAGCACTCATGGTATCATTATGAATGTACAAGCCAAAACCGTGAAAACCTAGAAATATACATACCCAGATAAGGTGGGATATGATTGCATCGCGGTGTCTAAGGACGCGATCTAATAGATCGTTGTATCGAGTAGTTGGATCATAGTCTCTTACCATAAAAATGGCTGCATGTGCAGCAGCGCCAACTATTAGAAATCCGCTAATCCACATGTGGTGTGTGAACAAGGAAAGTTGTGTACCATAGTCAGTAGCTAGGTATGGATAGGGGGCATAGAGTACATATGATGAGCTACAACAATAGTTGTAGAGCCTAGCATAGCTAGGTTAAGAGATAATTGAGCATGCCATGACGTTGTTAGGATTTCATAGAGACCCTTATGGCCTTGTCCTGTAAATGGGCCTTTATGAGCCTCCAAAATATCTTTAAGTCCATGACCAATACCCCAGTTGGTCCTGTACATATGACCAGCGATCAGGAAAAGAATAGCAATAGCTAAATGATGGTGGGCAATATCGCTCAACCATAAGCCACCGGTTATTGGATCTAGTCCTCCGTGAAAAGTAAGAAATTCTGCGTATTTGGACAAATTCAAGGTGAAAAAGGGGGTTGCTCCTTCGGGAAAACTAGGATAAAGTTGAGCCAAAAGGTCACGATTCAAGATAAATTCATGAGGAAGTGGTATCTCTTTAGGATCAACCCCAGCGTCAAGAAATTGGTTAATCAGTAAAGATACATGGATTTGGTGTCCCACCCAAGAAAGAGACCCAAGTCCTAATAACCCCGCTAAGTGGTGATTCAACGTGGATTCTACATCTAGGAACCAGGCCAATTTGGGAGCGGCTTTATGATAATGGAACCAACCAGCAAAAAGCATTAATGATGCAAAAATTAATGCACCGATTGCGGTACGATAGAGTTTGTAACTCACTAGTTATTCCAGATGCTCCCCAAATCTGAAAAAAACCCGAGGTTATTTGGATTCCTCGGAAACCCCCGCCTACATCACCATTCAAAATTTCTTGCCCTACTATTGGCCAAACTACCTGAGCATTGGGTCCAACGTGAGTAGGATTGCTTAGCCATGCTTCATAATTGGAAAAACGGGCACCGTGGAAGTACATGCCACTCAACCAAAGAAAGATAATGGAGAGTTGACCGAAATGAGCACTAAAGATTTTTCGAGAGATCTCCTCCAAATCACCGGTATGACTATCGAAATCGTGAGCATCAGCATGTAGGTTCCAGATCCAAGTGGTAGTATCGGGGCCCTTAGCTATTGTTTTTGAGAAATGCCCGGGTCTGGCCCATTCCTCAAAAGATGTTTTTACAGGATCCCTATCCACAACAATTTTAACTTATTGTTTCGGCGAACGAATAATCATTAAGTCCTCCTCTTTCCGGACAAGACATACAAAGAGACCCGCCAACTATCTTTTAGTGAATCTTTGAAGGATAGATATTATGATTAGTCCTTTTCTTTACTATCTACCGCCCTTCTATTTTTTTAGTTATTCACTGGAGCAATTATATATTGAAGTCAATCCGAGGCAAGTGTTCGGATCTATTATGACATAAGGATTAGGTGCCTAACAGACATTGGTTATCCTGGAAAATTTTTTCCCGACGTAACAAAAAATATTTTTTGTTTATGTTTTTATTTAAGACGCTAGTGTATTTTTAGGGTATAAATAAGCCCTACATCTACTTTCCTTGAGTGAGCACAATATAAATATTTTTATTCGATTCCAAACTCCAATAAACTCATTAGAATTATTAAAAAAATCATCCTTTAGGTAGGAATATTTAGATTGCCCCCTTTTATTTACTTTATTACCTCTGTTCTAGAACCTATCCCTATTGTTTACCTTATGAAATATGATATAAAATCGAAATGATATAAAATCGAAGGTAGAAGAAAGGGATATAATGAAATTCTTGATTCGATCTTCCTACCAAAATTATTTGATTAATGGATCAACAATCAAACCGCCCATTTTATGAAAATGAAGAGTGTTCTTATTCAAATTCAAAGCACTTCGTAATCGTCAACCAGTTCTGGGCTTTAATATAATTTCTCGGAGTAAGCGCTATAGCTTGTTTCCAATACTCAACAGCTTGATCAAACCAAGCTTCCGCAATTTCCGAATCGCCCTGTAGAATGGCCTGTTCTCCTCGGTCGGAATAGGCAGTTCCTTCCCCTAGAACCGTACTTGAGAGTTTCTACCTCATACGGCTCAGAAATTGCTATCTTAATTTCCCCTATCTTAACTGAATTCGATTTCTCAAAAATCGATCCAATTTCTTTTTGGGTTAAGTAGAAGAAGTTAATTACCTAAGTTTCAAACCCTAGTTTTGAGCAATAATCAGTCTGATATTTTCTCCCACCTTCAGAAGAAAGAAGCATAGATAGACTTATATCCTTCGTTCGAATTTTCTGAAAGGTAACTATCTCGGATTCGTGTCTTTCATATATGAAATTTCTATAGAATCTTTGAAAAAGATTTTTTTTCCCATAAGAAAGAAAAAAGAACTTACTATCTTTGGGATCTGATACTACACAGCTGCTTAATCCTTTAGTGGATCGGCTGTATTACATAAGCAGATTCCTAAATTTTCCCCATATCATGGTATAATTAAGCAGTTTTTTTAGTTGTATCGACCCAGTCGCTCACTAATTGATCTTTACGGTGCTTTCTCTATCAATTTGAGACTTTATCCATAGAGTAGTAGTATAGGCTCGACTTTCTTCTTATTTTGATTCTCGTAAAGTGTTCTTCCTTCCGACAGCTGATAGGGCAAAATCATTGTTTTGACGATCCCTACGTAAAAAGCCCATTTTCTAGTAAATACTAGAAAATTTCATATTTTTTCTTCTTTCTTTCTATAGTAGAGATAGTTGCACGTAATGGCAGATCACGGCCATATTATTAAAAGCTTGCGGTAAGAATGGGTTTCGTTCTAGCGCCCGGAAATAATATTCCAAAGCCTTTGTATGCTCTCCATTGCTTGTGTGTATAAGGCCGATGTTATATAGTATATAACTTCGATCATAGGGATCAATTTCTAGTCGCGTAGCTTCATAATAATTCCACAAAGCTTCCGCATAATTTCATTCGGATTGAGCCAACATCCGTTACGGTCGTTCATTCTATTCAAAAAATCTCCGTTCAAAAACCGTACATGAGTTTTTCATCTCATACGGCTCCCCCTTCTGTACATAGTACTAAGCAAAAAATCTATGGAATGAAAATAGAATTAGTCCCATGTCATTATGGACGGAAAGGGGCTGGTATTTTTCCAAGAAATCTCTAGCCAACCTTCCCCCAAGAGGTTTTTCTTAACACCAATGAATTCTATTAATGCTAGAGGAAAATGATAGCTCTAGGAATTTCTTTGTTCTCAATGCCTCCTATTTAGAGGAATTAGCCACTTCAACGACCTTTGATGGTTATAAGGGTATCCAACGTACAAACCTGATGGTTGTTTGCTATCCCAACCATTCTTCCCAATCCTGATACCAATCAGGAAAGGGTTAATTTCTAACAAAGTTTTTCTCTTGTTGATTCCTATTTCGACTGTAGTGCTTTTCTCCCCTATGCTGCCTATTGGTCCTAGTAGAGTAGGATTAGCTTGTAATACAGAACCTATCCCGTAGGTGTAACCTTTCGCTCAATACTCAAATCTACAATTGAAGCATCTAAGGCCACATCAATCGAGGATACATGACAGAAGGAATTGTTAGTTCACCTCACCTTCCCAAGCGTGGGTTTCCTTTACTAATTTTGTTCTCTCTATGCGAACCCCCTCTCTTTCTCGTGAGACTGAGATGTAGGTAGGGCTAAAAAAACAAAAAATAAAAAGAGTCAAATCGCACCATCTCTATAATAAGTAAATACCCTTTTTCTCCTGAGGTTGTCAGAATTATTTGCAATAAAATATTGGCTACAATCGAGGAGGTCTTATCAATGAAATTTCTATTTATACGGGATCTAGACATAATTTCCAATCCATTCTATATAGAATTCTTTTCATTCTATCACAAAATAACATAAAACTTATAAATCGCTCCATATGCTCTAAATGGATAAGAGAGGTATGGATTTTCCACTCAGCTCAAATTGTCTCCTTTTCCTTCTGTTTGGACAAGAAGAGATATGAAATATTTGACTAAGATTGGATTTCATTCCACTTTCCTATTTCTGAACAACAACTTCTGTCATCAGCTATTTCGCGTTTTCAATGTCATTAATTATCCCATACCCTTTTTTATTTAGATTGTATGGCGTAACATACCTTATGCAAATAAAATTCTAGGGTTCCTTGGTTCCTTTATTTTCTTATGGAATAATAAGGATTCTTCTATTCTCTTTTTATTTGGGTTTTCCCCAAAGAAAAACTTTTGAGGGAGTGGAATTCCTAGTAAAAAAAATAAAGGATCCTTACACTTAGATAAAAAAAGTATTTTTCCAATAGAGCCATGGAATCCCCGAACGGTTGTGGCTGTACCTGTACTGCAGGAATATGAAAACTCGTTATTCACTCAGCTTATTTTCCACAATAGGATTATGTAGGAGAGACGGCCGAGCGGTTCAAGGCGTAGCATTGGAACTGCTATGTAGACTTTTGTTTACCGAGGGTTCGAATCCCTCTCTTTCCGTTTCTCTTAATTCATCAACGTTACAGATCATAATGTATCAAATCAAATAACAATTTATTTGAGCAATAATAGCTTTATTTAATAGAATTCTTTAAACCAAATTACTTTGGTATGTAAAATATAACAAAAAATAAAAAAATATCCTAAGATTAATCTATTTTTGCTAGGTGAATGGGAAAATACGAATTAAGAGCCTTAGGTCGATTTAGTTCGGGGAAAGGGGACGGGAAAATTTTTTTATGAACCTTTCCTTTTCCGTTAAGCTCAAGTCTGACGAGAGTAATATTCTACAACTAACAACTCATTTATTTTCAGACCGACCCACTTTCTATCTAAGATTTTTTGTGCTAGTCCTTAATATTGCAATGTCTCAACTGTCAAATGCTTTGGCAATTTGCCCGGATCGGATGAAGCAATAGAATTTTGAACCAGGCGTTTTGATCTTTGGTCATCCTTCGTAGTAATAATATGTCGGGGTTTGCAACGAAAACTTGGTATATCAACTACACGACCATTAACTAAAATATGTATATGATTAACTAATTGCAAGGCCCCAGGAATGGTTGAAGCCATACCCAATCGAAAAACAATATTATCCAAACGCATTTCAAGTAATTGTAATAAAAATTGACTATTTGACTTTTTTGCTTTTCCAGCGATATGTACATATCTAAGTAATTGTCGTTCTGTCAGACCATAATGAAAACGTAATTTCTGTTTTTCTTGAAGACGAATACGATATTGCTCTTTTTTCCCATAATGGAATTTCTTTTTCAGATTACTTCCGGATTTAGGCGTTTTTCTAGTGAGTCCTGGTAAAGCTCCCAGACGACGTATTTTTTTTTTCAAACAAGGTCCTCGATAACGGGACACGAAGACTCCTTTTTTATTGAAATTCCATTTTACGCAATAAATTTCATTGTATATACATTACAGAATACATCGAAATTAAAACTGAATTAAACTAAAGGATAAATAGAGCAAAATCTACTAACGTACCACAAAAAATGGAATTTCATTAACATCTTGATTTTTTGTATATATATTATTTATTTTAATGTTTTGTATCTAGCAAAATTTTAAGGTAGAACGACGTAATGGACTCTGGATTCTCCATTTAATTCGGTGAAAAAAAGGGATTCTTGTTCATGGAACATCAATAGAGAAAAAAGCCGACTATCGGATTTGAACCGATGACCCTCGCATTACAAATGCGATGCTCTAACCTCTGAGCTAAGTGGGCTTACATAACAGAAATAGTGTAACAAATAGAAATATATATAGGAAATTTTAAAAATGGCAGATCTTAATTATTAATCTTAGTTATTAACTAGTTCGAAATTTTAAATTCTACTTAGAAAAAAACTAAAATTTCATAAAGATTAAGTTAGCTTGATATGCTTAACTGAATGATATTCTGAAATAGGATTATAGAATTTAATAGGATTATAGAATTTATTGAACTTCCTTTTTATTCCTCTAACTCGCAAATCCATTTTTCTAATAGAATTTATTCCAATTTCTATATTGAATTTGATTTCAGATATTTTCAATTTGATATGTCTCGAACGAATAATCTAATACATAGAAAAGAATAATCTATATGAATAATAAAGAGAAAATGCGAATCTTTTGGAATTTTCACTCGAGTATTATATATATTTTTACATTTTTTTGAAATATTTTGTTTTTTTATTTGTTAATAATTTAAGGATTAATATTTCACTAAGGAAAAGCTAGAATCATAACAAATGAAATTTCAAATTCTGATTAGAAAAAAAGAATGAATATCATGCGTTATAGTATGATTTTGAATATTCTAAAAAAATAAGGAAGGGGTGGGGGAGAGAAAAACTTTTGGATATATTGATTCCGATTGAATTGCAAATATATCAACGGTAGAATCAATTCAATTCTGAATTGCAATAAGCAGGGTCTCTTGAATAGAGACGAGCTGCTAGACTACGTGGAATAATGAATTCAATGATTCAAAAAAAAATTAAGAGATGTAGGAAATTACACAAGGAATCCAGGTTTCAAAGAAAAAAAAGGACAATGGGGATATGGCGAAATCGGTAGACACTACAGACTTGATTGTATTCAGCCTTGGTATGGAAATCTGCTAAGTGGTAACTTCCAAATTTAGAGAAATGACACGGCCCGACGCCGCCCGTTTAGTCACGGGGACGGGGCACTTGCCCGGGAATCGCATTGGGTGGTGTCGTGTTGTGCGGCACCCAACAGCCCACATACAAGGAACAATGTATTACATAAAACAATGGCGGAAGCTTACAAGTTGTTCTTTGTAAATAGTTTACATCAAATAGCTACAGCCGAAGTCTATAACAACTCACGTCGAATAACTAAGAGCACTCAATATGAAGTCCATCCCGCGGACTCCTCTCGCTAGCAACACGAAGACAAGCAGCAGCGGCTGGGTTCTCCATGTGTTACCTGACTCGGAAGTCTCCGAGTCTCACCGGACAACCTCCATCTTAGCATCGATGTTAACCTGCAAAACCAATTATATAGCAAGCGTGAGCACATAGGCTCAGCAAGACTGATCTGTCTCTCCTAAACAAGAAACTCTACATGCACGACGGTTGCAATTGGGTTAGCTAGATTTGCATAAAGGACTCACCTAAAGTTGATCCTTAACTTTCAGATTTTAAGTCTCATTGTGCAGACCTTGAGCTGAAAAGCATCGCAACTCCACAATCAAACAAGAAACGCTTTGTTGCGATGCTCCTTGCACAAAGTGAAAGTAAAGTTTAATGAGCCTATCTCTAATTAAATCATGGTTGCAATACAAGTTACACCACAGCCTTATCAAGTTCAAAAGATAACCAGTTCCAGTTGTTACTACGTCAAGACGCAGTGGGCAAGTATGCTCATATGACTGCAAGCGACGGTGATTTGAATCAGTACACGCCCGGACTACACGACACGTACACCCGTACTCCGAGTTGCCGGCAGCAACCTCGACTGATGTTATAGGCGGCCACCTTTCCTAAGATCTTCCACATTGGACGCAGTACAACTGCCCCGAGTACGCAAGCTCCCTCAATGTACGTACCCGCAGTGGTATGTTCTTAAGCGAGTTACCTCCTGCTACCCTGACGCCGAAAGCCTAAGGCAGTTGGAAAAGTTCCACTATGGATCTCCCAAGGTACATCGGTTTCACGGGTCCCATATAGCCAGTATGTGCCCGGTAGACAACTCAAACTTGTCCAACAGGGTCAAGCACGGACGGGCCTTAACCGACACAGGAAGGTCTATGCACGCACGATCCGCAACCTGCTGCATCTAAACCTCCCTGCCCGGTCTCCATTTCTTATGTGTGAACTTTCCTCATCTTTTCTATTTTGGACCCGCTCCAAATAAACCAGCCCTAAACTCGCGAGTAGATTCCAACTACTCAACTTCTATGGGACCTTTCCTACTAACATTAGCGTAGCCAAATCCACTCGAGGAGGTGCTATTCTACCCTTTCTCTCTTAGGTATTTCTGTTCGTGCAAGTGGGATTTTCAATATCAACTAGACTTAATGCAATCAATGATGCAAAACTATGATCTCTAAAAATGGAAATGCTTTATAAAACTGTTCAAATGCAAACCGGGGCTTGCCTGTTTTGCAGGTGACTAAGATACAATCAGTTAGTGACGATAACTTGGAGCTTGATAACTCGCTTTCCTCCCTCCTTGATCTTCACTTCAAGTCCTTCTCACGTTTTTCACGTAGATGCTACACGATATGATCATGCATGTGTATTTAATTGAAAAGATTTTGCTAATAAGATTTAATGACAGTTTTAAAACTGAAACTCTGTTTAAGAATTTAAAATGACACTGGTGCTAGTGGTTTGGGTTGGGTTTAAACAGTATGATCAAATGTTGAGTGCTTCTCCCACTTAAGTGTTGATCCCCTTAAGAGGTTACACATAATAGTGGTGATCCAGAGCTCCAATGGAGCTGAAAATTTTCATGTGAGTTCCTTATCACAAGAAAGTTATCTGGACCAAAAATTAGCACTTTTCATTGAGTGGTTTATTCAGAACAATTTTCTAAGCAATTAATAAAAGAAGAATTTATTTTGAGGTAACACTTATGTTCATGTCAAACTCAGTGAACCAGAATTTCAATTATAGTTCATAGAGCTTGCATGAATTTTCCTAGGATTTTTGGGGCTAAGAGTTGCCCAAAACTGAATTTCCAAGTTTTGGAACTTCTCTAAAATGTTTTCTGTATTCATTTGAACACAGCAGCTTACAATCTGAATTATCCTGATCAAATAAACTCTAAATGAGCTTAAACTTTTACAGGAGTCTGAGAATACCTTAAAGAATATTCTGGCAAAATTTGATGATTTTTGGATAAACCAAACTCCCTCTAAAATTCTTTTGCTGAAAAGTTTTAGAGAATTTTCCAGAATTAAATAAAGACTTTCGTACAAATTGGGTTACATATTTGGATAGAGTTTGTCAATATGATTATAACACAATTTGAATCACTAAATTTGGAGGTTCCTAGCAAAAGTTATGCTCTTCTAAAGTTTGAGGAAAAATCTGGGATTTGAATAAATCCGGGAAAAAGTTTAAACTGACGGTCGGGCCAAGGACACGTGTCTGTTGCCGGGAGGGTGCCACACGGGTTCACAGGATTGTTTCCCGCGCTGTCACAGTCGATCCGGCGCCACAGAGTATCCAGCCCCTCTCTCCCGAGTCACTGACACGCGGGACCGGTGAGGTCGTCTTCCACTTCTCGCTCCCGCGCGCCCCGCCGCCGGAGTTCGCCGGAGACCCTCTGACCTCGGTCGCCCAGCCATCTACACTGCTCAAACTCGCCGCCAGGCCCTTATTTAACCCAAGGAACACGATGGAATGAGTTCTATGGACCGGCGAAGCCCCTAACCCATCCCGCACCGGTGCAGCAGCTCTGAGGGAGTCCGGCGACGTCGCCCCGATGCTTTAGCCCGCCAAAAGCTCTCTGGAAAGGCTCTACAGCACCAGTGGAGGTTGGAAAAGCTAGGCATGGCCGCACATGGGCTCGGGAATGACTCCTACCTACGGTTCATCGAGTGCCCGACGGTTTCTACCAAAACCGCCGTTAGAAATATCGAACATACGTCGTGCAGAGCGTGTTTCTAGCTAGTTTTAAGAAGGAAAGTGGTTGCTAAGCAAGTCTACGTCCCGTGTGTGCAATTTGCAACGCTCAAAACGAATATAACTCGAGTATTTTACGAATTCATACCCGTGGTTCCGATTGCACCGGCCGGAGTGGAATCCTGAAATTCGTCGGCGACAGGCAAAGACACGCGCTGAGCTTCGGATGGAAGCTGCCGGGAACTCTTGCGCGTCCAGGGGTCCTCTTGCTTGGTCGTGAAAATTGCTCTGGGGAGCTAGCCACGGGAGCACCTCGTCGCCGTGGTGTTCGGCCCCCGCGGGAACGGGGTGTTCTCGGTGTAGAGGGCACGAACACACTCGGTGATGGCTCGAGGAGGTCATGGGGAGGATTGTGGTGTTGTTTGGCTGATCAGCTGAGGCTCGCCCGCTAGCCAGGTGGTGGCCGAGCGATTTGCTCGAGTGTCAGCCGATCGGTTCTGTTTCTCGCGCGAGGTGGAGAGCAGGGCCGAGGCTTCGGTGATGAGGCAAAAGGAAGCACGGGAGAAGGTATAAGGCGGCCGGGCGGCCCTCCAGCGCGATGAGGATCAATAGGAGATGGCTGCCGGCTTCCCCTCGGTGTCACTCGCAGAGGAGTCGGCTGTCCGAGTTACTTCGTGTAGGAGGTAATCAAACGGAGACTGTGTGCTTCACTGAAGATCTTTTTGCAAATTTTCAGTTCCATCACTGACATGCGGGTCCCACAGTTCAATCCCTCCTTATCCCCCTAAATTATCTCCCAAAGTTTGAACATGAGGGAATTAAACTGTGGAAGTTAAAATCTGAGAGGCATTTGGATAATTGGGCAAGTTTTATCCAAATTTCAAACATGCATTTGAATTCTTTGTTATTTAAAGTCTATTTTGGAAAATGGGTTGCAAATCATTTCCATAAATCATGAAACTTTGCACACCCCCTAATTTGGACCCAAGGAATTCAAATATGAAATCTGATTTTTATTTTGGCTGGTGCAAATGAGATTTGTAGCACAACAGTTTTGAAATTCATAGTGTTGCTCTCATTTGAATTTTGAGTTGAACAAGTTTCTCCCAAATCTGACTTTAGTTTTCTCACGCATATGGGAACTTTCCATCTTGGTTTTAGACCCCTCTTGGTTCCAGGTTTTCAAATAAACATTTGAACTTGTGTGAAGAAAACCCTCATGTGTGTTATCACATGTGGAAAAGTTTTAACAAGTCCCAAATTTCATACATATGAAATCAACTTTTACAAACAAGTGTTTCTTTGTATTCACATTTTTGGGACCTTTACATCCCCCCCCTTAAAAGGAATCTCGTCCCGAGATTACCACGGAAGAACGATACGGGAGGTAATTATAAAGTTTATGACAAAAGTTCCGGATAGTTCTTGTGGATGTAATCTTCGGTTCCCACGTCGCCTCTTCTGGGGTATGATTACTCCACAGGACTTTGTAAAACCTCAAAGTCCGGTTTCAGGTGATTCGGGTCTTTTCGTTGATAATCTGTATAGGTTGCTCGACATAGGTGAGATCTGGCTTCAACTCGTCGATGTCTTCAGTGCGGATGGCAGCGGTAAACTTGAGACACTTCCTCAGCTGGGACACGTGAAATATGTCATGAATACCGGCAAGGCTTGCCTGTAGTTCCAGCCGGTAGGCTACAGTCCCACACTCCTCTGTAATGGTAAATGGACCAATGAATCGGGGAGCAAGTTTCCCCTTGACACCGAACCGATGAATCCCTTTCATCAGAGACACACGAAGATACACGTGCTCTCTGACATCAAAATGCAGCGGTCGACGCCTCTGATCCACGTAGCTATTTTGACGAGATTGGGCAGCTTTGAGGTTCTCTTGTATTATCCAAACTCTCTCTTCGGCTTCATTGACAAGATCAACCCCGAATGTTACTCGTTCACCGGATTCGCACCAATTCAAGGGTGTACGGCACTTCCGGCCGTATAGAGCTTCATATGGTGCCATTTTGATGCTCGTCTGATATTCGTTGTTGTACAAGAACTCCGCCAGCGGTAAGTGATCATACCAGCTCTTACCGTGGTAGATGGCACATCCTCTGAGCATATCTTCTAGTATTTGATTCACCCTCTCAGTTTGCCCATCGGTTTGAGGGTGATACTCAAAGCTTCTTATCAATTTTGTCCCCAAGGATGCGTGTAGCTGTTCCCAGAAATGGGCTACGAACAGCGATCCTCTATCTGACACAATGGTACGGGGAACTCCATGTAAGCACAAGATCCGTGCTATGTACAGCTCCGCATACTACTTTGCGTTATACCTAGTATGCACAGGGATGAAATGTGCTGATTTGGTTAACCGGTCCACAATTACCCAAATCGAATCATGGTTGTGGGAGGTCATCGGCAACCCGACGATGAAGTCCATACTCAAGTCTTCCCACTTTCATGCCGGTACTTGGAATGGCTGCAACAGGACTGACTTCTTTACATGGTCGGCCTTAACTCTTCGACACGTATCACACTCTGAAATGTATTTTGCAACTTCACGTTTCATAAGTGTCCACCAAAACTTCTTCTGGAGATCTTGGTACATTTTATTACTGCCCGGATGTATGGAAAACTTGGACAAATGAGCTTCATCTAAAATTTTCTTCCGTAGTCCCATATCCCAGGATACTACAATCTGGTCGTTGAACCACAACGTACCTTCATCGTCCTTTCGGAAGCACTTCATTTCTCCGTTGTCTATCCTTCGCCGTATGTGAAACATACCCTTGTCTTTTCGTTGAGCTTCAATGATCTCCTCTCAGATGGTAGGAATGAGAGCGAGATTATAGAGAGCTCCATACGGGATGACACGGAGGCTTGGTTCTTCATCATCCATTTCAGCAATAGTTAGGTGATGGATATGCGCCTTATGACTGAGCGCATCGGTGACCACATTCGCCTTTCCTGGATGATAATGAATCTCAATTTCATAATCTTTAATGAGCTCTAGCCATCTTCGTTGCCTCATGTTCAATTCTTTCTGAGTGAAGATGTACTTCAAGCTCTTGTGGTCGGTGTAGAGGTGTACAAGATTTCCGAGCAAGTAATGCCTCCACATCTTCAAAGCGAGGACCACGGCAGCTAACTCAAGATCATAAGTTGGATAATGCTGCTCGTGATTTCTGAGTTGACGAGATCCATAAGCGACCACTCGTCTTTCTTGCATCAGCACGCAGCCAAGACCGATGCCAGATGCATCAATACACGTCGAAAGGCTTCGTCGTATCCGGCTGAGCAAGAACTGGGGCTGTTGTGAGATGCTCCACTAAAATCTTGAAAGCTTGTTTACACGCAGTACCCCACACAAATCTGGTATTCTTCTTTAATAATTCCGTCATCGGTTTAGCGATCTTAGAGAAACCCGGAATGAACCTCCGGTAATAACCCGCTAAACCGAGGAAGCTATGGATTTCATGCACTGACTTTGGTGACTCCCATTTCTGCACTTGGATAATCTTACTCGGATCTACAGCGATGCCCTCCGCTGAAATGATGTGTCCGAGAAAAGTTACTTTATTAATCCAGAATTCGCACTTGCTGAATTTTGCATAGAGCTGATGATCTCGCAATCTTTGTAGCACAATATGCAGATGTTCAGCATGTTCTTCCTCTGACTTGGAGTACACCAAGATATCGTCGATGAAGACAACAATGAACTTATCCAACTCCGGCATGAATACTGAATTCATCAGGTACATAAAGTGTGCTGGGGCATTGGTCAAACCAAAAGACATAACAAGATACTCATACAGCCCGTATCTCGTTGACAATGTCGTCTTCGTAATATCTTCTGCCCGGATTTTAATCTGGTGATATCCGGACCGAAGATCCATCTTCGAAAATACCTTCGCACCCACTAATTGATCGAAGAGCATATCAATGCGAGGTAGTGGATACTTGTTCTTGATGGTAACGGTGTTCAAAGGACGATAATCAACACAAAGCCGTAGTGTTTCATCGTTCTTTTTTACAAACAATGCTGAACAACCCCAAGATGACGAACTCGGTCGTATAAAGCCCTTGCTCATTAGGTCATTCAGCTGTGTCTTCAATTCTACCAGTTCATTGGGTGCCATCTTGTACGGCCTTCATGATATCGGTGTTGTTCCCGGTATAAGTTCAATCTTGAACTCAATGTCTCGCTCGGGCGGCATGTCCGATAAATCATCGGGAAACACATCCGGATACTCATGTACCACCAGAATGTCCTCTATCTTAACAGCTTCCGTGTGGTTCACTGTTGCAATCTGCTGCCGTCTGGCGCCCAGAATTAATATGTGAAGACCGTGCTGTGGGGGGTTGAGCTCAACGGTCCTGGAGCTGATGTTAAGAACCGTCTTGTGGTAAATCAACCACAACATCCCCAAAATGATGTCGATCTTCAAACCCTCAAGGATAATGAGAGTCGTAGGGTATATTTTACCACCCAAACAAAGAGGTGCTCGGGAGTCAACCTCGCTTGCGGTACTGCTGCCCCCGGGCGAAGATATGAGGTATTGCCTCTTTGTATAAACTGTTTGGAGCTGATGTTGAGCCACAAAAGATTGGCTAATGAAGTTGTGTGTGGCACCGGAATCAAAGAGAACTAAAACCGGTAGCTGATTCAGAGAAAAGATCCCTGCTAAAACGGCTTCTCCTTCCGGAACATCATCAATCACGGCATAGTGAATGTTGCCCCTTATCTGCCCTCCTGTCTGCAGATTGAGGTACGGTCCTATTATCGTAAATATGATGACCCGTAGCCTCGAGTTCCCTCCGGACATTGTCTAGCATAATGGCCCATACTCCTACAAATGAAACACGAATGTCTTTCCAGTTCTTCGTTGACTTGCGGTGGGATGCTAGGTACAAATGGCTGCAGCGATGGAGCACAAACCACCGTCTGATGCTGCGGCTGTGGAGGTGGTGCAAGTTGTAGAACTTGACCAGTAATCAATCTCTGATGAGTTGATCGTACAGGTGGCCTCCATCTTTCACCGGGTGGCGTTCGATACACCAAACAGTACTTCTGAGGCACATAACTTGTGCTG
Organism: Neostapfia colusana; assembly: GCA_030760725.1. Classification (NCBI taxonomy): domain Eukaryota; kingdom Viridiplantae; phylum Streptophyta; class Magnoliopsida; order Poales; family Poaceae; genus Neostapfia; species Neostapfia colusana. The sequence continues at coordinate 14,547,685 of JASWHV010000010.1, read as the reverse complement.
ACCTGCTCGATTTCACTCATCTTTCTCTTCTCAGCTTGCCACTCAAGTGTCGGCTTCTCTTGAATGAAAGCCGCATCGACCATGTCGGTGTAACTGCCGTTATTGTGTACGGCCAACTTCTCCTGTAATATGGCACTCAGGCCGTGGAGGAATAGGTCACACCGTGCCTCTTCTTTCGCCACATATTCGGGAGCATATTGGGCCAAAAGATTAAACCTTCGGACATACTCGAGGACACTCATGTCCCCATGCTTTAAGCCCAAAAATTCCTCCCACTTTGCCTTGACAATACCTAGTGGTATATGACGAGTACGAAAGGCTTCACAGAACTCACTCCATGTTACTTGATGGTCCTCTGGAACGGTGGCAAGATGATCCACCCACCAGTTTCCAGCGGCTCCATGGAGTTGCTGAGCGTCAAACTTAGTCTTCTGGTAGTCATCACACTTGAATACTCCAAATTTGGACTCCATGACACGAAGCCACTGGTCTGCTTCCACAGATTCGGTAGCTTCAGTAAAGATTGGAGGTTGAGTCGCCAAGAAGTCCAGATAAACATTCCGAGGTGGAACGACTTGTTGCGTGTTCTGGAGTACGCCTTGCTGTACCAAAGCTTGGAGTAAGCGTATGTGTTCTTGCGTTTCTTCTTGGAGTAGCCTAGTGTTCTCCTGGTTAGACTCGATGACTCGAGTCATAAGATCCATCCATCCCGTGGATGGTGGTTCCAACGGTGGAACGGAAGCATCACCGCCTCGACGAGAACTCCCGGCCCTACTCCTAGAGCGAGTACGAACCATACTGCAAAATGTAGTTGAGATGAGTTTAAACAAGAACTCAGCAGTATGTGAGACTAATGGAAACATGAATATGTTAAGCTTTAGTAAAAGCAGTAACAAAATCCATGTTTACACAATTCCTTAGTAGGCATAGCTATCCAGCCTATCTGTACAGGACAGACCTTTCTGCACTATCTCCAGATTATAATCTAGTTAAGGGCATTTTCATAACTCATGTCGAATACAAAAGTTAAAGTTAACTTTAGTATCTTTCCAACGAGTACTCATATGCCTGCAGATCATCTCTGCATTAAAAGTTATGATTTTTCAAAGTTGACAGGATTCCTGGGTAACCTAAATTTTTATCATAATACCTTCCTTATTCTGCGCGCTATTACCAATATGGCTCTGATACACGGCCCGATGCCGCCCGTTTAGTCACGGGGACGGGGCACTTGCCCGGGAATCACATTGGCTGGTGCCGTGTTGTGCGGCACCCAACAGCCCACATACAAGCAACAATGTATTACATAAAACAATAGCAGAAGCTTACAAGTTTTTCTTTGTAAATAGTTTACATCAAATAGCTACAGCGGAAGTCTATAACAACTCACGTCGAATAACTAAGAGCACTCAAGATGAAGTCCAGCCCGCGGACTCCTCTCGCTAGCAACACGAAGACAAGCAGCAGCGGCTGGGTTCTCCATGTGTTACCTTACTCGGAAGTCTCCGAGTCTCACCGGACAACCTCCATCTTAGCATCGATGTTAACCTGCAAAACCACTTATATAGCAAGCGTGAGCACATAAGCTCAGCAAGACTGATCCGTCTCTCCTAAACAAGAAACTCTACATGCACGACGGTTGCAATTGGGTTAGCTAGATTTGCATAAAGGACTCGCCTAGAGTTGATCCTTAACTTTCAGATTTTAAGTCTCATTGTGCAGACCTTGAGCCGAAAAGCATTGCAACTCCACAATCAAATAAGAAACGCTTTGTTGCGATGCTCCTTGCACAAAGTGAAAGTAAAGTTTAATGAGCCTATCTCTAATTCAATCATGGTTGCAATACAAGTTACAGCACAGCCTTATCAAGTTCAAAAGATAAACAGTTCCAGTTGTTACTACGTCAAGACGCAGTGGGCAAGTATGCTCATATGACCGCGAGCGACGGTGATTCGAATTAGTACACGCCCGGACTACACGACACGTACACCCGTACTCTGAGTTGCCGGCAGCAACCTCGACTGACGTTGTACTCGGCCACCTTTCCCAAGATCTTCCACATTGGACGCAATCCAACTGCCCCGAGTACGCAAGCTCCCTCAAGGTACATACCCGCAGTGGTATGTTCTTAAGCGAGTTACCTTCTGCTACCCTGACGCCGAAAGCCTAAGGCAGTTGGAAAAGTTCCACTATGGATCTCCCAAGGTACATCGGTTTCCTGGGTCCCATATAGCCAGTATGTGCCTGGTACACAACTCAAACTTGTCCAACAGGGCCAAGCACGGACAGGCCTTAACCGACACAGGCAGGGCTATGCACGCACGATCCGCAACCTGCTGCATCTAAACCTCCCTGCCCGGTCTCCATTTCTTATGTGTGAACTTTCCTCATCTTTTCTATTTGGACCCGCTCCGAATAAACCAGCCCTAAACTCGCGAGTAGATTCCAACTACTCGACTTCTACCGTACCTTTCCTACTAACATTAGCGTAGCCAAATCCACTTGAGGAGGTGTTATTCTACCCTTTCTCCCTTGTATTTCTGGTCATGCAAGTGGGGTTTTCAATATCAACTAGACTTAATGCAATCAATGATGCAAAGCTATGATCTCTAAAAATGGAAATGCTTTATAAAACTGTTCAAATGCAAACCGGGGCTTGCCCGTTTTGCAGGTGACTAAGATACAATCAGTTAGTGACGATCACTTAGAGCTTGATAACTCGCTTTCCTCCCTCCTTGATCTTCACTTCAAGTCCTTCTCACGTTTTTCACGTAGATGCTACACGATATGATCATGCATGTGTATTTAATTGAAAAGATTTTGCTAATAAGATCTAATGACAGTTTTAAAACTGAAACTCTGTTTAAGAATTTAAAATGACACTGGTGCTAGTGGTTTGGGTTGGGTTTAAACACTATGTTCAAATGTTGAGTGCTTCTCCCACTTAAGTGTTGATCCCCTTAAGAGGTTACACATAATAGTGATGATCCAGAGCTCCAATGGTGCTGAAAATATTCATGTGAGTTCCTTATCAAAAGAAAGTTATCTGGACCAAAAATTAGCACTTTTCATTGAGTGGTTTATTCAGAACAATTTTCTAAGCAATTAAGCAAAGAAGAATTTATTCTGAGGTAACACTTATGTTCATGTCAAACTCAGTGAACAAGAATTTCAATTATAGTTCATAGAGCTTGCATGAATTTTCCTAGGATTTTTGGAGCTAAGAGTTGCCCAGAACTGAATTTCCATGTTTTGAAACTTCTCTAAAATGTTTTCTGTATTCATTTGAACACAGCAGCTTACAATCTAAATTATCCTGATCAAATCAACTCTAAATGATATGAAACTTTTACGGAGTCTGAGAATACCTTAAAGAATATTCTGACAAAATTTGAGGATTTTTGGATAAACCAAACTCCCTCTAAAATTCTTTTGCTGAAAAGCTATAGAGAATTTCCAGAATTAAATAAAGACTTTAATACAAATTGGGTTGCATATTTGGATAGCTTTTGTAAATATGATTCTAACCCAATTTGAATCACTAAATTTGGAGGTTCGGATTTGAATAAATCCGGGAAAAAGTTTAAACTGACGGTGGGGCCAAGGACACGTGTCTGTTGCCGGGAGACTGCCACACGGGGTCACAGGATTGTTTCCCGCGCATTCACAGTCGATCCGGCGCCACAGAGTATCCAGCCCCTCTCTCCGGAGTCACTGACACGCAGGCCCGGTGAGGTCGTCTTCCACCTCTCGCTCCTGCGCGCCCCGCCACTGAAGTTCGCCGGAGACCCTCTGACATCGGTCGCCCAGCCATCTCCACTGCTCAAACTCGCCGCCAGGCCCTTATAGAGCCTGAGGAACACGATGGAATGAGTTCTATGGACCGGCGAAGCCCCTAACCCATCCCGCACCGGTGCATCGGCTCTGAGGGAGTCCGGCGACGTCGCCCCGATGCTTTAGCCCGCCAAAAGCTCCCTGGATAAGCTCTACAGCACCAGTGGAGGTTGGCAAAGCTAGGCATGGCCGCACATGGGCTCAGGAATGACTCCTACTTAGGGTTCATCGAGTGCCCGACGGTTTCTACCAAAAGCACCGTTAGAAAGATCGAACATACGTAGTGCAGAGCGTGTTTCTAGCTAGGTTTAAGAAGGAAAGTGGTTGCTAAGCAAGTCTACATCCCGTGTGTGCAATTTGCAACGCTCAAAACGAATATAACGCAAGTATTTTATGAATTCATACCCGCGGTTCCGATTGCACCGGCCGGAGTGGAATCCTGAAATTCGTCGGCGAGAGGCGAAGACACGCGCTGAGCTTCGGATGGAAGCAGCAGGGAACTCTTGCGCGTCCAGGGGTTCTCTTGCTTGGTCGTGAAAATTGCTCTGGGGAGCTAGCCACGGGAGCACCTCGTCGCCGTGGTGTTCGGCCGCCGTGGGAACGGGGTGTTCTCGGTGTAGAGAGCACGAACACACTCGGTGATGGCTCGAGGAGGTCGTGGGGAGGATTGTGGTGTTGTTTGGCCGATTAGCTGAGGCTCGCACGCTAGCCAGGCATTGGCCGAGCGATTTGCTCGAGCGTCGGCCGCTCGGTTCTGTTTCTCGCGCGAGGAGTAGAGCAGGGCCGAGGCTTCGGTGATGAGGCAAAAGGAAGCACGGGAGAAGGTATAAGGCGGCCGGGCGGCCCTCCAGCACGACGAGGATCAACAGGAGGTGGCTGCCGGCTGCCCCTCGGTGTCACTCGCAGAGGAGTCGGCTGTCCGAGTTACTTTGCGTAGGAGGTAATCAAACAGAGACTGTGTGCTTCACTGAAGATCTTTTTGCAAATTTTCAGTTCCATCACTGACATGCGGGTCCCACAGTTCAATCCCTCCTTATCCCCCTAAATTATCTCCCAAAGTTTGAACATGAGGGAATTCAACTGTGGAAGTTTAAATCTGAGAGGCATTTCGATAATTGGGCAAGTTTTATCCAAATTTCAAACATGCATTTGAATTCTTTGTTATTTAAAGTCCATATGGAAACTGGGTTGCAAATCATTTCCATAAATCATGAAACTTTGCACACCCCCTAATTTGGACCCAAGGAATTCAAATATGAAATCTGATTTTTATTTTGGCTGGTGCAAATGAGATTTGTAGCACAACAGTTTTGAAATTCATAGTGTTGCTCTCATTTGAATTTTGAGTTGAACAAGTTTCTCCCAAATCTGACTTTAGTTTTCTCACGCATATGGGAACTTTCCATCTTGGTTTTAGACCCCTCTTGGTTCCAAGTTTTCAAATAAACATTTGAACTTGTGTGAAGAAAACCCTCATGTGTGTTATCACATGTGGAAAAGTTTTAACAAGTCCCAAATCTCATACATATGAAATCAACTTTTACAAACAAGTGTTTCTTTGTTTTCACATTTTTGGGACCTTTACAAGAAACCATGGAATGAAAAATGGGCAATCCTGAGCCAAATCCCTTTTTAGAAAAAACAAGTGGTTCTCAAACTAGATCCCCAAGGAAAAGGATAGGTGCAGAGACTCAATGGAAGCTGTTCTAACGAATCGAGGTGTAATTACGTTGTGTTGGTAGTGAAACTCCCTCTACTCTAAATTACTAAATTAGAGAAAGAAGGGCTTTATACATCTAATACACACGTATAAATACTGACATAGCAAACGATTAATCACAGAACCCATACCTTAATATAGTATATGTTCTTTATTTATTTTTTAGAATGAAATTAGGAATGATTAGGAAATAGAAAATTCTGCATTTTTTAGAATATTGTGAATCCATTCCACTAATCAAATCCTTCAATTCATTGTTTTTCGGATCTTTTAAAAATAGGATTAATCGGACGAGGATAAAGAGAGAGTCCCATTCTACATGTCAATACTGACAACAATGAAATTTCTAGTAAAAGGAAAATCCATCGACTTTAAAGTCGTGAGGGTTCAAGTGCCTCTATCGCCAAACCCTCTTTTATTCTCTAACCATGGTATTTATTCTCTTTTCTCTTTTATCAATGGGTTCAAGATTCATTAGCTTCCTCATTCTACTCGTTCACAAAGGAGTGTGAAGAGAACTCAATAGGTCTTATGCTATTCATTAAATAGATTTCTTTTCTGTTAGAGTATCCGCAAAAAATCTCAATTATTAATTTAATTTATAAGTATTATTAAGTAAGCCATCCACAATGCATAGGACTATCCCCCATTTCCAAATTAGGAATGGAATACTTTATTGATTTTTAATCCCTTTAAATACTTTATTGATTTTTTTTAATCCCTTTAATTGATATAGATGCAAATACTCTACTAGGATGATGCACAAGAAAGGGTCAGGATAGCTCAGTTGGTAGAGCAGAGTACTGAAAATCCTCGTGTCACCAGTTCAAATCTGGTTCCTGGCACAGAAAAAAGGATCTACCAAATAGATATTGATACAAATACCTGGAGATGCATTGGGGTCTATATTCTTTACTATACTACTTAGTATACACTAAGTAGATAAATCTCTAGACACTTCTTTTTAAAAAAGGGTTCAAATCTCTGGTTCTTTTCTTTATAGTATTGAAGGAGGTGAGATTAGGTGCCCTTTGCGTGGCTTCATTTTTGCATTTCTTATTAATTTTGTATTCCGCTATTCCAAGGAATATTTTTTTCTTGATACTTACTTTCCTAGTTGTTCTAAATAATGTGCGAGGTACAAAGTTCGTGGTAAGAACTTCTTTGAGTCATTGTATTTTTCTGTTCATACGAAGGAAATGAATATGTGATTTTCCAAATTGGAAAATCGAAATGAAGCCTTTTTTTGGTCAGTCTATCTGGACCCTTTTTGTATAATAGGAATTAATTAGAATACAAATAATAGGAATTAATTAGAATATAATAGGTCTTTCGTTTCGTTTAGGAACAAAATAGCAAAATATTCCGTGACTTGAATAAAATCTACAGTTGTGTTGTATAAGTGAGCATGAATTTATTATCATTCAATGAGCATCTTGTATTTCATAGAAGTTAGGGGTTATATAGTCCTTACGTAAGGGCCAGCCTATCCAACTTTCAGGCATTAATATACGTTTAAGGCGCGGATGATTATCATAAGAAATTCCCACCATATCATAAGATTCACGTTCTTGAAAATCGGAACTTCTCCAAACCCAGAAGACAGACGGGATTCTAGGATTATCTTTTTGGGTAAAGACTTTTATGCATACTTCTTCTGGGTTATCTATACCATACTGTATTCTCGTAAGATGATACACGCTAGCTAAAGATCCATCGGGTGCTATGTCATAAGCACATTGGGAACGTAAATAATTGTAACCATATACATATAAAATGACAGCAATGGAATCCCAATCCCCTGCTTTTATTTGTAAAGTCTCTATTCCTCGGTGATCGAAGCCCAAAGATCTATGAACCACCTCATGTTTGACTAGCCAATTAGATAACCACCCCTGCTGCATTGTCTTGATCTCCCCCCCTTTGTATAAATATTTCACATTTCAAATGTAAGTTTGAAAGATTGCACTGCTCTTTCTTTTTCTGCACAAAAGAACCCAACCCCTCTTAATTCACTAATTTGGAGGAAGATACTGGCCTTTTTGATTTGAAACAAAAATCAGAAGATATATCTAAAGTAGATGGTGATTGATAGAGCAATTCTTGCTCGTAAGTTCCGGTATGAGTACTACGCCGAACATAAAGTTTGTGACTGGTAGTAAAACATCAATTTTTCTTTTGACTTTGACATAGATTCGATCCTCAACAATTTCTCGCGATATCTTCTTACGAAGTTTTGTTAGGGTATCTATAACAACCTCTGGTTTAGGTGGGCAACCCGGCAAGCAGACATCCACAGGAATTAATTTATCAACTCCTCGAACAGTACTATAGGAATCCGTACTGAACATTCCCCCTGTAATAGTACAGGCTCCCATAGCAATGACGTATTTTGGTTCAGGCATTTGCTCATATAATCGCACTAAAGAGGGAGCCATTTTCTTTGTTACCATACCGGCTGTTAAAATTAGGTCCGCTTGCCTAGGACTTGATCTTGGTACCAATCCATAACGATCAAAGTCGAATCGTGAGCCTATTAATGAAGCAAATTCAATGAAACAACAACTGGTACCATATAGAAGGGGCCATAAACTGGAGAGTCTTGACCAATTCGAAATATCATTTGGTGTAGTTGAAATAATGGAATTGGAACTTGTTTGGTCAAGTAACGGAAACTCAATCAAACTCATGACTGTCTCAATGGAATCTTTTCCTTCTTTTTTGTCTGAATATTCAGTTAAGACCATTCCAAGGCTCCTTTTCGCCATGCATAAACTAAACCAACAACTAGGATAAGCACGAAAATGAAAGCTTTGATAAAAACGGATACACCCAATACGTCAAAACTCATTGCCCAAGGGTTGAGAAAGACCGTTTCAACATCAAAAACAACAAAAATTAGCGCAAACATGTAATAGCATATTCAGAATTGTAACCAAGCATCCCCATGGGTTCTATACCCGATTCATAACTAGAAAGCTTCTCTGGTCCTTCACTAATCGGTGCTAAAATCCCTGAAATCCAAAATACCAAAATAGGAATAAGGCTTGCTATTATTAGAAATGTCCAAAAAATATCATATTCGTGAAGCAGGAACATAAATATACTCCCATTAATGTGGAATAGGCAGAACTGAAATTAGTCAATTCCGTTGGCATTGTCAATTTATCCAGAACTTCTCTCTTTTCCTCTGTGAAACAAGAATTTCCTTTGCTCAGACCAAAGAGCGCTTACTTTAGCTTTTGTTTCTTCTGTGCCATGTCTTCCTTAAGGATTTATCCAATGGAATCCCTACTATATTTCTTTTGGATTTCCATTCTATTTAGATATGATATAGACCTAATTCTTACACAAAGAAAACTCTTTTGCTTCACTTTGTCTCGTTTTCTCTAGAATCTCTAGAAAAAAGAATTGCTCTAGCCTTTATTTAAGGATAGACAAAGACTATTAAATAAAAAAGAAAATACTTACTACTGTATGCAGCCTAATGAGGAATAATACTAAAAAAAGAACTCTATTGCAGAATTATGAAATAGAACATCCAGTTTTATTTTTTACTCTTTCCTTTTTTTCTTTCGATTTTTTCTATTTAAAGTAGATCTATTTAGATAATGCATATTTTTACATAATGTATATTATAGTAATATACTTCAAACAAAATAGGAATTCGCAAAATGGAGAAAATCATTGCAGTCATTATAGGAAAGTCTAGGGACTTAGGGCATATCCAACTTTATTTGAAAAAGTATGGAATTCAAATCAGATAAGGGGATCTTTCCTTCTATTGATTTGATCGAAATTCTTTTTTCTTTTCCTGTCTCTATGATTTTCGATAAATGAAGCTATGGTAATGCTTTTATCTCTATTCTAGGGTGCAAGCGACCGTCGAGTCTATAAACAAGTTCTAATAAGGAAAAGAAAACTATACTAAAAGAAACATAGGATATCAATCCTAAAATCTAAAAAAAAGACATATATATTAGTAGGGCTATACGGATTCGAACCGTAGACCTTCTCGGTAAAACATATCAAACGGATTATTATCTAAATGATTCGAACTGTTCCAAAGACCCAACATACATTTTTCTGCATTGGGCTCTTTCATAAACTGATGTAAAGATCAGTTAATCCGCCATAGTTTTTCTTTACGGAAAGATAATAAGATGGCTCCCTGTGCTCTGATTGATTTATTTTTATTATGATCTATCTAGGAGCAATACTGTCACACCCGGTTTCTCCGAAGAATGACCGAGTGAATATAACATGTATGCCAGGATCATTTTGTCATACATGTGATGACAAATAGTGAAGCATCATTATATTACAAGCCACGTGTTTGAATATAAATAAGTCTTACATAGCATAACGTCTCGATGGACGATAAGATGTTCATAACATGTAAATAAAAACAGCAGCGGAAGATAAGTCTTGTGGGCTCCGTCACAGGCGTTGCCCGGGGGACTCCGTGAACCTAGAATCCTTCTTCGGGTCCGAAGTCTTGGTCGTTGTACACCACGTCATTCCCTTGGCCTGAGCAGCAATTTAAACCAACAGAAAAGCAAGCTTGAGTACTGTCGGTACTCAGCAAGTGTGGGAAAGTTATGTCATGCATGGCTAGAGCAAGCAGAGGTTGAACTCATGGTTAAAGCACTACGTAATTATTACCTATCACCTTAGCTTATTTAGCACCTACATTACTACATAGGTGAAATGGCCCCAAACCCCTAACCCATCATCAATATCAAATAACCATAACATCATTTCAAATGTTAAGCTCCCCGCTTAACATCCTCAACTTCCCAATTCATCATCCTCTAATCATGAATAAGTTCAAGCCGCTCTTGACAGTGAGAATGGTTGTCATGACAGTTTTGACTCTGCAGAGTTTGCACCACTGTACCCACATGTAGTGATATAATCCCCCATTGCCGGGTGGACTAAAAGAACCTCCATTATGCCAGTGGTCGCAAACCACTGTACCCACATGTAGTCGCCCCCTCTTGAGCCTTGCGGTTCATATGGTAGTCCAGCTGACACCTACTCCCCACACCATCCAAACACCCATGCTACGCCAGAGATACGTCTAATTAATTGGCCAAGCTGCCCCATCTCAGCATGTGGTTGGCATGGTAAAGCCAGGTTACATGCTCCATGAACCGGTCCTTAGGATCCAGGCAAGTACTATACACACACCCGAGTCTTGTGCACGCAGCACCAACCAAAGCATCCAACTTGCCTAGATCCCTACCTCTACATAATTCATAATATTTCATTCAAGGGTAAAGTAAACAAATTGATGATCTCATATCCCATTTATCCCATTCTAAGCATGGCTAAGCATAAGTAGTGTAATAAATGACATAATAACATACCTCCCAACCCAAGGCTACAAGGCAACAAGATAATGCAATTGTAGGAAAACTTCCTTGCTTGGGTGTCATATTCCAAATTGACAATGCAATTAAATTCTAATTACACATCCTAGTATAGGATCAAAGTGGTCAAGGACACTTGCCTTCTTCCTGCTGCTCTGGGAAGGGAAAGTCTATCTTCCTGCTGCTGCGTGAGCCAGCTCCCGGTCTGCTCCGGCGAGGGGCGGCGGCTCGAGCGCGCGGGCACGTCGGGAGGAAGTCGAAGCCGGCTGGCCCACGCGTCAGCGGCTCAAAAATTTGAAATCAGGATCGGGTGTGGCCAGGATCGGGTGTGCTGGCGCGCAAAAACCCGGTGGGCCACGGTGTGCGGTCGCCTCGGCGCTCAACACGTGTCCCCGCGTGCCCAGCAGATTTAAACTTTTCCCCCGATTTTCAGATTTCATTCAAACTTCAATTCCTCATAACTTTGGCTAGAAAGCTCCAAATCGAGTGAACCAAATTTCGTTTGATTCAGCTCTCTGAGTACTTTCCAGCAAATCAAGTTTCACTTCATGAAAATCCTTATTTCTCCATAATTAATTCCTCAAAGTTTAAACTGTTTGGAATTTTAACTGGAGAATCCTTTGGAGGAAAATCCTGAAATTTTGCTGGGATGTTCACCAAAATATCCCTGAACTACCATAACAATTTCAGATCCATTTGAGCTCATTTGATCCACCTAATGGTGTGATTAGTGGAACTGTTCCAGAGAAAATAGAAAATGTTCAGAAACATTTTCAGAATTTTCCCTGAAATTGTTGAGCTCATATCTTTAGCTAGGAACATTCAAATTAAGTTAGACCAACCCCAGTAGAACCCTCTGAAAATCTAGTTTTCAGAAAGTCATAGTTTGTTTCATGAAAGTCCCTAGAACACCCTAAGAGTTCCAATTAAGGTCAAGTACATATTTAACTGTGGAGGGCTCCAATGAGCTTTGCTGCAACTAAAACTTGACCAAGTCTATCTTTAGGTTGTAACCAAGCCACAGTAGAAGTTTCACAATCACTGAGTCTGTCTAGTGAGACTTATAAGCTTCACAAGTTCAAACTTAATACAAATGCATTCAAATTAATACATCTACTTCTTATATCATGTAGTCGCTAAGGTCGAGGAGGAACCCGAAGTCCTAGACTTCGTTACTCCGGAGGAGCAGCTAGCCTACGACCAAGAGCAGCAAGGCAAGCTCCGGTTTGCATTAACCTCTTACAAATTTTCATTGTTTTGAGCACTTACTCGAGTATTATAACTGTTTGCATTAGAGTCTTGTGTGGAAACCCAACTGCATAGCCAAGAAAACCATGGGTTGGGTTTAGGATTTACAAACCCCGTTAGCTACTGCAATTCTAAGATAGAGTAGGATTCGGTACAAGTCGAGTAGTTGGAACTACTCGCGAGCATAGGCTAGAGGCACTCGACTCGGGTAGCTATAACACATGATACACATGGCAAGAAAGATGAGACCGAGCGGAGAGTAAGGGCAGCAGGACCTTGGGGCCTGTGTGATGTAGCTCCGCTTGTGTCGATTGAGGTCCGAGCCGTGTGCGGGCCTGTTGAACACGCTAGAACAGTACCGAAGACATACCGGCTATATGGGAACCGGGAAATCGATGTAACTCGGGTAGCTGGGTGTTGAGGCATAGCTGGTCGTTCAGAGGGTAGGTTGAGAGCTCGAGGTGTAAATCGGCTGGCGGCACTGAGATGCGCATGCAGAGACCTCTTGCTCGGGACGATTGGACCGGTTCAACATTTGGCTGACGGGTGAAAGGTGGTTGCATACGGCGTCCGTGATGGTTGCTGTAGGCAACATCGAGTACGGGCGTACGTGACGGGTTGTTCGGGTAACCCTGCAGGTGTAAATCGATTATAATCGCCGTCCCTCGTGGTCAGTGAGTACCACTTGTTCACTGTACCGTGACGTAGAAAGAACAGGCTAGTTACATGTTAAAATGTTGCTGATTGAAAGATGGACTTTGATAGTTAATGATTTTTTGTAGTTTAGAGATAACTAAAGTTCTTTTCAACTTTGGGCAAAGTACATGAGAGAAATGTGTTTCTTGTTTGATTGCGGCTCTCTCATGTGCCTTAGCGTGAGGTTCTCCACAACCTGCTGCTAAAACTTGAAAGTAAGGTTCTACTAATTAGGCGAGTCCTTCCAAATGATTTTACCTCATGTGACCTATCAATCCCTTATGTAGAAGTTCCATGTTTAGGTGAGGCGTGTCAGACTTGCTGAGCCTTCGTGCTCACTGCTTGTGTTTGAAGCTTTTGCAGGGTTCTATGAGGAAGGGACTCCCGAAGAGGAGACGGAACCCCAGGAGGGGAACCCCGTCGAGTGGGAGTCGTGCACGCCGCAGGGTTAGTGTGCGTGTGTGCTAGCAAGGACACGTTCAAGGGCTGGACGTGGACTTGGTGCGTAGTCTACGCCCGTGAGTGTAGACTGGACTTATTTTGATGTAAATATGTTCATAAACTTGTTTTTGTAATAAAATTTCGCTTCTGCTTTGTACCTTTGACGTGTGTTATATGGTGCTGTGCAACGCAGCACCCCTCAGCGTGATCCTGGCTCGACAAGACCGTGGGGTCGTGTCAGCGCTGGTATCAGAGCTCACTTGAGGTTTAACGCACTACCAAGGTCATCTTTTTCAAAAATCCAGTGAGAACGAGTTAGTAGCCCGTATAAGGATGTTATTAGTGTATAGAAAGTGGCATATTAACTTATTTGATTTTGTCGAAAAATCGTGCATCTCGGGACGTTCTTGTCTTGGGCGGTGCACGTAAGCGCTGTCCACCAGTGCGCACAAGCTGAAGGGTGGAGCCCCATGGGTGGCAGGTAACCCGACCCGCTTTGATATCCTCTACGACTCTTCATGTCGTTTGGGGTATTCAAGCAACGTCTGTCCCTAGCGTGCGGGGTGCAACTTGGGAGACCCCGTCACGTGGTCTGAAACGTGAACACGTAACTCAAGGCGTGTTTGGCTTGAGAACATCCGGGCGAGTGATGACGGCCGGGTGTACGAACTGTATGGATACCGGGCTCGGTGTGCAGCCGAGTCTGACGATTGTTTGAGTTTCTGCAGGTAGTCTAACCACGAAATGGTAGACGTGTAGTATTCGTGTGCGAATGACGTTTAGTGCCACTGAACTAACGAAACCGGCTTAAGTCCGGTATAGGTTTTTCTTTGTGAGGACATAGTACCAACATGCTCTAGTGACGCATCGACGTCACACCCCACTAAATGAATAACTTCATTGTAAAACTTGAAGGTTTTTAATACAAATCAGTAAAACTTGATGTAACTCCTTTCCTAATCAGGACATTCCAAGTTAACAAGTTTTCAACTTATAGGTTGCTGAGGACAGAGCACTCTATTTTCAGCTGAATTTAGGCTGAAGTTAATCAGAGGTTAGAGGTTGAGTTCTTTCGAGGTTGGGGTCATATGATACATTTCTGGAAAGCTTTGGAAGAGTTTTACGACTTTTCTGTTGAGGTCAAGAGGTGTTTCATCCCTTAACCAATCGAAAAATGCAGTAGAGTTGAAACTGTCCAGAAAACAGGGCAGAGCAAAGACTCTCTGTAAACTCTCTGTAAATTGAGCATAACTTCCTGCATAAAAATACAAAAATAGAAAATGAGGTAGTTCATGAAATCTTATGAGATGGGTTACAACTTTGTAACAGAAAGTTTTGTCAGATTAGGAACAGAATTAACTGGAATTCTTGGATCACATCAGTACCTAAAGCAGGGAGGTGCTGTCCAATTTTCTCCAGAAATTCTGTTAACATTGACATCTCATAACTTTTGAACCAGGACAGATCATAGGCCAAGCAAATACTTTCTGGAAAGCTATTGAAGTTAGCTTTAACTTTGATGTTGAGCTCCAGAGTTGGTTTTGCTTTAACGTGGCCTAAATCAGGTTGAGATGGAAACTGGTCAGGGCTGTCATGTTGAACAGCAGATCAGCAGTCAAATTTGCTTAAAATTTGAACTATGTTTCCAAGTTTTATGAGTTCAATGACATGTCTTATGTTATAACTCAATGGTTTACTGTTTAAATAAATATTTGACAGTTCTCAAATATATTTTGACAGATGACAGCAGATAGGCAGTTGGAGAACGGGTGGGTGGTGTCCCACTGTTCTCACCGCAGCGGCTATCCGGAAGCATTGAGGCATATGCTTCAATATTTCGGGTACAACCAGATGTCGCAATACTTCGCCAAGGAGGAAGGCGAAGAGGGGAACAAGACGTGGATAATCCATGTCGAAGTCCCTGCAGGACCTACGCCACCCGGTTGGGTGCCGTTCACCGTCACGGTGAGAGGTAGACAGCCGAAAGGGATGTGGCAAGTGGCAGCCCGTGACACCATGTCATGTTTCTGCCAGCTACACGTTAGAGCGATGGAGGGCACTCCATACGCACTTGTTCCGGTGGAGGGACGGGCTCATCATGTGTGGGAAGAGAGGTATCTGGAGGCAGCCGATCCGGGTTGCCCAAGGTACAGCCCCGCGGAGGCAAACCTTAGCCTCCAGATGAGAGCGGGAAACGCCGTGATGGACAGCCAAGCTGTTCATACGGAGCATCTCGCCACAAAGCTCAAGGAGAGCACGAGCCGTGGAGACCATTTCGAGAGTGCTCACAGTGCACTCCGCAATGTGCTCCTTTCGACGATCAAGCCACTGAATGAACAGCACAATCAGTTGCATCGTCTGAAGAAGGCAAAGAATAAGAGCCGTGTCGACATCGCGGCGTTGCAAGAACTGGTACAGAATCTGATCCAGCAGAACGAGGACCTTACTCAAGAGTGAGACGACGCTATTGAGGAAGGGCAAGGCTGGGAAGAGGACTACAACCAGGCTATGGACGAGGTGCATGCTTTGCAGGACCTCGTACCTCTGGTATTGGGCATACCGGTAGTCTTGGGCCTTCCAGAAATGGGAGAGCCCGAGATGGGAGAAGAGGTGGTAGATCCAGAGCCACCAGCAGAGGTACTGGAGGAGGACGACCCGCAGGAGGTTGAGTTCTACTCCGAGTAGGGGGTTACAGTTGCCAAGTAGGGCAGCTAGGGTAGTGTAACCCAACTTTTGTAATCAGTGACATGTCGTGTAGGCAGTAGCGTATGTATAGGTAGTGACGACATGAGCACGACTTCTCGGAGACCCGAGAACAATGTATCTTGTATAAAGTTTATGCTTTATCAATATATGTGAATGTTGTGCAAAATATTCATGTGTCACTTCAATACCTACTGTTGCATATGGAATTTTAAGTAAGACATGTGCTAATCGCTGCTGTTTTGAATTTCAGAATGACGCGTACTCGTGCCAACCCAGATGTTGGGGGTACTAGCCAAGGGGGAGAGACCTCCCAACAGCCTCCCGAGGACTCCTCGGGACAACAGCAGCAACAGCAACAGCAAACGCCGCCACCGCCACTGCCAACGGTTACATTGGCCGACATCGTCGCGGCAAATGGCGGGGTCACATCAGCAGCACACGGAGTTGCTGCAAACTTTTATCGCCAATACGTCTCGCCAAGAGAGACGTCAATACCGCGAGGAGCGTCAACAGAGCTCCTACTCCGACTTCCTGGCGACTCATCCCCCGGTATTCTCAAGGGCGGATGAACCTCTTGACGCGGACAACTGGCTCCGCGCAATAGAGATGAAGTTCGGGCTGCTCCAGATAAGCGAGCAGCGCAAGACTCAGTTCGCGGTCCAGAAGCTCCAAGGATCCGCGAGCGCGTGGTGGGCGAACTTCTGTGCTTCACAGCCCACCGACCGAGTAATGACCTGGATGGAGTTCTGGACGGCCTTCAGGGCCTATCACATACCGCCAGGCTTGATGAAGAGGAAGACGCAGGAATTCTTACACCTGCATCAAGGGAGCCGGAACGCGCTGGAATACTCCAGGGCGTTCAACGATCTCGCGCTCTACGCGTCGTATCACGCAGATACTGACGAGAAGCGGCGGGACCACTTTTACCAAGGGCTTAACCCGCTCCTGAAGGACAAGTTGGTGATCTTCAATTGCGGCAGCCTCAACGACATTATTAATGCTGCCATTGTTCAAGAGGACTCCGGCAAGGAGTTGGTGGCGGCGGAGCGAAAGCGAAGCGCGCCGCAGAGCAGCGGAGAAGGAGGCGGTCCTTCTCAGAAGTTTTGGATGGTAAATCACCCACCATCAGGTTCACGCTGGCAGCAACCCCAGAGGCCGATGCCTTTCCGCAGTCGGCCGTACTCCTCACCGGCATTCAGGCCGACACTTCCAGTACCACCTCCGCAACAACAACTGCAGCAGCGGACGATGCCGCGTGCGTATGCACCTCAGCAACGCATGCCGGGCTTTCGTCCCACGAGCACTACTTCAGCAGCAGCCACATGTTACAAGTGTGGTCGTCCAGGACACTTCACGAGCAGTTGCCCGGAGAGGCAAGGCGGCGGAGTGGCACCGCAGTTTCCGGGGAGGAATCAACCCCGGAACCCTACTAATGCGCGGCGGGCAAACCCTAGGCCCGGCACTGTCCACCAGCTTGCTATAGAGGACGTGCCGGAGGGCGAGCCAATCCTTGCGGGTATGTTCCAACTCCACCAGCATCCCGCCATAGTACTATTTGATTCAGGCGCCACACATAGCTTCATTAGCCAAGCTTTCATTCATAAATATAGCTTGCAAATACTACCCACCGATAGTCCTTATGTGATCTGTTCACCTGGTGGGAAAATTTCAGCAAGCATGATGGTCCCAAAAGCACCATTGTGCTTAGAGGGTAGAGTTTACCCTACGTCTCTCTTAATCTTAGAGGGACAAAAGGTCGTTGTCATCTTAGGGATGTCATGGTTAACCTGCCACGGCGCTGTTTTAGACACCGTCCTCTGAGTTGTGCACTTAAATTCAGAAGTGCACGAATCTTATTCTTTATTTCTGGACAGTCCAGAAATAAAACTTCCAAGCGTCTATCAGTCCACCATCATCAGATTGGAAGATATTCCAGTGGTCCGAGAGTTCCCTGATGTATTCCCGGATGATTTGCCGGGAATGCCGCCCGATAGAGAAGTGGAGTTCAAGATTGAACTTGCACCAGGAACCATGCCAATATCCCGAAGGCCGTACAAGATGGCGCCTAAGGAATTGGTTGAACTGAAGAATCAGCTCATGGACCTGCTGGAGAAGGGTTTTATTAGGCCGAGCTCCTCGCCATGGGGCTGTTCGGCATTATTTGTAAAGAAGAAGGATGAGACGTTACGGCTTTGCATGGACTATCGTCCATTAAATGCGGTAACCATCAAGAACAAGTACCCGTTGCCATGGATCGACATGTTGTTTGATCAGTTGGTCGAAGCAAAGATCTTTTCCAAGATGGACATAAGATCCGGGTACCAGCAGATTAAGATAAGGGCGGAGGACATTCCAAAGACAGCTTTCTCGACGAGGTACGGAGTTTATGAGTACCTGGTCATGTCCTTCGGCCTCACCAATGCTCCAGCTCACTTCATGTACTTAATGAACTCGGTATTCATGCCGGAGCTGGACAAGTTTGTCTTGGTCTTCATCGACGACATCCTGGTATATTCCAAGTCGGAGGAAGATCACAAGAAGCATCTGCGTATAGTCTTGCAACGGCTGCGGGATCACAAGTTATACGCGAAATTCAGCAAATGCGAGTTCTGGATATCACAAGTGCCTTTTCTCAGGCATATCATCTCAGCGGAGGGTATCGCTGTAGACCCGAGCAAGATCACTCAAGTGCTGAATTGGAAATCACCGAGGACTGTTCACCAGGTACGGAGTTTCCTCGGACTCGCGGGATATTATCGGAGGTTCATTCCGAACTTCTCGTAGATTGCAAGCCAATGACAGAGCTGCTGAAGAAGGCTACCAAATATGTTTTTGGTGTCCAGCATGTGAAGCAGCATTCAAGGCTTTAGTTAAGCACCTAACATCAGCACCGGTTTTGGCGCAGCCAGACACAACAAAACCGTTCGATGTGTACTGCGATGCATCCGGCATTGGGCTCAGATGTGTGCTGATGCAAGACCGAAGAGTGGTCGCGTATGGGTCACGGAAGCTTAGAAACCATGAGCAGAATTATCCAACTCACGACTTGGAGCTCGCTGCCGTGGTACTTGCACTGAAAATGTGGAGGCACTACCTACTCGGTAACCTCGTACATTTATATACCGACCACAAAAGCCTCAAGTACATATTCACTCAGAAGGAGCTGAACATGAGGCAGCGAAGATGGTTAGAATTGATAAAGGATTACGAAATAGAGGTCCATTATCATCCGGGCAAGGCAAACGTAGTGGCAGATGCGCTGAGCCGCAAGTCATACGTCAACAATCTGACCATCACACCGTTGGAAGAGAGCGAACCACCACTACATGTGATTCCACACGGAGCTCTCTACAACCTAGCTTTGATCCCCACCATCCGTGATGAGATAGCGGCAGCTCAGAGACATGACAAGGGCATGTCGCATTTGCGGAGACGTGTAGACAGTGGGGAGCTTAAATGTTTCCGGAAGGACGGAGACGGTGTCCTATGGTTCAAGGACCAGATCGTCGTACCCCGTAACTCAGAGTTACGGAAGAAAATCTTTGATGAGGCTCACTTGTCAAAGTTTTCTATTCACCCCGGAAGCAACAAGATGTATCAAGAACTCAGAAGCAAGTTTTGGTGGACACGGATGAAGCGGGAGACTGCAAAGTACGTGTCCGAGTGTGATACATGTCGAAGGGTGAAGGCAGACCATATGCGGAAACCGGGACTGCTACAACCACTGGGCCTTCCTGCCTGGAAGTGGGAGGACGTGAGCATGGACTTCATCGTCGGTTTACCCACCACTCTTCAAAAGCATGATTCTGTGTGGGTGATCGTCGATCGGCTGACCAAGGTTGTCCATTTCATCCCGGTCAACACCAACTACAACGCCAAGAAGTACGCTGAACTGTACATCTCACGGATCCTATGCTTGTACGGCGTACCCCGTACCATCATATCGGTTCGGGGCACTTTATTTGTGTCCCTTTTTTGGGAGCAGCTGCACGCTGCCTTGGGGACGAAGCTGATCCGTAGTTCAGCGTACCACCCGCAGACGGATGGGCAACGGAGCGGGTGAATAAGATACCAGAAGACATGCTACGAGCTTGCGCTATCAACCACGGCAAGAATTGGGATGATCACTTGCCGTTAGCCGAGTTCTCGTACAATAATGGATACCAAGCCAGCATCAAGATGGCGCCTTATGAGGCGCTATACGGGAGAAAATGTCGCACACCATTGAACTGGTGTGAGTCTGGCAAAAGGGTTACCTTCGGGATTGACCTTGTCAACAACGCGGAAGAAAAGGTTCGACTGATTCAAGCGATCCTAAAAGCCGCCCAATCCCGTCAGAAACAATATGCGGACCAGAGAATACGCCCATTACAATTCGAAGTGGGGGACCACGTATACCTACGTATGTCTCCAATGAAGGGCGTAAACAGATTTGGGGTGAGAGGAAAGTTAGCACCCTGATTCATCGGTCCATTCCAGATTACCGAAAGATGTGGATCAGTGGCATACCGGCTAAAATTACCAGAAGCACTTTCCGGTGTGCACGACGACTTTCACATTTCTCAGCTGAGAAAGTGTCTGAAGCTATCAACTACCATTCATCTGGACGACATTGAAGAACTGCAACCGGATCTCACCTATCGGGAGGAACCGGTGCAAATTATTGATGAAAAGGCCCGAACCACCCGCAACCGTACGTTGTGGTTCTACAAGGTTCTATGGAGTAATCACTCCGTGGACGAAGCGACATGGGACAGCGAAGGATTTCTTCGCGCCAACTACCCCAACTTTTTCACGTCGCATATCCGGTAATTTTCCACCGTCCTCTCTATCATTTTCACCTTATAATCTCGGGACGAGATTCTTTTAAGGGGTGAGGAATGTAAGGGCCTCAGTTTTTGACACATATTTGAAGTGTTCATCTCCACACCACACACCTCAATTGAAGCAAGTTGATGAACACAAATGAAGAGCAAGTAACCACCATCAACATTCTCATTAGAGAACAAACTCACATATTGCAAAAGTGGTATTTCCCACTTGTGATATAGAGGGGCTGGGCATATGAAAACTCCTACACATTGCTAAGGATGTCCATGCCAAGTTTCACCCAAATTCAAAACCTTTTTGAGGTCATTTTGGGTATAGCTAGAAAGAGGGCAGTTTGAAACCATATTCAAATTCAAACTGTTTTTATCCCATGAATTCAAAAGTGGGAGGCATATTCTTATTCAGCACATTTTTGTGAGCTCACACACCAATTTTCACTCCATTTGGAGTTTATCTTGACATGAGCTAAGTGGGACAAATTCAAACTTTATTTGGATTCCAAACTGAACTTGTGCTGAAATTCATTCAAACCAAACCCAATTTGAATTCTACTCAATTCAAATGGCTCATGGGTGAATAATTTGAATCACCATGGATATTTTGGGGCTCACTGTTTACAACAGTGATTAGGAGTAAATTTCAGAGGCTAAAACCCCAGGTGGGACCCACATGTCATAGAGAGAAGGAGGGAAGTCCTGCACACAAAGTCACAGCCTCGGTGGGAAATTCCACCGAGCAGCAACCGGCACCACCAGCTGCTTCCCCTCTCCGCGCGCTGGCGCCCAGGGTGGCTCGCTCGCGCCTCCACGCGACCGGCACCGCCTCAGCCTGAGCAGGAATCGGCTGGCTTTATCTCCTCGCGTGCGAACCGAGCAGCGGCAGTTCTTCTCCCCGCAGCTTTCTGCTCGATCGGGAAAACCAGCAAACGACCTCCTCCTTCGTTCCTGAGCTGCTAGACAGCAACCTGAGGTCGCACTCCACCTCCCCAACGCCAGAAACCCCGAGCTCCGACCTCCCTTGCCCGAGAACGATCGCCACCGCGGCGACCTAGCCTCAGTCGAAGGTCAGGCGCTCGTGGACAGCGTTCCACAGGCGTTTTCACGATCCAGCAAGGACAGCAGCAGGAGCGCGCAACAACCGTGCTGCTCTCCTTCAAGTTTGGAAGCAAACCGTGAAGAATCCATGGTGAATTTTTGGTTTTTGCTCCGGCGACCTTAAACTGAGCTTCCGGTACAGATCCTTCAAATTCTCGCTCTAAGATCCATCTCTAGCTATCAAATCTTGCACATAGACGCTGGACTAGCCGGCGATCAAGTTCTTTTATGCATCCATGTCGTGAAACTGTCTAGGAGTGACGGATTTCGAGCTCGATCAAGGACGGTCATGGCGGGCACGATCGGTCACACGGTGCCGACCGACTTGCCGCCATCTTTGAACCCTTTTGACACCTTGTCGAGCTTCCTAGAGGTACACTGATGCTGTAGGACCGATTGTTCGAGGTTTTGGCGGGTTAGAACCCATGGTCGACGGTGCCGAACCTCAACCGAGGCCGCGGCACGTCGCCGGGCTATTTCCGGTCACCGCCAGCCCGAACTGACACCACTGACGTGTTCCTCGACGTCGACAACCCCCTGGCGGCGAGTTTCAGACCATAGGATGGCCGGAAGCGGCGAGCCGGCGAGCTCCGGGTCTGCTCCGGCGAGGGGCGGCGGCGCGAGCGCGCGGGCGCGTCGGGAGGAAGACGAAGCCGGCTGGCCCACGCATCAGCGGCTCAAAAATTTGAAATCGGGATCGGGTGTGGCCGGGATCGGGTGTGCTGGCGCGCAAAAAACCCGGTGGGCCGTGGTGTGCGGTCGCCTCGGCGCTCAACACATGTCCCCGCGGGCCCGGCAGATTTAAACTTTTCCCCCGATTTTCAGATTTCATTCAAACTTCAAATCCTCATAACTTTGGCTAGAAAGCTCCAAATCAAGTAAACCAAATTTTTTTGGATTCAGATCTCTGAGTACTTTCCAGCAAATCAAGTTTCACTTCATGAAAATCGTTATTTCTCCAGAATTAATTCCTCAAAATTTAAACTGTTTGGAATTTTAACTGGAGAATCCTTTGGAGGAAAATCCTGAAATTTTGCTGGGATGTTCACCAAAATATCCGTGAACTACCATAGAAATTTCAGATCCATTTGAGCTGATTTGATCCACCTAATGGTGTGATTAGTGGAACTGTTCTAGAGAAAATAGAAAATGTTCAGAAACATTTTCAGAATTTTCCCTGAAATTGTTTAGCTCATATCATTAGCTAGGAACCTTCAAATTAAGTGAGGCCAACTCCAGTAGAACCCTCTGAAAATCTAGTTTTCAGAAAGTCATAGTTTGTTTCATGAAAGTCCCTAGAACACCCTAAGAGTTCCAATTAAGGTCAAGTACATAATTAATTATGGAGGGCTCCAATGAGCTTTGCTGCAACTAAAACTTGACCAAGTCTATCTTTAGGTTGTAACCAAGCCACAGTAAAAGTTTCACAGTCATTGAGTCTGTCTAGTGGGACTTATAAACTTCACAAGTTCAAACTTAATACAAATGCATTCAAATAAATACATGTACTTCTTATATCATGTAGTCGCTAAGGTCGAGGAGGAACCCGAAGTCCTAGACTTCGTTACTCCGGAGGAGCAGCTAGCCTACGACCAAGAGCAGCAAGGCAAGCTCCGGTTTGCATTAACCTCTTACAAATTTTCATTGTTTTGAGCACTTACTCGAGTATTATAACTGTTTGCATTAGAGTCTTGTGTGGAAACCCAACTGCATAGCCAAGAAAACCATGGGTTGGGTTTAGGATTTACAAACCCCGTTAGCTACTGCAATGCTAAGATAGAGTAGGATTCGGTACAAGTCGAGTAGTTGGAACTACTCGCGAGCATAGGCTAGAGGCACTCGACTCGGGTAGCTATAGCACATGTTACACATGGCAAGAAAGATGAGACCGAGCGGAGAGTAAGGGCAGCAGGACCTTGGGGCCTGTGTGCTGTAGCTCCGCTTGTGTCGATTGAGGACCGAGCCGTGTGCAGGCCTGTTGAACAAGCTAGAACAGTACCGAAGACCTACCGACTATATGGGAACCGGGAAATCGATGTAACTTGGGTAGCTGGGTGTTGAGGCATAGCTGGTCGTTCAGAGGGTAGGTTGAGAGCTCGAGGTGTAAATCGGCTGGCGGCATTGAGATACTAGTGTAGAGACCTCTTGCTCGGGATGATTGGACCGGTTCAACATTTGGCTGACAGTTGAAAGGTGGTTGCGTACGGCATCCGTGATGGTTGCTGTAGGCAACATCGAGTACGGGCGTACGTGACGGGTTGTTCGGGTAACCCTGCAGTTGTAAATCGATTATAATCGCCGTCCCTCGCGGTCAGTGAGTACCACTTGTTCACTGTACCGTGACGTAGAAAGAACAGGCTAGTTACATGTTAAAATGTTGCTGATTGAAAGATGGACTTTGATTGTTAATGATTTATTGTAGTTTAGAGCTAACTAATGTTCTTTTCAACTTTGGGCAAAGTACATGAGAGGAATGCGTTTCTTGTTTGATTGCGGCTCTCTCATGTGCCTTAGCGTGAGGTTCTCCACAACCTGCTGCTAAAACTTGAAAGTAAGGTTCTACTAATTAGGCGAGTCCTTGCAAATGATTTTACCTCATGTAACCTATCAATCCCTCATGTAGAAGTTCCATGTTTAGGTGAGACGGGTCAGACCTACTGAGCCTTCATGCTCACTGCTTGTGTTTGAAGCTTTTGCAGGGTTCTATGAGGAAGGGACTCCTGAAGAGGAGACGGAACCCCAGGAGGGGAACCCCGTCGAGTGGGAGTCGTGCACGCCGCAGAGTTAGTGTGCGTGTGTGCTAGCAAGG
Organism: Neostapfia colusana; assembly: GCA_030760725.1. Classification (NCBI taxonomy): domain Eukaryota; kingdom Viridiplantae; phylum Streptophyta; class Magnoliopsida; order Poales; family Poaceae; genus Neostapfia; species Neostapfia colusana. The sequence continues at coordinate 14,522,932 of JASWHV010000010.1, read as the reverse complement.
ACACGTTCAAGAGCTGGACGTGGACTTGGTGCGTAGTCTACGCCCGTGAGTGTAGACTGGACTTATTTTGATGTAAACATGTTCACAAACTTGTTTATGTAATAAAATTTCGCTTCCGCTTTGTACCTTTGACGTGTGTTATACGGTGCTGTGCAATGCAGCACCCCTCAGCGTGATCCTGGCTCGACAAGACCGTGGGGTCGTGTCAACATCTCGCTTCATGCCATACAACCAATATCTGCTCTTTAGGTCATGATACATCTTCGTACTCCCAGGATGAATGGATTAGTCGGAATCATGAGCCTCCTTCAAAATCAGTTCATGTATCTCCTTCACCTCAGGCACACAAATTCTTTTCCCATGCCACACCGTACCTTGTTTATCCTCTCTGAACCCGAGAGCTTTATTCTCTTTGATGAGTTCTCTGATTTCTTGTATCTTCTCATCATTCTTCTGACCGTTGCGTATGTCTTGCTCCAATGTGGAGTCCACCTCCATGGCGATGGCCTCACCACTATTCACCAGACATAGATTGAGTTTTGCAATCTCCTCCTTCAACTCCGTAGGCGTGTCACTTAAGCTCAACATGTTGACATGCACATTCCGACTTAAAGCATCAGCTAAGACGTTCGCTTTCCCAGGATGATAGTTGATGCCCACATCAAAGTCGTTGATTAGTTCCAACCATCTTCTTTGTCTGAGGTTGAGGTCTGGCTGTGTGAAAATATACTTTAAGATCTTATGATCTGTATATATCTCTGTCCTTTTTCCCATCAAGTAATGCCTCCAAAGCTTTAGCGCGTGGACCACTGCGGCTAGCTCTAGGTCATGCGTGGGATAGTTCTTCTCGTGTTTTCGGAGCTGTCAGAATGCATAGGCAACGACATGCCCCTCTTGCATGAGAACACATCCCAAACCGTGTCCAGAAGCATCGCAATACACCGAAAAATTCTTCTACGTGTCTGGCATAACTAGCACTGGGGTTGTTGTCAATATTTTCTTCAACTCTTGGAAACTTGTCTCACACTCCGGTGTCCACTTGAATGTGATTCCCTTCTCTAACAATTTGGTGAGGGGTCTCGAGATCTTGGAGAAGCCCTCAATGAACCGTCGATAATACCCAACCAATCATAAGAAGCTTCGAATTTCCCCGACATTTTCAGGGGTCTTCCACTTCTGCACATCCTCGATCTTGGCGGTATCTACGGAGATTCCTCCCTCCGAGATTATGTGTCCTAAGAAGGGAACTCTCTTCAGCCAAAACTCACACTTGCTCAACTTGGCATATAGTTGGTGTTCTCTCAACTTTTGCAACACCAGTCTTAGATGCCCCTCATGTTCCTCTTCATCTTTGGAGAAGATGAGAATGTCATCAATGAAAACCACCACAAATTTGTCCAAATACTCCATGAATACCTTGTTCATGAGATACATGAAGTATGTCGCGGCATTAGTTAGCCCGAACGGCATGACGGTGTTCTAATACAACCCGTACCGAGATACGAAAGCCTTCTTGGGAATGTCGGTTGATCTTATCTTCAGTTGGTGATATCCCGACCTGAGATCAATTTTTGAGAATACACAAGCTCCCCTCAACTGATCAAATAGGTCTTCAATGCGGGGTAATGGGTATTTGTTCTTGATGGTCACCTCATTCAACACCCGGTAGTCTACGCATAGCCTTTGGGTTCCGTCCTTCTTGGGCACAAATATTACTGGAGCTTCCCATAGCGAGGAACTAGGGCGAATATACCCTTTCTCCGTCAATTCCCGGATATGTTCTTTGAGCTCTTCTAGTTGTTTAGAATCCATCCAGTAAGGCCTCTTGTATATCGGGGCGGTTCCAGGCATTAGTTCAATCGCGAAATCCACTTCATGATCTGGGGGCATACCTGGCAACTCCTCAGGAAAAACGTCCGGATATTCCTTGATAACCCTTATCTCTTCCACTTCCACTTCCACTTGATTGAGTTTAATGTCCCTCTTAGGTTCTTGTCTAGCTGAATTTAACTTTTGTGCCACTAGTGTGAGTTAGTTCCACCGTTCTAGTCGAACAATGGATGATGCCCTTATGTTTGGTCAACCAATCCATACCCAAAATAATATCTATCCCTTGCGAGTTTATCACTATGAGGTTTGCCGTAAATACTACCCCATAAATGTCTAGGTTCACTTTGGGGCACACTTGTCTTGTTCTTATTTATCCCCCTGAAGAGTTCACTGCTAATACATGATTCATTTGTGTTGTTGCTAGATCATGCTTCTTAACAAATCCTTGAGCAATGAACGAGTGGGTAGCACCAGAATCGAACAAAATGGTTGCAATGTGTAAATTTGCAGGGAACTTACCAATTACCACATCAGGTGCCTCCTGTGCTTCTTCCATGGTCATGTGGTTCACCCGTCCTCGCATCATATTCTGCTGCTGTGGCTGCATAGGCTTATTCTTTGGGCACTTATGAACGTAGTGGCCCACTTCGCCACAGTTGAAGCATTGCACCCCAACTTTAGGTGCCTGGCCTTTGTTATCTTGGGGTTGGTTCTGTGGCCCTTGTCCTGCGGGTCGAGGTTGATTAGTGGGGCGTGGCTGCAGAACAAACTGACGCTGCGGCTGTACTGGTGCTGACGGAGGCCTGAAGTTCGGGTTGTATCCTCTTGGTGCTGAGTAGGGTACCACAGCACGGCTCGTCTGCCCTGCAGGTTGCTGCATCAGACGTGGACATGTGTTGCTGCTTGATGCTTGGTGTGACCATCCCATCTTCCTCTTGTTTTCATTCTCCAAGGCCTTCAGCTTCCTCTCCACAACAAACGTCCTGTCCACCATCTTTTGGAAACTTTCATATTCGTTGGAGGAAATTGCACGTTGCATTTCCATGGTAAGTCCTTCCACAAAGCAGTCCTGTTTATGCTCATCAGTTTCAATGTCCCGCGGTGCACAACGGGACAGTTGGGTGAATTTGGTGTGGTACTCCCTCACAGCCATGTTGCCCTGCTGCAGTCCCAAGAACTCCTTCCTCTTGTTCTTGAGTTCTCCTCTTGGTATGTAGTGGTTGCGGAAACTGCGCTTGAACTCTTCCCAAGTTATGTTCTCGGGGTCGTGATGAGCTGCCACGTAAGCGGTCCACCAATCAGCAGCGGGTCCATGCAATTGATGAGAGGCAAACAGCACCCTCTCATATTTTTGTCATTGTATGATCCTCATCTTGTTCTCAATGGTCTTAATACAATCATCTGCTTCCAGAGGTTCAGCAGCACTTGCAAACTTTGGGGGTTGAGTTCCCAGAAACTCACTCAACCTTGGTTGACGTGGTGCAGCCTGTGGGGGTGGAGCTTGGTGTAAGTTGGCCACCAATTGAGTCAAACTCTGAATGAGCTGATTTTGATTGTCGATCATTTGGTAGATTGGATCAGCTCTTTCTCGGCGACCACCCCTGTCTTGCCCTCCAGGAAGTTGAGGATCGGCAGCCTCATTGTTGTTGTTGTTGTTGGGGTTGGCACCACGACCTTTTCCTCTTCCGGCCATCTATTATGATCAACCAAGTGTTGACTTAATCATTACGCATTAACTTCCCACATTGCTTGTATAAACTTAAACTTATGAGACCTTAATATTTAGACAATTTCTAAAGATTTCACATAGGGTTTTAGGCATCATGTCTCATGCAAAAACAAACGCACTATTGATTCATAAGGTTTCATACACAAAAGCAAATGCAATCTTAAAGACGAGGTTGTGGACAAACGCCCATGGCTTCCACAACTCACGTCACACACCAAACATTAACAAACAAATAAATAGGGTCTTGACTCGACTACTCGATAACATGCTGAAATAAAGGAAATGACTCTAAACAACTTGTATCACTAAGCTGGCTCGTCGGGGTCTTCCTCATCATTGCGGCTGTCCTCTGATTCCGCTTTAGGTGGGGAAGCTGCTGGTGGAGAAGTGCGCGACGCTTGCTCGCCCGATGGTCTGGGAAGTCAGGAGTCCAAGTGTCATTCTCAGTGACACACAGTTCATTATCATCTCCTCTCTCCCTCGCTCTCAAGCTGGCGCGAAGCAACGCCTCAGTCTCCTTCAGGGTGTCACGGACATCCTGAAGCTCCTGCTGGCACTCCTGTAGTCGAGTGCTGAGCATAGCTGCATCCTCTAAGCACAGGTCCATGTGCTCATGGGAAGTCCCCTGCTGCACCAGCGGGTACTTGTACTCCGTGGTGCCACTCTCACGCTGGAGGACATACATGTACTCAGTCCTGTCCAGGTGGCGACGGTTGATGTAACTCTGGCTGGTGATGCCCTCCTGGGTGACATCCTTCTCAGCATCGGTCTGAGTCGCCCGACAAGATGCAGAGCGGTGGATCTTGAGCAGCTGATTGTCATGGATAATCCTCAATTCTCCGAGCTCCATTCTTCACGCTTCTAAAGGATGGTCCTGGTGGAGCTGTAGTGTATGATCAGCTTGCCAACATTGCCGGCGGCGTGGAGCATACGCTGAAGACGGCGCAACAAGCCTCCTACTGCCAACCCATAGTAGTGGTACGTCACCGGGCGGTTCTCCTCCCTCAAGGCAAGGGCAGCTACGGGAACTCTTCCTCCGGTGAACTTGCGCGCGGTGCGGACCATGTGAACCATCTAAAACATAAAGCATTTAAAATCAAGTTAGATAAGAATTTAATAAAGACTGCATTTTGAATAGAAGTTGAGGCAAGATGAACAATTAAAGTGACCACATTAAATAACACTTTCACCCCACACCTTTTGTATAATAGTTTTTAAGAACATAGGGTCCTTAAATACGTCCATTTCTACCTAGGTCCACGTTCCTATGGGCAACCTTGGCTCTGATACCACTTCTGTCACACCCGGTTTCTCCGAAGAACGACCAAGTGAATATCACATGTATACCAGGATCATTTTCTCATACATGTGATGACAAATAGTGAAGCATCATTATATTACAAGCCAAGTGTTCAAATATAAATAAGTCTTACATAGCATAACATCTCGATGGACGATAAGATGTTCATAACATGTAAATAAAAACAACAGCGGAAGATAAGTCTTGTGGGCTCCGTCACGGGCGTTGCCCGGGGGACTCCGTGAACCTAGAATCCTTCTTCGGGTCCGAAGTCTTGGTCGTTGTACACCACGTCATTCCCTTGGCCTGAGCAGCAATTTAAACCAACAGAAAAGCAAGCTTGAGTACCGTTGGTACTCAGCAAGTGTGGAAAAGTTATGTCATGCATGGCTAGAGCAAGGAGAGGTTGAACTCATGGTTAAAGCACTATGCAATTATTACCTATCATCTTAGCTTATTTAGCACCTAGATTACTACATAGGTGAAATGGTCCCAATCCCCTAACCCATCATCAATATCAAATAACCATAACATCATTTCAAATGTTAAGCTCCCCGCTTAACATCCTCAACTTTCCAATTCATCATCCTCTAATCATGAATAAGTCCAAGCCGCTCTTAACCGTGAGCACGGCTGTCATGACAGTTTTGACTCTGCAGAGTTTGCACCACTGTAACCACATGTAGTGACTTCATCCCACGTTGTTGGTTGGACTAAAAGAACCTCCATTATGCCAGTGGCCGCGAACCACGTTCACACTTCTGAGGTGTGTAGCCAGGAGATCACTACGAGGCCTTTACAAAGGGATTTCTGACGAGCGTGGGCCCACTGAGGTTTCACCCCTAACAACATACAAGAGGCTCCAACCCCGCTGCAGTGGCCCCCTCTTGAGCCTTGCAGTTCATATGGTAGTTCAACTGACACCTACTCCCCACACCATCCAAACAACCATGCTACGCCGGAGATACTCCTAATTAATTGGCCAAGCTGCTCCATCTCAGCATGTGGTTGGCACGGTGATGCCAGGTTACATGCTCCATGAACCGGTCCTTAAGATCCAGGCAAGTACTATACATACACCCGAGTCTCATGCACGCAGCACCAACCAAATTATCCAACTTGCCTAGATCCCTACCTCTACATAATTCATAATATTTCATTCAAGGGTAAAGTAAACAAACTGATGATCTCATATCCCATTTATCCCATTCTAAGCATGGCTAAGCATGAGTAGTGTAAATGAATGAATAATAACATAACTCCCAACCCAAGGCTACAAGGCAACTAGATAATTCAATTCTAGGAAAACTTCCTAGCTTGGGTGTCATATTCCAAATTGACAATGCAAATAAATTCTAACTACACATCTTAGTATAGGATCAAAGTGGTCAAGGACACTTGCCTTCTTCCTGCTGCTCTGGGAAGGGAAAGTCTTGATCTTGAAAGGTGAGAACCTGCTCCGGGGCTGGTTCTACTCATGCCAATACACAAAGCAAAAAGAAAACAACATTCCATAAGCCATAGTCCACATTTCCACTCATGCAAACCACACATACATACATATGAAAGTCATACACCTATTTAAGTGTTGTGTTTACCCTAGATATGTTGATTCTAAGCATACATGCACTTTTAAACATATATATTATCTCTAGCTTTAATATTTAGATTTCTAAGTGCACAATATGTATGAATTTCCAATTTGAACAAATTATCTATATTGGGTAATACACTTCTTAGCCACAAAATTTGCATAAAAGATAATTTCCTACTCCAAATAGGTTTTCAGATCTTCTAAAAAAATCTCAATTTGAAGTTTTGGATTTTGGGGACCTCATTTAACATTTTCTAATTATGCATACCTATTTTTCTATATTTTCATATTTATTTTCTATACCTAAAAGTGAAATTTTATATTAAAATAGCAAGACATATCACCTAAACAGAATATGTTCTGATCTAAAATGTCCAATGAAATATCTTTTGACTTCCTCTCTGATGGGGATCAATTTAAATTTATTTGTACCCATTTTCAGAATTATTTTGTAGCCTAAAAATGAATTTCCAGCAATAAAACAGCAACCTAAATTCATATAAAAATTCCTACTGTTCCAATTACCTAAACAGAACCTTTATAAATTTTCCCTACCCCTTTTTGGTGACTTAGATTCATTTTCCACATTTAAATTTGTTTTATGCCTAAAGGGTGTATTTCAGGGATAAATCACAAAACAGCTACCTTATTTAGTTCAAAAGTTTATTTCCCCTCTAAATTCAGACTTCAGATTGTTTTACAAATCTCCAACAAGGTTAGAATAATTGAACTAAACATATACCTATGTTTGAATTTAAATCCTATTCACATATTCAATTTCCTGAAATTAATAACCCTCAGGGGCTGATGTGCAAATCCACACTGCTGTGGGGCCCCATTTCTCATTTTCTAAATTTTCAGGAGTCTAAGTGTGCAAAACAGGGAGGTCTTCCAGATTCTTATTATGTCCAGGGGCTAAAACTGATTTTTAAATGCATTTACATGAATTTCAGATGTTCCAGGGGCTAGATCAGATGTTTCCGGAGCTAGATCCTAATTCCTCAGAACCCCGGGGGTAGCTCGTATGTTTCTCGGGGTTTAATATGCGGGGCTGATGTGGGCTGTTGGATTTAAAACGGAGGGCTGAGATTAGATCGCGAAGCGGTACGGGTTAAATCTATTCGGGACCATACGATTTAAAACGGACGGGCCACAATGGGCCACGTCGCCCTGGCCGGAGCCAGCCCGAGCGCGCGGCGGCGAGGAGTGGCGATCTCGCCGGCGTAGCCTCGGTTTTTGCCGCTAGACGTTAGAACTCGCATCTTTTTGCACGGATCAACTGCGGAGGGGTAGGGGAAGCTCACCTAGGGATTTTCCTGCACTCGGAGGCCCTGGAAGTCGGTCGGCGGTGTCGAAGTCCGGCAATGGCACTCAGTGCTCGTCGGAGCGACTGTTGGAGCGCAAGACACGTCGTTTCCTTCATCTGCAGGACCCCCCGGCGGCGGTGGGGCATGCCACACATGTTAGATCGGAAAGACCGGACGGGGGTCGGAAGAAAATGGCCGAGGATGCCTCGGTTCTCACCGGAGCCGAAAATGCAGCGGTGTGGGGAAACCAACGGGTTTTCTTGAGTTTAAAGGCACGAGGGGAGGTGACGGGGTCGGTTTAGATGGTGTAGCACCGCTTGGCCGAAGATCTTGGCTCGTGGCGTGGAATTTGGACGAGGCAGCGGCGATCGGCGCGGGAGGATCGGTGGCGGTTGGGGGAGAAGCGGGGGGGGGGGGGGGGGGAAGAGAAAGGAATGACATGCGGGCCCCACATGGCAGAGAGAGGGAGGGGGGAAACAGCCGCCGGTTGCTGGGCCGGCTGAGGTGGGTTTCGGCCCATTGGCCGTTTTTCTTTTTTCTTTTTTCCTTTTTCTTTTCTGTTTTGATTCAAAATTCAGTTCCAATTTGAGTTTGGATTTTTCTCCACATGCATTACGTACAAAAATTTTATATTCACATTTTTAACACATTTTGGGGTGTTACAAATACCAAAGTGTTTCAAAGGAGGATTACCTTGACTTAGGTCTGCCTCCGGCCTAAATTAAATCAACCTAAGTGAAATGGAGTCTCTATCGTTCCGCTGCAAGAGTTGACTATGAGACTTCATACACCTTAAAGTTCATTGAACGAAAAGAAGTTTTTTGGAGGCCCATATCCTCATTATGCCTAGCATTGAGTGGGCTGGATATTTACCTTATCAACTAGCAAATCAATAGGGATTCTAGTTGATTAGGCACCAGAATTGGCACACGAATTGAACTGAACCGACTGTTTGTCAGGCTACTGTTCTCCTATTCTCTCGAATCCATGAATTAAGACATTGATTTTGCAATAAGGTCAATTATGTTCATTGCATAATAAATTCCCTTGAAAAGCATTGGCGCACGTGTAAGCGAGTTGCTCTACCGAACTGAGCTATAGCCCTTGTCAGAGATATCTTAACATATAGATAATTTCTTGTCAAGATGAATATTCTGTAATGCCATAGGATATCCCTTTGATCTATTTACTATATACCATACCAATAACGGAATACCGATAATGGAGCGGTATTGCTTATAAAAAGGATTCGATCTATAATCGATCGAAGTAATGTGGCTTCTTTTGTGATGATAAATTGCCTACTTAACTCAGTGGTTAGAGTACTGCTTTCATACGGCGGGAGTCATTGGATCAAATCCAATAGTAGGTACGTAGGTAGAAAAATTACTAGATAGCATTGGACTTACTTCATTTCGCTATCTAATAACTTTTTCTACCCTTCCTTCCTTTTTCTTTGTATCAACGAAGGTTTTGGATTGTCTTCAATTGGATGGGGGAATCCAATTGACAGCCTCGACTTGTATCCTAGCCTGTTTGAGAGCTAGCTTTGCTTCAACCAATTCTTTCGTACCCTCAGCTCTACTCAAGTTAGCTTCGGCTATTTCAAGTGCATGTTGAGCTTTATCTAGATCAATGTTACTACCCAGTTCTGCATCATTTCCTAAAATGATGATCTCATTATTAACTATTCTCACAAAACCACTCCACAGAACCGCCGTTAACCATTGGTCATTGAGAAGGCGTATTCTCAAAGGACTCATATCCACAGCTGTGTTAATGGGGGCGTGGTTTGGTAATACACCAATTTGGCCGCTATTAGTAGGTAAAATGATTTCTTTCACTTCACAATCCCAAATAATTTGTTTAGGAGTCAGTACATAAAGATTTAATTTCATTTCTTCAATTTGTTCTCCTCTTCTAAGTTTATAGCTTTTGTGCTAGGTTCGTCGATGTTCCCCACCAAATAAAAAGCCTGTTCGGGTAGGGCATCTAATTCTCCTGAAAGGATTAGTTGAAACCCCCTAATTGTTTCTGCAAGACTAACATACTTTCCTGGAGAAACGGTAAAAACTTCTGCCACAAAGAACGGCTGTGATAAGAACCGCTCAAATTTTCGTGCTCTTGCTACAGTTAAACGATCCTCCTCCGATAATTCATCCAACCCATGAATTGCAATAATGTCCTGAAGTTCCTTGTAACGCTGTAAAGTTTCTTTAACTCTTTGCGCAGTTTCATAATGGTCCTTGCCAACGATCCGAGGCTGTAACATAGTTGAGGTTGAATCTAAGGGGTCTACTGCGGGATAAATCCCCTTGGAAGCTAATCCTCTGGAAAGTACGGTAGTAGCGTCCAAATGTGTAAATGTTGTGGCAGGAGCATGGTCGGTCAAATCGTTCGCAGGTACATAAACAGCTTGGATCGAAGTTATCAATCCCTTGTTGGTCGAAGCAATTCTTTCTTGTAAAGAACCCATTTCTGTACTAAGGGTAGGTTGATAACCCACTGCAGATGGCATTCTCCCTAATAAGGCGGATACCTCCGATCCTTCTTGAACAAGAAAGATATTATCGATGAATAAAAGCACGTCTTGCTTATTAACATCACGGAAATATTCTGCCATGGTTAGGGCAGTTAACCCAATTCTCATACGAGCTCCCGGCGGTTCATTCATTTGGCCATAGACTAGAGCTACCTTTGATTCCTCAATATTTTTTTCATTAATTACTCCAGATTCCTTCATTTCCATATAAAGATCATTTCCTTCACGAGTCCGTTCCCCTACTCCGCCAAATACGGATACGCCTCCATGAGATTTAGCAATGTTATTGATTAATTCCATGATGAGTACTGTTTTACCTACTCCTGCCCCCCCCCCAAATATCCGATTTTTCCTCCACGCCGATAAGGAGCTAAAAGATCGACCACCTTAATACCTGTTTCAAAGATAGATAATTTCGTATCTAACTCAATAAAGGCAGGTGTGGATCTATGAATAGGAAATGTTGCACTAGTATCTACAGGACCCAAATTGTCAATAGGCTCCCCAGGAACGTTAAAAATTCGTCCGAGAGTAGCTCCACCGACCGGAACACTAAGAGGAGCTCCTGTGTCAATCACTTCCATTCCTCTCATCAACCCGTCTGTAGCACTCATAGCTACAGCTCTAACTCGATTATTTCCTAATAATTGTTGTACTTCACAAGTCACATTAATTTACTTATCAGCAGTGTCCCGACTCTTGACTATCAAAGCATTATAAATATAAGGCAACTTGCCCGGGGAAAAGTGATATCCAGCATGGGTCCAATAATTTGATCAAAACACACTGCATTTTTTTGTTCAATTGGGGAAACCCCGGGACACGAAGTAGTAGAATTGGTTCTCATAATTATCACATGATTATAAAAAAGGAACTGGTCGAAATTTTCTTTTTTGTTGAATAATGCCAAATCAAATAAAAAATATCCAAAAATAAAAAGTTAAAAGGAAATGAATTAGTTAATTCAATAAAAAAGAATAGGGGACTAGCACTTGATTTCGTTGCCTAAGCGAATCCCATTCACTCGTTTACTCATGGGATGAGTTCGGTGGAAAGTTCAATCAATCTTTTTTTCATAAATTTTTTTTCTTTTTGTCAAGGATCTTTGCCTCTTCTACTTTCCTGTCTAGGACTTCGATATACAAAATATATACTACAATGAAGCATAGATTGCTGTCAACAGAGAATTTTCTTAGTATTTAGGTATTTAGATTCCAAATTTCTTAGTATTTAGGTGTTTAGATTCAAAATAAGAAAGGGGGCCTATTAAGATAAGAACTTATAAAATTGTAAAATAAGGATTAAGGATTAGTTTTGGTTGCGCTATATCTATCAAATAATATACAATAATAATGGATTTGGTGAATCAAATCTATGGTTTAATAATGAACTATGTTAACTTACAATAACAACAACTCAATTCATATCGAATTCCTATAGTTGAATTCCTATAGGATATAACGTACACAGGGTGTACGCATTATATATGAATGAAACATATTCATTAACTTAAGCATACTCCATTTTTTATTTAATGAGTTGATATTAATTGAATATCTTTTTTTCAGATTTTTGCAAATGTTTCATTTACGCTTAGTCCATATCGAGTAGACCCTGTCGTTGTGAGAATTCTTGATTCATGAGTTGTAGGGAGGGACTTATGTCACAACAAACAGAAACTAAAGCAGGTGTTAGATTTCAAGCTGGTGTTAAAGATTATAAATTGACTTACTACACCACGGAATACGAAACCAAGGATACTGATATCTTGGTAGCATTCCGAGTAACTCCTCAGCCTGGGGTTCCGCCTGAAGAAGCAGGGGCTGCAGTAGCTGCAGAATCTTCCACTGGTACATGGACAACTGTTTGGACTGATGGACTTACCAGTCTTGATCGTTACAAAGGACGATGCTATCACATCGAACCCGTGTCTGGGGAAGACAGTCAATATATCTGTTATGTAGCTTATCCATTAGATCTATTTGAAGAGGGTTCTGTTACTAACATGTTTACTTCCATTGTGGGTAACGTATTCGGTTTCAAAGCCCTACGTGCTCTATGTTTGGAGGATTTACGAATTCCTCCTGCTTATGCAAAAACTTTCCAAGGTCCGCCTCATGGTATCCAAGTTGAAAGGGATAAGTTGAACAAGTATGGTCGTCCTTTATTGGGATGTACTATTAAACCAAAATTTGGATTGTCCACAAAAAAATACGGTAGAGCATGTTATGAGTGTCTACGTGGTGGACTTGATTTTACCAAATATGATGAAAACGTAAACTCACAACCATTTATGCGCTGGAGAGACCGTTTTGTCTTTTATGCCGAAGCTATTTATAAAGCACAAGTCGAAACCGGCGAAATCAAGAGGCATTACTTGAATGCGACTGCAGGTACATGCGAAGAAATGATTAAGAGAGTATTTGCGAGGAAATTAGGGGTTCCTATTATAATGCATGACTACATAACTGGAGGATTCACCGCAAATACTGCTTTAGCTCATTATTGCCTCGACAACGGCCTACTTCTTCACATTCACCAAGCAATGCATGCAGTTATTGATAGACAGAAAAATCATGGTATCCATTTCCGTGTATTAGCTAAAGCATTGTGTATGTCTGGGGGAGATCATATCCACTCCGGTACAGTAGTAGGTAAGTTAGAAGGGGAACGTGAAATGACTTTAGGTTTTGTTGATTTATTGCGCGATGATTATATTGAAAAAGATCGTTCTCGCGGTATCTTTTTTCACGCAGGACTGGGTATCCATGCCAGGTGTTATACCGGTGGCTTCAGGGGGTATTCACGTTTGGCATATGCCAGCTCTGACCGAAATCTTTGGAGACGATTCCGTATTACAATTTGGTGGAGGAACTTTAGGACATCCATGGGGGAATGCACCAGGTGCAGCAGCTAATCGGGTGGCTTTAGAAGCCTGTGTACAAGGTCGTAACGAGGGACGCGATCTTGCTCGTGAAGGTAATGAAATTATCCGAGCAGCATGCAAATGGAGTCCTGAACTAGCCGCAGCTTGTGAAGTATGGAAAGCGATCACATTCGACTTCAAGCCGGTAGATACCATCGATTAAGAAGCGAAATAGAAAGAGAAAAAATGAGTTACGAAATGCAATAATTCTTCTTTATTCTTCTAATTGATTGCAATTAAATTTGGCTTGATCTTTTATTTTAAAAGACCGAGACAAATTAAAATATATCTTGATACGATCATGAGACTTGACAAATCGAGATTCTTCTATTCTATATATCTAGAATATATAAAGGTATCATACAATAAACAAATACAAATCAAAAGAGAGTATTATCATACGATAATGGAACCAAATACACAGTATTTGCAGAAAAGAGTCTTCATTTATTGGGAAAGAATTAATATACTTCTAATAATGTCGAATCGGGACCCACTAAGACAGAAATAAAGCATTGGGTCGAGCTCTTCTTTGGTGTTAAGGTAGTAGCTGTGAATAGCCATCGACTACCTGGAAAGGGTAGAAGAATGGAACCTATTCTGGGACATACAATGCATTACAGACGTATGATCATTACCCTTCAACCGGATATTCTATTCCACTTCTACTTTTCAAATTTTAATTAAAGGGTATTCTAAAAGAGGTATTTCTTTCATTTTCACAATTGCATTCTTTTGAATCTAATTTCAAGTTTGATTAGAAAGATAGAAAGGCCATGAGAATGAAAAAATAAAAATCAAATTATCCATTCCATTCATTTTTTAGAGATATAGAATACTTTAGTTAGTATTATTTATCTAAAATAAATCTTTATTTTTCAAACTAAAAAATACAATAGTCAATATTCCTTATAATAGATATACTTAATTATATCATAAGAATCTTAAGATATATTTTGAATAGATAGAAATAGTAAATTGGAATTGAGCCACCTATTCTATGACAGATTTAAACTTACCCTCTATTTTCGTGCCTTTAGTAGGCTTAGTATTTCCGGCAATTGCAATGTATTCTTTATTTCTTTATGCGTAGAGAAATAAGATTGTCTAGAACCGACGGGGCCAAATTTGCTCAATGTATTTCCAGGATCATAATACAAATATTTTGTAGTGTAAGTAATATATTAATATGATAGGGTATGTAGCTCTTTCTACACGTAAATGAAAAACATCTATGGATGCAGATATAGGCTACGAGCATAAATGCATACATATGCGTAGCCGAGTATAGCGAGTTTTTTTAAGTGGATCCAGTAATTTTTTTGAATAGAAAGTCAATGTATCTAACCAATTATTTCACAGAAGTACTAGCTGCTGAAGGCGATTTCAGAATCAAAAAAAGTAAAGTCAAAATCATTTAGCTTATTCTCTCAATTTCAATTAACCGCTGCTGGATTTAGTATATCTAATATGAATTGGCGATCAGAACACATATGGATAGAACTTCTAAAAGGTTCTCGAAAAAGAGGTAATTTTTTCTGGACCTGTATTATTTTTCTAGGTTCGTTAGGATTCTTAGCGGTTGGGGCTTCTAGTTATCTTGGTAAGAATATGATATCCGTACTTCCATCTCAACAAATTCTTTTTTTTTCCACAGGGGGTTGTGATGTCTTTCTATGGAATCGCGGGCCTATTCATTAGCTCCTTTTTGTGGTGCACTATTTTGTGGAATGTAGGCAGTGGTTATGACCGATTTGATAGAAAAGAGGGAATAGTGTGCATTTTTCATTGGGGGTTCCCTAGAATAAAACATCGCATCTTTCTTCGATTCCTTGTGCGGGGTATCCAATCAATTAGAATTCGGGTTAAAGAGGGTCTTTATCCTCGTCGTATCCTTTATATGGAAATACGTGGGCAGGGGGTCATTCCCTTGACTCGTACTAATGAGAAGTTTTTTACTCCACGAGAAATTGAACAAAAAGCTGCCGAATTGGCCTATTTCGTGCGCGTACCAATTGAAGTATTTTGAGTACCAATTGAAATTTTTTAATTTTAATTGTAAGGGTATTTTTGAGTATTTATCTAAAGGAAGGAGCAACTGAGGATAAGAGAAACTTGCTTCTAATTTGTTTTGTCCAAGTGAGATATATGGCCCAATATTCTTCCATTTTCATATGAAAGAAAGGGCTTTTTTTTATTCTATTTCTCTATTCCACTCCATTTAGATCTAAGAAAGAACCCAATACAATGAAATTTCACTAGTATACAAAAAGAGAAATAGATACAAACACAAGGTCTCAAACCTTGTTATAGAATTTTTGCTTCAAAAAAAAAGAAATATCATATAGAGTCAGCGAATGAAGCGGATTCATTAACAACTGAATTTACAGATCAAAATGAAAAAAGAAAGCATTGCCTTCTTTCCTATATCTTGTATTTAGCGTTGTTTTGCCCTGGGGAGTCCCTTTCTCTTTTAACAAATGTCTGGAACTTTGGATTAAGAATTGGTGGAATACCAGGTAACCTGAAACTCTCTTAACGGATATTCAAGAGAAAAGGATTCTAGAAGGATGCATAGAATTAGAAGAGTTTTTTCTCTTGGACGAAATGATAAAAGAGAAACCGAAGACACACGTACAAAAACCTCCGATAGGAATATACAAGGAAATAATATAATTGGCCAAAAATAGATAATGAGGACCATCTCCATATCATTTTGCATTTCTCAACAAATATAATCTGTTTGGCTATTCTAAGTGGTTCATTTTTCTGGGTAAAGAGGAACTTGTCATTTTGAATTCGTGGGTTCAGGAATTCTTCTATATCTTAAATGACTCAATAAAAGCTTTTTTTATTCTTTTAGTTACGGATCTTTTTGTTGGATTTCACTCCACCCGCGGTTGGGAACTACTAATTCGTTGGGTCTACAACGATCTTAGATGGGCTCCTAACGAGCTAATTTTCACTGTTTTTGTTTGTAGTTTTCCTTTGATTCTAGACACGTGTTTGAAATTTTGGGTCTTTTTTGTTTAAACCGTCTATCTCCTTCGCTTGTAGTCATTTATCATTAAATTAGTGAAGCATAATTTATCATTCAATTAGTGAAGCATAATTGGCTTTGCTAATATTAATAAAATTAGCATTTTTCTTCCTTTAGAAAGAAAGCCCTTTTTCTTTTTAGCAAAATTTTTTCTATTTCTACTTCTACCTGCTCAAGGTATTCATCATTCCAGTACAACTGTTGCAGTAGAATGACAGCAGATTCGTGTATAGGGAACTAATTTAACTTAGCTACCTATCTAATTTATTGTAGAAATTTCGGGATCCGTGATTGGACATGGAAAATAGAAATACTTTTTCTTGGTTAAAGGAACAGATGGTTCGATCGATTTCGGTATCGATCATGATATACGTAATAACTCGGACATCTATTCCAAATACATATCCCATTTTTGCGCAGCAGGGTTATGAAAACCCGCGGGAAGCAACTGGACGAATTGTATGTGCCAACTGCCATTTAGCTAATAAGCCCGTGGATATTGAAGTTCCCCAAGCTGTGCTTCCCGATACTGTATTTGAAGCAGTTCTTCGAATCCCTTATGATATGTAGCTGAAACATGTTCTTGCTAATGGGAAAAAGGGAGGGTTGAATGTGGGTGCTGTTCTTATTTTACCTGAGGGATTCGAATTAGCGCCGCCCGACCGTATTTGTCCTGAGTTGAAAGAAAAGATAGGAAATCTCTCTTTTCAGAGTTATCGTCCCAATAAAAAATATTCTTGTGATAGGCCCTGTTCCCGGTAAGAAATATAGTGAAATTGTCTTTCCCATTCTTTCTCCCGATCCCGCTACAAAAAAAGACGTTTATTTTTTAAAATATCCCATATATGTAGGTGGAAACCAAGGAAGGGGACAGATCTATCCCGACTTGTTTCAGAGGGGGAATCAATCAAGCTTGATCAACCATTAACAAGCAAGTTATGCAGAAATAGTGCTTCATGATCCATTATGCGTCCAAGGCCTTTTGTTCTTTTTCGCATCTGTTATTTTAGCACAAGTCTTTTTGGTTCTAAAAAAGAAACAGTTTGAAAAGGTTCAATTGTACGAAATGAATTTCTAGATCCCGGGATTTCTTACCATTAAATTGGTAAAAAGTCTCGATTTCTGGAATTCCGTATTTCTATTTAATGCAAAAGAAGAGAATCCAAGGCATAGGAGAGAACAATAAAAGGAACAAGTCCTTTTAGGAGGAATTGCAGGTCTTCGTAATCCTCTGCTGGGCACAAGAAAAAGGTAAAAAGCCTTTTTGTTGTGTCGATTCTTCATGTATCGAAGTAAGAATCCTTTTTCTTCTTATTTGTTCTGTGAAAGATTACTATTTATTCTTTATTCCGGTCTTTCTCTTGGACTTCCTTTGCTTAGGTTCGAGCGCGGTAGTGGACAAACAGAGGGAAAGAAAGTATGGCGGGGGACAAATTTTTTGTGAACAGATATAATTGCTTGACTTTTTCAATTAAGTTCAACTTTGAACTTACAGAAATTTTGTAAAAAAAAAGTATACCCTTCCATTAAAGGGTGGTTTTTTAGGCCAGTGGAGTAGTTTTGATTAAGGTTTTATTAGTTTATTACTCTAAACTAAATCAAAGATTTGAAGGATCTTCCTTCGTGGAATAAAATATTGGATCCTTAATTGATCCACTCTTTGTTGTTGCTTCATAAGAGTGAAGTAAATCAATTTTATTGTCGAAAGGCAGGCGCTTTAAGCCCACCAACAGATTGCTTCACTAACATTATTAACAAACAAAAGAATGAATAGAAGTATTCTAACCATCAAAGCAAAGGCTTTCTCTTTGTTATTTTTACAAATAGAAATAGGTAACCAATTTTTAGATTATGGAATAAATTAAAATCGCGTTATAAGAATTCCGCGGGTCCTTTCCGCTCTAATCAGATAAAGGGGGGTAAGGACCCGCTAAGTTCCTATTTTTTCATGTTTACAATCTGGCTCCTCCGATTACTATAGAGATGATCCCAATCCAGAATACGAACCGTAAAAGAAAACACCTATTAAACCAATCACAAGAATACCAGTTACTTTACCAATCAGCCAAAGAGGAATTCTTCCTGTAGTATCAGTCATTTCGCCTACTTTCCTCCACATTTTCTCAAGTGGTCGTGCTAGAGACAAAAACAGTCATGGATAGTTATAAGGATGGTATCCTTCCAAATGGGATAAGAGAATTCTTACTACTCTCTACCTTTCTCTCAATTGAAGAAGTAATTGGAAAATAAAATAGCAAGTACAAAAATGAGTAATAAACCACAGTATAAACTGGTACGATTCAATTCAACATTTTGTTCATTCGGGTTTGATTGTGTCATAGTTCTATAGTTGGAATTTAGTTTATCGTTGGATGAACTGCATTGCTGATATTGATCCCAAGAAAAAAACTGTGGGTACAGCTAATCCGTGAACAGCCAGCCATCGCACTGTAAAAATAGGATAGGTTCGATCTAATGACTCAATAAGAGCTTTTTTATTCTTTTAGTTACGGATTTTTTTTGTTGGACTTCACTCCACCCGCGGTTGGGAACTACTAATTCGTTGGGTCTACAACGATCTTAGATGGGCTCCTAACGAGCTAATTTTCACTTTTTTTGTTTGTAGTTTTCCTGTGATTCTAGACACGTGTTTGAAATTTTGGGTCTTTTTTTGTTTAAACCGTCTGTCTCCTTCGCTTGTAGTCATTTATCATTAAATTAGTGAAGCATAATTTATCATTCAATTAGTGAAGCATAATTGGCTTTGCTAATATTAATAAAATTAGCATTTTTCTTCCTTTAGAAAGAAAGCCCTTTTTCTTTTTAGCAAAATTTTTTCTATTTCTACTTCTACCTACTCAAGGTATTCATCATTCCAGTACAACTGTTGCAGTAGAATGACAGCAGATTCGTGTATAGGGAACTAGATTAACTTAGCTACCTATCTAATTTATTGTAGAAATTTCGGGATCCGTGATTGGACATGGAAAATAGAAATACTTTTTCTTGGTTAAAGGAACAGATGATTCGATCGATTTCGGTATCGATCATGATATACGTAATAACTCGGACATCTATTCCAAATACATATCCCATTTTTGCGCAGCAGGGTTATGAAAACCCGCGGGAAGCAACTGGACGAATTGTATGTGCCAACTGCCATTTATCTAATAAGCCCGTGGATATTGAAGTTCCCCAAACTGTGCTTCCCGATACTGTAATTCTTTGAATCCCTTATGATATGTAGCTGAAACATGTTCTTGCTAATGGGAAAAAGGGAGGGTTGAATGTGGGTGATGTTCTTATTTTACCTGAGGGATTCGAATTAGCGCCGCCCGACCGTATTTCTCCTGAGTTGAAAGAAAAGATAGGAAATCTCTCTTTTCAGAGTTATCGTCCCAATAAAAAATATTCTTGTGATAGGCCCTGTTCCCGGTAAGAAATATAGTGAACTTGTCTTTCCCATTCTTTCCCCCGATCCCGCTACAAAAAAAAAGACGTTTATTTTTTAAAATATCCCATATATGTAGGTGGAAACCAAGGAAGGGGACAGATCTATCCCGACTTGTTTCAGAGGGGGAATCAATCAAGCTTGATCAACCATTAACAAGCAAGTTATGCAGAAATAGTGCTTCAGGATCCATTACGCGTCCAAGGCCTTTTGTTCTTTTTCGCATCTGTTATTTTAGCACAAGTCTTTTTGGTTCTAAAAATAAACAGTTTGAAAAGGTTCAATTGTACGAAATGAATTTCTAGATCCCGGGATTTCTTACCATTAAATTGGTAAAAAGTCTCGATTTCTGGAATTCCGTATTTCTATTTCATGCAAAAGAAGAGAATCCAAGGCATAGGAGAGAACAATAAAAGGAACAAGTCCTTTTAGGAGGAATTGCAGGTCTTCGTAATCCTCTACTGGGCACAAGAAAAAGGTAAAAAGCCTTTTTGTTGTGTCGATTCTTCATGTATCGAAGTAAGAATCCTTTTTCTTCTTATTTGTTCTGTGAAAGATTACTATTTATTCTTTATTCCGGTCTTTCTCTTGGACTTCCTTTGCTTAGGTTCGAGCGCGGTAGTGGACAAACAGAGGGAAAGAAAGTATGGCGGGGACAAATTTTTTGTGAGCAGATATAATTGCTTGACTTTTTCAATTAAGTTCAACTTTGAACTTACAGAAATTTTGTAAAAAAAAAGTATACCCTTCCATTAAAGGGTGGTTTTTTTAGGCCAGTGGAGTAGTTTTGATTAAGGTTTTATTAGTTTATTACTCTAAACTAAATCAAAGATTTGAAGGATCTTCCTTCGTGGAATAAAATATTGGATCCTTAATTGATCCACTCTTTGTTGTTGCTTCATAAGAGTGAAGTAAATCAATTTTATTGTCGAAAGGCAGGCGCTTTAAGCCCACCAACAGATTGCTTCACTAACATTATTAACAAACAAAAGAATGAATAGAAGTATTCTAACCATCAAAGCAAAGGCTTTCTCTTTGTTATTTTTACAAATAGAAATAGGTAACCAATTTTTAGATTATGGAATAAATTAAAATCGCGTTATAAGAATTCCGCGGGTCCTTTCCGCTCTAATCAGATAAAGGGGGGTAAGGACCCGCTAAGTTCCTATTTTTTCATGTTTACAATCTGGCTCCTCCGATTACTATAGAGATGATCCCAATCCAGAATACGAACCGTAAAAGAAAACACCTATTAAACCAATCACAAGAATACCAGTTACTTTACCAATCAGCCAAAGAGGAATTCTTTCTGTAGTATCAGTCATTTCCCCTACTTTCCTCCACATTTTCTCAAGTGGTCGTGCTAGAGACAAAAACAGTCATGGATAGTTATAAGGATGGTATCCTTCCAAATGGGATAAGAGAATTCTTACTACTCTCTACCTTTCCCTCAATTGAAGAAGTAATTGGAAAATAAAACAGCAAGTACAAAAATGAGTAATAAACCACAGTATAAACTGGTACGATTCAATTCAACATTTTGTTCATTCGGGTTTGATTGTGTCATAGTTCTATAGTTGGAATTTAGTTTATCGTTGGATGAACTGCATTGCTGATATTGATCCCAAGAAAAAAACCGTGGGTACAGCTAATCCGTGAACAGCCAGCCATCGCACTGTAAAAATAGGATAGGTTCGATCTAATGACTCAATAAAAGCTTTTTTATTCTTTTAGTTACGGATTTTTTTGTTGGATTTCACTCCACCCGCGGTTGGGAACTACTAATTTGTTGGGTCTACAACGATCTTAGATGGGCTCCTAACGAGCTAATTTTCACTGTTTTTGTTTGTAGTTTTCCTGTGATTCTAGACACGTGTTTGAAATTTTGGGTCTTTTTTTGTTTAAACCGTCTATCTCCTTCGCTTGTAGTCATTTATCATTAAATTAGTGAAGCATAATTTATCAATCAATTAGTGAAGCATAATTGGCTTTGCTAATATTAATAAAATTAGCATTTTTCTTCCTTTAGAAAGAAAGCCCTTTTTCTTTTTAGCAAAATTTTTTCTATTTCTACTTCTACCTGCTCAAGGTATTCATCATTCCAGTACAACTGTTGCAGTAGAATGACAGCAGATTCGTGTATAGGGAACTAGATTAACTTAGCTACCTATCTAATTTATTGTAGAAATTTTGGGACCCGTGATTGGACATGGAAAATAGAAATACTTTTTCTTGGTTAGAGGAACAGATGATTCGATCGATTTCGGTATCGATCATGATATACGTAATAACTCGGACATCTATTCCAAATACATATCCCATTTTTGCGCAGCAGGGTTATGAAAACCCGCGGGAAGCAACTGGACGAATTGTATGTGCCAACTGCCATTTAGCTAATAAGCCCGTGGATATTGAAGTTCCCCAAACTGTGCTTCCCGATACTGTATTTGAAGCAGTTCTTCGAATCCCTTATGATATGTAGCTGAAACATGTTCTTGCTAATGGGAAAAAGGGAGGGTTGAATGTGGGTGCTGTTCTTATTTTACCTGAGGGATTCGAATTAGCGCCGCCCGACCGTATTTCTCCTGAGTTGAAAGAAAAGATAGGAAATCTCTCTCTTCAGAGTTATCGTCCCAATAAAAAATATTCTTATGATAGGCCCTGTTCCCGGTAAGAAATATAGTGAAATTGTCTTTCCCATTCTTTCCTCCGATCCCGCTACAAAAAAAGACGTTTATTTTTTAAAATATCCCATATATGTAGGTGGAAACCAAGGAAGGGGACAGATCTATCCCGACTTGTTTCAGAGGGGGAATCAATCAAGCTTGATCAACCATTAACAAGCAAGTTATGCAGAAATAGTGCTTCAGGATCCATTACGCGTCCAAGGCCTTTTGTTCTTTTTCGCATCTGTTATTTTAGCACAAGTCTTTTTGGTTCTAAAAATAAACAGTTTGAAAAGGTTCAATTGTACGAAATGAATTTCTAGATCCCGGGATTTCTTACCATTAAATTGGTAAAAAGTCTCGATTTCTGGAATTCCGTATTTCTATTTCATGCAAAAGAAGAGAATCCAAGGCATAGGAGAGAACAATAAAAGGAACAAGTCCTTTTAGGAGGAATTGCAGGTCTTCGTAATCCTCTACTGGGCACAAGAAAAAGGTAAAAAGCCTTTTTGTTGTGTCGATTCTTCATGTATCGAAGTAAGAATCCTTTTTCTTCTTATTTGTTCTGTGAAATATTACTATTTATTCTTTATTCCGGTCTTTCTCTTGGACTTCCTTTGCTTAGGTTCGAGCGCTGTAGTGGACAAACAGAGGGAAAGAAAGTATGGCGGGGGACAAATTTTTTGTGAGCAGATATAATTGCTTGACTTTTTCAATTAAGTTCAACTTTGAACTTACAGAAATTTTGTAAAAAAAAGTATACCCTTCCATTAAAGGGTGGTTTTTTTAGGCCTGTGGAGTAGTTTTGATTAAGGTTTTATTAGTTTATTACTCTAAACTAAATCAAAGATTTGAAGGATCTTCCTTCGTGGAATAAAATATTGGATCCTTAATTGATCCACTCTTTGTTGTTGCTTCATAAGAGTGAAGTAAATCAATTTTATTGTCGAAAGGCAGGCGCTTTAAGCCCACCAACAGATTGCTTCACTAACATTATTAACAAACAAAAGAATGAATAGAAGTATTCTAACCATCAAAGCAAAGGCTTTCTCTTTGTTATTTTTACAAATAGAAATAGGTAACCAATTTTTAGATTATGGAATAAATTAAAATCGCGTTATAAGAATTCCGCGGGTCCTTTCCGCTCTAATCAGATAAAGGGGGTAAGGACCCGCTAAGTTCCTATTTTTTCATGTTTACAATCTGGCTCCTCCGATTACTATAGAGATGATCCCAATCCAGAATACGAACCGTAAAAGAAAACACCTATTAAACCAATCACAAGAATACCATTTACTTTACCAATCAGCCAAAGAGGAATTCTTCCTGTAGTATCAGTCATTTCCCCTACTTTCCTCCACATTTTCTCAAGTGGTGGTGCTAGAGACAAAAACAGTCATGGATAGTTATAAGGATGGTATCCTTCCAAATGGGATAAGAGAATTCTTACTACTCTCTACCTTTCCCTCAATTGAAGAAGTAATTGGAAAATAAAACAGCAAGTACAAAAATGAGTAATAAACCACAGTACAAACTGGTACGATTCAATTCAACATTTTGTTCATTCGGGTTTGATTGTGTCATAGTTCTATAGTTGAAATTTAGTTTATCGTTGGATGAACTGCATTGCTGATATTGATCCCAAGAAAAAAACCGTGGGTACAGCTAATCCGTGAACAGCCAGCCATCGCACTGTAAAAATAGGATAGGTTCGATCTATGGTCATTGGGGGCCTCCTAAAATGATCTACTAAGTTCATCTAATTGTTCTAAAGAATCAAAATGGTCATTTATTAATGGAATTCCTTGTCGACTTTCCGTGAAATATTCGTTTGGCTGAGGACTTCCAAACACGTCATAAGCTAAACCCGTACTGACAAATAACCAACCCGCAATGAATAGGGAAGGTATAGTAATGCTATGAATAACCCAGTACCGAATACTGGTAAAAATATAAGCAAAAGAATGTTCTCCCATGCTTCCAGACATGTTGAGCTCCCAAATTTTGTACATTTAAAGAAGGAATAGATTCCATAAAAGATGGGATCAACCAGTAAATAGTAAATTACTGATATTTCATCCTTTTGAGATTGTCAATTTTGTACCAAAGGTGTATTTTGAGTATACCGAATTAGTATAGCTATCCTTCCTATGGCACAACAATCCTGTTTGGCTTGGTCTCGAAAGAGAATTCCCTTTTTTTTATTCTTTGTTCTTTGTCTATAGAGAAACTACATGTTATTCAAGCCATCAATAGAAACCCCAATTTTTTGGGTCCTACTTATTTTCATTGTTTTCGGAATAGTAGAATAATTTAATTTAGAATAGTGACCAGGATCTTGGGAAAACCTAAGTTAATAATCAATACAATAGGTTTGGATAAAGAATTTAGTAAGGATATTCTCATATTGATGCAATACAAGGATAAGTATATGCGCAATCTATCCTTTTTTAGATACAAGTTTTATTTGAATCCAACTTTTCCCTTTAATTAAGGAATTAAATAGGTTAGTATAAAATACTATCTAAAAAATAGAAAATCGAATAGTAGATAATCCGTTATGAAAGAAACGGAATACATTCTTTGAAGAATCAAGATTCGTAATCAATCCTATCTTATTTGTTGGATTAGGTCTAACTTTCTTAACCAAACTGCAAGCATGTAACTTTACAAGATAATTGAAGTAACTCGTCTTCGAATCAACTTTGGTTGGGGTTCGAAAAATGAATAAATAAAAATAAAATAAAATTTTCCCTTTTCAGGGGGGCCTTCGGGAGTCGTGGAATGGTTTTCTTCTCCTCTTATTCCATATGGAATACATTTAGTTAAAATAAAATAAGAAGGAATAGGGGACGACCATTTGCTCTAAAAAGAGCATTAAATCCTATCGAAAAAGAAATAATCTGAAATAGAAAGAACTTTTTTCAAATTCCATTCTTTATTTATCTTTTATTCCAAATTCTCAAAAAATCCAGTTTCCTTTTTCACTGGGTTTAGATGATCTAGTTCTTAATATTATTACTTTACTTAACTGACAGATTCCACAATAAATCTCTTGATTTGCAATTAGGGACTCATGTCCCATTCCCATCTGATGAATCGGTTTTCTTTTACACTTTTGTATCTCGCTCTATCTTGTTTTTTAGTATTATCTAAAATAACCCATGAATTAGGAATTTTCCATAACTTAGGTAAGTGCTTTACCAACATATGTAGTGTAGTAAAAAAATGGAATTTAACCCCTTCATGCTTACTATAACTAGTTATTTCGATTTTCTACTAGCTGCTTTAACTATAACCCCAGCTCTATTTATTGGCTTGAACAAGATACGTCTTATTTGAAATGAACTGAATGAATAAGTCAGAAAATAAGAATCTTTCTTTTGGATTCCTGCCATTATAGGACCTTTTTCCACGCTAATTACCAATTCTTTTTTTGGTCATTGAGATTCGTGGATAATTTAGACTATTATTTAGAGATAGATCGTATCTCTTTTTTTATCCCCTCGAACAAATCGAAATGATTGAAGTTTTTCTATTTGGAATCGTCTTAGGCCTAATTCCTATTACTTTAGCGGGATTATTCGTGACTGCGTACTTGCAATACAGGCGTGGGGATTAGTTGGATCTTCGATTGAGTAATATTTATTTTTGATTGACCTCCTCCAGACTAGAGAGGAGGTCAAATTGGAGTTGTAATTCGAGTTTGCTTTTTTTAAGTTATTTTACTCTGTTTTGACATAAGATAGATGGAATCACGCTCTATAGGATTTGAACCTACGACATCGGGTTTTGGAGACCCGCGTTCTACCAAACTGAACTAAGAGCGCTTTCAAAAAGAAAATCCTTTTCTACTCCTAACATGTCTCACGTATGTATAGTATCCACAAATTCAAGTTATATACACTTTACTTTAATTGATCTCCCCACTACTGTCCATAAAGAAGAGGGAAGTAATAGGTAGGGATGACAGGATTTGAACCTGTGACATTTTGTACCAAAAAAATGCACTACCAAGCTGCACTACATCCCTTTTCCAAATTGTTGTACAATGCCATTGTACATAGTTCCTTTCTTGTTTTCCACATCGTAATTTTCTTCTATTTCTCTATCTATATAGAACTTTCTTGTCATTTCTTGTTTTTGGTCTCATATAATCAAGGAAGGGTATATATATCTAAAATCCACTTCAATTTCACCTATAAAAGAAAGATTACTATTACTTAGTAATGTATAGGAAGAAAGGGTCATCTTTTTCTTTTTTACGGATAGGAAAATCTCGTCTATATGGTTCATTCTATATATATAATATTGATTTTGTTTTTTTAGTTAGGAATTTCGCCTAAATAAAGAAATACAAACGATCTTAGGCAAGAGTATCTGATCATATATGTATTCTAAGAAGGAAGGAGGATTTTTAATGCGGGATATAAAAATATATCTCTCTGTAGCACCCGTGCTAAGTACTCTATGTTTGGGGCTTTAGCAGGTTTATTGATAGAAATTAATCGTTTATTCCCAGATGCTTTGTCATTCCTTTTTTTTAATTCTAGTTATTCCTATACGAGAGATAGAATTCTTTGTGACATGACGAAAATTTTCTTTCAATCCTTTTTTAGTATACGAAGCAAAAATAAAGAAAAGATGGATTGGGTTGGACCTCACAGTCATCCAAAATTTGGTAAATCTCATTTTGGAAGCAAACATAAATTTAATTAAAAGCGGTATCCAAGCTAAGTCAGGCCTCACAAATTCGAGCATAGAAAGAGCCGGACTTGGTACTTAAATGAAAGGATTTCAATGCAAAATCCTTGCTAATTTGACAAGGATTGTATTCTTTAATTATTTCTCCAGTTTTATTCTATTGGATTTTATTCTTCTTTTTCGGATCCAATATAGAAGAATAAAAGAACATGTATAAGAATTAAGTTAAGTCGATCCAAAAAGGAAAGGAGGTTCATGGCCAAGGGCAAAGATGATAGAATCAGAGTGATTTTGGAATGTATCAGTCGTGTTCAAAAGGGTACCAATAAGGAATCGACGGGGATTTCTAGATGTAGTACTCAAAATAATCGCCACAATCCACCCGGACAATTAGAATTAAGAAAATTTTGTCGTTATTGCCACAAGCATACGACTCATAATGAAATAAAGAAATAGGAGCATCATGTTTTTTATTTTTCTAAAGAATAGAAAGAGTAAGAATTTATTATTTAATATATAGAACATAGATAGAATACAAAATAAAAATTCACTTTAGGTAGATATTATTTCATATGTATAGAGGTTTTTTTATATATAGTATATGAATCAAACAATATATGGACCAAAGAAAGACTACTTCTTCTGGATCCAAAATTAATAAAATAAAGAAATCTATTTTTTTCAAATTTTAAAATAAAGAATAAATCATGCATATATCTAAACAACCTTTTTATAAATCTAAGCAACCTTTTCATAAATCCAAACAAACTTTTCATAAATCCAAGCAACCTTTTCGTAAATTCAAACAACCTTTTCGTAAATCCAAACAACCTTTTCGTAGACGTTCCCGAATTGGTCCGGGAGATCGAATTGATTATAGAAACATGAGCTTAATTAATCGATTTATTAGTGAACAAGGAAAAATATTATCCAGACGAATAAATCGATTAACCTTGAAACAACAAGGATTAATTACTCTTGCTATAAAACAGGCTCGTATTTTATCTTTCTTACCATTTCGTAACTATGAAAATGAGAAGCAATTTCAAGCCCAGTCAATTTCAATAATTACAGGTGCTAGACACAGAAAAAATAGACATATTCCTCAATTAACACAAAAGTTCAATTCTAATCGAAATTTAAGAAACTCCAACCAGAATTTAAGAAACAACAATCGGAGCTTAAGTTCCGATTGTTGATGTTTTATTCGAAAGGGTCAGACTCATATAAAAATAAAGTCATCCAGTTTAGATTCTTTTGTTTGTTATAAAAAAAGAAACAAAAATGGGAAAAAATAGTTTTTTATTTATTGCAACATGCTCGTTGATTCCTACCACTTAATCTTAATTTATTGTATCTTCCCGGAGTTCCCTCTCCGGGAATTCGGTTTTAATTATTCCTGTATATTACTTTTTTATCCCTTTAATTGATGGTCTTTATTTTATTGGAAATCGTGTAAAGATTATTTGGATTTAATACAGCTACTTGTGCAAGCATTTTACGATTAAGAATCAATTCGTTTTTGTACAGATTATGTATTAATTAACTATAACTATCAAATACTTTGTATATTCGTGTTGCTGCGTTTATCCGAGTAATCCACAAACGACGAAAATCCCTCTTTTGTCTGCCTCTATCTCGATGAGAAGAAACAAAAGCTCTTCTTGTTGAGTAATCATTCGATTAAGTCTTAAATGAACCCCTCTAAAGTTTGAGGCAAATGAAAGCATTTTTGTTCGTCGTCTCCGAGCTATATATCCTCGCGGAACTCTAGTCACTGAATCAAATTAACCTTAATGAATAACTAATGATTTCTCTTCTTTTAACCCTTCTTTTTCCCATTAATAACAAAACGGATTATTCCGATATATAAAATATTAATTCCAATGGCTTTTGCTACTATAACCTTCTAAATCACGATTTTTTATTCTATCCCTTTCAGTTATTTCGCATAGAAATAACAAATTCTAATGATACTAAAAAAACAGTGGATTCCATCGTTTCTATGGTTCTCTTTAAACGGTGAGGCCCTCTCTATACACGGAGCCCTTTCTTTCATCAAAAGGTATTGTGAACTTGTATAGTTTATAGTCTTTGGCTCTACCTATCCATTATAGAGTAAGTCGCTCTTTTCACAATAAACAAGAGTTATTCATACAGTGACGGTATTTAATTATGAAAGTTGGCTAAGTAGCTGACCCTTTAATCCGTTCTTTAAAGATAAAGGAGCATAAGCCTTTTCTTTTTATTACTATTTCCTCCGCTTAATCGATAACCATTTGCTACAAATTGGAATTGCTTCTTCCAATGTCGATGATTGGATTTGCACCAAAGGAAACCATAAATTCCATATACCGTACAAATCTAGGAGAGAGAAGCTCTATCCTATTCATTGGTACCGATCATGGATATTTCCAAAATTGTCTTATTTGGTTGAACTCATGATCTGAACGAGTCGCACATACACCCTAGCACATGTTCCTCGACGCTGAGGACATCCCTTAAGTGCGGGCATTTTTCTAGCATTTCGTATTGGCTGTCTTGCATTTCTAATAAGTTGTTTAACCGTTGGCATGTCGTATGTATATAGAAAAAAAGGATTGGTTTAGATCGATCTTAACCTGATGATTCATCATCATGAAGTATTTCTATTTTCTAAAAAATCGCATAAAACCCGAATTTAGGTTTGAAATAAATTTACAAGAAATTCAGCCACTATCAATCCTTAAACATTTCTGGAAACCATACTGGATCAGTATCGTAGTGCTCGTCAATCATTTCATCCCCTACAATATCGACAAGTCCATAAGCTTTGGCTTCGTCTGCTGACATAAAACCATCCCTTTCCATGTCTTCGGATACAACCCAAAAAGGCTTGCCTGTTCTTAGTGCATAAACCCTTGTGATCATTTTGCGAACTTTGCGTAACTCTTCCACTTCTAGTAAAAATTCTGGTGTCCTTGCCTGATAATAAGCACTATGTAACACCCCAAAACCTGCTAAAGAGGCGAATTTAAAAATTTTTGGACGTATTGCATGTGCTGAAGCAATTCAAATTCAAACTGAAATTTAAATTTGAATCAAAACAGAAAAAGAAAAAGAAAAACGGCCAGTGGGCCGAAACCCACCTCAGCCGGCCCAAAACCCGCGCCCGCTTCCCCACCCTCTCCCTCT
Source organism: Neostapfia colusana (assembly GCA_030760725.1). Lineage (NCBI taxonomy): Eukaryota > Viridiplantae > Streptophyta > Magnoliopsida > Poales > Poaceae > Neostapfia > Neostapfia colusana. Next base: position 14,492,669 of record JASWHV010000010.1, on the reverse strand, counting down.
CTCTGACGCGCGGGGCCCTCATGTTATCCCTCTCCCCGCGCGCGCCCCCAACCGCCCCGGCTCTTCCGCAACGATCGCGCGCCCTGCCCCGGATTCCGCGCACTCGACCCAATCCCGAATCCCTCGCGCCGTTCTACTCGATCGCAACAAACCCCCGTGCTCCCGGCCCTGATAAAAACAGATGACCCCGCCGCCCTCCCCTCGCACGAGCAGTTTTTCTCCCGGTGAGCGCCGCCGCCGTTGAGTTTAGAAATTCCTGAGAGCGTCGCCGCTTCCCCTTGTCAAACCGATCTCGTGACCCTGCAGCACCGCGTACAAGCTGTAGACGCCGACCCCGGACGGAAACACCGCAGGAAACGACCAACCCGACACTCGTCGGTGAGTACCGCCGCCACTCGCCGGTGAAACCTTCGAATTTCACGGTTTCGATCCACCCTATTCACCGGTGTGTCATCTCTAGACCCCAATGAAGCGTCACGACCCGAGAGCTCGAAGGGATCACCACCCCAACTGCCACTTCGACGTGCACCGAAGACCATCGCCGTTGAAGCTCGCCGCCGACCCCATCTAGCCACGTAGGGATCAAGAAAACCCCTGAGGTGAGGCCCCCTTCCTCCCCTCTGCCGTTTGCTACCAAAAAGGGCGGGTGTTAGCGTCTATAGATGAAGATCCGCAACCTCACCGGCGAGATCGCACCGCTGCCGCCGTGCGCCGCCACGCGCGCGGGAGAATTCCGGCCAGGAGCAACGTGGCCTCTTGTGGGCCGTCTATTTTAAATCGCACGACAGAAATTAAATCGGCGCATACCCCTTGCAATCTAATCTGAGCCGTCTGTTTTAAATCCAACGGCCTCCGTCAGCCCCGCGTTAAAAAGGATGGGAATTATACGCGCTACCCCCTGGGGACCTCGGAAAACACGAGCTAGCCCCGGAAACTTCTGATCTAGCCCCTGGACCCTTAGAAATTCATGTAAATTCATTCAAAAATCAGTTTTAGCCCCTGGACTTAATAAGAATTAGGAAGACCTCCCTGTTTTGCACACTTAGACCCCTAAAAAAAGTTAGTAATTGGGAAATGGGGCCCCACAGTAGGGTGGATTTGCACATAAGCCCCTGAGGGTTATTAATTTCAGGAAATTGAATATGTGAATAGGATTTAAAATTCAAACATAGGCATATGATCAGTTTAATTATTCAAACCCTGTGGAAAATTTGTAGAAACAATCTAAGATCTGAGCTTAGAGGGGAAATAAACTTTTGAACTCAATAAGATTACTGTTTTGTAATTTATATCTAAAATATGCCCTTTAGGCATAAAACAAGTTTAAACTGTGGGAAAGTGAGTCTAAATAACCAAAAAGGGATAGGAAAAATTTATGAAGGTTTTGTTTGGGAAATTGGAACAGAAGAAATTTTTGTAGGAATTTAGGTTGCCGTTTTATTGGTGGAAATTCATTTCTAGACTAGAAAACAATTCTGAAAATGGGTAAAGATAACTTTAAATTGGTTTCTATCAGAGAGGAAGTCAAAGAATATTTTATTGAACATTTTAGATCAGAACATATTCTGTTTAGGAGATATGTTTTATTATTTTAATACTAAAGTTCACTTTTAGGCATAGAAAATAAATCTGAAACTATAGGAAATAGGTATGCATAATTAGAAAATGATAGATGTGGTCTCCAAATCCAAAAACTTCAATTTAGGATTTTGTAGAAGATCTGAAAACCTATTTGGAGTAGGAAATTATCTTTCATGCAAACTTGTGGCTAAAAAGTGTATTAATTAAATATAGAGAATTTGTTCATTGGAAATTCATATATCGTGTACAAATAGAAATCTGAATACAAAAGTTAGAGATAATATATAATTATTTAAAAGTGTATGTAGGCCTAAAATCAACACATCTAGGATAACCACAACACTTAAACATGTGAATGACTTTAATATGTATGTATGTGTAGTTTGCATGAGTGAAAGTGTGGACTATGGCTTATAGATTGTTGTTTTCTTTTGCTATGTGTATTGGCATGAGTAGAACCTGCCCCAGAGCAAGTTCTCACCTTTCAGGACCAAGACTTTCCATTCCCAGAGTAGCAGGAAGAAGACAAGTGTCCTTGACCACTTTGATCCTATACTAGGATGTGTAGTTAGAATTTAATTGCATTGTCAATTTGGAATATGATACCCAAGCTAGGAAGTTTCCCTATATTTTCATTATCTTATTTCCTTGTACCCTGGGTTGGGATTTATTTTATATTGTCATTTATTTATATGCTTAAGCTTAGCCATGCTTAGAATGGGATAAGTGGGATATGAGATCATCAACTTATTTACCTTACTCTTGAATGAGATATTATGAGTTATGTAGAGGTAGGGATCGAGGCAAGTTGGATGATTTGGTTCGTGCTGGGTGCACGAGACTCGGGTTTGTGTTTAGTACTTGCCTGGATCCTAAGGACCGGTTCATGGAGCATGTAACTTGGCTTTACTGTGCCAACCACATGCTGAGATGGGGCAGCTTGGCCAATTAATTAGGTGTATCCCCGGCGTACTATGGGTGTTTTGGATGGTGCGAGGAATAGGTGTCAGATGGACTACCATATGAACCGCAAGGCTCAAGAGGGGGCCACTGCAGCGGGGTTGGAGCCTCTTGTATGCTGTTAGGGGTGAAACCTCAGTGGGCCCACGCTCGTCGGGAATCTCTTTGTAAAGGCCTCGTAGTGATCTCCTGGCTACACACCTGGGAAGTGTGAACGTGGTTCACGGCCACCGGCATAATGGAGGTTCTTCTAGTCCAACCGGCAACGGGGGATGAAATCACTACATGTGGGTACAGTGGTGCAAACTCCGCAGAGTCAAAACTGTCATGACAGCCATGCTCACGGTCAAGAGCGGCTTGGACTTATTCATGATTAGAGGATGATGAATTGGGAAGTTGAGGATGTTGAGCGGGAAGCTTAACATTGGAGATGAGACTATGTTTACTTGATATTGATGATGGGTTGGGAGATTGGGACCATTTCACCTGTGTAGTAATGTAGGTGCTTAATAAGCTAAGGTGATAGGTATGAATTGCGTAGTGCTTAAACCATGAGTTCAACCTCTCCTTGCTCTAGCCATGCATGACATAATTTTCCCACACTTGCTGCGTACCAATGGTACTCAAGCTTTCTTTTCTGTTGGTTTAAATTGCTGCTCAGGTCAAGGGGATGATGTGGTGTTCAATGACCAAGACTTCTGACCCGAAGAAGGATTCTAGGTTCACGGAGTCCCCCGGGCAACGCCTGTGACGGAGCCCACAAGATTTATATTCCGCTGCTGTTTTATTTACATATTATTGTCCATCGAGACATTATGCTATGTAAGACTTATTTTTATATTCGAACACTTGGCTTGTAATAAATGATGCTTCACTATTTGTCATCACATGTATGAGAGAATGATCCTGGCATACATGTGACATTCACTCGGTTGTTCTTTGGGGCAAACCGGGTGTGACAGAAGTGGTATCAGAGCCAAGGTTGCCCGTAGGAACATGGACCTAGGTAGAAATGGACGTATTTAAGGACCCTATTTTCTTAAAAAAACTATTTTACAAAGGTGTGGGTTGAAAGTGTTATTTAATAGGGTCACTTTATTTGTGCATCTTGCCCCAACTTTTATTCAAAATACATTTTTTATTTAATTCTTATCTAACTTAATTTTAAATGCTTTATGTTTTAGATGATTCGCATGATCTGCACCGCCTGCAAGTCCACCGGAGGGAGAGTTCCTGTAGTTGCTCTTGCCTTGAGAGAGGAGAACCGTCTGGTGACGTACCACTCCTACGGGTTGGCAGTAGGAGGCTTGTTGTGTCGTCTTCGGCGTATGCTCCACGCCGCCGGCAATGTGGGCAATCTGATCATACACTACAGCTCCACCAGGACCATCCATGAGAAGCGGGAAGAATGGAGCTCAGATATGAGGGTTATCCATGAAAATCAGCTGCTCAAGATCCACCGCTCTCCAGCTTGTCGGGCGACTCAGGCCGATGCTGAGAAGGATGTCACTTGGGAGGCCATTACCTGCCAGAGTTACATCAACCGTCGCCACCTGGACAGGACTGAGTACATGTATGTCCTCCAGCGTGAGAGTGGCACCGTGGAGTACAAGTACCCTCCAGTGCAGCAGGGCACTTCCCATGAGCACATGGACCTGTGCTTGGAGGATGCTGCTATGCTCAGCACTCGACTGCAGGAGTGCCAGCAGGAGCTTCAGGATGTTCGTGACACCCTGAAGGGGACTGAGGCGTTGCTTCGCGCCAGCTTGAGGGCGAGAGAAAGAGGAGATGGGAATGAACTGTGTGTCACCGTGAATGACACGTGGACTCCTGATTCCCCAGACCGCTGGTCGAGCAAGCGTCGCCGCACTTCTCCACCAGCAGCTTCCCCGCCTAAAGCAGAATCAGAGGGAAGCCGCAATAATGAAGAAGACTCCGACGAGCCAGCTCAGTGATACGAGTTGTTTAGAGTCATTTTCCTTATTTCAGCAGGTTATCGAGTAGTCGAGTCAATACACTATTTATTTGTGTGTTAATGTTTGCTGTGTGACGTGAGTTGTGGAAGCCATGGGCATTTGCCGACAACCTCGTCTTTAGGTTGCTTTGCTTTGGTGTGTGAACCCTTATGAATCAATAGTATATTTTATTTTCGCGTGAGACGTGAAGTCCAAAGATCTACGTGAAATCTTCAGAAATTGTTTAAATATTAAGGCCTCAAAAGTTTAAGTTTAAACAAGCAATTTGGGAAGTTAATACGTAATGCTTTAAGTTAACATTTGGTTGATCATGATAGATGGCTGGAAGAGGAAAAGGTCGTGGTGCCAACCCCAACAACAACAACGATGAGGCCGGCAATCCTCACCTTTCTGGCGGACAAGACAGGGGTGGTCGCCGTGAAGGAGCTGATCCTATCTATCAAATGATCGAAAATCAGAATCAGCTCATCCAGAGTCTAACTGAAGTGGTTGCCAACTTGCACCAAGCTCCACCCCCACAAGCTGCACCACGTCAACCAAGGTTGAGTGAGTTTCTAGGAACTCAACCCCCGAAGTTTGCAAGTGCTGCTGAACCCCTGGAGGCAGATGATTGGATAAAGACCATTGAGAGCAAGATGAGGATCATACAATGCCAAGGGTATGAGAGGGTGCTGTTTGCCTCTCACCAATTGCATGGACCTGCTGCTGATTGGTAGACCGCTTACGTGGCGGCCCATCACGACCCCGAGAATATAACTTGGGAAGAGTTCAAGCGCAGTTCCCGCAACCACTACATACCAAGGGGTAAACTCAAGAACAAGAGAAAGGAGTTCTTGGGACTGCAGCAAGGAAACATGACTGTGAGGGAATACCTCACCAAATTCACCCAACTATCCCGTTATGCACCACAGGACATCGAAACGGATGAGCAGAAACAAGACTGTTTTGTGGAAGGACTTACTATGGAAATGCAATGTGCAATGTCTTCCAATGAATATGAAAGCTTCCAAAAGATGGTAGACCGAGCGTTTGTCGTGGAAAGGAAGCTGAAGGCCTTGGAGAATGAAAACAAGAGGAAGGTGGGATGGTCACACCAAGCATCAAGTAGCAACACACGTCCACGTCTGATGCAGCAACCTGCAGGGCAGACGAGCCGTGCTGTGGTACCCTACTCAACACCGAGAGGGTACAACCCGAACTTCAGGCCTCCATCAGCACCAGTACAGCCGCAGCGTCAGTTTGTGCAGCAGCCGTGCCCCACATATCAACCTCGACCAGCAGGACAAGGGCCACTGAACCAACCCCAAGATAACAAAGGCCAGGCACCTAGAGTTGGGGTACAATGCTTCAACTCTGGTGAAGTGGGGCACTACGCCCATAAGTGCCCAAAGAAGAAGCCCATGCCGCCACAGCAGCAGAATGTGATGCGAGGACGGGTGAACCACGTGACCATGGAGGAAGCGCAAGAGGCACCTGACGTGGTAATTGGTAAGTTTCCTGCAAATTTACACATTGCAACCCTATTTTTCGATTCTGGTGCTACCCACTGTTTCATTGCTCAAGGGTTTGTTAAGAAGCACGGTCTAGCAACAACACAAATGAACCATATGCTAGCAGTGAACTCTCCAGGGGGAGAAATAAGAACAAGACAAATGTGTCCCAAGGTGAATCTAGACATTAATGGGGTAGTATTTACTGCAAACCTCATAGTGATAGACTCCCAAGGGATAGATATTATTTTGGGTATGGATTGGTTGACCCAACATAAAGGTATCATCCACTGTTCGACAAAAACGGTGGAACTAACTCACACTAGTGTCACAAAAGTGAAGTTCGTAGCCGTGCAAGAACCTAGGAGGGACATTAAACTCAATCAAGTTGAGGTGGAAGTGGGAGAGATAAGGATTATCAAGGAATATCCAGGCGTTTTTCCGGAGGAGTTGCCAGGTATGCCTCCCGATCGTGAAGTAGAATTCACGATTGAGCTAGTGCCTGGAACAGCCCCAATATACAAGAGGCCTTATCGGATGGACTCTAAACAGCTGGAAGAGCTCAAGGAGCATATAAGAGAGTTGACAGAGAAGGGGTATATTCGTCCTAGTTCCTCACCATGGGGAGCTCCAGTGATATTTGTGCCCAAGAAGGACGGAACCCAAAGGTTATGCGTAGACTACCGTGCATTGAACGAAGTAACCATCAAGAACAAGTACCCATTACCCCGCATTGAAGACTTATTTGATCAATTGAGGGGAGCTTGTGTGTTCTCAAAAATTGATCTCAGGTCGGGATACCACCAACTGGAGATAAGGCAAACCGACATTCCAAAGACAGCTTTCGTATCTCGGTACGGGCTGTATGAATACACCGTCATGCCATTCGGGCTAAATAATGCCCCGGCATATTTCATGTATCTCATGAACAAGGTATTCATGGAATATCTGGACAAATTTGTCGTGGTTTTTAATGATGACATTCTCGTCTTCTCCAAAGATGAAGAAGAACATGAGGGACATTTAAGATTGGTGTTGCAAAAGCTGAGGGAACACCAACTATATGCCAAGTTGAGCAAGTGTGAGTTTTGGCTGAAGAGAGTTCCCTTCTTAGGACATATAATATCGGAGGGAGGAATCTCCGTAGATCCCGCCAAGATCGAGGATGTGCAGAAGTGGAAGACCCCTGAAACATCGGGGAAATTCGAAGCTTCTTAGGATTGGCTGGGTATTATCGACGGTTTATTGAGGGTTTCTCCAAGATATCGAGGCCCCTCACCAAATTGTTAGAGAAGGTAATCACATTCACATGGACACCGGAGTGTGAGACGAGTTTTCAAGAACTGAAGAAAAGATTAACAACAGCCCAGTGCTAGTTATGGCAGACATGTAGAAGAATTTTTCGGTGTACTGTGATGCATCTGGACACGGGTTGGGATGTGTTCTCATGCAAGAGGGGCATGTTGTTGCTTATGCGTCCCGGCAACTCCGAAATACGAGAAGAACTATCTTACGCATGACCTAGAACTAGCCGTAGTGGTCCACTCATTGAAGATTTGGCGGCATTACTTGATGGGAAAAGGGATAGGGATATATACAGATCATAAGAGCTTAAAGTACATTTTCACACAGCCAGATCTCAACCTCAGACAAAGGAGACGGTTAGAGCTAATCAACAACTTTGATGTGGGCATCAACTATCATCCTGGGAAAGTGAACGTCGTGGCTGATGCTTTAAGCCGGAAGGTGCAGGTCACTATGTTGAGCTTAAAGGACATGCCTACAGAATTGAAGGAAGAGATTGCAAAACTCAATCTATGTCTGGTGAATAGTGGTGAGGCCATCGGCATGGAAGTGGACTCCACATTAGAGCAAGACATACGCAACGGTCAGAAGAATGACGAGAAGATACAAGAAATTAGAGAACTCATCAAAGAAAATAAAGCCCCTGGGTTCAGAGAGGATGAACAAGGTACGGTGTGGCATGGGAAAAGGATTTGTGTGCCTGAGGTGAAGGAGATCCGTGAACTGATTTTGAAGGAGGCTCATGATTCCGACTATTCCATTCATGCTGGAAGTACAAAGATGTATCATGACCTCAAGAGAAGATATTGGTGGTATGGCATGAAGCGAGATGTCGCGGAACATGTTGCCCTATGTGACACATGTCAGTTGGTGAAAGCAGAACATCAACGACCCGCGGGACTGTTGCAACCACTCAAAGTGCCTGAATGGAAATGGGAAGAAATAGGTATGGATTTCATAGTGGGACTGCCTAGGACCCAATCGGGATATGATTCGATATGGGTCATCATTGACAGGCTAACTAAGGTAGCTCATTTCATCCCCGTGAAAGAAAGCTACAGCAGATCCAAACTGGCATAATTGTACATGTCAAGAATCGTGTGTTTTCATGGAGTGCCAAAGAAGATAGTGTCAGATCGAGGAACACAGTTCACCTCAAGGTTCTGGCAGAGGTTACATGAAACCATGGGAACTCATCTGAAGTTTAGTTCTGCCTATCACCCCCAGACTGACGGGCAGACGGAAAGAACCAATCAAATCCTTGAGGATATGCTGAGAGCTTGTGCACTCAAGAACAATAGGAGCTGGGATAAGAACTTACCGTATGCGGAGTTCTCCTACAACAACAGCTATCAGGCTAGTATGAAGATGTCACCATTTGAGGCGTTGAATGGGAGGAAGTGTAGAACTCCACTATTTTGGAACCAAACTGGGGAAAGTAAAGTATTTGGGCCAGAGGTACTACAAGAAGCCGAGGCGAAAGTGAGGGAAATCCGCAACAATTTGAGGATAGCACAGACCCGACAAAAGAGCTATGCCGATGTACGGAGAAGAGAGCTCGTTTTCAACGTGGGGGACTATGTCTATCTCAAGGTGTCCCCTATCCGAGGACTTCGTCGGTTCAAGGTGAAAGGGAAATTATCACCGCAATACATCGGACCCTTCCAAATTCTGGAGAGGAAAGGCAATGTGGCATACCAACTAGAACTACCGGCTCGCCTATCAGATGTGCACGATTTATTCCACGTGTCACATCTCAAGAAATGTTTAAGAATGCCCGAAGAGATGTTACCCATGAATGAGGTGGACGTACGAGAGGATCTTTCTTATGCCGGGCAACCGGTCAAGATTTTGGAGACAATGGAACGCCTCACAAGAAATAAAAGAATCCGGACGTGCAAGGTGCAGTGGAATCATCACTTGGAAGCAGAAGCCACGTGGGAGCGAGAAGACGAGCTTAAGGCACAGTTTTCGGATTTGTTTTCCTAGAATCACCAATCTCGAGGACGAGATTTCTTTTAAGGGGGGTAGAGCTGTAAAACCCCAAAACCTGCTAAAGAGGGGAACTTAAAAATTTTTGGACATATTGCATGTGGTGAAACAATTCAAATTCAAACTGGAATTTAAATTTGAATCAAAACAGAAAAAGAAAAGGAAAAAGAAAAAAATAAAAATGGCCAGTGGGCCGAAACCCACCTCAGACGGCCCAAAACCTGCGCCCGCTTCCCCCCCTCTCCCTCTCTCTGACGCGCGGGGCCCGCATGTCATCCCTCTCCCCCCACGCGCCCCCAACCGCCTTGGCTCTTCCGCAACGATCGTGCGCCCCGCCCCGGATTCCGTGCACTTGACCCAACCCCGAATCCCTCGCGCCGTTCTTCTCAATCGCAAAAAATCCCCGTGCTCCCGGCCCTGATAAAAAAAGATGGCCCCGCCGCCCTCCCCTCGCACGAGCAGTTTCTCTCCCGGTGAGCGCCGCCGCCGTTGAGTTTAGAAATTCCCGAGGGCATCGCCGCTTCCCTCTGTCAAACTGATCTCGTGACCCCGCAGCACCGCGTACAAGCTGTAGACGTCGACCCCGGAGGGAAACACCGCCGGAAACGACCAACCCGACGCTCGCAGGTGAGTACCACCGCCGCTCGCAGGTGAAACCTTTGAATTTCACGGTTTCGATCCACCCTAATCATCGGTGTGTCATCTCTAGACCCCAGTGAGGCGTCCAACCCAAGAGCTCGAAGGGATCACTGCCCCAACTGCCACTTCGACGTGCACCGAAGACCATCGCCGTTGAAGCTCGCCGCCGACCCCATCTAGCCACGTAGGGATCAAGCAAACCCCTGAGGTGAGGCTCCCTTCCTCCCCTCTGCCGTTTGCTACCAAAAAGGGCGGGTGTTAGCGTCTGTAGATGAAGATCCGCAACCTCGCCGGCGAGATAGCACCGCTTCTGCCGTGCGCCGCCGCGCACGCGGGCGAATTCCAGCCAGGAGCGACGTGGCCTCTTGTGGGCCGTCTATTTTAAATCGCACAATAGAAATTAAATCGGCGCATACCCCTTCGGCAATGTAATCTGAGCCCTCTGTTTTAAATCCAACGGCCCACGTCAGCCACGCGTTATAAATGCCGGGAATCTTATGCACTACCCCCTGGGGACCTCAGAAAACACGAGCTAGTGCTAGAAACTTCTGATCTAGCCCCTGGACCCTTAGAAATCCATGTAAATTCATTTAAAAATCAGTTTTAACCCCTGGACTTAATATGAATTAGGAAGACCTCCCTGTTTTGCACACTTAGACCCCTAAAAAGTTAGTAATTGGGAAATGGGGCCCCACAGTAGGGTGGATTTGCACATCAGCCCCTGAGGGTTATTAATTTAAGGAAATTGAATATGTGAATAGGATTTAAAATTCAAACATAGGTATATGATCAGTTTAATTATTCTAACCCTGTGGAAAATTTGTATAAACAATCTAAGGTCTGAGTTTAGAGGGGAAATAAACTTTTGAACTCAATAAGATTACTGTTTTGTAATTTATATCTGAAATATGCCCTTAAGGCATAAACCAAGTTTAAACTGTGGGAAAGTGAGTCTAAATAACCAAAAAGGGATAGGAAAAATTTATGAAGGTTCTGTTTGGGAAATTGGAACAGAAGAAATTTTTTTAGGAATTTAGGTTGCTGTTTTATTGGTGGAAATTCATTTCTAGCCTAGAAAACAATTCTGAAAATGGGTAAAAATAACATTAAATTGGTTTCCATCAGAGAGGAAGTCAAAGAATATTTTATTGAACAATTTAGATCAGAACATATTCTGTTTAGGAGATATGTTTTATTATTTTAGTACTAAAGTTCACTTTTAGGCATAGAAAATAAATCTGAAACTATAGGAAAATAGGTATGCATAATTAGAAAATTATAGATGTGGTCTCCAAATCCAAAAACTTCAATTTAAGATTTTGTAGAAGACCTGAAAACCTATTTGGAGTAGGAAATTATCTTTCATGCAAACTTGTGGCTAAAAAGTGTATTAATTAAATATAGATAATTTGTTCAAATTGGAAATTCATATATATTGTACAAATAGAAATCTGAATACAAAAGTTAGAGATAATATATAAATGTTTAAAAGTCTATGTAGGCCTAAAATCAACACATCTAGGGTAACCACAACACTTAAACATGTGAATGACTTTAATATGTATGTATGTGTGGTTTGCATGAGTGAAAGTGTGGACTATGGCTTATGGATTGTTGGTTTATTTTGCTATGTGTATTGGCATGAGTAGAACCTGCCCAAGAGCAAGTTCTCACCTCTCAAGACCAAGACTTTCCATTTCCAGAGCAGCAGGAAGAAGGCAAGTGTCCTTGACCACTTTGATCCTATACTAGGATGTGTAGTTAGAATTTAATTGCATTGTCAATTTGGAATATGATACCCAAGCTAGGAAGTTTCCCTAGATTTTCATTATGTTATTTCCTTGTAGCCTGGGTTGGGATTTATTTTATATTGTCATTTATTTATATGCTTAAGCATAGCCATGCTTAGAATGGGATAAGTGGGATATGAGATCATCAACTTATTTACCTTACTCTTGAATGAGATATTATGAGTTATGTACAGGTAGGGATCGAGGCAAGTTAGATGATTTGGTTGGTGCTGTGTGCATGAGACTCGGGTTTGTGTTTAGTACTTGCCTGGATCCTAAGGACCGGTTCATGGAGCATGTAACCTGGTTTTACCATGCCAACCACATGCTTAGATGGGGCAGCTTGGCCAATTAATTAGGTGTATCCCCGGCGTAGTATGGGTGTTTTGGATGGTGTGGGGAATAGGTGTCAGCTGGACTACCATATGAACCGCAAGGCTCAAGAGGGGGCCACTGCAGCGGGTTGGAGAATCTTGTATGCTGTTAGGGGTGAAACCTCAGTGGGCCCACGCTCATCGGAAATCCCTTTGTAAAGGCCTCGTAGTGATCTCCTAGCTACACACCTGGGAAGTGTGAACGTGGTTCGCGGCCACTGGCATAATGGAGGTTTTTTAGTCCACCCAGCAACGGGGGATGAAATCACTACATGTGGGTACAATGGTGCAAACTCTGCAGAGTCAAAACTATCATGACAGCCGTGCTCACGGTCAAGAGTGGCTTGGACTTATTCATGATTAGAGGATGATGAATTGGGAAGTTGAGGATGTTGAGTGGGAAGCTTAACATTGGAGGTGGGACTATGTTTACTTGATATTGATGATGGGTTGGGAGATTGGGACCATTTCACCTGTGTAGTAATGTAGGTGCTTAATAAGCTAAGGTGATAGGTATGAATTGCGTAGTGTTTAAAGCATGAGTTCAACCTCTCCTTGGTCTAGCCATGCATAACATAACTTTCACACACTTGCTGAGTTCCAACGGTACTCAAGCTTGCTTTTCTGTTGGTTTAAATTGCTGCTCAGGTCAAGGGGATGATATGGTGTTCAATGACCAATACTTCGGACCCGAAGAAGGATTCTAGGTTCATGGAGTCCCCCGGGCAACGCCTGTGACAGAGCCCACAAGATTTATATTCCGCTGCTGTTTTATTTACATATTATGAACATATTATCGTCCATCGAGACGTTATGCTATGTAAGACTTATTTTTATATTCAAACACTTGGCTTGTAATAAATGATGCTTCACTATTTGTCATCACATGTATGAGAGAATGATCCTGGCATACATGTGACATTCACTCGGTTGTCCTTTGGGGCAAACCGGGTGTGACACACTAGCCGGTTGGTGAAGCATAATTCTAGCGTGAGGGGATGCTATACGTTTAGTAGGTTCTCCTCCAAGCAGAATGAAGGAGGCCATGGACGCGGCTATTCCGAGGCATATTGTATATATATCTGGTGTCACCGTTTGCATTGTATCAAAAATCGCCATTCCTGAGATTAGCCACCCGCCGGGGGAGTTTATAAACAAAAAAATATTGCTAATTCCATCTTCTATATTGATATACCATGAGACCTGTAATATGATTCGTGATTTCACAACGAATCTCTTAACCTAAAAAAAGTGTCCTTTCTCAATACATAACATTGTATAAGTCAACCCAAGTCGCTTCTTCATCTCCGGGAATCCGGTAAGGTACTTTTGGAACACCAATGGGCATATTAGATTAATATTATTAGATTTAAGTAAGAAAACTACACTTTAATATGGAAACTTAAGAATGGAAGAGAAAGAAAGAATCCACAGTTCATTATCTTCATTTTTTTCTTATTCTATAAGAATACTATAGATTCTATTAATACATGGATTGAAATGATACATAGATTGAAAAATTATACGTATAAGAAAGGTAAGACAGATTGAATAAAGAAAAAGGAATCTGTGATTCGAATGATAAACAAAGAGGGATTAGGGATCTATTCTTCGTTTTTGGAAATAGCCCAAGCTACCCATTGCATATTGGCACTTATCGAATATAGAATAGATCTGCTTCTCTTTCTTCTTACAAACAGAATTGGCTTCTTATTTTTAATGGAATGAAATAAATATTCACGCTTTCTGACACAAAATCCCCTAGAAGGGTTAGGTACATAGGATATGGATAGTCTTTTCCAATGCGATAAAATAAAATGACATCGTGTCTATTTTTCTTTGCTAAAGGGGTATTTCCATGGGTTTGCCTTGGTATCGTGTTCATACTGGCGTATTGAATGATCCGGGTCGATTTCTTGAGGTGCATATAATGCATACAGCTCTAGTTTCTGGTTGGGCTGGCTCGATGGCTTTATACGAATTAGCGGTTTTTGATTCCTCTGATCCTGTTGTGGATCTAATGTGGAGACAAGGTATGTTCGTCATCCCCTTCATGACTCATTTAGGAATAACCGATTCATGGGGTGGTTCGAGTATTTCAGGAGGAACTGTAACGAATCCGGGTATTTGGAGTTATGAAGGTGTGGCAGGTGCGCATATTGTGTTTTCTGGCTTGTGTTTCTTGGCAGCTATCTGGCATTGGGTATATTGGGACCTAGCAATATTCTGTGATGATCGGACGGGAAAACCTTCTTTGGATTAGCCCAAGATCTTTGGAATTCATTTATTTCTTGCAGGGGTGGCTTGTTTTGGCTTTGGTGCATTTCATGTAACCGGTTTGTATGGTCCTGGGATATGGGTGTCACACCCGGTTTTTCCGAAGAACAACCAAGTGAATATCACATGTATGCCAGGATCATTTTCTCATACATGTGATGACAAATAGTGAAGCATCATTTATTACAAGCCAGGTGTCGAATATAAATAAGTCTTACATCGCAAATGTCTCGATGGACAATAATAAGTTCATCACAAGTTAATAAACTAGCAGCGGAATATTATTCTTGTGGGCTCCATTGCAGGCGTTGCCCGGGGGTCTCCATGAACCTAGAAACCTTCTTCGGGTCCAAAGTCTTGGTCATTATACACCACCTCAATATCTTGACCTGAGCAGCAATATATACCAACAAAATATGCAAGGTTGAGTACCGATGGTACTCAGCAAGTGTGGGAAAGTTATGTCATGCATGGCTATAACAAGGGGAGGTTGAACTCATGGTTATAGCACTACGCAATTAATACCTATCACCTTAGCTTATTAAGCACCTACATTACTACACAGGTGAAATGGTCCCAATCTCCCATCCCATCATCATAATCAAATAACCATAACATCATTTCCAATGTTAAGCTCCCCGCTTAACATCCACAACTTCCAAAACCATCAATCCTCTAATCATGAATAAGTCCAAGCCGCTCTTGACCGTGAGCACGGCTGTCATGACAGTTTTGACTCTGCAAAGTTTGTACCACTGTACCCACATGTAGTGATTTCATCCCCCGTTGCCGGGTGGACTAAAAGAACCTCCATTATGCCAGTGGCTACGAACCACATTCACACTTCCCAGGTGTGTAGCCGGGAGATCACTACCGTGCGATTTAAAATAAATGGCGCACAAGCGGCCACGTCGCTCTGATCGAGCGGCGAGAAGCGGCGATCTCGCCGGAGACTTTCGGATCTTCGAGAATTCTTCCTAGAACTGTGATCTTATGGCATAGATCGGTGGAGGAGAGGTCGGGGATCTTGAGCTCGGAGGTCCTGGAAGGTGATCGGCGACAAGGTCCGAGGTGAATTCACGGCGAGGCTCGTTGGCGCTGTGTTTACACCGCAAGTCACCGAGATTTCTGCACCTGCAAGGTTTCCCGGAGGCGGTGGATCAAGACCAACGAGTTAGATCGGAATTTCCGAGCTTAGATCAGCTAGAATTTATCGGAGAAGGCTCGGGTTCTCACCGGAGGAAAAACAGCAGATCGCGTGGAAAAACAGAACGAGGCCGGGGTTTTTATAGACGGGGGAGGGCGGCGGGGTGGTTTAGATCGACTTCGCGTCGCCCTCGAGCGAAATTCGGCTGGGATTCGCAGAAACCCGGATCGGTTTGGATTCGGGTTGAGAGAGTCCGGCGCGGGCTCGAGGTAGACGAAGAACTGGCGGGCCCCGCCTGTCAGTGGGAGGAAAGGGGCGCGCGCGGCTGCGGGCTGGCGCGGGTTCTGGTTGGGCCGGCTGGTGGGTCGCGGCCCACTGGCCGGTTTTTTTCTGTTTTCTTTTTTTCTTTTTCTATTTCTTTTTTTATTTGAGTTTAATTTGAATTCCAGTTTGAATTTGAATTTTTGCAAAACATGCAACACGTCCAAAAATTTTTAAATTCCCCTCTTAATCTGATTTAGGGTCTTAACAAGATTTTTGGGGTGTTACAGCTCTACCCCCCTTAAAAGAAATCTCGTCCTCGAGATTGGTGGTTCTAAGAAAACAATTCCGGAAATTGTGCCTTTAGCCCATCTTCCCGCTCCCAGGTGGATTCCTCTTCTGAGTGATGCTTCCACTGCACCTTGCACATCCGGATTCTTTTATTTTTGGTGAGGCATTCCATTGTCTCCAAAATCTTGTCTGGTTGCTCGGCATAAGACAAATCCTCAGCTACGTTCACTTCATTCATGGGTAACACCTCTTCAGGCGTCCTCAGGCATTTCTTGAGTTGTGACACATGGAATACATCGTGCACATCCGATAGATGAGCCGGTAACTCTAGTTGATACGCCACTTCGCCTTTCCTTTCCAGAACTTGAAAGGGTCCGATGTATCTAGGCGACAACTTCCCTTTCACCTTGAACCGACGAAGTCCTCTGATAGGGGACACCTTGAGATAGACATAGTCTCCCACGTTGAAAACGAGCTTTCTTCTTCGTACATCGGCATAGCTCTTTTGGCGTGTCTGTGCTATCCTCAAATTGTTGCGAATTTCCCTCACCTTGGCCTCGGCTTCTTGTAGTACTTCTGGACCAAACACTTTACTTTCCCCCGTTTGGTTCCAAAATAGGGGAGTCCTGCACTTCCTCCCGTACAAGGCTTCAAACGGTGACATCTTCATACTAGCTTGATAGCTGTTGTTATAGTAAAACTCCACATACGGTAAGTTTTTATCCCAACTCCGATTGTTTTTTAGTGCACATGCCCTCAGCATATCTTCAAGAATCTGATTGGTTCTTTCCGTCTGCCCATCAGTTTGGGGATGATAGGCAGAACTAAAGTTCAGATGGGTTCCCATGGTTTCGTGCAACTTCTGTCAGAACCTTGAGGTGAACTGTGTCCCTCGATCCGACACAATCTTCTTTGGCACTCCATGGTAACACACGATCCTTGACATGTACAACTCTGCCAATTTGGATCCGCTGTAGCTTTCCTTCACGGGGATGAAGTGAGCTACCTTGGTTAGCCTATCAATGATGACCCATATCGAATCATATCCTGATTGGGTCCTAGGCAATCCCACAATGAAATCCATGCTGATTTCTTCTCATTTCCATTCAGGCACTTTGAGTGGTTGCAATAATCCCGCTGGTCGTTGATGTTCTGCTTTCACCAACTGACATGTGTCACATAGGGCAACATGTTCCGTGACATCTCGCTTCATGCCATACCACCAATACCTGCTCTTGAGGTCCTGGTACATTTTCGTACTCCCAGGATGAATGGAATTGTCAGAATCATGAGACTCCTTAAAAATCAATTCACGGATCTCCTTTACTTCTGGCACGCAGATTCTTTTCCCGTACCACACCGTTCCTTGTTCATCCTCTCTAAAACCAGGTGCTTTACTTTCCTTGATGAGTTGTCTGATCTCTTGTATCTTCTCATCATTCTTTTGACCCTCGCGTATGTCTCGCTCTAGTGTGGAGTCCACTTCCATGGCGATGGCTTCACCACTATTTACTAGACATAGATTGAGCCTTATAACCTCGTCCTTCAATTCTGCAGGCATGTCCTTCAAGCTCAACTTATTGACCTGCACTTTCCGACTCAAAGCATCGACCACGACGTTTGCTTTCCTAGGATGATAGTTGATGCCCACATCAAAGTCATTGATTAGCTCTAACCATCTCCTTTGTCTGAGGTTGAGATCTGGCTGTGTTAAAATGTACTTTAAACTCTTATGATCTGTATATATCTCTGTTCTCTTCCCCATCAAGTAGTGCCGCCAAATTTTCAATGCGTGTACCACTGCGGCTAGTTCTAGGTCATGTGTAGGATAGTTCTTCTCGTGCTTCTGAAGCTGCCGGGATGCATAAGCCACGACATGCCCTTCTTGCATGAGAACACATCCCAACCCGTTTCTAGAGGCATCGCAGTACACCGTGAAATTCTTCTGCATATCTGGCATAACCAACACTGGGGCTATTGTCAATCTTTTCTTTAGCTCCTGAAAACTCGTCTCGCACTGTGGCGTCCATGTGAATGTGATTCCCTTCTCCAACAGTTTGGTGAGAGGTCTCGAGATCTTGGAGAATCCCTCAATAAACCGTCGATTGTATCTAGCCAATCCCAAGAAGCTTCGAACTTCCCCGACATTTTCAGGGGTCTTCCACTTCTGTATATTATCGATTTTGGCAGGATCCACGGAGATTCCTCCCTCCGAGATTATATGTCCTAAGAAGGGAACTCTCTTCAGCCAAAACTCACACTTGCTCAACTTGGCATATAGTTGGTGTTCTCTCAGCCTCTGCAACACCAACCTTAGATGTTTCTCATGTTCTTCTTCATCTTTGGAGAAGACGAGAATGTCATCTATGAAAACCACCACAAATTTTTCCAGATATTCCATGAATACCTTGTTCATGAGATACATGATGTATGCCGGGGCATTAGTTAGCCCGAAAGGCATGACAGTGTATTCATACAGTCCGTACCGAGATACGAAAGCTGTCTTGGGAATATCAGATTGTCTTATCTTGAGTTGGTGGTATCCCGACCAGAGATCAATTTTCGAGAACACTCAAGCTCCCCTCAACTAATCAAACAAGTCTTCAATGCGGGGTAATGGGTACTTGTTCTTGATGGTTACCTCATTCAAGGCACAGTAATCCACGCATAACCTTTGGGTTCCGTCCTTTTTTGGGCACAAATATCACCGGAGCTCCCCATGGTGAGGTACTAAGGCGAATATACCCCTTCTCCGTCAATTCTCTCAAATGATCCTTGAGTTCTTCTAGCTGCTTGGAGTCCATCCGATAAGGTCTTCTGTAAATCGGGGCTGTTCCAGGTACTAGCTCAATTGTGAATTCCACTTCACGATCGGGAGGCATACCTGGCAACTCCTCCGGAAAAACATCTGGATATTCCCTGATGGTCCTGATTTCCTCAACTTTCACCTCAACTTGATTTAATTTAATGTCCCTCCTAGGCTCGTGTATTGTTATGAACTTTACTCTTGTGCCACTAGGGTGAGTTAGTTCCACCGTTCTGGTCGAACAATGAATGATTCCCTTATGTTTGGTCAACCAATCCATGCCCAAAATAATATCGATCCCTTGGGAATCTATCACTATGAGGTTAGTAGTAAACACTACCCCCTTAATGTCTAGATTCACCTTGGGACACACTTGTCTTGTCCTTATTTCTCCACCTGGAGAGTTTTACTGCTAGTATATAGTTCATTTGTGTTGTTGCTAGATCATGCTTCTTAACAAACCCTTGAGCAATGAACGAGGAGGTTTATGTTAAGCAGCCACTGGGTTTTGAAAATCCAAATTTTCCTAATCATGTTTACAAACTGTCCAAAGCCTTGTACGGTCTAAAACAAGCCCCTAGAGCATGGTATGATAGGTTAAAAACATTCTTACTTGAAAAAGGGTTTACCATGGGCAAGGTTGATAAAACTCTTTTTTACTTAAGCATGGCAATGACTCATTATTCGTTCAAGTGTATGTGGATGATATTATATTTGGTTGTGCTTCTCATGATCTCGTGTCCAAGTTTTCAGCTATGATGAGTTCAGAATTTGAGATGAGTATGATGGGAGAACTCACATACTTTTTGGGGCTGCAAATCAAGCAAACAAAAGAAGGAACTTTTGTGCATCAAACTAAGTATACAAAGGACCTTCTTAAGCGCTTCAACATGGACAAATGCAAGCCTCTTCGGACACCAATGGGAACAGCAACAACACTTGAACTTGACGAAGATGGTGACCCTGTCGATAAAAAAGAATACAGAAGTATGATTGGATCACTTTTGTATCTCACGGCGTGAAGACCGGACATACAATTCAGCGTATGTCTTTGTGCACGTTTTCAAGCTTCTCCACGTGATTCACATCGCCAAGCCATCAAAAGGATTCTCAGGTACCTACATGGAACTCAAGAATTTGGCATTTTTTCCTTCTTCCTCAACCGTTTCTTTGAAAGCTTTTTCGGATGCTGATTTTGGGAGTTGTAGGATTGATAGGAAAAGTACTTCGGGTGCTTGTCATTTTCTTGGTAATTCACTTGTTGCTTGGTCCTCTAGAAAACAAAGTTCAGTTGCACAATCCACGGCCGAATCTGAATATGTAGCTGCGGCTAGCGCTTGCTCACAAATTCTTTGGATTGTTCAAACACTTAAGGACTATGGGGTTGATTTAGATAGTGTTCCACTATTTTGTGATAACACTAGTGCAATTTGTATTGCTAAAAACCCCGTGAAACACTCTGGAACTAAGCACATTGACATTAGGTATCACTTTCTTCGTGATAATGTTGAAAAAGGAAACATTGTACTTCACCATGTCGATACCGAACAACAATTGGCTGATATTTTTACAAAACCTTTGGATTTCACTCGTTTTTGTTTCATTCGTAGTGAAATAGGGGTTATGCATCCTCATGGCTTAAATTGAGGGGGATTTTTTGAAACTTTGAAAGTCTATGTGTGAATCTGAAACTAAAATAATATGAGCATAGTATTTCATACATATATGACTTTGTGATTCCTTTTACAGGCTGAAAGTTCTTACTACATTACTCATGTTATACATTTTGTAGTTTTTGCCATGACTAGTAATTGGAATAATTACTCACACTAAATTTGGTCATGATCAAACTTTCTTGCTGTTTTGAACTTGTTGCGTGCTCACAAGTGCTTTTAATCATAAAAAACTAATCAAGTGATCAGCTCACATGTTGAGTTTTCAAATAAAAATTGAGAAAAGATCAAGAGAATATGCATGCATCTCACTTCTTCTTTTGAGATTGCTTATCGTTACACTAAGATATGAACTTGGAAGGAATTGTGTATGACTAAAACCATGTCCTTAAGCTTCTGATTGTCAAATGACATAGGCTTGGCTTGGTTAGTTAGAATAAGGTTGATGCGGCATATAATCTCTTGCAAATATCATATGATCAACTTTGTGCCTTAAATGATTATGAATAATAAAAATGCAGCAACAAGTGTCATGTTTTCAGGTTTTGAAATAGTTGAGTAAGGGAGATCATGACTTGCTTAAACTGAAAAATACATTTGATCTCTAGCATGGCTTACACTACTTTATGTATCTCATTGATGTGATAGTGTAAGTAACCTGATAGTATGACTTGGATGAGCTTTGTTTTGTATGTATATGTTATAATATGCTCATAACATTTAAAAATTTCTCTTTTGAACCTTGCTGAATATATTGTCAAAGGGGGAGAAATATGTATAAGGAGAGATTTTTTTTACACTTTGCATATGTTATACACTTTCTTCCTTCTCTGATTTTTAAAAATGGGGATAAATTAATAAAGGGGGAGAAATGAGTTTTCAAAGCTTTTCAAAACTTTTCATAAGCCAATGTTCAGATTTTAATTGGTGTTGCCAATGCATTCATCAAGGGGGAGATTGTGAGACCTATGTGTGCTGAATACATTGGCAATTAGGATAAAAGTTAGCATTAACATTCAAAGTTTTGAATATTGCCAAAACATTCTTCTGTGGCAAGGTCCGACAAGTTCTTTGTTAGGTCCGCCAAGTGTTGGCAAGGTCCGACGCAAGGTCCGGAGAGCTCCTGCAAGGTCCGGAGAGCTTCTGTGAGGTCCGGAGCTTGTTTTTAGGGAGCTCCCGTGAAGTTCAACTCGTAGAACTGCAGCGTCTTGTTTTTGCTGTTAACTCGCAATGTTTCAAACATGCTTTGTGGGAAGGTTTGCTTAGTATTAATTTGCTAAATTTTTTGTGTGTTTTAGTGGTTATGGCTGTTATCATTTGATATGGTTTGCAACATGCTTATGTGACGTGCTCATGTAAGGTGTTGTGGTTTTTGAACTAACGTGAGTCAAGTCGAGGACTTGTGCTCAGAAGAATTGGTTGTTTATTCATGTGCAGGTATTGCTTGAGTTGAACACATGGCTGGTGACGGGATCCTTGGACAAGTCTCAGGGAGGAGATGAGGTTCCAACAACCAAGTTCGGGAGGAGCTGTGGTTGAGTTGATCGGGAGGTCGAGCAGCATGTTTGGATCAAGGGCAGTGCATATGAAGGTTGCGTGTACGTCGTTGGAAGGTGTTTGCACGTGTGCAAGGAGTGCATGGACGTGGCAACATTGTTCCAAGGCGTGATGAAGAGAAGTGGACGTAAAGAATTGGTCGGAAAGGTCCAACCGGCTGGATTGCGTACTCAGGCTGAGGCTGAGTCGGATATGGCTCAAATATGGAAGATTTGAGTTGGCTATGATAGGATTTCGTGCTAGGCACGAAGTTGAGTTGTTTTAGGAATGTTTAGGACGTTCCTAAGGTGTTTGGAAGTCTCACGATTGCTTCTATCTGCGAATTGGAGAGTCCTGAGCAGTTACGGTAAATTAGGATACGAGTCCAATTAGTAGTAGGAGTCCTAGATTGGATTGATTAGCCTGAGGGCTGACTATAAAAGCAAGCGAGGCCAGAGCTCTCGTGGGTAGAGAACTTTGGGCTGTTCCTCTTGTGTTTCTATTGAATAAAGTTCATAGTTTCGAGGAGCTTTTGTGCCTTGTTCGTCCGATTTGTTTTTCGTCAAGTCTTTCTCGCCGAGTTTCTGGACAGACTGACGTTGCTTCGGTGTTTAGTTAATAACTCGAGTTTTACAGACCCGATTGACGTGATTCTTTTTGGGTTGTCTTCACAACTCAATTATCTATCATCCGTGAAATTTTCAAGAGCTTCGGATCTGTAGTTTTTGAGATACACGAGTTTCTTTGCAGCGTTGTAGATCTGTTTTATATCGGGTAGAACAGATTGATCTTCATTTAATGTTTTGATCGTATCTCAAGTTTTACTTCGTGTTTTCAAGTGATTCTTGTTGCATTAGATCCGTTACTTGATTCTCTACCTCTCTACTTGATTTGTCACGGTTGAACACGTTTGAAAACACTTGCACACACGGTTTCTTTAACCTATTGATTTTTTGCTGAGGGAGTTTTGTTGTTTCCGCTGCGAAAAGTTTTAATCTACCATTCACCCCCCTCTGGTAGCTTTAGATGTGCTCTTCGATCCTACATAAAGCTCTTTGCAAGGCAATACTGACAGTATCTGCTTGACCATTTCGAAGTGGGGACAGAATGAAACGACCATAATAAAGACGCTTACTATCTACTCTTGATTCAACACACTTCCACTGTAGTGCTTAGATGGATCCTGTTACCTCCTTTCGAACCATAATAGATTAGTATTTATTTGATCATTGAATCATTTATTTCTCTTGAAAACGGTTTAATTCTTTTACAGACGTCTTTTTTAGGAGGTCTACATCCATTATGGGGCATAGGTGTTACATCGCGTAAACAAGTTAACCGTACACCACTTTTAGCAATGGCTCATAATGCGGCATCTCTTCTTTTATTCAAAATACAGTAATTACTTGAATTTTCAATGTTTCTAACTTGATTTTAAATATTTTATGTTTTAGATGGTTCGCATGATCCGCAGCGCTCGCAAGTCCACCAGAGGGAGAGTTCCTGTAGCTACCCTTGCCTTGAGGGAGGAGAACCGCCCGGTGACGTACCACTCCTACGGGTTGGCAGTAGGAGGCTTGTTGCGCCGTCTTTGGCGTATGCTCCACGCCGCCGGCAATGTTGGCAAGCTGATCATACACTACAGCTTCACCAGGACCATCCGCGAGAAGCGTGAAGAATGGAGCTCAGAGATGAGGATTATCCACGACAACAGGCTGCTCAAGATCCACCGCTCCCCAGCTTGTCGGGCGACTCAGACCGATGCTGAGAAGGATGTCACCTGGGAGGCCATCACCTGCCAGAGTTACATCAACCGTGGCGACCTGGAACATGTATGTCCTCCAGCGTGAGAGTGGCACTGCGGAGTACAAGTACCCGCTGGTGCAGCAGAGGACTTCCCATGATCACATGGACATGTGCTTGGAGGATGCTGCTATGCTCAGCACTCGACTACAGGAGTGCCAGCAGGAGCTTCAGGATGTTCGTGACACCCTGAAGGAGACTGAGGCGTTGCTTCGCGCCAGCTTGAGGGCGAGGGAGAGAGGAGATAGGAACGAACTGTGTGTCTCCGAGAATGACACATGGACTCCTGAATCCCCCGATCGCCGGGCGAACAAGCGTCGCCGCACTTCTCCACCAGCAGCTTCCCCACCTAGAGCGGAGTCATAGGGCAGCCGCAATGATGAGGAAGACCCCGACGAGCCAGCCCAGCGATACGAGTCGTTTAGAGTCATTTTCCTTATTTCAGCATGTTATCGAGTAGTCGAGTTAAGAACCTATATATTTGCTTGTTAATGTTTGGTGTGTGACGTGAGTTGTGGGAGCCATGGGCACTTGTCCACAACCTTGTCTTTATGATTGCATTTGCTTTTGTGTGTGAAACCTTATGAATCAATAGTTGCATTTATTTTTGTATGGGACATGGTGCCAAAAAAATCTATGTGAAATTTTCAGAAATTGTTTAAAATTTAATGTCTCAAAAGTTTAAGTTTATACAAACAATGTGGGAAATTAATGCGTAATGATTAAGTTGACACTTTGTTGATCATAATAGATGTCCGGAAGAGGAAGAGGTCGTGGTGCCAACCCCAACAACAACAACAACAGTGAGGCTGCCAACCCTCACCTTCCTAGATGGCAAGGCAGGGGTGGTCGCCGAGGAGGAGTTGACCCTATCTACCAAATGATCGACAATCAAAATCAGCTCATCCAGAATTTGACTCAAGTGGTGGCCAACTTACACCAAGCTCCATCCCCACAGGCTGCACCACGTCAACCAAGGTTGAGTGAGTTTCTAGGAACTCAACCCCCGAGGTTTGCAAGTGCTGCTGAACCCCTAGAGGCAGATGATTGGCTCAAGACCATTGAGAACAAGATGAGGATCATACAGTGCCAAGGACATGAGAGGGTGCTGTTTGCCTCTCATCAATTGCATGGACCCGCTGCTGATTGGTGGACCGCTTACGTGGCAGCCCACCACGACCCAGAGAACAAAACTTGGGAGGAGCTCAAACGCAATTTCTGCAACCACTACATACCAAGGGGAGAACTCAAGAACAAGAGGAAGGAGTTCTTGGGACTGCAGCAGGGCAACATGACTGTGAGGGAGTACCTCACCAAGTTCACCCAACTGTCCCGTTATGCGTCACGGGACATTGAAACTGATGAGCAGAAACATGACTGCTTTGTGGAAGGGCTCACTATGGAAATGCAATGTGCAATGTCCTCCAACGAATATGAAAGTTTCCAAAAGATGGTGGATAGGGCGTTTGTTGTGGAGAGGAAGCTGAAGGCCTTGGAGAATGAAAACAAGAGGAAGATGGGATGGTCACACCAAGCATCAAGCAGCAACACACGTCCATGTCTGATGCAGCAACCTGCAGGGCAGACGAGCCATGCTGTAGTACCCTACTCAACACCAAGAGGTTATAACCCGAACTTCAGGTCTCCATCAGCACCAGTACAGCCGCAGCGTCAGCTTATGCAGCAGCCACGCCCTGCTTATCAACCTCGACCAGCAGGACAAGGGCCACAGAACCCACCCCAAGACAACAAAAGTCAAGCAACTAAAGTTGGGGTACAATGCTTCAACTGTGGTGAAGTTGGGCACTACGCTCACAAGTGCCCGAAGAAGAAACCCATGCAGCCACAACAGCAGAACATGATGCTGGGACGGGTGAACCACGTGACCACGGTGGAAGTGCAAGAGGCATCTGACGTGGTGATTGGTAAGTTCCCTACAAATTTACACATTGCAACCATATTGTTCGATTCTGGTGCTACCTACTCGTTCATTGCTCAAGAGTTTGTTAAGAAGCATGATCTAGCAACCACACAAATGAATCATATGTTAGCAGTGAACTCTCCAGGTAAAGAAATAAGAACAAGACAAGTGTGACCCAAAGTGATTCTAGACATTAATAGGGTAGTATTTATTGCAGACCTCATAGTGATAAGCTCACAAGGGATAGATATTATTTTGGATATGGACTGGTTGACCAAGCATAAAGGCATTATCCATTGTTCAACTAGAATGGTGGAACTAACTCACACTAGTGGCACCAAAGTAAAATTCGTAGCTGTCCAAGAACCTAGGAGGGACATTAAACTCAATCAGGTGGACGTGAAATTGGAAGAGATAAGGGTCATCAAGGAATACCCAGATGTTTTTCCTGAGGAGTTGTCAGGTATGCCCCCGGACCGTGAAGTGGAGTTTGTGATTGAACTCGTGCCTCGGACAGCCCCGATATACAAAAGGCCTTACCGGATGGACTCTAAACAACTAGAAGAGCTCAAAGAACACCTACGGGAATTGACAGAGAAGGGGTATATTCGTCCTAGTTCCTCGCCATGGGGAGCTCCAGTGATATTTGTGCCCAAGAAGGACGAAACTCAGAGGCTATGCGTAAACTACCGTGCGTTGAATGAGGTAACCATCAAGAACAAGTACCCATTACCTCGCATTGAAGACCTATTTGATCAGTTGAGAGGGGCTTGTGTATTCTCAAAAATTGATCTCAGGTTGGGATATCACCAATTGAAGATAAGGCCAACCGACATTCCCAAGACAACTTTCGTATCTCGGTACGGGCTGTATGAATACACCGTCACGCTGTTCGGACTAACTAATGCCCCGGTGTACTTCATGTATCTCATGAACAAGGTATTCATGGAATATTTCGACAAACTTGTGGTGGTTTTCATTGATGATATTCTCATCTTCTCCAAAGATGAAGAAGAACATGAGGGGCACCTAAGACTAGTGTTGCAAAAGTTAAGAGAGCACCAACTATATGCCAAGCTAAGCAAATGTTAGTTTTGGCTGAAGAGAGTCCCCTTTTTAGGACACATAATCTCAGAAGGAGGGATCTCCATGGATCCCGCCAAGATCGCAGATGTGCAGAAGTGGAAGACCCCCGAAAATGTCGGGGAGATCCGGAGCTTCTTAGGCTTGGCTGAATACTATCGACGGTTCATTGAGAGCTTCTCCAAGGTCTCAGGACCCCTCACCAAATTGTTAGAGAAAGGAATCACATTCACGTGGACACCGGAGTGTGAGACAAGTTTCCAAGAGCTGAAGAAAAGATTGACAACAGCCCCAGTGCTAGTTATGCTAGACATGCAGAAGAATTTTTCGGTGAATTGCGATGCTTCTAGACACGTTGGGATGTGTTCTCATGCAAGAGGGGCATGTCGTTGCCTATGCGTCCTAGCAGCTCCGAAAACACGAGAAGAACTATCCTAAGCATGACCTAGAGCTAGCCGCAGTGGTCCACGCATTGAAGCTTTGGAGGCATTACTTGATGGGAAAGAGGACAGAGAGATATACAGATCATAAGAGCTTAAAGTACATTTTCACACAGCCAGAT
The DNA here is from genome assembly GCA_030760725.1 of Neostapfia colusana. Lineage (NCBI taxonomy): Eukaryota > Viridiplantae > Streptophyta > Magnoliopsida > Poales > Poaceae > Neostapfia > Neostapfia colusana. The sequence goes on along the minus strand of JASWHV010000010.1, from coordinate 14,465,202 downwards.
CTCAACCTCAGACAACGGAGATGGTTAGAGCTAATAAACGACTTTGATGTGGGTATCAACTATCATCCTAGGAAAGCGAACGTCGTGGTGGATGCTTTAAGCCGAAAGGTGCATGTCAACATGTTGAGCTTAAATGACACGCCTACGGAATTGAAGGAGGAGATCGCAAAACTCAATCTATGTCTGGTGAATAGTGGTGAGACCATCACCATGGAAGTGGACTCCACATTGGAGCAAGACATACCCAATGGTCAGAAGGATGACGAGAAAATACAAGAGATCAGAAGACTCATCAAGGAGAATAAAGCTCCTGGGTTTAGAGAGGATGAACAGGGTATTGTGTGGCATGGGAGAAGAATAATCGACAGGCTCATGATTATGACTATTACATTCATCCTGGAAGTACGAAGATGTATCATGACCTCAAAAGAAGATATTGGTGGTATGACATGAAGCGGGGTGTTGCGGAGCATGTTGCCCTGTGTGACACATGTCAGCTAGTAAAAGCAGAACATCAAAGGCCCGCCGGATTGTTACAACCACTCAAAGTGCCCGAATGGAAATGGGAGGAAATAGGTATGGACTTCATAGTGGGACTTCCTAGGACCCAATCGGGATACGATTCGTTATGGGTCATAATCGACAGGCTGACTAAGGTAGCTCATTTCATTCCCGTGAAAGAAAGCTACAGCGGATCCAAATTGGCAGAATTGTACATGTCAAGAATCGTGTGTTTTCATGGAGTGCCGAAGAAGATAGTGTTAGATCGAGGGACACAGTTCACCTCAAGGTTTTGGCAGAAGTTACATGAAACCATGGGGACGCATCTGAAATTTAGTTCCACATACCACCCACAGACTGACGGGCAGACCGAAAGAACCAATCAGATCCTTGAGGATATGTTGAGAGCTTGTGCACTCAAGAACAATAGGGGATAAGAACTTACCGTATGCAGAGTTCTCCTACAACAACAACTATCAGGCTAGTATGAAGATGTCACCCTTTGAGGCGTTGTAAGGGAGGAAGTGCAGAACTCCATTGTTTTGGAACCAAACTGGGGAGAGCAAAGTGTTTGGGCCAGAGGTACTACAAGAAGCCGAGGCGAAAGTGAGGGAAATCCACGACAACTTGAGAATAGCCCAGACCCGACAGAAGAGCTATGCCGACATACGAAGAAGAGAGCTCACTTTCAACGTAGGGGACTATGTCTATCTCAAAGTGTCTCCTATCAGAGGACTTCGTCGATTCAAGGTGAAAGGGAAGTTATCACCCCGGTATATTGGACCTTTCCAGATTCTAGAGAGAAAAGGTGAAGTGGCATATCAGCTAGAACTACCGGCTCGCCTATCAGATGTGCACGATGTGTTCCATGTGTCACAACTCAAGAAATGCTTAAGAACACCCGAAGAGAGGTTACCCATGAATGAGGTGGACGTACGAGAAGACCTTTCATATGTCGAACAGCCGGTCAAGATCCTGGAGACAATGGAATGCATCACAAGGAATAAAAGAACCTGAATGTGCAAAGTGCAGTGGAAGCACCACTCGAAAGCAGAAGCCACATGGGAGCGAGAAGACGAGCTCAAGGCACAGTTTCTGGATCGGTTTCCCTAGAGTCACCAATCTCGAGGACGAGATTTCTTTTAAGGTGGTAGAGTTGTCACACCCCAAAATGTGGCAAAATATGAATTCAAATTTATTGGATGTGATTCATGTTGAAGGAAATTTCAAATTGAAACGTGAATTCAAATTTGAAGAAAAAACAGAAAAAGAAAAAGGAAAAAGAAAAATGGCCAATGGGTCGAAACCCACCAGCCGGCCCATCAACCCGCGGCCTATTCCCCTCCTCCTCCTCTCTCTGCCGCGCAAGGCCCGCCTGTCGGCACCTTCTTCTTCTCCCAACTGCCACCGCTCCTCCCGTGCTCGATCGCGCCCGCCCCCTCTGAATCATGCGCACGTACCCCACGATCTCTGGTTTAGTTCGGTTCAACACGATCCCTGCCGACCCCGCCGCCCCTCGTCCATTTAAACGCAGAGGCTGCACCCCCTTTCCTCCCCGATCGGCCACAACCGACGCAAGGTGAGAACCGCCGCCGCTGCTGCCCTTTTTCCGGGTTTCCCTTCCGTTCCCTCCAGGCTAACGTGCTTGCAGTGCTTGACCGCCTCCAGAGAAGCTCATCGCCGAAGAAAATCCGAGGAGGATCGACCCCATCGCTCTCCCACCGGAGATCACCTTCGGTCGCCGCTCCTCGCCGCCGTTGAGCCTTTCCAACCCTCTCTGGTTCATGAAAAGCCCACTGGTGAGCTCCCCTACTTCTCCTCTTCCATTCTAGGCCAAGAAATCCAAGTTTTAGTGAGCCTAGACGAAAACCCGAAATGTTCCGGTGAGATCGCCGCATCCCGCCGCCGTGCGCCGCCGGGCGGCGCCGCCCACACACGGCCAGGGCGACGTGGCCCTCTGTGGCCCATCCATTTTAAATCAGGCGGATGAAAACAGAACCCCCGCGTACCCCTTTGCGATCTAATCTCAGACCTCCATTTAAAATCCAACAGCCCACATCAGCCCCGCATTATAAACGCCAGGAATCTTGCGGGCTACCACCTGGGGTTCTGAGGAAAAAGGATCTAGCACCGGAAACTTCTGATCTAGCCCCTGGACCCTCATAAATTCATGTTAATGCATTTAAAAATCAGTTTTAGCCCCTGGACTTAATAAAAATTAGGAAACTCTCTCTGTTTTGCATAGTTAGACCCCTGAAAATTTAGGAAATAAGGTTTTGGACTTTACACTGGGGAAAATTTGCACTTCAGTCCCTGCAGAGCCTCTAATTAAGAAATGTAAACATAGAAATGGGATTTAAATTCAAATGGTGATGCAAATACATGTGCAAATACAATTTAAATTTTTCTAGCACTTGGAAAACATTTAGAATGATTTGAGAACTGATTTTAGGCTGAAATGAAATCTGAATAAGGGCTATTTACTTTTATTATTGCTGGAAATTCATTTTTAGGCTAGAAATAATTCTGAAAATAGGTAAAAATAAATTTAAATTGATCCCATCAGAGAGGAAGTCAAAAGACATTTTGTTGGACCTTTTAGATCAGAACATATTCTGTGTAGGTGATATATTTTGCTATTTTAGTATTGGAGTTCACTTTTGGTAGGGAAAATAAATATGAAAGTAGAGGAAAATAGGTGGACATAATTGGAAAATGGCAAATGAGGTCCCCAAATCCAAAACTTCAAGTTAAGATTGTGTAGAAGATCTGAAAACTCATTTGGAGTATGAAATTATTTTTCATGCAAATTTTGTGGCTAATAAGTGTATTATCTCATATAGAAAATTTGTTCAAATTGGAAATTCATATATAGTGTGCATTTAGAATTCTGAATATTAAAGTTAAAGGTAAAATATATGTTGAAAAGTGCATGTATGCATAGGAGCAACCTATCTAGGATAAACACAAAACCTAATTATGTGTATGACTTTAATGTGTATGTATGTATGACTTGCATGAGTGTGTGTGTTGATGATTTCTGATGGAATGTTGTTTTCTCTTGTTATGTGTATGTTGGCATGAGTAGAACCAGCCCCAGAGCCGGTTCTCACCTTCCAAGACCAAGACTTTTCATTCCCGGAGCAGCAAAAAGAAGGCAAGTGTCCTTGACCACTTTGATCCTATACTAGGATGTATAGTTAGAGGTTAATTGTGACACCCTCAATTCTGTGGAAAGCCACGGATCCGAGAACTAATGCATAGGTGTGCCCAGGATGTTCATCACACATACACATACTTTCCATAAACTGAATTCAGATTATATATTACCACGAATAACAGAGTTTATTACAACACCTCATGAGTCTTGGACTCATGCTCACAGCGGAAGTCTTTATTTCTACGCAGCGGAAAATCTTTATTTAAATGCGGAAGCAAAAACTAATGCGGAAGCAAAACTAAGCAGAAGTGGCTCCATCTCTACTCCCTCCACAGGCAAGGTTGAGAACAGATCACACGCCATAATGCTCTATTCGGTCTTCATAGTAGTCTTCTCTTGCTGTTGATGAAGAAATAATAATGCAAGTTTCAGTACAATGATGTACTCAGCAAGTGCGGGAAAAACACATGATATGCAGCTTATAAACAAGGTAGGCATAAAAGGCTTATTTGCAGAAAAGCAGATTTATAAAACCATGATAAAACAACAACTTAAGTATAAATGTAATCCCAACATGTATTAAATTACCAACATACCTCCATCACTTCCCGCGTACCATCCGAACATTAACCAATCTAATTTTATTCATACTTACGAATACCTCCTCGTATTCGCGTCCATCTCACCTCATAAAACAACCTCGTCTCGCACCGAGACCAATCTCATATGACTCATCAGCCATACAACCATCTTACCTCCCGGACTCAACAGTGCCAAACCAAACCATAACCAATAACCATAACCAAGAACCTTCCCAATAACTATTCCAGTAACCATCCCATCTAATCATGGCAGTTTTAGCCAGGTGCTCATGACCGTAAGCTCGGCTATCATGATAGTTTTAGACTCTGCAGAGTTTGCACCTCTTTACCCACAAGTTTGTGATTTCGTCACCCGTCGGCGGCTGCAGAACCTCCATTATACCAGTACACAACCGTCGGTGTATGGTCAAGAGATCACAAAATAGCCTTTACAAAGGGGTTACTAGATGTATGGACTCACTAAGGTTTCACCGGCAGGCTAGAATCTCCAATTCTCCCACCCACGGGCCCCCTCTTGTGCCATGCAGTTCCCAGGGCAGTCCTCACTCGACTCCCATTCCCCGCGCCTTCCACAGTCCATAACACTCTAGCAACTTACCTAATTACTCAGCTAAGCCACACCGATACTTGGCCTTGTGGTGGCACTGTTATCCTGGCATGTGCATGCATGAACCGGTCCTTAGATCCGCGGCAAGCAAAACCACCCTCTCATGCTACCTCATTCACAAACCCAGGCTTGCCTAGATCTCCCTCCGATCCATGTTTATTAACCTCATCAGTTACTTATTATCAGTACGAATGCAGTTAGCTAGACACATCTATCTCGCTTCCCAATCCCATGGACTCAGCGGAGCATAAAGCAAAAACCGTACCCGACTCATAAACTTCCATGGCGACAAGGATGGTTTAATCAAAACTAGTAAACTCCTATAAAAAGGGTTTTCCCATCATGTTTGACTCAGCACACACACCTTTTCGCAAAACAAAATAGTTTTACCCAAAACATAGGATCAACATGGTCAAGGAGCACTTGTCTTGTTCTTGCGGTTCCGGTTGTTCTTGATTCTCAAAACCTTGTTGCTGCAGCCCGTCGTAGACAGCTCCCTGAGCTTGTTCTGCTATGTAGGATTCACGTGCATACAAAATTCACAGCAATCAATATCATGCACAAACCCTAAACTAGATGTGATGATGCTCATGCATGCTATCCTATGATTTTTATTAGATTGGTGTGCCCTTGCATGGCTTGCATGGACAGAGGTGTTCGGTTCAAAGGTGGTCGTGGCGATGATCTTGTTTTTAGATCAAACTGATCATCAAGTGATCTGCCCACGAGAAAGCTTCTGTTCGAAAGGAATTGAAGAACAGATGCAAGAGATGAACACCATAATGTCGTAAGGTGGTATTGAAGTCCTACCTCACGCTCTTCTTGACTTTGAGGTCCTCCTCAGACCACTCGGTTCTTCTCCGATGATCTCCCTTGTTGCGCTTCGGCGATGTTTTGCTCGGCGAGTTAGGGCTAGAGCGCTAAGTCGTCGGCTCAGGAGTTGAAAGAGAAGTTCGTGATTTCAGCCAGAGGTTTTAGGTTCTATTTATAATCGGGAAGAAAAGAGTCCTAATCTGATTGGATCCCGAATAAGAGTCTTATTCAGATCTTTGTTAGATCCTGACGTCTTATCTTCGGTAACCATTGTGTATTTTAGATCGGTTTCTGTTGCGTACCGGTGTCCTTACGCGTAACAGCTGCTTCAGAACTCATTACCTCCGTGATGATGAGCTCCAGAAGCTCCACGTGTCCTCCGGGCCTGGTATCTCCTCATCCGCAGAGACGAGCTCCGGTTGTGCCGCGTGTCAATCGATCAAGACCTCCCTCTTCTTCGGAGACGAGCTCCGCGCACGCCACGTGTGGGTGCCGGTCTTTCCGCTCTCCTTTCCTCAGGGACATGCCCCGAGGTCGACACGTGTTTAGCTGCGACGGACCTTCCGGTGATAAGCTCCGGTGGCGACACGTGTTCGATAGATCCGGACTTCTCTGAGATGAGCTCCGAGATTGACACGTATCCCCCGCGACTGGTCCTCTTATTTCCACGAGGACTAGCTCCGTGGATGACACGTGTCCTATGAAAAATGCCTTTGCTTCTTCCGCAGAGGCTATCTCCGCGGGCAGCACGTGTCCCACAGGGTCGGACCTCTTTTCAATTGCGGAGGTGACCCTCAAGCCTGCCACGTAGCTAGTTTAACGGAGGACCTCTCCCAAATGTCTCGGGGATGAGCTCCAAACACGCCACGTGGTCTGCTGGCCGTGGAAGTTGCCTTCGGTGCTCTCGGAGAGCATTATTGGCTATCTTTTTGATATTTGTCTCTGTTCCTTCTTTTCTTAATGTTTTTCTTCTTAATAAAACATGAACATATGCTGACACCCGAGATGAGGGTGTCACAAATCTACCCCCCTTAAATTTAATCTCGCCCTCGAGATTCATTAGTAGAAAATAGATAGGGGAATTCAGCCTTAATATCCTCTTCACGCTCCCATGTGGCTTCAGCTTCAGTGTGATGGCCCCATTGTACTTTGCACCATCGAATCACCTTGTTTTGGGTGACCCTTTCCTTTACGTCCAAGATTCGGATAGGGTGTTCTGCGTAAGTCAGGTCCTCTTGAAGTTTAAGTTCTCCCATTGACACTTGTTCCTCTAGTACTCTCAAGCACTTCTTGAGCTGAGATACATGAAACACGTCATGTACGTCGGAGAGGTGGTTTGGGAGCTCTAGTTGATAGGCTACTTCTCCTCGCTTATCCAAAATCTTAAATGGTCCGATGTAGCGAGGCACTAGTTTGCCTTTGACGTTAAAACGTCGTTGGCCTCGGATAGGCGGTACCCTAAGGTATACGAAGTCTCCAACTTCAAAGGTCAACTTCCTACTCCTATTGTCCGCATAGCCTTTCTGTCGTGACTGAGCAGCCTTTAAGTTCTCCCGTATCGTTTGGACTTGCTTTTCAGCCTCTTATAGTACTTCGGGTCCAAACACCTGGTTCTCTCCTGTCTCGTTCCAGAACAGTGGCGTTCTACACCGTCTACCATATAAGGCTTCGAAAGGCGACATCTTCAAGCTAGCTTGATAGCTGTTGTTATAGGAGAACTCGGCATACGGTAAACTCCTGTCCCAACTACGCCCACGTTTCAAGGCGCAAGCTCTCAACATGTCTTCGAAAATTTGGTTCGTCCTTTCGGTTTGTCCATCTGTTTGTGGGTGGTAGGCAGAGCTAAAATCCAGTCGTGTACCCATGGCTTTCTGCAGCTTCTTCCAGAATCTAGAGGTAAACTGAGAACCTCGATCTGAGACTATCCTCTTCGGAACTCCATGACGGCACACGATCTGCTCCATGTACAACTCTGCCAACTGTGTAACGTTGTAACTGGCCTTTACCGGAAGAAAATGGCGGTTTTCGTCAACCGGTCCACAATGACCCAGATGGAGTCGTATCCTGACTGAGTTCTTGGCAATCCGACAATAAAGTCCATACTGATGTCCTCCCATTTCCATTCAGGTATTTTTAAAGGTTGCAACAACCCAGCGGGTTTTTGATGTTCGGCTTTTACCCGTTGGCATTTGTCGCATAGGGCAACGTGTTCGGCTATATCCCTCTTCATACCATCCCACCAATAGCAAGTTTTCAAGTCCTTGTACATTTTGGTGCTCCCTGGATGTATGGAATAGGGTGAATCATGTGCCTCCTTCAATATCATGTCGCGAAGGTGTCTTAGGTTTGGCACACAAATCCTTTTTCCTAGCCAAAGCGTACCCTTTTCATCCTCTTTGAAATCCTTCTCTATCCCTTGTCGGATTCTTTTCTTTGATTTCCTTGATCCCCTCGTCCGTTGCTTGTCCCTTTCTTATTTCTTGCTCCAATGAGGAGTGGATCTCCATCATTTCCATGTTATTCAAGAATCCGAGGTGTAACCGTTCGAACTCCTTACGTAGTTCGGGTGGTAGCTCCCGAACCGTGAGTTGGTGGCATGCTCCCTTTCTGCTCAATGCGTCAGCGACCACATTGGCCTTCCCGGGGTGGTAGTTGATTCCCACATTATAATCCTTGATGAGTTCTAACCATCGACGTTGCCTCAAATTCAAGTCCGTTTGTGTAAATATGTACTTGAGGCTTTTATGATCTGTATAGATCTCACATCGATGACCAAGGATATAATGTCTCCAAATCTTCAATGCATGCACCACTGCTGCTAACTCCAAATCATGTGTAGGATAGTTAAGCTCGTGCTTCTTTAATTGTCGTGAGGCATAGGATACCACTTGTCCTTCCTGCATGAGTACACACCCGAGCCCTTGTCTGGATGTGTCACAATATATGTCAAAGCTCTTGCTTACGTCTGGCAATACCAGAACTGCTGCTGTGGTTAGCCTTTTCTTGAATTCCTCAAAACTTTCTTGGCAGGCTTGTGTCCATTGAAAGATATTCCCCTTCGTTAGCAACTCCGTCATAGGTTTTGCTATTTTAGAGAAGTCTTTAATGAAGCGCCGATAGTATCCTGCCATCCCAAGAAAACTCCGAATATCCCTCACGCTCTTCGGTTGGTCCGACTTCAGAACATCTCTCACCTTTCCAGGATCAACCGATACCCCTTCCTTGGAGATGATGTGGCCTAGGAAGGATATTTCTTTTAGCCAAAATTGACATTTGTTGAGCTTGGCTTACAACTGATGCTCTCGCAACGTCTGCATGGTCAATCTCAGATGTTCTTCATGCTCCTCCTCACTTTTTGAATACACCATAATGTCGTCGATGAAAACCACGACGAACTTGTCCAAGTACTCCATGAAAACCTTATTCATAAGGTACATGAAGTATGCGGGTGCATTCGTCAATCCAAAAGACATAACGGTATATTCATATGAACCATACCGCATCCGAAAGGCTGTCTTAGGTATATCGGAGGGCTTAATCTTCAGCTGGAAATATCCCGACCGAAGATCAATCTTGGAGAACACTTGGGCTCCTTTCATTTGATCGAACAGGTCCTCTATACGGGGCAGAGGGTATTTATTCTTGATTGTTACCTCGTTGAGAGACCTGTAGGCCACGCACATTCTTTGGGTTCCGTCCTTCTTGTCCACGAAGAGTACCGGGGCTCCCCATGGTGACGAACTTGGACGGATAAAACCCTTCTCCAACTGTTCTTGAATTTGCTTCTTTTGTTCAACTAACTCGTTGACGGGCATCCTATATGGTCTCTTAGCTATGGGTGCAGTTCCAGGTACCAAATCTATGGAAACTCAATATCCCGGTCAGGTGGCATACCTGGAAGTTCTTCTAGGAACACATCTGAAAATTCCTGAACCACTGGAATGTTGTCCAATGCTACTCCTTCAACATGGTTCAGATCCGCCCGTTCGGTCGCTTGCGGGGCTGACTCAAACTCGACACGGATACCGTGTTCGTTTGTCAATTGCACGCTTCTCTCAGCGCATTGGATTACTCCATTGTGCTTGCTTAACCAGTCCATTCCGAGTATGATGTCAATTCCGTGGGAGTCCAAGACAATAAGGTTGGCAAGGAAGTCTACCCCCCTTATTTTAAGGCTTACCTTAGGACATACTATACTAGTCCTCATTTTTCCTCCGGGAGAATTAACTAACATAGCACATTCTAGGTGGGATACGGGTAGATGATGTTTGGCAACATATTTGGATGATATGAAGGAATGCGATGCTCTGGAATCAAATAAAATGGTGGCTGGGTTGGAGTTGGCAAGGAACATACCAATTGCGACGTCCTCAGCCTGTTGTGCTTCCTCAGCAGTGACATGGTTAACGTGGCCACGAGCATAGTTCTGCGGTCCTCGGTTCCCTTGGTTGTCCCCTCCGTTTGGTCGCTGATTCTGCTTGGGCACGTTACCTTGCTGTCCAGGGCCTCTCTTCGGGCACTGGTTAGCGAAGTGGCCTACTTCCCCGCATGCAAAGCATGCCCTGTTGCCTACGGCAGCAGGTACATTGGGGCGGGGGTTTTGAACAGGAGCGCCATTGTTAGGCCGGGGCGCAGGAGGCATGGGCACACGAGGTGCCGGTGCAACGAGCCGTTGTTGTGGTGGCTGACCAGGGCGGTACGTAGGAGTGGTCGATCCATACTGCGGTGCAGGGGGCATGTATCAAGGTCGTACGTTGCTCCCTTGGGGCTGGTATGGGATCTTCCTTTTGCACTCGCGCTTGATCTCTCGGATCTTGTTTTCCACCACAATAGCCTTATCAACCAGCTTCTGGAAGCTTACATAGTCATTGTTGAGGAGCTGAACTTGGATCTCATTGTTCAACCCTCTCATGAACAGGTACTGCTTCCTCTGATCTGAGTTGACATCTTCGGGGGCATACCGGGACAGTTGTATGAACTTGTTGAGGTATTCGTTCACACCTTTCTGCCCTTGGCGGAGACCTTCAAACTCCTGCCTCTTGAGCATAATTACGCCAACAGGGATGTAGTGGGAGCGGAAACTTTCATTGAACTCAGTCCAAGTGATTGTCTCCGGGTTGGCATGGGCATTGCTCAAGGCATCCCACCAGTCAGCAGCTGCTCCCATCAGTTGGTGTGACGCAAAGAGAACCTTCTCTCGGTCGTTGCACTGGACAATGGTAAGCTTCTTCTCCATGAATTTCAACCAATCATCGGCCTCCATTGGATCGCTTGCTTGAGCAAAGGTGGGTGGTCGAGTCCTCATGAACTCTCCCAACCTGTTATGAGCCGGCGGTGGTGGTGGCGGTGGTGCCGGAATGGGGTGTTGGTTGGCCTGCAACTGACCCAAAGTTTGGATCATGGTTTGCATAAGCTGGTTTTGCGTGGCCATCAACCTTTCTAGGTTGTTTTCGCCAGCTCCGGGGTTGGCAGGAACTTCCTCGTGGTCATCTTCCTGGACGTTCCTTCGGCTGGCGTTTCCTCTCACCATCTGTGAGATAGAAGGTTAGAAGGTTAGGTAGGTCCTTTCAACTATATGCATCAAGGTGAGTTGGACTATATATATTAGCCCTTTATGAGGATGTGAGCAAGTGCCGAAACATCTCACATCTCCTTCTTCTTATGTGTGGATATGGACAACGTTTTTGAGACGTCCCACCACTCACACTAAGCACATATTCACAAATAATCATCACAAGGGCCCACTCAACTCCTATTCAAGGATGGTTTCCTATGTCAAGGTGGTTTCAAGGCCAATCTAAGCTATTCATCCTAGGATGCTTCCTTTGGTCCGCGTAGCTTCTATTTAGGGGTATAACTTGCTGTTAACCCGTGATTCTAATATCAATCTAAGGTTTCTATCTAGGCGTGTAACCTACTGTCAACCCGTGGCTCTGATACCAATCTGTGATGCCCTCAATTCTGTGGAAAGCCCTCATATATAGTGTGCATTTAGAAATCTGAATATTAAAGTTAAAGGTAAAATATATTTTGAAAGGTGCATGTATGCATAGGAGCAACCTATCTAGGATAAACACAAAACCTAATTATGTGTATGACTTTAATGTGTATGTATGTATGACTTGCATGAGTGTGTGTGTTGATGATTTCTGATGGAATGTTGTTTTCTCTTGTTATGTGTGTGTTGGCATGAGTAGAAACAGCCCCAGAGCCGGTTCTCACCTTCCAAGACCAAGACTTCTCATTCCCGGAGCAGCAAAAAGAAGGCAAGTGTCCTTGACCACTTTGATCCTATACTAGGATGTATAGTTAGAGGTTAATTGTGACGCCCTCAATTCTGTGGAAAGCCACGGAACCGAGAACTAATGCATAGGTGTGCCTAGGATGTTCATCACACATACACATACTTTCCACAAACTGAATTCAGATTATATATTACCACGAATAACAGAGTTTATTACAACACCTCATGAGTCTTGGACTCATGCTCACAGCGGAAGTCTTTATTTCTACGCAGCGGAAAATCTTTATTTAAATGCGGAAGCAAAAACTAATGCGGAAGCAAAACTAAGCAGAAGTGGCTCCATCTCTACTCCCTCCACAGGCAAGGTTGAGAACAGATCACACGCCATAATGCTCTATTCGGTCTTCATAGTAGTCTTCTCTTGCTGTTCATGAAGAAATAATAATGCAAGTTTTAGTACAATGATGTACTCAGCAAGTGCGGGAAAAACACATGATATGCAGCTTATAAACAAGGTAGGCATAAAAGGCTTATTTGCAGAAAAGCAGATTTATAAAACCATGATAAAACAACAACTTAAGTTTAAATGTAATCCCAACATGTATTAAATTACCAACATACCTCCATCACTTCCCGCGTACCATCCGAACATTAACCAATCTAATTTTATTCATACTTACGAATACCTCCTCGTATTCGCTTCCATCTCACCTCATAAAACAACCTCGTCTCGCACCGAGACCAATCTCATATGACTCATCAGCCATACAACCATCTTACCTCCCGGACTCAACAGTCCCAAACCAAACCATAACCAATAACCATAACCAAGAACCTTCCCAATAACTATTCCAGTAACCATCCCATCTAATCATGGCAGTTTTAGCCAGGTGCTCATGACTGTAAGCTCGGCTATCATGATAGTTTTAGAATCTGCAGAGTTTGCACCTCTTTACCCACAAGTTTGTGATTTCGTCACCCGTCGGCGACTGCAGAACCTCCATTATACCAGTACACAACCGTCGGTGTATGGTCAAGAGATCACAAAATAGCCTTTACAAAGGGGTTACTAGATGTATGGACTCACTAAGGTTTCACCGGCAGGCTAGAATCTCCAATTCTCCCACCCACGGACTCCCTCTTGTGCCATGCAGTTTCCAGGGCAGTCCTCACTCGACTCCCATTCCCCGCGCCTTCCACAGTCCATAACACTCTAGCAACTTACCTAATTACTCAGCTAAGCCGCACCCATACTTGGCCTTGTGGTGGCACTGTTATCCTGGCATGTGCATACATGAACCGGTCCTTAGATCTGCGGCAAGCAAAACCACCCTCTCATGCTACCTCATTCACAAACCCAGGCTTGCCTAGATCTCCCTCCGATCCATGTTTATTAACCTCATCAGTTACTTATTATCAGTACGAATGCAGTTAGCTAGACACATCTATCTCGCTTCCCAATCCCATGGACATAGCGAAGCATAAAGCAAAAACCATACCCGACTCATAAACTTCCCTGGCGACAAGGATGGTTTAATCAAAACTAGTAAACTCCTATAAAAAGGGTTTTCCCATCATGTTTGACTCAGCACACACACCTTTTCGCAAAACAAAATAGTTTTACCCAAAACATAGGATCAACATGGTCAAGGAGCACTTGCCTTGTTCTTGCGGTTCCGGTTGTTCTTGATTCTCAAAACCTTGTTGCTGCAGCCCGTCGTAGACAGCTCCCTGAGCTTGTTCTGCTATGTAGGATTCACGTGCATACAAAATTCACAGCAATCAATATCATGCACAAACCCTAAACTAGATGCGATGATGCTCATGCATGCTATCCTATGATTTTTATTAGATTGGTGTGCCCTTGCATGGCTTGCATGGACAGAGGTGTTCGGTTCAAAGGTGGTCGTGGCGATGATCTTGTTTTTAGATCAAACTGATCATCAAGTGATCTGCCCACGAGAAAGCTTCTGTTCGAAAGGAATTGAAGAATAGATGCAAGAGATGAACACCATGATGTCGTAAGGTGGTATTGAAGTCCTACCTCACGCTCTTCTTGACTTTGAGGTCCTCCTCAGACCACTCGGTTCTTCTCCGATGATCTCCCTTGTTGCGCTTCGGTGATGTTTTGCTCGGCGAGTTAGGGCTAGAGCGCTAAGTCGTCGGCTCAGGAGTTGAAAGAGAAGTTCGTGATTCCAGCCAGAGGTTTTAGGTTCTATTTATAATCGGGAAGAAAAGAGTCCTAATCTGATTGGATCCCGAATAAGAGTCTTATTCATATCTTTGTTAGATCCTGACGTCTTATCTTCGGTAACCATTGTGTATTTTAGATCGGTTTCTGTTGCGTCCCGGTGTCCTTACGCGTAACAGCTGCTTCAGAACTCGTTACCTCCGTGATGATGAGCTCCAGAAGCTCCATGTGTCCTCCGGGCCTGGTATCTCCTCATCCGCAGAGACGAGCTCTGGTTGTGCCGCGTGTCAATCGATCAAGACCTCCCTCTTCTTCGGAGACGAGCTCCGTGCACGCCACGTGTGGGTGCTGGTCTTTCCGCTCTCCTTTCCTCAGGGACATGCCCCGAGGTCGACACGTGTTTAGCTGCGACGGACCTTCCGGTGATAAGCTCCGGTGGTGACACGTGTTTGATAGATCCGGACTTCTCTGAGATGAGCTCCGAGATTGACACGTATCCCCCGCGACTGGTCCTCTTATTTCCGCGAGGACTAGCTCCGTGGATGACACGTGTCCTATGAAAAATGCCTTTGCTTCTTCCGCAGAGGCTATCTCCGCGGGCAGCACGTGTCCCACAGGGTCGGACCTCTTTTCAATTGCGGAGGTGACCCTCAAGCCTGCCACGTAGCTAGTTTAACGGAGGACCTCTCCCAAATGTCTCGGGGATGAGCTCCGAACACGCCACGTGGTCTGCTGGCTGTGGAAGTTGCCTTCGGTGCTCTCGGAGAGCATTATTGGCTATCTTTTTGATACTTGTCTCTGTTCCTTCTTTTCTTAAAATGTTTTTCTTCTTCATAAAACATGAACATATGCTGACACCCGAGATGAGGGTGTCACATTAATGGCATTGTCAATTTGGAATATGATACCCATGCTAGGAAGTTTCCCTAGATTTTCATTATCTTGCTTCCTTGTAGCCTGGGTTGGGAGTTATTTTATTATGTCATTCATTTATAATACTCATGCTTAGCCATGCTTAGAATGGGACAAATGGGATATGAAGTCATCACCTTGATTATTTTACCCTTTGAATGGATTATTATGAAATGTAGAGATAAGGATCTAGGCAAGTTGGATGCCTTGGTTGGTGCTGTGTACACGAGATACGGGTTTGTGTTTAGTGCTTGCCTGGATCCTAAGGACCGGTTCATGGAGCATGTAACCTGGCTTTACCGTGCGACCCACATGCTGAGATGGGGCAGCTTGGCCAATTATTTTGGTGCATCCCCGGCGTAGTATGGGTGTTTGGATGGTGCGGGGAATAGGTGTCAGCTGGACTACCATATGAACCGCAAGGCTCAAGAGGGGGCCACTGCAGCGTGGTTGGAGCCTCTTGGATGATGTTAGGAGTGAAACCTCAGTGTGCCCGCACTCGTCGGGAATCCCTTTGTAAAGGCCTCGTGGTGATCTCCTGGCTACACACCTCGGAAGTGTGAACGTGGTTCGCGGCCACTAGCAAAATGGAGGTTTTCTAGTCCACCCGGCAACGGGGGATGAAATCACTACATGTGGTACAGCGGTGCAAACTCTGCAGAGTCAAAACTGTCATGACAGTCGTGCTCACGGGCAAGAGCGGCTTGGACTTATTCATGATTAGAGGATGATGAATTGGGAAGTTGAGGATGTTAAGCGGGGAGCTTAACATTGGAAATGATGTTATGGTTACTTGATATTGATGATGGGTTAGGGGATTGGGACCATTTCACCTATGTAGTAATGTAGGTGCTAGATAAGCTAAGGTGATAGGTATTAATTGCGTAGTGCTTTAACCATGAGTTCAACCTCTCCTTGCTCTAGCCATGCATGACATAACTTTCCCACACTTGTTGAGTACCAACGGTACTCAAGCCTGCTTTTCTGTTGGTATAAATTGTTGCTCAGGCCAAGGGAATGACGTGGTGTAGAACGACCAAGACTTTGGACCCAAAGAAGGATTTTAGATTCACGGAGTCCCCCGGGCAACGCCTGTGATGGAGCCCACAAGACTTATCTTTCGCTGTTGGTTTATTTATATGTTTGTGAACATATTATCGTCCATCGAGACATTATGTAAGACTTATTTATATTCGAACACTTGGCTTGTAATATAATGATGCTTCACTATTTGTCATCGCATGTATGAGAAAATGATCCTGGCATACATGTGATAGTCACTCGGTCGTTCTTTGGAGAAACCGGGTGTGACATTTTCTTACCTTGATTCATTGAGTCATTATATAACCTATTCTTTTGTGGATCCTCCACGGTCTTATTTCTTTCATTCTTGCTCGAGCCGGATGATGAAAAATTCTCATATCCGGTTCCTTTGGGCGATGGATCCTAAAGAATTCACCTATCCTAATAACAAATAAACATGACTTAAATGATCCTGTATTAAGAGCAAAATTAGCTAAAGGGATGGGACATAATTATTACGGGGAACCCGCATGGCCCAACGATCTTTTATACATTTTTCCAGTAGTAATTCTAGGTACTATTGCATGTCATGTAGGTTTAGCGGTTCTCGAGCCGTCAATGATTGATGAACCGGCGGATCCATTTGCAACTCCTCTAGAAATATTACCCGAGTGGTACTTCTTTCCTGTATTTCAATACTTCGTACAGTACCCAATAAGTTATTGGGCGTTCTCTTAATGGTTTCTGTGCCAACAGGCTTATTAACAGTACCCTTTCTCGAGAATGTCAATAAATTCCAAAATCCATTTCGTCGCCCAGTAGCTACGACCTTTTTTTTAATTGGTACAGTAGTAGCTCTTTGGTTAGGTATTAGAGCAACATTACCCATTGATAAATCCTTAACTTTAGGTCTTTTTTAGGGATTTTTATTTTTCAGGTTGATTCATTCAACCGTGAAGTCCCCTGCATGGGTATCTAGGAAATAGTTACTTCCAAGTCAATCTTTCCTAGAACCTAAAATCTATTTTATTATGATCCATTTCGTGCAAATATAGATTGTGCCAAAGATGCAAAACTGTTTTCCTTTTTTTATTCTAACTCGAAAAAGAAAAAGAGTAAAAAATTGTAATGGATTTAAAGCGAGAACTTGTTCTTAGGTAAATCAATTGGGAGACGCTTCTCTAGAGTGGCCCATATAAGTTTTCCATCTTCGATATGAAAGCTGTCAATTCTCATAAGATCTTCTTCAGTCTTAGTCAAAAGGTCCAATAGTGTATGTATATTGGCCCCTTTGAGACAATTATACGTTCTAGAAGGCACTTCTAATTGATCAACAAAAATACAATTTAATGGAATTCCTTTTTTATTTTTATTTAGATTAGTGAATCTTTTTTGAAAGGTTAAAAGAGGTGGAGTAAACCTGGTTTTATTTTCTTAGAAACTAGCACCTTCTTCCTCTGCGTGTAGAAAAGGAAGAAATAAATCAATCAAATTACGAGAAGCTTCATAAAGCGCTTCTTTAGGGGTTAAACTTCCATTTGTCCATATTTCGAGAAAACGTATCTCGTGTTTTTCATCTCCATTCCCAAAAGAAAAAATACTATAATTCACATTTCGAACAGGCACGGATACAACATCTATAGGATAACTTTCATCTTCAGAGTTCTTTCTGAGTTTCGTATGATATCCGCAATCTCTCTTGATCTGTAACTCAATACAGAAATCAATGGGGTCTCTCAAGTTAGCTATAGGTTGTGTCGTATCAACGATTTCTACGGAAGGTGGTAAGATTATATCTTGAGCGGTTATGTATCTAGGACCTTTGACGCAAATTAATGTGTCTCTAACTCCATAGAGATTACTTCTCAATACAATTTCTTTCAAATTTAGTAAAATTTTTTGAATGGATTCTTCAATACCTACTATTGTAGAATATTCGTGTGGCACGTTCCCAAATTTTGCATGTGTGATACATGTTCCTTCTATTTCTCCAAGTAAAGCTCTTCGCAAGGCAATACTGACAGTATATGCTTGATCTTTTCTAAGTGGGGACACAATGAAACAACCATAATAAAGATGCTTACTATCTACTCTTGATTCAACACACTTCCACTGTAGTGTTTAGGTGGATCCTGTTACCTCCTTTCGAACCATAATAGATTAGTATTTATTTGATCATTGAATCATTTATTTCTCTTGAAAATGGTTTAATTCTTTTACAGACGTCTTTTTTTAGGAGGTCTACATCCATTATGGGGCATAGGTGTTACATCGCGTATACAAGTTAACCGTACACCACTTTTAGCAATGGCTCATAATGCCGCATCTCTTCCGCTACCAGCTCCTTTTACCATAACTTCTGCTCGTTGCAAACCCACTGTACGAATAGCATCTACTGCTGCTCTTTTACCGGCATAAGGTGATGCTTTTCTTGAGCTTTTGAATCCACAAGTACCTGCGGAGGACCAGAAAACCACCCGACCTTGTGGGTCTATAACAGTTATAATGGTATTGTTGAAACTCACTTGAACATGAATAACCCCTTTTGTTATTCTACGTGTACTCTTCCGTAAACTAAAACGGGCATTCCTACGCAAACCAATACGCACTTTCTTACGTGAACCTATTTTTGGTATAGCTTTTGTCATATTTTATTATCTCATAAATATGAGTTAGAAATAACAAAAAAAGATATAAAGATATCCGTTTCAGAGTTAAAAATATCCTTTACTTTCATTTTTTAATTCGGAATTTGGAGCCAACCTTCCCCCAAGAGGTTTTTCTTAACACCAATGAATTCTATTAATGCTAGAGGAAAACGATAGCTCCAGGAATTTCTTTGTTCTCAACGCCTCCTATTTAGAGGAATTAGCCACGTCAACGACCTTTGATGGTTATAAGGGTATCCAACGTACAAACCTGATAGTTTGCTATCCCAACCATTCTTCCCAATCCTGATACCGATAAGGAAGGGGTTAATTTCTAACGAAGTTTTTCTCTTGTTGATTCCTATTTCGAGGTGTAGTGCTTTTCTCCCCTATGCTGCCTATTGGTCCTAGTAGAGTAGAATTAGCTTGTAATACAGAACCTATCCTGTAGGTGTAACCTTTCGCTCATTACTCAAATCTACAATTGAAGCATCTAGGGCCACATCAATCGAGGATACACGACAGAAGGAATTGTTAGTTCACCTCACCTTCCCCAAGCGTGGGTTTCCTTTACTAATTTTGTTCTCTCTATGCGAACCCCCTCTCTTTCTCGTGAGACTGAGATGTAGGTAGGGCTAAAAAAAATAAAAAGAGTCAAATCGCACCATCTCTATAATAAGTAAATGCCCTTTTTTCCCCTGAGGTTGTCGGAAATATTTGCAATAAAATATTGGCTACAATCGAGGAGGTCTTATCAATGAAATTTCCATTTATACAGGATCTAGACATAATTCCCAATCCATTCTATATAGAATTCTTTTCATTCTATCACAAAATAACATAAAAACTTATAAATTGCTCCATATGCTCTAAATGGATAAGAGAGGTATGGATTTTCCACTCAGCTCAAATTGTCTCCTTTTCCTTCTGTTTGGACAAGAAGAGATATGAAATATTTGACTAAGATTGGATTTCATTCCACTTTCCTATTTCTCAACAACAACTTCTGTCATCAGCTATTTCGCGTTTTCAAAGTCATTAATTATCCCATACCCTTTTTTTATTTAGATTGTATGGGGTAACATACCTTATGCAAATAAAATTCTAGGGTTCCTTTATTTTCTTATGGAATAATAAGGATTCTTCTATTCTCTTTTTATTTGGGTTTTCCCCAAAGAAAAACTTTTGAGGGAGTGGAATTCCTAGTAAAAAAAATAAAGGATCCTTACACTTAGATAAAAAAAAAAGAATTTTTCCAATAGAGCCATGGAATCCCTGAATGGTTGGGCCTGTACCTGTACTGCAGGAATATGAAAACTCGCTATTCACTCAGTTTATTTTCCATAATCTAGGAGAGATGGCCGAGCGGTTCAAGGCGTAGCATTAGAACTGCTATGTAGACGTTTGTTTACCGAGGGTTCGAATCCCTCTCTTTCCGTTTCTCTTAATTCATCAATGTTACCGATCACAATGTATCAAATCAAATAACAATTTATTTGAGCGATAATAGCTTTATTTAATAGAATTCTCTAAACCAAATTACTTTGGTATGTAATATAACAAAAAATAAAAAAGATCCTAAGGTTAATCTATTTCTGCTAGGTGAATGGGAAAATACGAATTAAGAGGCTTAGGTTGATTTAGTCCGGGGAAAGGGGACGGGAAAAAAATTTATGAACCTTTCCTTTTGCGTTAAGCTCAAGTCAGACGAGAGTAATATTCTACAACTAACAACTCATTTATTTTCAGACCGACCCACTTTCTATCTAAGATTTTTTGTACTAGTCCTTTATATTGCAATGTATCGACCGTCAAATGCTTTGGCAATTTGCCCGGATCGGATGAAGCAATAGAATTTTGAACCAGACGTTTTGATCTTTGGTTATCCTTCGTAGTAATAATATCTCGGGGTTTGCAACGAAAACTTGGTATATCAACTATACAACCATTAACTAAAATATGTCTATGATTAACTAATTGCCAAGCCCCAGGAATGGTTGAAGCCATACTCAATCGAAAAACAATATTATCCAAACGCATTTCAAGTAATTGTAGTAAAACTTGACCTGTTGACTTTTTTACTTTTCCAGTGATATGTACATATCTAAGTAATTGTCGTTCTGTCAGACCATAATGAAATCGTAATTCCTATTTTTCTTGAAGACGAATACAATATTGCTCTTTTTTCCCAGAATGGAATTTCTTTTTTCAGATTACTTCCGGATTTAGGCGTTTTTCTAGTGAGTCCTGGTAAAGCTCCCAAATGGCGTATTTTTTTAAACGAGGTCCTCGATAACGGGACATGAAGACTCCTTTTTTATTGAAATTCCATTTTACACAATAAATTTCATTATATTTACATTACAGAATACATCAAAATTAAAACTGAATTAAACTAAAGGATAAATAGAGTAAAATCTACTAAAGTACCACAAAAAGGAATTTCATCAACATCTGGATTTTTTGTATATATATTATTTATTATTATGTTTTGTATCTAGCAAAATTGTAAGGTAGAACGATGTAATGGACTCTGGATTCTCCATTTAATTCGGAGAAAAAAAAGAGATTCTTGTTCATGGAACATCAATAGAGAAAAAAGCCGACTATCGGATTTGAACCGATGACCCTCGCATTACAAATGTGATGCTCTAACCTCTGAGCTAAGTGGGCTTACATAACAGAAATAGTGTAACAAATAGAAATATATATAGGAAATTTTAAAAATGGCAGATCTTAATTATTAATCTTAGTTATTAACTAGTTTGAAATTTTAAATTCTACTTAGAAAAAAATACTAAAATTTCATAAAGATAAAGTTAGCTCGATATGCTTAACTAAACGATATTCTTAAATAGGATTATAGAATTTAATAGGATTATAAAATTTATTGAACTTTCTTTTTATTTCTCTAACTCGCAAATCTATTTTTCTAATAGAATCTATTCCAATTTCTATATTGAATTTGATTTCAGATATTTTCAGTTTGATATGTCTCAGACGAATAATCCAATACATAGAAAAGAATAATCTATATGAATAATAAAGAGAAAATGCGAATCTTTTGGAATTTTCATTCTAGCATTATGTATATTTTTACATTTTTTGAAATATTTTGTGTTTTTTATTTGTTAATAATTTAAGGATTAATATTTCACTAATGAAAAGCTAGAATCATTAACAAATGAAATTTCAAATTCTGACAAGAAAAAAAAAAGAATGAATATCAAGCGTTATAGTATGATTTTAAATATTCTAAAAAATAAGGAAGGGTGGGGGAGGGAAAAACTTTTGGATATACTGATTCCGACTGAATTGCAAATGTATCAACGGTAGAATCAATTCAATTCTGAATTGCAATAAGCGGGGTCTCTTGAATAGAGACGAGCTGCTAGACCATGTCGAATAATGAATTCAATGATTCAAAAAAAACTAAGAGATGTAGGAAATTACAAAAGGAATCCATGTTTCAAATAAAAAAGGATAATGGGGATATGGCGAAATCGGTAGATGCTACGGACTTGATTGTATTGAGCCTTGGTATGGAACCTGCTAAGTGGTAACTTCCAAATTCAGAGAAAACCTGGAATGAAAAATGGGCAATCCTGAGCTAAATCCCTATTTTGAAAAAACAAGTGGTTCTCAAACTAGAACCCAAAGGAAAAGGATAGGTGAGAGACTCAATGAAAGCTGTTCTAACGAATCGAGGTGTAATTACGTTGTGTTGGTAGTGAAACTCCCTCTACTCTAAATTACTAAATTAGAGAAAGAAGAGCTTTATACATCTAATACACACGTATAGATACTGACATAGCAAATGATTAATCACAGAACCCATACCTTAATATAGTATAGGTTCTTTATTTATTTTTTAGAATGAAATTAGGAATGATTAGGAAATTGAAAATTCTGCATTTTTTATAATTATTGTGAATCCATTCCACTCGAATATTGAGTAATCAAATCCTTCACTTCATTGTTTTTGAGATCTTTTAAAAATAGGATTAATCGGACGAGGATAAAGAGAGTCCCATTCTACATGTCAATTCTGACAACAATGGAATTTCTAGTAAAAGGAAAATCCGTCGACTTTATAAGTCGTGAGTGTTCAAGTCCCTCTATCCTCAAACCCTCTTTTATTCTCAAACCATCGTATTTATCCTTTTTTCTCTTTTATCAATGGGTTCAAGATTCATTAGCTTTCTCATTCTACTCTTTCACAAAGGAGTGCGAAGAGAACTCAATAGACCTTATGCGATTCATTAAATAAATTCTTTTTTTATTAGAGTATCCGCAAAAATCTCAATTATTAATTTAATTTATAAGTATTATTAAGTAAACCATCCTTCATGCATAGGACTACCCCCCCATTTCCAAATTAGGAATGGAATACTTTATTGATTTTTTAATCCCTTTAAATACTTTATTGATTTTTTAATCCCTTTAATTGACATAGATGCAAATACTCTACTAGGATGATGCACAAGAAAGGGTCAGGATAGCTCAGTTGGTAGAGCAGAGGACTGAAAATCCTCGTGTCACCAATTCAAATCTGGTTCCTGGCACAGAAAAAAGGATCTACCAGATAGATATTGATAAAAATACCTCGAGATGCATTGGGGTCTATATTCTTTACTATACTACTTAGTATACACTAAGTAGATAAATCTCTAGACACTTCTTTTTAAAAAAGGGTTCAAATCTCTGGTTCTTTTCTTTATAGTATAGAAGGAGGTGAGATTAGGTGCCCTTTGCGTGGCTTCATTTTTGCATTTCTTATTAAGTTTGTATTCCGCTATTCCGAAGAATATTTTTTTCTTGATACTTACTTTCCTAGTTGTTCTAAATAATGTGCGCGGTACAAAGTTCGTGGTAAGAACATCTTTGTGTGAGACCTATGTGTGCTGAATACATTGGCAATTAGGATAAAAGTTAGCATTAACATTCAAAGTTTTGAATATTGCCAAAACATTCTTCTGTGGCAAGGTCCGAAAAGTTCTTTGTTAGGTCCGCCAAGTGTTGGCAAGGTCCGACTCAAGGTCTGGAGAGCTCCTGCAAGGTCCAGAGAGCTTCTGTGAGGTCCAGAGCTTGTTTTTAGGGAGCTCCCGTGAAGTTCAACTCGTAGAACTGCAGCGTCTTGTTTTTGCTGTTAACTCGCAATGTTTCAAACTTGCTTTATGGGAAGGTTTGCTTAGTATTAATTTGCTAAGTTTTTGGTGTGTTTTGGTGGTTATGGCTGTTATCATTTGATATGGTTTGCAACATGCTTATGTGACGTGCTCATGTAAGGTGTTGTGGTTTTCGAACTAACGTGAGTCAAGTCGAGGACTTGTGCCCGGAAGAATTGGTTGTTTATTGATGTGCAGGTGTTGCTTGAGTTCAAGACATGGCTGGTGACGGGATCCTTGGACTAGTCTCAGGGAGGAGATGAGGTTCCAACAACCAAGTTCGGGAGGAGCTGTGGTTGAGTTGATCGGGAGGTCGCGCAGCATGTTTGGATCAAGGGCAGTGCATATGAAGGTTGTGTGTACGTCGTTGGAAGGTGTTTGCACGTGTGCAAGGAGTGCATGGATGTGGCAACATTGTTCCAAGGCGTGATGAAGAGAATTGGACGTAAAGAATTGGTCGGAAAGGTTCAACCGACTAGGTTATGGACTCAGGCTGCGGCTGAGTCGTGTTTGACTCAAATATGGAAAGTTTTGAGTTGGTTATGATAGGATTTCTTTTGGGTCACGAATTTTAGTTATTTTAGGAATGTTTGAGACGTTCCTAAGGTGTTTGGAAGTCTTAAGATTGCTCCTATCTGCGTATAGAAGAGTCTTGAGCAGTATTGAAAAGTTTTAATCTACCATTCACCCCCCTCTTGTAGCTTTTCACGTGCTCTTCGATCCCACAATTGGTATCAGAGCCAAGGTGCTCTAATCTTTGTGATTTGCATGTGTTTTGTCTAACCATCATGGAGAAGTACTCCGCAAAACCTTGTGTGTTCAATGGCATCGATTTTCAGGTTTGGAAGGCGCGGATGAGGGCCTACATACAGGCGCAAGGCTTCGCCATATGGGAAAAGGTCTACCGGAACTTCGATGTACCACCCAACGATCATGTTACGGCTGCAAACATGAGAGATGTTGACAACAACAACAAGGCTCGCTACTTGATCATCCAAGGATTGACTTAAAGCGACTTCGATCGTGTTGCACACCTCCGATCTACATATGATGTTTGGAAAGCTCTTTGTGACTACCATGAAGGATCCAATACGATCATGGAGGTAAGGCAAGATATGTTCAAGAAAGAATACATGCGTTTTGAGATGCAACCCGGTGAGTCAATTGACGACCTTTTTGCTCGCTTTAATAAAATTCTCAGCAACTTGCGTAGTGTCAATGTTAACTTTTCAGATGTTGAAAATGCTAGACAATTGTTAGGAGCATTAGATATGTAAATTTGGGAGATGAAAGTTACATCTATTCGTGAATCTACTGTCATGAGTTCTCTTACTTTAGACGTGCTTTATTCTAAATTGAAAACTCATGAAATTGACATCATCTCACGTAAAAACCCCAACAAGTCTATTGCATTTGTTTCGCAACGTGACATGTCTAGTTCTAGTCAATCATCATCTAGTGGTGCACTCTCTTTGCTGTCCTCTCTAACCCTTGAACAGATTGAAGAGTTTCCAGAGGAGGAGCTTGCACTCATCTCTACTCGGTTCTCAAAAGCATTGCAAAATGTGAGAACTAGAAGGAGAGGAAGCTCCGGACCTCAACGATGTTTTGAATGTGGTAAGACAGGACATGTTCGTACGGAGTGCCCTAACCTTTCAGGTCCGACTTCACGTGAAGAAAAGCAAACAAGGCCGAAGAAATCGTTTGCAAAGAATAAGAAGAAGAAAGATTTATCAATGCGCAACATAGTGCATAGTATGATCTCCGCACTTCAAGATTTCGGCTCAAGTGATGTGGACACCGGTAGTGATGAAGATGAAGAAGCTATGGCAAATATGTGCTGCATGGCGAGCAAGTCAAGTTCAAGCTCCGAGGAGGCAGAACACAACAGCGACGATGAAGAGGTATGCCCCACTTGTGAAGAAATGTGTGATGCTATTTCTCGTGCCACTGTTATATTAAAGAAAAAGGATAAAAAACTTAGGAACAATGCTGTTAAAATTGAATCACTAGAATCTGAAATTAATCGTTTAAAAACTTTGATTCCTAGTGATGATTCTTGTTCCTCATATGATTTGATTTATGAACAATTATCCTCTTTAAAAAGTGCACACGCATCTACACTTGATAAACTTGAACTTGAAATTGAAAAGAACAAAGAGCTTGCTGCACTTAATGATTAAAATTTGAAAGATGCTTGTTGTTCTACAATTGATTTGCATTGTTCTTCATGTGATGATCTGAATAAGAAACTAAATGATGCTATGAATGAGATTTCTATTTTGAACAACGCTTTACGTGTGCATGAAGTTAACTATTGTTCAAACTGCAAACTAAAAGGAAAAACTTCATGTGAAAACTGGTTTAGTCTGTCCAATAAACTTGATGACATGCATAGGACACTAGATCGGTTTTCTAATGCAAATAAGAACCTAAACTTGCTGCTGAATTCTTCCAAGTCTTGTAATGATAAAACTGGTTTAGGTTTTAATTCTCATGCTCATGCTAAGGCATACCCACTTAAAGTTGTAAAGTCATTAGGAAGCGGTTTGATTCAAACAGCTCCTAGACAAAAAGAGGTGATTTTCAAATCTGCAGGAGTACTGTCCCATTCGGGTTCTAATAAACGTGTTGCTTGCTCATCTAGACATGATCATAAGGTTATTTTTCATTGTACCTACTGTGGTAGAGATGGTCATGTCATGGATTTTTGTTATAAACTAGCTAAACACGATAAGAAACAAAGAATACTTGCTAGATCACATAACAACCAAGCAAAATCTGCTAGACCGAATGTTCGGAGCTTGCAACCTGCTGTAATGAGTCAAAAACTTGCTCCCGGACCTACTGTTTTTTGTGCTACATATAACACATCTTCTAAGTCAGTAGTTGGGAACAAAAATTTTCGATGTTTGGCTCATAAACCTGCTGTACCTTCTCAGCTTTCGCGTGTTATTCCTGCTGGACGTCGTGTGACTCAGTACTGGATTCCTAAAAGTCTTTTAACTAACCCAGTATTGAGTCATCGACGTATTGTGCTGCTGTGTAGGTTTCACGTTTGAGGAAGGAGAACATTTGGGTTGTGGATTCAGGTTGCTCACGCCACATGACCGGTAACAAAGAATGGTTCTCCTCTCTCTCTTTTGTGTCACGTGTAGAAAATGTTACTTTTACCGATAACTCTTCTACTCCCATCATTGCTAAAGGTTCGGTTAGAGTAAACAATCTCTACACTTTGAAAGATGTGGCACTTGTTAAAAATTTGAAATACAACTTACTTTTGGTTTCACAATTGCTAGATGAAAATCTAGAGTTTAGCTTTGCTAAAAATTGCTGCAAGGTTGTAGATTCAAAAGGTGAGCTTTTGTTTAACATGTCTAGGTTTGGAAGAGTTTTTAAAGCTGATTTTGATTTGTCAACTTCTAAGCATCGGTGTCTAGTTGCTAATGATACAAAGGATCTATATTTTTGGCATCGTAGACTTGGTCACATAGGCTTTGATCATCTCACTCGTGTTAATGCTCTCGATTGCATACATGGGCTGCCGAAGCTTAAAAAGGACAATGATATTGTGTGCTCTTCTTGTATACATGCTAAGTTTGTTGCAGGTTCACATGCTCCTCTCACAATGACCATGACAGCTGAACCGGGACAACTTTTACATCTTGACACAGTAGGTCCGGCACATGTTCAATCCTTCGGAGGTAAATGGTATGTGCTTGTGATTGTTGATGATTATTCCAGATATTCTTGGGTTTATTTTATGGCATCTAAGAATGAAGCTTTTAGTCATTTTAGAACTTTATTTCTTAGATTATCTATTGATCACCCGGGATCATTAAAAGCAATTAGAAGTGATAATGGAACTGAATTTAAAAACCAATCCTTTGATCACTTTTGTGCTGAAATGGAATAGATCATCAATACTCTTCACCCTATGTACCACAACAAAATGGGGTCATAGAAAGAAAGAACCGGACCTTAGTTGAGATGGCTAGGACTATGCTTGATGAATATCAAACTCCTAGGAAATTCTGGTCTGATGCAATTGCAACCACTTGTTATGTCTCAAATCGTGTTTTCTTGCGTGCTAAGCTTTGAAAAACCCCATATGAGCTCCGGTTTGGACATAGGCCTAGTGTTACACACTTTAGGGTTTTTGGTTGCAAATGCTTTGTTAAGAAACATGGTAATTTTGATAAATTTGAAGCTAGATCTGTTGATGGCTTGTTTCTTGGTTATCCATCTCATACTAGAGGCTACCTTGTGCTTTTACTTGACACTAACAAAATTGTGGAGACTTGCGAGGTTTCTTTTGATGAAGCTAGCCCAAGTACTAGCTCCGATATTGCAGGTCCGGATCCATACTGCAGGGGGAGAGTATTTTTATTGAAGAAGATGAAGAAGTGGTGCTGGTGCCCGAAAACTCGGAAGTAAATAACGATCAAGCTGCTGATTTTGCACCACAACCAGCACCAACAGTCACTACTGCTGGTTCGGACCTTCCTCAATCAACAAGCTCTCCTAATCAAAGGTCCGAACATGAAGAAGAAGGTGCTTGTGAAGTGTCTACTACCCTCCGAGTACTCAAAAGTCATCCTCCACAACAAATCATTGGAAGCTTGCATGAACGAGTCACTCGGTCCAGGTTTTGCGATCCAAACTCTCATGCTCATTCTGCTTTTGTTGCTTCTTTTGAACCCAAGGATATATCACACGCACTCACTCATGAATCTTGGATTAATGCCATGCAAGAAGAGTTAGAAAATTTTGAAAGAAATAATGTATGGAAACTTGTACCTCCACCTCAAGGTCACACATTATTTGGAACTAAATGGGTATTTAAAAATAAGCAAAGTGAGGATGGGGTTGTGGTTAGGAATAAAGCTAGGTTGGTTGCTCAAGGTTTCACTCAAATTGAAGGTCTATATTCTGATGAAACATTTGCTCCTGTTGCTAGATTAAAAGCTATAAGAATTTTATTAGCATTTGCTGCATATAAAAGTTTCAAGTTATATTAAATGGATGTTAAAAGTGCTTTTCTTAATGGCTACATAGAGGAGGAGGTTTATGTTAAGCAGCCACCGGGTTTTGAAAATCCAAATTTTCCTAATCATGTTTACAAACTGTCCAAAGCCTTGTACGGTCTAAAACAAGGCCCTAGAGCATGGTATGATAGGTTAAAAACATTCTTACTTAAAAAGGGGTTTACCATGGGCAAGGTTGATAAAACTCTTTTTGTACTTAAGCATGGCAATGACTCATTATTCGTTCAAGTGTATGTGGATGATATTATCTTTGGTTGTGCTTCTCATGATCTCGTGTCCAAGTTTTCAGCTATGATGCGTTCAGAATTTGAGATGAGTATGATGGGAGAACTCACATACTTTTTGGGGCTGCAAATCAAGCAAACAAAAGAAGGAACTTTTGTGCATCAAACTAAGTATACAAAGGACCTTCTTAAGCGCTTCAACATGGACAAATGCAAGCCTCTTCGGACACCAATGGGAACAGCAACGACACTTGAACTTGACGAAGATGGGGAGAAATTAATAAAGGGGGAGAAATGAGTTTTCAAAGCTTTTCAAAACTTTTCATAAGCCAATGTTCGGATTTTAATTGGTGTTGCCAATGCATTCATCAAGGGGGAGATTGTGAGACCTATGTGTGCTGAATACATTGGCAATTAGGATAAAAGTTAGCATTAACATTCAAAGTTTTGAATATTGCCAAAACATTCTTCTGTGGCAAGGTCCGACAAGTTCTTTGTTAGGTCCGCCAAGTGTTGGCAAGGTCCGATGCAAGGTCCGGAGAGCTCCTGCAAGGTCCGGAGAGCTTCTGTGAGGTCCAGAGCTTGTTTTTAGGGAGCTCCCGTGAAGTTCAACTCGTAGAACTGCAGCGTCTTGTTTTTGCTGTTAACTCGCAATGATTCAAACTTGCTTTATGGGAAGGTTTGCTTAGTATTAATTTGCTAAGTTTTTGGTGTGTTTTGGTGGTTATGGCTGTTATCATTTGATATGGTTTGCAACATGCTTATGTGACATGCTCATGTAAGGTGTTGTGGTTTTCGAACTAACGTGAGTCAAGTCGAGGACTTGTGCTCGGAAGAATTGGTTGTTTATTCATGTGCAGGTGTTGCTTGAGTTCAAGACATGGCTGGTGACGGGATCCTTGGACTAGTCTCAGGGAGGAGATGAGGTTCCAACAACCAAGTTTGGGAGGAGCTGTGGTTGAGTTGATCGGGAGGTCGCGCAGCATGTTTGGATCAAGGGCAGTGCATATGAAGGTTGCGTGTACGTCGTTGGAAGGTGTTTGCACGTGTGCAAGGAGTGCATGGACGTGGCAACATTGTTCCAAGGCGTGATGAAGAGAATTGGACGTAAAGAATTGGTCGGAAAGGTTCAACCGACTAGGTTATGGACTCAGGCTGCGGCTGAGTCGTGTTTGACTCAAATATGGAAAGTTTTGAGTTGGTTATGATAGGATTTCTTTTGGGTCACGAATTTGAGTTATTTTAGGAATGTTTGGGACGTTCATAAGGTGTTTGGAAGTCTTAAGATTGCTTCTATCTGCGTATAGAAGTGTCTTGAGCAGTATTGAAAAGTTTTAATCTACCATTCACCCCCCCTCTGGTAGCTTTTCACGTGCTCTTCGATCCTACACTTTGAGTCATTGTATTTTTCTGTTCATACGAAGGAAATGAATATGTCATTTTCCAAATTGGAAAATCAAAATGAAGCCCTTTTTTGATCAATCTATCTGGACCCTTTTTGTATAATAGGAATTAATTATAATATAAATAATAGGAATTAATTAGAATATAATAGGTATTTCGTTTCGTTTAGGAACAAAATAGCAAAATATTCCGTAACTTGAATAAAATCTAGAGCTGTGTTGTATAAGTGAGCACGAATTTATTATCATTCAATGAGCATGTTGTATTTTATAGAAATTAGGGGTTATATAGTTCTCACGTAAGGGCCAGCCTATCCAACTTTCAGGCATTAATATACGTTTAAGGTGCGGATGATTATCATAAGAAATTCTCACCATATCATAAGATTCGCGTTCTTGAAAATCGGCACTTCACCAAACCCAGAAGATAGACGGGATTCTAGGATTATCTTTTTCGGTAAAGTCTTTTATGCATACTTCTTCTGGGTTATCTATACCATACAGTATTCTCGTAAGATGATACACGCTAGCTAAAGATCCACCGGGTGCTAAGTCATAAGCACATTGGGAACATAAATAATTGTAACCATATACATATAAAATGACAGCAATGGAATTCCAATCCCCTGTTTTATTTGTAAAATCTCTATTCCTCGGTGATCGAAGCCCAAAGATCTATGAACCACCTCATGTTTGACTAGCCAATTAGATAACCACCCCTGCTGCATTGTCTTGACCCCCCCTTTGTATAAATATTTCACCTTTCAAATGTAAGTTTAAAAGATTGCACTGCTCTTTCTTTTTCTGCACAAAAGAACCAACCCCTCTTAATTCACTAATTTGGAGGAAGATACTGGCCTTTTGGATTTGAAAAAAAATTCAGAAGATATATCTAAAGTAGATGGTGATTAATAGAGCAATTCTTGCTCGTAAGTTCCGGTATGAGTACTGCGCCGACCATAAAGTTTGTGACTGGTAGTAAAACATCGATTTTTCTTTTGACTTTGACATAGAGTTCGATCCTCAACAATTTCTCGCGATATCTTCTTACGAAGTTTTGTTAGGGCATCTATAACAGCCTATGGTTTAGGTGGGCAACCCGGCAAGTAGACATCCACAGGAATTAATTTATCAACTCCTCGAACAGTACTATAGGAATCCGTACTGAACATTCCCCCTGTAATAGTACAGGCTCCCATAGCAATGACGTATTTTGGTTCAGGCATTTGCTCATATAATCGCACTAAAGAGGGAGCCATTTTCATTGTTCCCGTACTGACTGTTAAAATTAGGTCCGCTTGCCTACGACTTGATCTTGGTACCAATCCATAACGATCAAAGTCGAATCGTGAGCCTATTAATGAAGCAAATTCAATGAAACAACAACTGGTACCATATAGAAGGGGCCATAAACTGGAGAGTCTTGACCAATTCGAAAGATCATTTGGTGTAGTTGAACTAACGGAATTGGATCTTGTTTGGTCAAGTAACGGAAACTCAATCAAACTCATGACTGTCTCAATGGAATCTTTTCCTTCTTTTTTTTCTGAATATTCAGTTAAGACCATTCCAAGGCTCCTTTTCACCATGCATAAACTAAACCAGCAACTAGGATAAGCACGAAAATGAAAGCTTCAATCAAAATGGATACAGCCAATACGTCAAAACTCATTGCCCAAGGGTAGAGAAAGACCGTTTCAACATAAAAAACAACAAAAACTAGCGCAAACATGTAATAGCGTATTCGGAATTGTAACCAAGCACCCCCCATGGGTTCTATACCCGATTCATAACTAGAAAGCTTCTCTGGTCCTTCACTAATCGGGGCTAAAAGCCCTGAAATCCAAAATACCAAAATAGGAATAAGGCTTGCTATTAGTAGAAATGTCCAAAAAATATCATATTCGTGAAGCAGGAACATAAATGTACTCCCATTAATGTGGAATAGGCAGAACTGAAATTAGTCAATTCCTTTGGCATTGTCAATTTATCCAGAACTTCTCTCTTTTCCTCGGTGAAACAAAAATTTCTTTTGCTCAGACCAAAGAGCGCTTACTTTAGCTATTGTTTCTTTTGTGCCATGTCTTCCTTAAGGATTTATCCAATGGAGTCCCTACTATATTTATTTTAGATTTCCATTCTATTTAGATATGGTATAGACCTAATTCTTATACAAAGAAAACTCTTTTGCTTCACTTTGTCTCGTTTTCTCTAGAATCTCTAGAAAAAAGAATTGCTCTATCCTTTATTTAAGGATAGTCAGAGACTATTAAATAAAAAAGGAAATACTTACTACTGTATGCAGCCTAATGAGGAATAATACTAAAAAAAGAATTCTATTGCAGAATTATGAAACAGAATATCCAATTTTATTTTTTACTCTTTCTTTTTTTTCTTTCTTTTTTTTTTCTATTTAAAGTAGATCTATTTAGATAATGTATATTTTTACATAATGTATATTATAGTAATATACTTCAAACAAAATAGGAATTCGTAAAATGGAGAAAATCATTGCAGTCATTATAGGAAAGTCTAGGGACTTAGGGCATATCCTATTTTATTTGAAAAAGGATGGAATTCAAATCAGATAAGGGGATCTTTAATTCTATTGATTTGATCGAAATTCTTTTTTCTTTTACTGTCTCTATGATTTTCGATAAATGAAGCTATGGTAATGCTTTTATCTCTATTCTAGGGTGCAAGCGACCGTCGAGTCTATAAACAAGTTCAATAAGGAAAATAAAACTATACTAAAGGAAACATAGGATATCAATCCTAAAATCTTAAAAAAAAGACATATATATTAGTAGGGCTATACGGATTCGAACCGTAGACCTTCTCGGTAAAACAGATCAAACGGATTATTATCGAAATGATTCAAACTGTTTCAAAGACCCAACATGCATTTTTCTGCATTGGGCTCTTTCATCAACTGATGTAAAGATCAGTTAATCCGCCATAGTTTTTCTTTACGGAAAGATAATATGATGGCTCCCTGTGCTCTGATTGATTTATTTTTATTATGATCTATCTAGGAGCAATACCAAAGTGTTTCAAAGGAGGATTACCTTGACTTAGGTATGCCTCCGGCCTAAATTAAATCAACCTAAGTGAAATGGAGTCTCTATCATTCCGCTGCAAGAGTTGACTATGAGACTTCATACACCTTAAAGTTCATAGAACGAAAAGAAGTTTTTTGGAGGCCCTTATCCTCATTATGACTAGCATTGAGTGGGCTGGATATTTACCTTATTAACTAGCAAATCAATAGGGATTCTATTTGATTAGGCACCAGAATTGGCACCCGAATCAAACTGAACCGACTGTTTGTCAGGCTACTGTTCTCCTATTCTCTCGAATCCATGAAGTAAGACATTGATTTTGCAATAAGGTCAATTATGTTCATTGCATAATAAATTCCCTTGAAAAGCATTGGCGCACGTGTAAGCGAGTTGCTCTACCGAACTGAGCTATAGCCCTTGTCAGAGATATCTTAATATAGATAATTTCTTATCAAGATGAATATTCTGTAATGCCATAGGATATCCCTTTGATCTATTTACTATATACCATACTAATAACGGAATACCAATAATGGAGCGGTATTGCTTATAAAAAGGATTCGATCTATAATCGATCGAAGTAATGTGGCTTCTTTTGTGATGATAAATTGCCTACTTAACTCAGTGGTTAGAGTACTGCTTTCATACGGCGGGAGTCATTGGTTCAAATCCAATAGTAGGTAAGTAGGTAGAAAAATTACTAGATAGCATTGGACTTACTTCATTTCGCTATCTAATAACTTTTTCTACCCTTCTTTCCTTTTTCTTTGTATCAACAAAAGTTTTGGATTGTCTTCAATTGGATGGGGGAATCCAATTGATAGCCTCGACTCGTATCCTAGCCCGTTTGAGAGCTAGCTTTGCTTCAACCAATTCTTTCGTACCCTCAGCTCTACTCACGTTAGCTTCGGCTATTTCAAGTGCCTGTTGAGCTTCTTATGGATCAATGTCACTACCTAGTTCTGCATCATTTTCTAAAATGATGATCTCATTATTAACTATTCTCGTAAAACCACTCCACAGAACCGCCGTTAACCATTGGTCGTTGAGGAGGTGTATTCTCAAAGGACCCATATCCACAGCTGTGTTAATGGGGGCGTGGTTTGGTAATACACCAATTTGGCCGCTATTAGTAGGTAAAATGATTTCTTTCACATCACAATCCCACATAATTCGTTTAGGAGTCAGTACATAAAGATTTAATTTCATTTCTTCAATTTGTTCTCCTCTTCTAAGTTTATAGCTTTTGTGCTAGCTTCATCGATGTTCCCCACCAAATAAAAAGCCTGTTCGGGTAGGGCATCTAATTCTCGGGAAAGGATTAGTTGAAACCCCCTAATTGTTTCTGCAAGACTAACATACTTTCCTGGAGAACCGGTAAAAACTTCTGCCACAAAGAACGGTTGTGATAAGAACCGCTCAATTTTTCGTGCTCTTGCTACAGTTAAACGATCCTCCTCTGATAATTCATCCAACCCAAGAATTGCAATAATGTCCTGAAGTTCCATGTAACACTGTAAAGTTTCTTTAACTCTTTGCGCAGTTTCATAATGGTCCTTGCCAACGATCCGAGGCTGTAACATAGTTGAGGTTGAATCTAAGGGGTCTACTGCGGGAAAAATCCCCTTGGAAGCTAATCCTCTGGAAAGTATGGTAGAGCGTCCAAATGTGCAATTGTTGTGGTAGGAGCAGGGTCGGTCAAAACGTCCGCAGGTACATAAACAGCTTGGAACGAAGTAATCAATCCCTTGTTGGTAGAAGCAATTCTTTCTTGTAAAGAACCCATTTCTGTACTAAGGGTAGGTTGATAACCCACTGCAGAGGGCATTCTCCCTAATAAGGCGGATACCTCCGATCCTGCTTGAACAAAACGAAAGATATTATCGATGAATAAAAGCACGTCTTGCTTATTAACATCTCGGAAATATTCTGCCATGGTTAGAGCAGTTAACCCAACTCTCATACGAGCTCCCGCGGTTCATTCATTTGTCCATAGACTAGAGCTACCTTTGATTCCTCAATATTTTTTTCATTAATTACTCAAGATTCCTTCATTTCTATATAAAGATCATTTCCTTCACGAGTCCATTCCCCTACTCCGCCAAATACCGATACGCCTCCATGAGCTGTAGCAATGTTATTGATTAATTCCATGATGAGTACTGTTTTACCTACTCTGCCACCCCCCCCCCCCAAATAGTCCAATTTTTCCTCCACGCCGATAAGGAGCTAAAAGATCGACCACCTTAATACCTGTTTCAAAGATAGATAATTGCGTATCTAACTCAATAAAGGCAGGTGCGGATCTATGAAACCATTTTTTTAACAGCAGTTCTTATTGCCCCTTTGGCCTTTTTGAACCTCACCATGAATAAACTTCTATATCTCAATATATAAAATAAAATCTCTACATATATATCTATATGTGTATATATTATGTACATTAATATATACATATATTTTGTACATTATGCAGTAGATCTATAATGGTAAATGAAAGTGGATAATTTTTGAATAAAATGCCCTTTTAACTCAGTGGTAGAGTAATGCCATGGTAAGGCATAAGTCATCGGTTCAAATCAGATAAAGGGCTTTTCCCTTAGTGGTAGAGTAATTCCACGGCAAGACCAAAGTCATCGGTTCGAATCCGATACAGTACTTTTCTACTAAATTCATTAACTTTTTTATTTTTTTCTTTTTTTGAAAATGTCTCTGTTTTTATTAAAGTTTATGACTTTGTTTAGTATGAGATGCCCATATTTTTGGTCTGAACACTAACGAAGCACAGAGTTTAAATTGCAAAAACTAAATGAAATTGGATTCTGTTTCCTGTTAGAGCAATCAAATCAATATCTGTACTGAACTAATCCAAAATACTTTTTATTAATCTATTCTTATTCTATATCTTTTAAAAGTAAAAGTAATTTCCCTAAAAAGCAGGGGATGATCCGTGAATTAACCTAACCGTCAACTAAAAAAATATACTATGAAAGCATAATAGAAAAGTATGAAAGACTCTTTGCTTTGATCTATTTATACTCTTCAATTCAAGTATATTGACAATTCTAAAAAACTGCTCATACTATCATTATAGTATAATGACGAGTGGTTTTATATAGCACTAGCGTCTAGTGATGCCCCTATCGTCTAGTGGTTTAGGACATCTCTCTTTCAAGGAGGCAGCGGGGATTCGACTTGCCCTGGGGGTAGGGATTTTTCTAAAAAGAGGTTAATCATAGATTATCATAAATCCTAGAATAAATTCTTCCTGGGTCGATGCCCTAGCGGTTAATGGGGATGGACTGTAAATTCGTTGATGATATTTCTACGCTGGTTCAAATCCAGCTCGGCCGAAAAATCTAGGTCTTCATGAATATGAACTAAATCCACTTTTTTCTTCCATAAAAAAATATATGATCCATAGAAATAAAGGATGAAGAGAAAAGAAGGGGGAAATTTGTTTCTAAGCTATACCTCTCTGTTTGTTTTCTTACAAAGAAAACAGTTTTTCTTATTGAAAGGTGGATTATCAGTTGTATTTAGGGATAAAAAATCGCGGCATACTAGTTATGCCACTCTCACTATACCCACATATCCTATGTGGGTATAGTAGTATATGATTCATCTATTTCTTAGAGTACGACAGACGAATCTTCTTAAGGTTCTATTTAAGAATAGGTATGTCATACACCCCGCAGGGATTGTAGTTCAATTGGTTACAGCACCGCCCTGTCAAGGCGGAAGCTGCGGGTTCGAGCCCCGTCAGTCCCGAACTAGGGTTCAATGAATGGAAAAACTCATCTTTCCTTTTTTTTTTCATCTAGAATTTCCCTGAAAAAGGGGGGCAGAAGGCAAGATCAAATATCTATGGAGAACCCTTACTTTACTTTTTTATTTTGCAGCTCTCAATAAAAAGAGAGCTGTATAGGAATCTTTTTTTAACTACTTCCGGTTGATAAGAAAAGACATACATATCATACGTGGATTAGTATAATTTAGGATATTACTCTATTTTTATGATATGATGATACCATCCTCATCTTAATTTCCTATTTGACTCTTATCTTAAGGAATAGAGTTACGTTATTTTACCGGAATACAATCCATACACAAATTGTATTCGTTTATTGTTAGAGAATTAATTTAATATAATTAGTTCCTTTTTTAGGGGTTAAACCACACCACATCCATTTTGCAGTTCCAACAATTTTTGTATATGTTCAATGAATTCTTGGAAAGAATCTACCTCATTATCAGTCCATTTGTCGACTCCTTTTTTTATGATTCTGCTCTCATCTTTAGACCCAAAAAGCAGATATTGACAGTAACCTAATAAAATAAAATAAAAACCAAGCAAACGCTCTTTTTCCTAAATATTGGATCTTTTTTGTTTAAGATCCATCTTATTTATACTTCTACTACTTATTTGGATGTCTATGTGACCATAGAAAGTCGGTTATATAATACGTACATACATAGGTGTATGTATAACTATAAGAAAAAGAAAGGGAAATTGGATAAGAAAGATTCTTGGCCATATATATATATATATATATATATATATATATATATATATATATATATATATATATATATATATATATATATAGAAAAGCAAAAGTATAAAAGTATGAAAAATGGAGGGGTTCCGAATCCAATCAAAAAACCTATTTTGGTCTTAGTATGGATAAAGGATCTTCCTATGTTACATTATTCCACTATCAACCATGAATTGATTTGATAAATCCTATATTCATAATATTGAATTGATTTAGTATTATCAGGATGCAAGTTCTCGCCTTGAATTTACAGGGATACTCCCTTTTCCTCTCCATGGGATTACATCCCGAGTTATTGTGATGTGGAAAAAATAAAATAAAGAGGTTATGCAAGTAAATATTCTCGCATTTATTGCTACTGCATTGTTCATTCTAATTCCTACTGCCTTTTTACTTATTATTTATGTAAAAACAGCCAGCCAAAATGATTAATTGGAATTCCAATTAATCATTGAAGAAATGAAAAAGGGATTAAAGAAAATAAAAATCCAAGTCTTAAATGAAAGGATCTGGTTGGAATCCTAAAGTGTGGTAGAAAGAACTATATTATATTATCTTGAATCTACATAGAATAGATTAGTAGATCGAAATATTAATCTAATTCAACTTCTTTTTTCACTGCATCCACTTAATTTCAAACAAGTAAAAATAAAAAAAATCAAAGACAATTCTTCATTGAAAGAATCCATGGAGAGGGAGAAAAATAAAACGAGAATAGACTATACTATATATAATAAAAGAAAAAAGTAAATAAAAGGAAAAAACCTGCGAATCTTTCATACTTAAAAATGACGCGAGATCCCTAAAAAAAAGAACAAAAAAATTGCTAAGAATAACGAAAGATTATAAATGGAAAATGTGCGATATGTTGTGAATAGCTTTGTGTAAGAAAGTCTAATTTTCTTATATAAAGAACTTTATTTTTACTCGTCACTTCTAGTAGAAATTCTTAATTACTATAATAGCTCTTTCTACTATTTCTTTCTATTTCTATTATAGTAGAATGAAACATAGTAGAATAGAACGACTCTTTCTTAAAAGAGTTTTTTACAAGAGTGAAACAAAACTAAAGAAAGAGAGAAAAAATAAAGTTCGGCAAAATGATTAATACAAAATAAAATGATCAATTAAAGAAAAGAGTTGATACTACAATTCGACTACTCAATCAATTAGTAGTATCTCTAGAGTCCACTTCTCCCCCATACTACTAGCGAAAGAGAAAATGTAAAGACTACCATTAAAGCAGCCCAAGCGAGACTTACTATATCCATGTAAATTATGTCTCCTATTTCTATGAAGGAATTATTCTACTATTGATCAATAATCATAGTAGAATTAAGGGTACAGAATCAAAATTCTGCTCTAAGACTATGGATGAATCAGTTAAAGGAACTTACTCCTATCAAATTCTTATATGATTTCTGGTAGAATTGGAGAGTATTAAGTATAAATATGATACATATACCTTTTCCTTATAAAAGAAAGAAAAGAGTCTGGGAATGTCTTGAATAGAAGACGCGGGAATGGAGAGATTTTTTTCTTCCTTTTGTTACCTTTTTTATAAGCAAAGGACGTCAGAATATACCATAAAATTAGGATAGATAAATATTTATTGGATACCTACTTTACCCATCATTATTTTTGACCTAAACCCTACTGCCCCACTTTCTCTCTTTCTATGAAAGAGTGAGGAGACCTTATCCACTCCACGACTCCGAAATTGATTTTAGATCAGCCTATTCAATCCGATTCTCGACAGAAAGATTTTTTTGTTTACGTTTTTATTTAAGAAGCTAGTGTATTTTTAGGGTATAAATAACCCTACATCTACTTTTCTTGAGTGAGCATAATATAAATATTTTTATTCAGTTCCAAACTCCAAGAAACTCATTATAATTATTAAAAAAATCGTCCTTTAGGTAGGAATATTTAGATTGCCCCTTTTATTTGCTTTATTACCTCTGTTCTAGAACCTATCCCTATTGTTTATCCTTATGAAATATGATATAAAATTGAAATGATATAAAATCGAAGGTAGAAGAAAGGGATATAATGAAATTCTTGATTCGATCTTCCTACCAAAATTATTTTATTAATGGATCAACAATCAAACCGCCCATTTTATGAAAATGAAAAGTGTTCTTATTCAAATTCAAAGCGCTTCGTAATCTTCAACCAGTATTTTGTGCTTCAATATAATTTCCCGGAGTAAGCGCTATAGCTTGTTTCCAATACTCAGCAGCTTGATCAAACCAAGCTTCTGCAATTTCCGAATCGCGCCTGTAGAATGGCCTGTTCTCCTCGGTCGAAATAGGCAGTTCCTTCCCCTAGAACCGTACTTGAGAGTTTCCTACCTCATACGGCTCCGAAATTGCTATCTTAATTTCCCCTATCTTAACTGAATTTGATTTCTCAAAAATCGATCCAATTTCTTTTTGGGTTAAGTAGAAGAAGTTAATTACCTAAGTTTCAAACCCTAATTTTGAGCAATAATACGTCCTGATCTTTTCTCCCACCTTCAGAAGAATGAAGCATAGATAGACCTATATCCTTCGTTCGAATTTTCTGAAAGGTAACTATCTCGGTTTCGTGTCTTTCATATATGAAATTTCTATAGAATCCTTGAAAAAGAACTTTTTCCCATAAGAAAGAAAAAAGAACTTACTATCTTTGGGATCTGATACTACACCGCTGCTTAATCCTTTAGTGGATCGGCTCTATTACATAAGCAGATTCCTAAAATTTTCCCCATATCATGGTATAATTAAGCAGTTTTTTTAGTTGTATCGACCGAGTCGCTCACTAATTGATCTATACGGTGCTTTCTCTATCAATTTGAGACTTTATCCATAGACTAGTAGTATAGGCTCGACTTTCTTCTTATTTTGATTGTCGTGAAGTGTTCTTCCTTCCTACAGCTGATAGGGCAAAATCATTGTTTTGACGATCCCTATGTAGAAAGCCCTTTTCTAGTAAATACTAGAAAATTTCATATTTTTTCTTCTTTCTTTCTATAGTAGAGATAGTCGCACGTAATGACAGATCACGACCATATTATTAAAAGCTTGCGGTAAGAATGGGTTTCGTTCTAGCGCCCAGAAATAATATTCCAAAGCCTTTGTATGCTCTCCATTGCTTATGTGTATAAGGCCGATATTATATAATATATAACTTCGATCATAGGGATCAATTTCTAGTCGCGTAGCTTCATAATAATTCTGCAAAGCTTCCGCATAATTTCCTTCGGATTGAGCCAACATCCGTTACGGTCGTTCATTCTATTCAAAAAATCTCCGTTCCAAAACCGTACATAAGGTTTTCATCTCATATGGCTCCCCCCTTCTGTACATAGTACTAAGCAAAAAATCTATAGAATGAAAATAGAATTAGTCCCATCTCATTATGGACCGAAAGGGGCTGGTATTTTTCAAAGAAATCTCTAGCCAACCTTCCCCCAAGAGGTTTTTCTTAACACCAATGAATTCTATTAATGCTAGAGGAAAACGATAGCTCTAGGAATTTCTTTGTTCTCAATGCCTCCTATTTAGAGGAATTAGCCACTTCAACGACCTTTGATGGTTATAAGGGTATCCAACGTACAAACCTGATGGTTGTTTGCTATCCCAACCATTCTTCCCAATCCTGATACCGATCAGGAAAGGGTTAATTTCTAACAAAGTTTTTCTCTTGTTGATTTCTATTTCGAGGTGTAGTGCTTTTCTACCCTATGCTGCCTATTGGTCCTAGTAGAGTAGGATTAGCTTGTAATACAGAACCTATCCTGTAGGTGTAACCTTTCGCTCAATACTCAAATCTACAATTGAAGCATCTAAGGCCACATCAATCGAGGATACACGACAGAAGGAATTGTTAGTTCACCTCACCTTCCCCAAGCGTGGGTTTCCTTTACTAATTTTGTTCTCTCTATGTGAATCCCCTCTCTTTCTCGTGAGACTGAGATGTAGGTAGGGCTAAAAAACAAAAAATAAAAAGAGTCAAATCGCACCATCTCTATAATAAGTAAATGCCTTTTTCCCCCTGAGGTTGTCGGAATTATTTGCAATAAAATATTGGCTACAATCGAGGAGGTCTTATCAATAAAATTTCCATTTATACGGGATATAGACATAATTCCCAGTCCATTCTATATAGAATTCTTTTCATTCTATCACAAAATAACATAAAAACTTATAAATCGCTCCATATGCTCTAAATGGATAAGAGAGGTATGGATTTTCCGCTCAGCTCAAATTGTCTCCTTTTCCTTCTGTTTGGACTCAAAGAGATATGAAATATTTGACTAAGATTGGATTTTATTCCACTTTCCTATTTCTCAACAATAACTTCTTTCATCAGCTATTTCGCTTTTTCAAAGTCATTAATTATCCCATACCCTTTTTTATTTAGATTGTATGGTGTAACATACCTTATGCAAATAAAATTCTAGGGTTCCTTGGTTCCTTTATTTTCTTATGGAATAATAAGGATTCTTCTATTCTCTTTTTATTTGGGTTTTCCCCAAAGAAAAACATTTGAGGTAGCGGAATTCCTAGTAAAAAAATAAAGATCCTTACACTTAGACAAAAAAAAAGAATTTTTCCAATAGAGCCATGGAATCCCCGAACGGTTGTGGCTGTACGTGTACTGCAGGAATATGAAAACTCGCTATTCACTCAGTTTATTATAAGATTATGTAGGAGAGATGACCGAGCGGTTCAAGGCGTAGCATTGGAACTGCTATGTAGACTTTTGTTCACCGAGGGTTCGAATCCCTCTCTTTCCGTTTCTCTTAATTCATAAACGTTATCGATCACAATGTATCAAATCAAATAATAATTTATTTGAGCAATAATAGCTTTATTTAATAGAATTCTCTAAACCAAATTACTTTTGTATGTAAAATATAACAAAAAATAAAAAATATCCTAAGGTTAATCTATTTCTGCTAGGTGAATGGGATAATACGAATTAAGAGCCTTAGGTCGATTTAGTTCGGGGAAAGGGGACAGGAAAAAAATTATGAACCTTTCCTTTTGCGTTAAGCTCAAGTCAGACGAGAGTAATATTCTACAACTAACAACTCATTTATTTTCAGACCGACCCACTTTCTATCTAAGATTTTTTGTACTAGTCTTTTATATTGCAATGTATCAACCGTCAAATGCTTTGGCAATTTGCCCAGATCGAATGAAGCAATAGAATTTGGAACCAGACGTTTTGATCTTTGGTTATCCTTCGTAGTAATAATATCCTCGGGGTCTGCAACGAAAACTTGGTATATCAACTATACGACCATTAACTAAAATATGTCTATGATTAACTAATTGCCGGGCCCCAGGAATGGTTGAAGCCATACCCAATCGAAAAACAATATTATCCAAACGCATTTCAAGTAATTGTAATAAAACTTGACCTGTTGACTTTTTTGCTTTTCCAGCAATATGTACATATCTAAGTAATTGTTGTTCTGTCAGACCATAATGAAAACACAATTTCTGTTTTTCTTGAAGACAAATACGATATTGCTCTTTTTTCCTAGAATGGAATTTCTTTTTCAGATTACTTCCGGATTTAGGCGTTTTTCTAGTGTGTCACACCCGTTTCTCCGAAGAACAACCGAGTGAATATCACATGTATGCCAGGATCATCTTCTCATACATGTGATGATAAATAATGGAGCATCATTTATTACAAGCCAGGTGTCGAATATAAATAAGTCTTACATAGCATATGTCTCGATGGACGATAATAATTTTAGAACATGTAAATAAAATAGCAGCGGAATATTATTCTTGTGGGCTCCATCACAGGCATTGCCCGGGGGACTCCATGAACCTAGAATCCTTCTTCGGGTCCGAAGTCTTGGTCATTGAACACCACATCATCCCCTTGACCTGAGCAGCAATTTAAACCAACAAATATGCAAATTTGAGTACCGTGGGTACTCAGCAAGTGTGGGAAAGTTATGTCATGCATGGCTAGAGCAAGGAGAGGTTGAACTCATGGTTTAAAGCACTACGCAATTAATACCTATCACCTTAGCTTAGTAAGCACCTACATTACTACATAGGTGACATGGTCCCAATCTCCCAACCCATCATAATAATAAAATAACCATAACATCAATTCCAATATTAAGCTCCCCGCTTAACATCCTCAACTTCCAAAACCATCAATCCTCTAATCATGAATAAGTCCAAGCCGCTCTTAACCGTGAGCACGGCTGTCATGACAGTTTTGACTCTGCAGAGTTTGTACCACTGTACCCATATGTAGTGATTTCATCCCCCGTTGTCGGGTGGACTAAAAGAACCTCCCTTATGCCAGTGGCCACGAACCACATTCACACTTCCCAGGTGTGTAGCCAGGAGATCACTACGAAGCCTTTACAAAGGGATTCCCGACGAGCGTGGGCCCACTGAGGTTTCACCCCTAAGAGCATACAAGAGGCTCCAACCCCGCTGCAGTGGCCCCCTCTTGAGCCTTGCGGTTCATATGGTAGTCCAGCTGACACCTACTCCCCGCACCGTGCAACATACCCATACTA
The DNA here is from genome assembly GCA_030760725.1 of Neostapfia colusana. Classification (NCBI taxonomy): domain Eukaryota; kingdom Viridiplantae; phylum Streptophyta; class Magnoliopsida; order Poales; family Poaceae; genus Neostapfia; species Neostapfia colusana. The sequence continues at coordinate 14,420,490 of JASWHV010000010.1, read as the reverse complement.
CGTCGGGGATACACCTAATTAATTGGCCAAGCTGCCCCATCTCAGCATGTGGTTGGCACAGTAAAGCCAGGTTACATGCTCCATGAACCAGTCCTTAGGATCCAGGCAAGTACTAAAGACAAACCCGAGTCTCGTGCACCCAACACCAACCAAATCATCCAACTTGCCTCGATCCCTACCGCTACATAACTCATAATATCTCATTCAAGAGTAAGGTAAATAAATTGATGATCTCATACCCCAATTATCCCATTCTAAGCATGGCTAAGCATAAACATATAAATAAATGACATGATAAAATAAATCCCAACCCAAGCTACAAGGAAACAAGATAATGCAATTCTAGGGAAACTTCCTAGCATGGGTTTCATATTTCAATTGACAATGCCAATAATTCTATCTACACATCCTAGCATAGGATCAAAGTGATCAAGGACACTTGCCTTCTTCCTGCTGCTCTGGGAATGGATAGTCCTGATCTTGGAAGGGAAGAACTTGCTCTGGGGCAGGTTCTACTCATGCCAACACACATAGCAAAAGAAAACAACAATCCATAAGACATAGTTCACACTTTCACTCCACAAATACATACATATGATAGTCATTCACATTTCTAAGTGTTGTGTTTACTCTAGCTGTGTTGATTTTTAGCCTTCATGCACTTTTAAACGTATGTATATGATTTCTAACTTTTGTATTTCAGATTTCTGTTTGCACACTATATATGAATTTTCAATTTGAATAAATTCTTTATATTTAATTAATATACTTCTTAACTACCAAGTTTCCATGGAAGGTATTTTCCTACTCCAAATGGGTTTTCAAATCTTCTACCAAACCCTAAACTGAAATCTTTGGATTTGGAAACTTCATTTATCATTTTCTAGTTAGGCATAACTATTTTCCTATATTTTCAGATTTATTTTCTATGCCTAAATGTAATCTTTATTATGAAAATAGTAATACACATCATCCAAACAGAACAGGTTCTGATCTCAAATATTAAATAATATATTTTGAACTTCTCCTCTGATGTGAACTAATTTAAATTTATTTTACCAATTTTCACAATTATTTCCTAACCTAAAAATGTGTCCCTATAACTAATAAATGTGAACAATCAATTAGACAGATTCATTTCAGCTTAAAATCTAATTAACTCATTCTAAAGTTTTCCAAGTGCTAGGAGAGTTTAAATTTGAATTTACAATGTGTTTGCCTCACCTTTTTAAATTTAAATCCTAATCACATATTCAATTTTCTGAATTTAATATCATATAGGGTCAAAAAGGTAAATCCACCCTACTACAGGGTCTAATTTATTATTTCATAAATTTACAGGGGTCTAACTACACATAACAGAGGGGTTTTCCTAATTTTTATTAAGTCCAGGGGCTAAAACTGATTTTTAATTGAATTTACACGAATTTCTGAAGTTCCAGGGGATAGATCAGAAGTTTCCGGGGCTAGCTCGTATTTTCCGAGATCCCCAGGGAGTAGCGCGTAAGAATCCCGGACTTTATAATGCGGGGCTGATGTGGACAATCCTATTTAATATAGACGGCTGAGATTAGATCGCCGAACCGGTACGCGGGGGTTTTATTTCTACCGTGCGATTTAAAATAGACGGCGCACAAGCGGCCACGTCGCCCTGACCGTGCGCGGGCGGCGCTGCCCAGCGGCGCGCGGCAGCGGGAGGCGGCGATCTCGCCGAAAAATTTCGGATCTTCGTCCATACTTCCTAAAACTGGGATTTCATGGCATAGAACGGTAGAGGGGAGGTCGGGGATCTCGCCTCGGGGTTTTTCTTGAGCTCGGAGGCCCTGGAAGGCGGTCGGCGTCGAGGTCCGAGGTGGAACCGCTGCGGTGCTCGTCGGAGCTGTGCCTAGAGCGCAAACCACCGAGTTTTCTGCACCTGCGTGACTCCCCGGAGGCGGTGGGACACGATCGACGCGTTAGATCAGAAAACCCGAGCAAAGATCGAGAGAAAACGACCGGAGAAGCTCTTGTACTCACCAGGAGGAAAAACAGCCGATCGGGGGAGAAAAACTGGGTGATGCCGGTGTTTATATAGACGGGGGAGGGCGACGTGTCTGTTGGGATCGAGCCGGAGTCGTCCAGGACTAGAATTCGGCTGGGGGTCGCGGTTTTCCGGGGGTAGTTTTGATTCGGGAGAGAGAGGTGTCCCGGGGTCGGCCGATCGCGCACGAGGAAGAAGATGATGGCGGGCCCCGCGTGTCAGTGAGAGGGAAAACGGGCGCGCGGCTGTGGGCTGGCGCCGGGACTGGTGGGCCGGCTGGTGGGTTTCGGCCCACTGGCCGGGGGGTTTTTCTTTTTCTTTTTCTTTTCTTTTCTGGTTTGATTTAAATTTGAATTCCAATTTGAATTTAAATTTCTTCACCACATGCAATATGTCCAAAAAATTTTAAATTCCCCTCTTAACAGGTTTTTGGGGTGTTACAGATCTACCCCCCTTAAAAGAAATTCCGTCCTCGAGATTGGTGGTTCTAGGAAAACGATTCCGGAAACTGTGCCTTAAGCTCGTCTTCTCGCTCCCATGTGGCTTCCTCTTCTGAGTGATGCTTCCACTGCACCTCGCACACCCGGATTCTTTTATTTCTTGTGAGGCATTCCATTGTCTCCAAAATCTGGAATGGTTGCTCGGCATAAGACAGATCCTCAGCTACGTCAACCTCATTCATGGGTAACATCTCTTCAGGCGTCCTCAGACATTTCTTGAGCTGTGACACATGGAATACGTCATGCACATCTGATAGGCGAGCCACAGTTCTAGTTGATATGCCACTTCGCCTTTCCTCTCCAGAACTTGAAAGGGTCCGATGTATCAGGGTGATAACTTCCCTTTCACCTTGAACCGACGAAGTCATCGGATAGGGGACACCTTGAGGTAGACATAGTCCCCCACGTTGAAAACGAGCTCTCTTCTTCGTACATCGGCATAGCTCTTTTGTCGTGTCTGTGCTACCCTCAAGTTGTTGCGGATTTCCCTCACTTTCGCCTCGGCTTCTTGTAGTACTTCGGGCCCAAATACTTTACTTTCCCCCTTTTGATTCCAAAATAGGGGAGTTTTGCACTTCCTCCCATACAAAGCCTCAAATGGTGACATCTTCATGCTAGCCTGATAGCTGTTGTTATAGGAGAACTCCGCATACGGTAAGTTCTTATCCCAACTCCTATCGTTCTTGAGTGCACACGCTCTTAGCATATCCTCAAGGATCTGATTGGTTCTTTCCGTCTGCCCGTCGGTTTGGGGATGATAGGCAGAACTAAAATTCAGATTAGTTCCCATGGTTTCATGCAACTTCTGCCAGAACCTTGAGGTGAACTGCGTCCCTCGATCTGACACTATCTTCTTTGGTACTCCATGGAAACACACGATCCTGGACATGTACAATTTTGCCAATTTGGATCCGCTGTAGCTTTCTTTCACGGGGATGAAATGAGCTACCTTGGTTAGCCTGTCGATAATGACCCATATCAAATCATATCCTGATTGGGTCATGGGTAGTCCCACTATGAAATCCATACCGATTTCTTCCCATTTCCATTCAGGCACTTTGAGTGGTTGCAATAGTCCCGCGGGTCGTTGATGTTCTGCTTTCACTAACTGACATGTGTCACATAGGGCAACATGTTCCGCGACATCTCGCTTCATGCCATACCACCAATATCTGCTCTTGAGGTCATGATACATCTTCGTACTCCCAGGATGAATGGAATAGTCTGAATCATGATCCTCCTTCAAAATCAATTCATGGATCTCCTTCACTTCAGGCACACAGATTCTTTTCCCGTGCCACACCGTACCTTGTTCATCCTCTCTGAACCCAGGGGCTTTATTATCCTTGATGAGTTCTCTGATTTCTTGTATCTTCTCATCAGTCTTTTGACCGTTGCGTATATCTTGCTCTAATGTGGAGTCCACTTCCATGGCGATGGCTTCACCACTATTCACCAGACATAGATTGAGTTTTATAACCTCTTCCTTCAATTCTGTAGGCATGTCCTTCAAGCTCAACCTATTGACCTGCACCTTCCGGATTAAAGCATCTGCCACGACGTTCACTTTTCTAGGATGATAGTTGATGCCCACATCAAAGTCGTTGATTAGCTCTAATCATCTCCTTTGTCTGAGGTTGAGATCTGGCTGTGTGAAAATGTACTTTAAGCTCTTATGGTCCGTATATATCTCTGTCCTTTTCCCCATCAAGTAATGCCACCAAATCTTCAACGCGTGTACCACTGCGGCTAGCTCTAGGTCATGCGTAGGATAGTTCTTCTCGTGTTTCCGGAGCTGCCGGGACGCATAAGCCACGACATGCCCCTCTTGCATGAGAACACATCCCAACCTATTTCCAGAAGCATCACAGTACACCGAAAAGTTCTTCTGCATATCTGGCATAACTAGCACTGGGGCTGTTGTCAATCTTTTCTTCAGTTCCTGAAAACTCGTCTAGCACCGCGGTGTCCATGTGAAAGTGATTCCTATCTCCAACAGTTTGGTGAGGGGTCACGAGATCTTGGAGAAACCCTCGATAAACCGTCGATAATATCCAGCCAATTCTAAGAAGCTTCGAACTTCCCCGACATTCTCAGGGGTCTTCCACTTCTGTACATCCTCGATCTTGGTGGGATCTACTGAGATTCCTCCCTCCGATATTATATGTCCTAAGAAGGGAACTCTCTTTAGCGAAAACTCACACTTGCTCAACTTGGCATATAGTTGGTGTTCTCTCAGCTTTTGCAACACCAACCTTAGATGTTTCTCATGTTCTTCTTCATCTTTGGAGAAGACGAGAATGTCATCTATGAAAGCCACCACAAATTTGTCCAGATATTCCATGAATACCTTGTTCATGAGATACATGAAGTATGCCGGGGCATTAGTTAGTACGAAAGGCATGACTGTGTATTCATACAGTCCGTACCGAGATACGAAAGCCGTCTTTGGAATATCAGTTTGCCTTATTTTAAGTTGGTAGTATCCCGATCTGAGATCAATTTTCGAGAACACACAAGCTCCCCTCAACTGATCAAACAAGTCTTCAATGCGGGGTAATGGGTACTTGTTCTTGATGGTTACCTCATTCAACACACGGTAGTCCACGCATAGCCTTTGGGTCCCATCCTTCTTGGACACAAATATCACTAGAGCTCCCCATGGCGAGGAACTAGGACGAATGTACCCCTTCTCTATCAATTCTCTTAAATGTTCCTTGAGTTCTTCGAGCTGTTTGGAGTCCATCCGATATGGTCTCTTGTATATCGGAGCTGTTCTAGGCACTAGCTCAATCGTGAATTCCACTTCACGATCGGGGGGCATACCTGGCAGCTCCTCCGGGAAAATATCTGGATATTCCCTGATGATCCTGATCTCCACTTCCACCTCAACTTGATTGAGTTTAATGTCCCTCCTAGGCTCTTGTATAGTTATGAACTCTACTCTTGTGCCACTAGGGTGTGTTAGTTCCACCGTTCTTGTAGAACAATGGATGATTCCTTTATGTTTGGTCAACCAATCCATACCCAAAATAATATCTATCCCTTGTGAATCTATCACTATGAGGTTGGCAGTAAATACTACACCATTAATGTCTAGATTCACCTTGGGACACACTTGTCTTGTCCTTATTTCTCCACCTGGAGAGTTCACTGCTAGCGTATGGTTCATTTGTGTGGTTGCTAGATCATGCTTCTTAACAAACCCTTGAGCAATGAACGAGTGGGTAGCACCAGAATCAAACAACAGGGTTGCAATGTGTAAATTGGCAGGAAACTTACCAACTACCACATCAGGTGCCTCTTGCGCTTCCTCCATGGTCACGTGGTTCACCCATCCTCGCATCACATTCTGGTGTTGTGGCTGCATGGGCTTCTTCTTTGGGCACTTAAGGGCGTAGTGCCCCACTTCACCACAGTTGAAGCATTGCACCCCAACCTTAGGTGCCTGGCCTTTGTTGTCTTGGGGTTGGTTCTATGGTCCTTGCACTGCTGGTCGAGGTTGATATGTGGGACGAGGCTGCTGTACAAAATGACGTTGTGGCTGTGCTGGTGCTGACGGAGGCCTGAAATTCGGGTTGCACCCTCTCGGTGCTGAGTAGGGTACCACAGCACGGCTCGTCTGCCCTGCAGGTGGCTGCATCAGTCATGGGCGTGTGTTGCTACCCGAGGCTTGGTGTGACCATTCCGCCTTCCTCTTGTTTTCATTTTCCATGGCCTTCAGCTTCCTCTCCACAACAAATGCTCTGTCCACCATCTTTTGGAAGCTTTCATACTCGTTGGAGGACATTGCACATTGCATCTCCGCAGTAAGTCCTTCCACAAAGCAGTCCTGTTTCTGCTCATCAGTTTCGATGTCCCGTGGTGCATAACGGGATAGTTGGGTGAACTTAGTGAGGTATTCCCTCACAGTCATGTTTCCTTGCTGCAGCTCCAAGAACTCCTTCCTCTTGTTTTTGAGTTCACCCCTTGGTATGTAATGGTTGCGGAAACTACGCTTGAACTTTTCCCAAGTGATGTTCTCAGGGTCATGATGGGCTGCTACGTAAGCGGTCCACCAATCAGCAGCAGGTCCATGCAATTGGTGAGAGGCAAACAGCACCCTCTCATACCCTTGGCATTGTATGACCCTCATCTTGCTCTCAATGGTCTTTAGCCAGTCATCTGCCTCCAGAGGTTCAGCAGCACTTGCAAACTTTGGAGGTTGAGTCCCTAGAAACTCACTCAACCTTGGTTGGCGTGGTGCGGCTTGTGGGGGTGGAGCTTGGTGCAAGTTGGCCACCACTTGAGTTAGGCTCTGGATGAGCTGATTCTGATTTTCAAGCATTTGGTGGATGGGAACAGCTCCTTCACGGCGACCACCCCTGTCTTGTCCTACAGAAAGATGAGGGTTGCCGGCCTCATCGTTGTTGTTGGCGGGGTTGGCACCACGACCCTTTCCTCTTCCGGCCATCTATCATGATCAACCAGATGTTAATTTAAAGCATTATGCATTAACTTCCCAATTTTCTTGTTTAAACTTAAACTTTTGAGGCCTTATTATATTTACATTTTATGAGGGTTTCACGTCTCATGCGAAAATGAATGCACTCTTAATTCATAGGGGTTCACACATCAAAGCAAAACAACCTGAAGACGAGGTTGTGGACAAATGCCCATGGCTTCCACAACTCACGTCACACACCAAACATTAACACACCATTAACTAAGGTATTGACTCGACTACTCGATAACCTGCTGAACTACGGGAAAGGACTCTACACGACTCGTATCACTGAGCTGGCTCCTCGGGATCTTCCTCATTATTGCGGCTGCCCTCTGACTCCGCTTTGGGTGGGGAGGCTGCTGGTGGAGAAGTGCGGCGACGCCTACTTGCCCGGCTATCTGGGGAGTCAGGAGTCCATGTGTCATTCACGGTGACACACAGTTCATTCCCATCTCCTCTTTCTCTCGCCCACAAGCTGGCTCGAAGCAACGCCTCAGTCTCCTTCAGGGTGTCACGAACATCCTGAAGCTCCTGTTGGCACTCCTGCAGTCGAGTGCAGAGCATAGCAGCATCCTCCAAGCACAGGTCTATGTGCTCATGGGAAGTCCCCTGCTGCACTGGAGGGTACATATACTCCGTTGTACCACTCTCATGCTGGAGGACATACATGTACTCAGTCCTGTCCAGGTGGCGACGGTAGATGTGACTCTGGCAGGTGATGGCCTCCCAGGTGACATCCTTCTCCGCATCGACCTGTGCCGCTCGACAAGCTGGAGAGCGGTGGATCTTGAGCAGCTGATTTTTATGGATAATCCTCATTTCTGAACTCCATTCTTCCCTCTTCTCACGGATGGTCCGGGTGGAGCTGTAGTGTATGATTAGCTTGCCCGTATTGCCAGCGGCGTGGAGCATACGTCGAAGACGGCGCAACAAGCCTCCTACTGCCAATCCGTAGGAGAGGTATGTCACCGGATGGTTCTCCTCTCTCAGGGCAAGGGCAACTATGGGAACTCTCCCTCCGGTGGACTTGCGAACGGTGCGGATCATGCGAACCATCTAAAACATAAAGCATTTAAATTTAAGTTAGATAAGATTTTAAACAAAAATCCTATTTTGAAATAAAAGTTGGGTAAGATGAATGAAGTGACCCCATTGAATAACACTTTTCAACCCACACCTTTGTAAAATAGTTTTTAGGAAAATAGAGTCCTTAAATACGTCCATTTCTACCTAGGTCCACGTTTCTACGAGCAACCTTGGCTCTGATACCACTTCTTTCACACCCGGTTTGTCCGAAGAACAACCGAGTGAATATCACATGTATGCCAGGATCATTTTCTCATACATGTGATGACAAATAGTGAAGCATCATTTATTACAAGCCAGGTGTCGAATATAAATAAGTCTTACATAGCATATGTCTCGATGGACGATAATAAGTTCATAACATGTAAATAAAATAGTAGCGGAATATTATTCTTGTGGGCTCCGTCACAGGAGTTGCCCGGGGGACTCCATGAACCTAGAATCCTTTTTCGGGTCCAAAGTCTTGGTCATTGAACACCACATCATTCTCTCGACCTGAGCAGCAATATAAACCAACAAATATGCAAGTTTGAGTACCGTTGGTACTCAGCAAGTGGGGGAAGGTTATGGCATGCATGGCCAGAGCAAGGAGAGGTTGATCTCATGGTTAAAGCACTATGCAATTAACACCTATCACCTTAGCTTATTAAGCACCTACATAACTACACAGGTGAAATGGTCCCAATCTCCCAACCCATCATCAAAATCAAGTAACCATATCATCATTTCCAATGTTAAGCTCCCCGCTTAACATCAACAACTTCCAAAGTCATCATCCTCTAATCATGAATAAGTCCAAGCCGCTCTTGACCGTGAGCACGGCTGTCATGACAGTTTTGACTCCGCAGAGTTTGCACCACTGTACCCACATGTAGTTATTTCATCCCTCGTTGCCGGATGGACTAAAAGAACCTCCATTTTGCCAGTGGCTATGAACCACATTCACACTTCCCAGGTGTGTAGCCAAGAGATCACTAGGAAGCCTTTACAAAGGGATTCCCGACGAGCGTGGGCCCACTGAGGTTTCACCCCTAACAGCATACAAGAGGCTCCAACCCCGCTGCAGTGGTCCCCTCTTGAGCCTTGCGGTTCATATGGTAGTCCAGCTGACACCTACTCCCCGCAGCATCCAACACACCCGTACTACGTCGGGGATACACCTAATTAATTGGCCAAGCTGCCCCATCTCAGCATGTGGTTGGCACGGTAAAGCCAGGTTACATGCTCCATGAACCGGTCCTTAGGATCCAATCAAGTACTAAACACAAACCCGAGTCCCGTGCACCCAGCACCAACCAAATCATCCAACTTGCCTCGATCGCTACCTCTACATAACTCATAATATCTCATTCAAGAATAAGGTAAACAAGTTGATGATCTCATATCCTAATTATCCCATTCTAAGCATGGCTAACCATAAGCATATAAATAAATGACATGATAAAATAAATCCCAACCCAAGCTACAAGGAAACAAGGTAATGCAATTCTAGGGAAACTTCCTAGCATGGGTTTCATATTTCGATTGACAATGCAAATAATTCTATCTACACATCCTAGCATAGGATCAAAGTGGTCAAGGACACTTGCCTTCTTCTTGCTGCTCTGAGAATTGAAAATCTTGGTCTTGGAAGGGGAGAACTTGCTTTGGGGAAGGTTCTACTCATGCCAATACACATAGCAAAAGAAAACACAATCCATAAGACATAGTTCACACTTTCACTTCATGCAAAACACACATATATACCTATGAAAATCATTCACATTTCTATGTGTTGGGGTTACTCTACATGTGTTGATTTTTGGCCTACATGCACTTTTAAACATATGTATATGATTTCTAACTTTTGTATTCAGATTTTTATTTGCACACTATATATATGAATTTTAATTCTAAACAAATTCTTTATATTCAATTAACACACTCTTTAGCTACCAAGTTTGCATGGAAGGTAATTTCCTATTCCAAGTGGGTTTTTAAACCTTCTACCAAATCCCAAACTGAAGTTTTTGGATTTGGAGACTTCATTTATCATTTTCTAATTATGCATACCTATTTTTCCTTTATTTTCTAGATTTATTTTCTATGCCTAAAAGTGAGTTTTAAATATTAAATAGTAGGGCATAACATCTAAACAGAATAGGTTCTGATCTAATATATTAAATAATATGTTTTTGAGCTTCTCCTCTGATGTGAACTAATTTAAATTTATTTTACCAATTTTCAGAATTATTTATTAACCTAAAAAAAGTGTTCCTAGAACTAATAAATATGAACAACACCCAAACAGATTTCATTTCAGCCTAAAATTTATTTCTAGTTCATTCTAAAGTTTTCCAATTGTTAGTAGAGTTTAAACTTGAATTAGCACTTGTGTTTGTCTTTCCTTTTAAATTTAAATCCTAGTCACACATTCAAATTTCTAAACTTAATACCATATAGGGTCAAAAAGGTAAGTTCACCCTACTATAGGGTCTAATTTATTATTTTACAAATTTCCAGGGGTCTAACTATGCATAACAGAGGGGTTTTGCTAATTTTTATTAAGTCCAGGGGCTAAAACTGATTTTTAATTGAATTTACATGAATTTCTGAAGTTCCAGGGGCTAGATCAGAAGTTTCCGGGGCTAGCTCGTATTTTCCGAGATCCCCAGGGAGTAGCGCGTAAGAATCCCGGCCTTTATAATGCGGGGCTGATGTGGACCGTCCGATTTAAAATAGACGGCTGAGATTAGATCGCCGAACCGGTACGCGCGGGTTTTAATTCTACCGTGCGATTTAAAATAGACGGCGTACAAGCGGCCACGTCGCCCTGGCCGGAGTCAGCCCGCGCTGCCCGGTGGCGTGCGGCGGCGGGAGGCCGCAATCTCACCGGAAAACTTCGGATCTTTGTCTATATCTCCTAAAACTGGGATTTCATGGCATAGATCGGAAGAGGGGAGGTCGGGGATCTCACCTCGGGGTTTTTCTTGAGCTTGGAGGCCCTGGAAGGCGGTCGGCGATGAGGTACGAGATGGAATCGCGGCGATGCTCGTCGGAGCTGTGTCTAGGGCGCAATCTATCGAGTTTTCTGCACCTGCGTGATTCCCCGAAGGCGGTGGAATAGGATCGGCGTGTTAGATCAGAAAACCCGAGCAAAGATCGAGAGAAAACGGTGATCGGAGCTTCGGTTCTCACCGGGAGGAAAAACAACCGATCGGGTGGGGAAAACGGGACGATGCCGGCGTTTATATAGACGGGGGAGGGCGGCGTGTCGGTTGTGATCGAGTTGGAGTCGTCCGGGACTAGAATTCGGCTGGGGGACGCGAGATTCCGGGGTAGTTTGGATTCGGGCGCGCGGAGAAGTCCCGCCTGTTGGCGCGAGCGAGAGGTGGGAGATGACACGCGGGCCCCGCGTGTCAGTGAGAGGGAGAGAGGAGTGCGCGGCTGTGGGCTGGCGCGGGAAAAGGTGGGCCGGCTGGTGGGTTTCGGCCCACTGGCCGGGGTTTTCTGTTTTTCTTTTTCTTTTTCCATTTCTTTTCTGGTTTTGATTTGAATTTGAATTCCAAATTGAATTTGAATTTCTGCACCACATGCAATACGTCCAAAAATTTTTAAATTCCCCTCTTAACAGGATTTTGGGGTGTTACAGATCGCGCGCGAGGAAGAAGATGACGGCGGGCCCCGCGTGTCAGTGAGAGGGAAAAGGGGCGCGCGGCTGTGGGCTGGCGCAGGGACTGGTGGGCCGGCTGGTGAGTTTCGGCCCACTGGCCGGGGGGTTTTCTTTTTCTTTTTCCTTTTCTTTTCTGGTTTAATTTAAATTTGAATTTGAATTTCTGCACCACATGCAATACGTCTAAAAATTTTTAAATTCCCCTCTTAACAGGTTTTTGGGGTGTTACATAGTGAGTCCTGGTAAAGCTCCCAGACGACGTATTTTTTTAACGAGGTTCTCGATAACGGGACATGAAGACTCCTTTTTTTATTGAAATTCCATTTTACACAATAAATTTCATTGTATTTACATTACAGAATACATCAACATTAAAACTGAATTAAACTAAATGATAAATAGAGTAAAATCTACTAAAGTACCACAAAATATGGAATTTCATCAACATCTGGATTTTTTTGTATATATATTATTTATTTTAATGTTTTGTATCTAGCAAAATTGTAAGGTAGAACGACCTAATGGACTCTGGATTCTCCGTTTAATTCGGAGAAAAAAAGAGATTCTTGTTCATGAAATATCAATAGAGAAAAAAGCCGACTATCGGATTTGAACCGATGACCCTCGCATTACAAATGCGATGCTCTAACCTCTTAGCTAAGTGGGCTTACATAACAGAAATAGAGTAACAAATAGAAATATATATAGGAAATTTTTAAAATGGCAGATCTTAATTATTAATCTTAGTTATTAACTAGTTCAAAATTTTAAATTCTACTTAGAAAAAATACTAAAATTTCATAAAGATAAAGTTAGCTTGATATGCTTAACTAAACGATATTCTTAAATAGGATTATAGAATTTAATAGAGGATTATAGAATTTAATAGGATTATAGAATTTATTGAACTTTCTTTTTATTTCTCTAACTTGCAAATCCAGTTTTCTAATAGAATCTATTCCAATTTCTATATTGAATTTGATTTCAGATATTTTCAATTTGATATGTCTCGGATGAATAATCTAATACATAGAAAAGAATAATCTATATGAATAATAAAGAGAAAATGTGAATCTTTTGGAATTTTCATTCGAGCATTATATATATTTTTACATTTTTTGAAATATTTTTTTGTTTTTATTTGTTAATAATTTAAGGATTAATATTTCACTAAGGAAAAGCTAGAATCATAACAAATGAAATTTCAAATTCTGATTAAAAAAATGAATATCAAGCGTTATAGTATGATTTTGAATATTCTAAAAAATAAGGAAGAGGTGGGGGAGAGAAAAACTTTTGGATATATTGATTCCGATTGAATTGCAAATATATCAACGGTAGAATCAATTCAATTCTGAATTGCAATAAGTGCGGTCTCTTGAATAGAGACGAGCTGCTAGACTACGTCGAATAATGAATTCAATGATTCAAAAAAAACTAAGAGATGTAGGAAATTACACAAGGAATCCAGGTTTCAAAGAAAAAAAAGGACAATGGGAATATGGCGGAATCGGTAGACGCTACGGACTTGACTGTATTGAGCCTTGGTATGGAAACCTGCTAAGTGGTAACTTCCATATTCAGAGAAACACTGGAATGAAAAATAGGCAATCCTGAGCGAAATCCCTTTTTTGAAAAAACAAGTGGTTCTCAAACTAGAACCAAAGGAAAAGGATAGGTGCAGAGACTCAATGAAAGCTGTTCTATTGAATCGAGGTGTAATTACGTTGTGTTGGTAGTGAAACTCCCTCTACTCTAAATTACTAAATTAGAGAAAGAAGGGCTTTATACATTTAATACACATGTATAGATACTGAAATAGCAAACGATTAATCACAGAACCCATACCTTAATATAGTATAGGTTCTTTTTTATTTTTTAGAATGAAATTAGGAATGATTAGGAAATAGAAAATTCTGCATTTTTTTAGAATTATTGTGAATCCATTCCACTCGAATATTGAGTAATCAAATCCTTCAATTCATTGTTTTTGAGATCTTTTAAAAATAGGATTAATCGGACGAGGATAAAGAGAGAGTCTCATTCTACATGTCAATACTGACAACAATGAAATTTCTAGTAAAAGAAAAATCCGTCGACTTTATAAGTCGTGAGGGTTCAAGTCCCTCGATCCCCAAACCCTCTTTTATTCTCTAACCATGGTATTTATCCTCTTTTCTCTTTTATCAATGGGTTCAAGATTCATCAGCTTTCTCATTCTACTCTTTCACAAAGGAGTGCGAAGAGAACTCAATAGATCTTATGCTATTCATTAAATAGATTTCTTTTTTTATTAGAGTATCCGCAAAAAATCTCAATTATTAATTTAATTTATAAGTATTATTAAGTAAGTCATCCACAATGCGTAGGACTATCCCCCCCATTTCCAAATTAGGAATGGAATACTTTATTGATTTTTTAATCCCTTTAAATACTTTATTGTAACACCCCAAATTTTGATTCAAAACTCTAAACCATGCTCAGAGGGGAATTTAAAAATTTTTGGACGTGTTGCATGTTTTGCAAAAATTCAAATTCAAACTGGAATTCAAATTAGACTCAAAACAGAAAAGAAATGGAAAAAGAAAAACGGGAAAAAAACCGGCCAGTGGGTCGAAACCCGCCAGCCGGCCCAGCTTTCCCCACGCCAGCCCGCCCCCGCGCGCGCCGCGCTGCCCCTCACCGACGGGTGGGACCCACCTGTCATCCCTAACCCCGAGCCCCCGCGACCCCGGACTTTTCCCCCGAGCGCGCGAAATCGCAACCGACCGGAAACCGCGTCCCGTCGCCCGAATTCTGGACCTGGAGGACTCCAACTCGATCACAACAGACCCACCGCCCTCCCCCGGCTATAAAAACCCCCGATCCGATCAGTTTTTCCCACGCGATCGCCGATTTTCACTCCGGTGAGCACCGAGACTTCGCCGGTGAATTCTGGCCGATCTAAGCTCGGAAACTCTGATCTAACTCGCTGGTCTTGATCCACTGCCTCCGGGGAACTTTGCAGGTGCAGAAAACTCGGAGAGTTACGGTGTAAACACAGCGCCGACGAGCTTCGCCGTGGTTTTGCCTCGGACCTCGCCGCCGATCACTTTCCAGGACCCCCGAGCTCGAGAAAACCCCCGAGGTGAGATCCCTGACCTCCCCTCTACCGATCTATGCCATGAGATCACAGTTTTAGGCAGAATTCTCGAGGATCCGAAACTTTCCGGCGAGATCGCCGCTTTCCGCCGCCGTGCGCCGCCGGCAGCGCCGCCCGCGCTCGATCGGAGCGACGTGGCCGCTTGTGCGCCGTTTATTTTAAATCGCACGGTAGACTTTAAAACCCCGCGTACCGGTTCGATCTTATAATCTCAGCCGTCGGTTTAAAATCGGACGGACCACGTCGGCCCCGCATTATAAAGACTGGAATTTTTACGTGCTACCCCCTGGGGTTCTCTGGAATTGAGAGCTAGCCCCGGAAACTTCAGATCTAGCCCCTGGAACTCCAGAAAATCATGTAAATTCATTTAAAAATCAGTTTTAGCCCCTGGACTTAATAGAAATTAAGAAAAACACCTCTGATAAGTGTAGCTAGACCCCTGGAAATTATGAAAATAATATTATAGACCCTGTAATGGGGTGAATTCATTATTTTAGCCATGTTTAGTATTTAATTTAGAAAATTGAATATGTAACTAGTGGTTAAAAATTAAAAAGGGGGACAAACATAATTGTCAAAATTAATTAAAAACTTTCTCAGTACTTAGAAAACTTTGGAGTGAGATAAAAATATATTTTTGGGCTGAAATAAATCTGTTTCATCTATTATTCATATTTATTAGTATAGGGACACATTTTTAGGTAAAGAATAGTTATAGAAAATAGGTAAAATAATTATAAAATAGTTTACATCAGAGGCAAAAGTCAAAATATGTTATTAAATTATTTAGGACCAGAACCTATTCTGTTTAGATGATGTGTATTACTAATTTTATAATAAAATACAAAATTATGCATAGGAATATAAATCTGAAAATATAGCAACTAGTAAATGAAAAATGGAGTTTCTAAAATACAAAGAATTCAGTTTAGGGTTGGTAGAAATTATGAAGGCACATATGGGGAAGAATAATACTTTTCATACACACTTGGTAGTAAAAAGGTGAAGTAGTTGAATATAAGAAATTTATTGGAAATCCATATAAATAGTATGTAAGTATAAAGGTGGACACAAAAGTAGGAATCATATACACATTGTTAAAAGTGCATGCAAGCCACAAATCAACACACATGGAGTAACCACAACCCATATAATGGTGAATGACTTTCATAAATATGAATGTGTGGTTTGTATGAAGAGGAAGTGTGAACTATGTCTTATGATTGTTGTTTTTCTTTTGCTATGTGTGATGGTATGAAGTAGAACCTGTTCAAGAGCAAGTTAACCCTTTCCAAGATCAGGATTACCAATTTCAAGAGCAGCGAGAAGGAGGCAAGTGTCCTTGACCACTTTGAACCTATGCTAGGATGTGTAGATAGAATTATTTGCATTGTCAAATGAAATATGAAACCCATGCTAGGAAAGTTTCCCTAGAATTGCATTACCTTGTTTCCTTGTAGCTTGGGTTGGGATTTATTTTGTCATTTATTTACATGCATTTGCTTAGCCATGCTTAGAATGGGATATTTGGGATATGAGATCATCAGTTTATATTACCATACTCTTGAATGAGACATTGTGAGTTATGTAGAGGTAGGGATCAAGGCAAGTTGGATGTTTTGGTTGTGTGCTGGGTGCACGAGACTTGGGTTTGTGTTTAGTACTTGCCTGGATCCTAAGGACCGGTTCATGGAGCATGTAACCCGGCTTTACAGTGCCAACCACATGCTGAGATGGGGCAGCTTGGCCAATTAATTAGGTGTATCCCCGGCGTAGTATGGGTGTGTTGGATGGTGCGGGGAGTAGGTGTCAGCTGGACTACCGTATGAACCGCAAGGCTCAAGAGGGGGCCACTGCAGCGGGGTTGGAGCCTCTTGTATGCTGTTAGGGGTGAAACCTCAGTGGGCCCACGCTCGTCGGGAATCCCTTTGTAAAGGCTTCGTAGTGATCCCTTGGCCACACACCTGGGAAGTGTGAATGTGGATCGTAGCCACTGGCATAATGGAGGTTCTTTTAGTCCACCCGGCAACGGGGGATGAAATCACTACTTGTGGGTACAGTGGTACAAACTCTGCAGAGTCAAAACTGTCTTGACAGCCGTGCTCACGGTTAAGAGCGGCCTGGACTTATTCATGATTAGAGGAATGATGGTTTTGGAAGTTAAGCGGGGAGCTTAACATTGGAAATAAGGTTATGGTTATTGGATTATGATAATGGGTTGGGAGATTTGGACCATTTTACCTCTGTAGTAATATAGGTGCTTAATAAGCTAAGGTGATAGGTATTAATTGCGTAGTGCTTTAACCATGAGTTCAACCTCTCCTTGTTCTAGCCATGCATGATAAAATTTTCCTACACTTGCTGAGTACCATTGGTACTCAACCTTGCATATTTGTTGGTTTATATTGCTGCTCAGGTCAAGATAATGAGGTGGTGTATAATGACCAAGATTTTGGACCCGAGGAAGGCTTTTAGGTTCATGAAGACCCCCGGGCAACGCCTGTGATGGAGCCCTAAAGAATAATATTCCGCTGCTAGTTTATTTACTTGTGATGAAGCATTAGTGTCTATTGAGACATTTGCGATGTAAGACTTATTTATATTCGACACCTGGCTTGTAATAAATGATGCTTCACTATTTGTCATCACATGTATGAGAAAATGATCTTGGCATACATGTGATATTCACTTGGTTGTTCTTCGGAAAAACCGGGTGTGACAGAGGTGGTATCAGAGCCAAGGTTGCCTGTAGGAACATGGACCTAGGTAGAAATGGACGTATTTATGGGCCCTATTTTCTTAAAAAAACTATTTTCCAAGGTGTGGGTGGAAAAGTGTTATTAAAGGAGTCATTTTCTTCATCTTACCCCAACTTTCATTCAAAATAGGATTTTTGTTTGAGATTTTATCTAACCTAAATTTTAAATTCTTTTGTTTTAGATGGTTCGCATGATTCGCACCGCTCGTAAGTCCACAGGAGGGAGAGTTCCCGTAGTGGCCCTTGCCGAAAGAGAGGAGAGTCGTCCCGTGACGTACCTTTCCTACAGATTGGCAGTTGGACATTTGTTGCGCCGTCTTCGACGTATGCTCGAAGCCGCCGGCAATACGGGCAAGCTAATCATCCACTATAACTCCACCAGGACCATCCGTGAGAAGAGGGAAGAATGGAGTTCGGAGATGAGGATTATACACGAAAATCAGCTGCTTAAGATTCACCACTCTCCAGCTTGTCGAGCAACACAAGTTGACGCGGAGAAAGATGTCACCTAGGAGGCCATCACCTGCCAGAGTCACATCTATCGTCGCCACTTGGACAAAACTGAGTACATGTATGTCCTCCAACGTGAGAGTGGTACCACGGAGTACAAGTACCCACCGGTGCAGCAAGGTACTTCCCATGAGCACATGGACTTGTGCTTGGAGGATGCTGCTATGCTCAGCACTCGACTGCAGGAGTGTCAACAAGAGCTTCAGGATGTCCGAGACACCCTGAAGGAAACGGAGGCGCTGCTGCGAGCTTGCTTAAAAGCGAAAGAAAGAGGAGATGGGAATGAACTGTGTGTCACCGTGAGTGATCCATGGACTCCTGACTCCCCGGATCGCCGAGCAATCAGGCGTCGTCGCACTTCTCCACCAGCAGCCTCCCCACCCAAAGCAGAGTCAGAAGGTAGCCGAAATGAGGAGGAAGATCCCGAGGAGCCAGCTCAAGAGGACGAGTAGTGTAGAGTTTTTCCCCTAGCTAGCAGGAGGTCGAGTAGTCGAGTCGTTACGTAGTTAATGGTGTGATAATGCTTGGTGTGTGACGTGAGTTGTGGAAGCCATGAGCAATTGTCCACAGCCTCGTCTTCAGAGTGTTTTGCTTTGGTGTGTGAACCCACAGGAAATAATAGTGCATTTATTTGGTGTGAGATATGAATCCCCGTAAAAGTATAACAAAGCCTCAACAGTTCAAAGTGCAAACTAATGAAAGTAGTAAGATGATACTAAATGATTTTAAATTGACATTGGTTGATTCTGCCAGATGGCCGGAAGAGGAAAAGGACGTGCTGCCAACCCCGCCAACAACAACGATGAGGCATGCAATCTTTCTGGAGGCCAGGACCGGGGTGGTCGCCGTGAAGAAGTTGATCCTCTCCACCAAATGCTGGAGAATCAAAATCAGCTTATCCAGAACTTGACTCAAGTGGTGGCCAACTTGCATCAAGTTCCACCTCCACAAGCGGCACCACGCCAACCAAGGTTGAGTGAGTTTCTAGGAACTCAACCTCCAAAGTTTGCAAGTGCTGCTGAACCTCTGGAGGCAGATGATTGGCTGAAGACCATTGAAAGTAAGATGAGGATTATATAATGCCAAGGGTATGAGAGGGTGCTGTTTGCCTCTCATCAATTGCAGGGACCTGCTGCTGATTGGTGGACCGCCTACGTGGCCGCCCATCATGACCCTGAGAACATCACTTGGGAAGAGTTCAAGCGTAGCTTCCGCAACCACTACATCCCAAGAGGTGAACTCAAAAACAAGAGAAAGGAGTTTTTGGGACTGCAGCAGGGAAACATGACGGTGAGGGAATACCTCACTAAATTTACTCAACTATCCCGTTATGCTCCACGAGACATAGAGACTGATGAGCAGAAACAAGATTGTTTCGTGGAAGGACTTACCGCAGAGATGCAGTGTGCCATGTCCTCCAATGAGTATGAAAGTTTTCAAAAGATGGTGGACAGAGCGTTTGTGGTGGAAAGGAAGCTAAAGGCCCTGGAAAATGAGAATAAGAGGAAGGCGGGATGGTCACATCAGGCCTCAGGAAGCAACACCCGCCCACGTATGATGCAGCAACCTACGGGGCAGACAAGCCGTGCTGTGGTACCCTATTCAGCACCAAGAGGGTACAACCCAAACTACAGGCCACCCGCAGCACCAGCACAGCCGCAACGTCAGTTTGTGCAGCAGCCTCGCCCCGCATATCCACCTCGACCAGCAGTGCAAGGACCCCCGAACCAACCCCAAGACAACAAAGGCCAAGCACCTAAGGTTGGGGTGCAATGTTTTAGCTGTGGTGAAGTGGGGCACTATGCCCATAAGTGCCCTAAGAAGAAGCCCGCGCAGCCACAACAGCAGAATGTAATGAGAGGACGGGTGAACCACGTCACTATGGAGGAAGCACAAGAGGCACCCGACGTGGTAGTTGGTAAGTTTCCTGCCAATTTACACCTTGCAACTCTGCTGTTTGATTCTGGTGCTACCCACTCGTTCATTGCTCAAGGGTTTGTTAAAAAGCATGACCTAGCAACCACACAAATGAACCATATGCTAGCGGTAAACTCTCCAGGTGGAGAAATAAGGACAAGACAAGTGTGTCCCAAAGTGAGCCTAGACATTAATGGGGTAGTATTTACTGCTAACCTCATAGTGATAGATTCACAAGGGATAAATATTATTTTGGGTATGGATTGGTTGACCAAAACATAAAGGAATCATCCATTGTTCGACCAGAACGGTGGAACTAACTCACCCCAATGGCACAAGAGTAAAGTTCATAACGATACACGAGCCTAGGAGGGACATTAAATTAAATCAAGTGGAGGTGAAAGTTGAGGAAATCAAGACTATCAGGGAATATCCAGATGTTTTTCCGGGGGAATTGCCAGGTATGCCTCCCGACCGTGATGTGGAATTTGCGATTGAGCTAGTACCGGGAACAGCCCCGATATACAAGAGACCTTATCGAATGGATTCCAAGCAGCTAGAAGAGCTCAAGGATCATTTGAGAGAATTGACGGAGAAGGGGTATATTCGCCCTAGTTCCTCACCATGGGGAGCTCCGGTGATATTTGTGCCCAAGAAAGACGGAACCCAAAGGTTATGCGTGGATTACCGAGCCTTGAATGAGGTAACCATCAAAAACAAGTACCCATTACCCCGCATTGAAGACTTGTTTGATCAGTTGAGGGGAGCTTGTGTGTTCTCAAAAATTGATCTCAGGTCGGGATACCACCAGCTCAAGATAAGGCAATCTGATATTCCCAAGACAGCTTTCTTATCTCGGTACGGACTGTATGAATACACTGTCATGCCTTTTGGGCTAACCAATGCCCCGGCATATTTCATGTACCTCATGAACAAGGTATTCATGGAATATCTGGACAAGTTTGTGGTGGTTTTCATAGATGATATTCTCGTCTTCTCCAAAGATGAAGAAGAACATGAGAAACATCTAAGGTTGGTGTTGCAGAGGATGAGAGAACACCAACTATATGCCAAGTTGAGCAAGTGTGAGTTTTGGCTGAAGAGAGTTCCCTTTTTAGGACATATAATCTCGGAGGGAGGAATCTCCGTAGATCCCGCCAAAATCGAAGATATCCAGAAGTGGAAAACCCCTGAAAATGTCGGGGAAGTTCGAAGCTTTTTGGGATTGGCTGGATACTATCGACGGTTTATTGAGGGATTCTCCAAGATCTCGAGACCTCTCACCAAACTGTTGGAAAAGGGAATCACATTCACCTGGACGCCACAGTGCGAGACGAGCTTTCAGGAGCTAAAGAAGAGATTGACAACAGCCCCAGTGTTGGTTATGCCAGATATGCAGAAGAATTTCACAGTGTACTGCGATGCCTCTGGAAATGGGTTGGGATGTGTTCTCATGCAAGAAGGACATGTCGTGGCATATGCATCCCGGCAGCTTCGGAAGCACGAGAAGAACTATCCTACACATGACCTAGAACTAGCTGCAGTGGTACACGCGTTGAAAATTTGGCGGCACTATTTGATGGGGAAGAGGACAGAGATATATACGGATCATAAGAGTTTGAAGTACATATTCACACAGCCAGATCTCAACCTCAGACAAAGGAGATGGTTAGAGCTAATCAATGACTTTGACATAGGCATCAACTATCATCCCGGAAAAGCAAACGTCGTGGCCGATTCTTTGAGTCGGAAAGTGCAGGTCAATAAGTTGAGTTTGAAGGACATGCCTGCAGAATTGAAGGACGAGGTTATAAGACTCAATCTATGTCTAGTAAATAGTGGTGAAGCCATCGCCATGGAAGTGGACTCCACACTCGAGCAAGACATACGCGAGGGCCAAAAGAATGATGAGAAGATACAAGAGATCAGACAGCTCATTAAGGAAAATAAAGCTCCTGGTTTTAGAGAGGATGAACAAGGAACGGTGTGGCACGGGAAAAGGATCTGTGTGCCAGAAGTAAAAGAGATCCGTGAATTAATTTTGAAGGAGACTCACGATTCCGACTATTCCATTCATCCTGGGAGTACGAAGATGTACCAGGACCTCAAGAGCAGGTATTGGTGGTATGGCATGAAGCGAGATGTCGCGGAACATGTTGCCCTATGTGACACATGTCAGTTGGTGAAAGCAGAACATCAACGACCCGCGGGATTATTGCAACCACTCAAAGTACCTGAATGGAAGTGGGAAGAAATCAGCATGGATTTTGTCGTGGGATTGCCTAGGACCCAATCCGGGTATGATTCAATATGGGTCATTATTGATAGGCTAACCAAGGTAGCTCATTTCATTCCGGTGAAAGAAAGCTACAGCGGATCCAAATTGGCAGAATTGTACATGTCAAGGATTGTGTGTTACCATGGAGTGCCAAAGAAGATAGTGTCGGACCGAGGGACACAGTTCACCTCGAGGTTTTGGCAAAAGTTGCATGAAACCATGGGAACCCATCTGAATTTCAGCTCTGCCTATCATCCCCAAACTGACGGGCAGACGGAGAGAACCAATCAGATCCTTGAAGATATGTTAAGGGCATGTGCACTCAAAAACAATAGGAGTTGGGACAAGAACTTACCGTATGCGGAGTTTTCCTATAACAACAGCTATCAAGCTAGTATGAAGATGTCACCGTTTGAAGCTTTGTATGGAAGGAAGTGCAGAACTCCCCTATTTTGGAACCAAACAGGAGAAAGTAAAGTGTTTGGTCCAGAAGTGCTACAAGAAGCCGAGGCAAAGGTGAGGGAGATTCGCAACAATTTGAGGATAGCACAAACACGCCAGAAGAGTTATGCTGACGTACGAAGAAGAGAACTCGTTTTCAACGTGGGAGACTATGTTTATCTCAAGGTGTCCCCTATCAGAGGACTTCGTCGGTTCAAGGTGAAAGGGAAGTTGTCGCCTCGATACATCGGACCCTTTCAAGTTTTGGAAAGAAAAGGCGAAGTGGCGTACCAGCTAGAGTTACCGGTGCATCTATCGGACGTGCACGATGTGTTTCATGTGTCACAACTCAAGAAATGTCTGAGGACGCCTGAGGAGGTGTTACCCATGAATGAAGTGGATGTAGCTGAAGATTTGTCTTATGCCGAGCAACCATACAAGATTTTGGAGACGATGGAACGCCTCACCAGAAACAAGAGAATCCGGATGTGCAAGGTGCAGTGGAAGCATCACTCAGAAGAGGAAGCTACCTGGGAACGGGAAGATGAGCTCAAGGCACAATTTCCGGAATTGTTTTCTTAGAAACACCAATCTCGAGGACGAGATTTCTTTTAAGGGGGGTAGAGCTGTAACACCCCATATTTTGATTCAAAACTCTAAACCATGCTAAGAGGGGAATTTAAAAATTTTTGGACGTGTTGCATGTTTTGCAAAAATTCAAATTCAAACTGGAATTCAAATTAGACTCAAAACAGAAAAAAAATGGAAAAAGAAAAAGAAAAACGGGAAAAAACCGGCCAGTGGGCCGAAACCCGCCATCCGGCCCAGCTTTCCCCGCGCCAGCCCGCCCCCGCGCGCGCCGCGCTGCCCCTCACCGACGGGTGGGACCCACCTGTCATCCCTAACCCCGAGCCCCCGCGACCCCGGACTTTTCCCCCGAGCGCGCGAAATCGCAACCGACCGGAAACCGCGTCCCGTCGCCCGAATTCTGGACCTGGAGGACTCCAACTCGATCACAACAGACCCACCGCCCTCCCCCGGCTATAAAAACCCCCGATCCGATCAGTTTTTCCCACGCGATCGCCGATTTTCACTCCGGTGAGCACCGAGACTTCGCCGGTGAATTCTGGCCGATCTAAGCTCGGAAACTCTGATCTAACTCGCTGGTCTTGATCCACTGCCTCCGGGGAACTTTGCAGGTGCAGAAAACTCGGAGAGTTACGGTGTAAACACAGCGCCGACGAGCTTCGCCGTGGTTTTGCCTCGGACCTCGCCGCCGATCACTTTCCAGGACCCCCGAGCTCGAGAAAACCCCCGAGGTGAGATCCCTGACCTCCCCTCTACCGATCTATGCCATGAGATCACAGTTTTAGGCAGAATTCTCGAGGATCCGAAACTTTCCGGCGAGATCGCCGCTTTCCGCCGCCGTGCGCCGCCGGCAGCGCCGCCCGCGCTCGATCGGAGCGACGTGGCCGCTTGTGCGCCGTTTATTTTAAATCGCACGGTAGACTTTAAAACCCCGCGTACCGGTTCGATCTTATAATCTCAGCCGTCGGTTTAAAATCGGACGGACCACGTCGGCCCCGCATTATAAAGACTGGAATTCTTACGTGCTACCCCCTGGGGTTCTCTGGAATTGAGAGCTAGCCCCGGAAACTTCAGATCTAGCCCCTGGAACTCCAGAAAATCATGTAAATTCATTTAAAAATCAGTTTTAGCCCCTGTACTTAATAGAAATTAAGAAAAACACCTCTGATAAGTGTAGCTAGACCCCTGGAAATTATGAAAATAATATTATAGACCCTGTAATGGGGTGAATTCATTATTTTAGCCCTGTTTAGTATTTAATTTAGAAAATTGAATATGTAACTAGTGGTTAAAAATTAAAAAGGGGGACAAACATAATTGTCAAAATTAATTAAAAACTTTCTCAGTACTTAGAAAACTTTGGAGTGAGATAAAAATATATTTTTGGGCTGAAATAAATCTGTTTCATCTATTATTCATATTTATTAGTATAGGGACACATTTTTAGGTAAAGAATAGTTATAAAAAATAGGTAAAATAATTATAAAATAGTTTACATCAGAGGCAAAAGTCAAAATATGTTATTAAATTATTTAGGACCAGAACCTATTCTGTTTAGATGATGTGTATTACTAATTTTATAATAAAATACACAATTATGCATAGGAATATAAATCTGAAAATATAGCAACTAGTAAATGAAAAATGGAGTTTCTAAAATACAAAGAATTCAGTTTAGGGTTGGTAGAAATTATGAAGGCACATATGGGGAAGAATAATACTTTTCATACACACTTGGTAGTAAAAAGGTGAAGTAGTTGAATATAAGAAATTTATTGGAAATCCATATAAATAGTATGTAAGTATAAAGGTGGACACAAAAGTAGGAATCATATACACATGGTTAAAAGTGCATGCAAGCCACAAATCAACACACATGGAGTAACCACAACCCATATAATGGTGAATGACTTTCATAAATATGAATGTGTGGTTTGTATGAAGAGGAAGTGTGAACTATGTCTTATGATTGTTGTTTTTCTTTTGCTATGTATGATGGTATGAAGTAGAACCTGTTCAAGAGCAAGTTAACCCTTTCCAAGATCAGGATTACCAATTTCAAGAGCAGCAAGAAGGAGGCAAGTGTCCTTGACCACTTTGAACCTATGCTAGGATGTGTAGATAGAATTATTTGCATTGTCAAATGAAATATGAAACCCATGCTAGGAAAGTTTCCCTAGAATTGCATTACCTTGTTTCCTTGTAGCTTGGGTTGGGATTTATTTTGTCATTTATTTACATGCATTTGCTTAGCCATGCTTAGAATGAGATATTTGGGATATGAGATCATCAGTTTATATTACCATACTCTTGAATGAGACATTGTGAGTTATGTAGAGGTAGGGATCAAGGCAAGTTGGATGTTTTGGCTGTGTGCTGGGTGCACGAGACTTGGGTTTGTGTTTAGTACTTGCCTGGATCCTAAGGACCGGTTCATGGAGCATGTAACCCGGCTTTACAGTGCCAACCACATGCTGAGATGGGGCAGCTTGGCCAATTAATTAGGTGTATCCCCGGCGTAGTATGGGTGTGTTGGATGGTGCGGGGAGTAGGTGTCAGCTGGACTACCGTATGAACCGCAAGGCTCAAGAGGGGGCCACTGCAGCGGGGTTGGAGCCTCTTGTATGCTGTTAGGGGTGAAACCTCAGTGGGCCCACGCTCGTCGGGAATCCCTTTGTAAAGGCTTCGTAGTGATCTCTTGGCCACACACCTGGGAAGTGTGAATGTGGATCGTAGCCACTGGCATAATGGAGGTTCTTTTAGTCCACCCGGCAACGGGGGATGAAATCACTACTTGTGGGTACAGTGGTACAAACTCTGCAGAGTCAAAACTGTCTTGACAGCCGTGCTCACGGTTAAGAGCGGCCTGGACTTATTCATGATTAGAGGAATGATGGTTTTGGAAGTTAAGCGGGGAGCTTAACATTGGAAATAAGGTTATGGTTATTGGATTATGATAATGGGTTGGGAGATTTGGACCATTTTACCTCTGTAGTAATGTAGGTGCTTAATAAGATAAGGTGATAGGTATTAATTGCGTAGTGCTTTAACCATGAGTTCAACCTCTCCTTGTTCTAGCCATGCATGATAAAATTTTCCTACACTTGCTGAGTACCATTGGTACTCAACCTTGCATATTTGTTGGTTTATATTGCTGCTCAGGTCAAGATAATGAGGTGGTGTATAATGACCAAGATTTTGGACCCGAGGAAGGCTTTTAGGTTCATGAAGACCCCCGGGCAACGCCTGTGATGGAGCCCTAAAGAATAATATTCCGCTGCTAGTTTATTTACTTGTGATGAAGCATTAGTGTCTATTAAGACATTTGCGATGTAAGACTTATTTATATTCGACACCTGGCTTGTAATAAATGATGCTTCACTATTTGTCATCACATGTATGAGAAAATGATCCTGGCATACATGTGATATTCACTTGGTTGTTCTTCGGAAAAACCGGGTGTGACATTTATTGATTTTTTAATCCCTTTAATTGACGTAGATGCAAATACTCTACTAGGATGATGCACAAGAAAGGGTCAGGATTGCTCAGTTGGTAGAGCAGAGGACTGTCGTGTCACAAGTTCAAATCTGGTTCCTGGCACAGAAAAAAGGATCTACCAAATAGATAATGATACAAATACCTCTAGATGCATTGGGGTCTACATTCTTTACTATACTACTTAGTATACACTAAGTAGATAAATCTATAGACACTTCTTTTTAAAAAAG
The DNA here is from genome assembly GCA_030760725.1 of Neostapfia colusana. NCBI lineage: Eukaryota > Viridiplantae > Streptophyta > Magnoliopsida > Poales > Poaceae > Neostapfia > Neostapfia colusana. The sequence goes on along the minus strand of JASWHV010000010.1, from coordinate 14,393,381 downwards.
GTTTCAAATCTCTTGTTCTTTTCTTTATAGTATAGAAGGAGGTGAGATTAGGTGCCCTTTGCGTGGCTTCATTTGTGCATTTCTTATTAATTTTGTATTCCGCTATTCCGAAGAATATTTTTTCTTGATACTTACGTTCCTAGTTGTTCTAAATAATGTGCGCGGTACAAAGTTCATGGTAAGAACTTCTTTGAGTCATTGTATTTTTTCTGTTCATAAGAAGGAAATGAATATGTGTTTTTCCAAATTGGGAAATCAAAATGAAGTCCTTTTTTGATCAGTCTATCTGGACCCTTTTTGTATAATAGGAATTAATTAAAATATAAATAATAGGAATTAATTAGAATATAATAGGTATTTCATTTCGTTTAGGAACAAAATAGCAAAATATTCCGTGACTTGAATAAAATCTAGAGTTGTGTTGTATAAGTGAGCAGGAATTTATTATCATTCAATGAGCATCTTGTATTTCATAGAAATTAGGGGTTATATAGTCCTTACGTAAGGGCCAGCCTATCCAACTTTCAGGCATTAATAAACGTTTAAGGCACGGATGATTATCATAAGAAATTCCCACCATATCATAAGATTCGCGTTCTTGAAAATCGGCACTTCTCCAAACCCAGAAGACAGACGGGATTCTAGGATTATCTTTTTTGGTAAAGACTTTTATGCATGCTTCTTTTGGGTTATCTATACCATACTGTATTCTCGTAAGATGATACACGCTAGCTAAAGATCCACCGGGTGCTACGTCATAAGCACATTGGCAACGTAAATAATTATAACCATATACATATAAAATGACAGCAATGGAATCCCAATCCCCTGCTTTTATTTGTAAAATCTCTATTCCTCGATGATCGAAGCCCAAAGATCTATGAACCACCTCATGTTTGACTAGCCAATTAGATAACCACCCCTGCTGCATTGTCTTTATCTCCCCCCCTTTGTATAAATATTTCACATTTCAAATGTAAGTTTGAAAGATTGCACCGCTCTTTCTTTTTCTGCACAAAAGAACCCAACCCCTCTTAATTCACTAAATTGGAGGAAGATACTGGTCTTTTGGATTTGAAAAAAATTTCAGAAGATATATCTAAAGTAGATGGTGATTGATAGAGCAATTCTTGCTCGTAAGTTCCGGTATGAGTACTGCGCCGACCATAAAGTTTGTGACTGGTAGTAAAACATCGATTTTTCTTTTGACTTTGACATAGAGTTCGATCCTCAACAATTTCTCGCGATATCTTCTTACAAAGTTTTGTTAGGGCATCTATAACAGCCTCTGGTTTATGTGGGCAACCCGGCAAGTATACATCCACAGAAATTAATTTATCAACTCCTCAAACAGTACTATAGGAATCCGTACTGAACATTCCCCCTGTAATAGTACAGGCTCCCATAGCAATGACGTATTTTGGTTCAGGCATTAGCTCATATAATCGCACTAAAGAGGGAGCCATTTTCATTGTTACCGTACCGGCTGTTAAAATTAGGTCCGCTTGCCTACGACTTGATCTTGGTACCAATCCATAACGATCAAAGTCGAATCGTGAGCCTATTAATAAAGCAAATTCAATGAAACAACAACTGGTACCATATAGAAGGGGCCATAAACTGGAGAGTCTTGATCAATTCGAAAGATCATTTGGTGTAGTTGAAATAACGGAATTGGAACTTGTTTGGTCAAGTAACGGAAACTCAATCAAACTCATGACTGTCTCAATGGAATCTTTTCCTTCTTTTTTTTTGTCTGAATATTCAGTTAAGACCATTCCAAGGCTCCTTTTTGCCATGCATAAACTAAACTAACAACTAGGATAAGCACGAAAATTAAAGCTTCAATAAAAACGGATACACCCAATACATCAAAACTCATTGCCCAAGGGTAAATAAAGACCGTTTCAACATCAAAAATAACAAAAACTAGCGCAAACATGTAATAGCGTATTCGAAATTGTAACCAAGCACCCCCATGGGTTCTATACCCGATTCATAAATAGAAAGCTTCTCTGGTCCTTCACTAATCGGGGCTAAAAGTCCTGAAACCCAAAATAACAAAATAGGAATAAGGCTTGCTATTATTAGAAATGTCCAAAAATATCATATTCGTGAAGGAGGAACATAAATGTACTCCCATTAATGTGGAATAGGCAGAACTGAAATTAGTCAATTCCATTGGATTGTCAATTTATCTAGAACTTCCCTCTTTTCCTCGGTGAAACAAGAATTTCTTTTGCTCAGACCAAAGAGCGCTTACTTTAGCTATTGTTTCTTTTGTGCCATGTCTTCCTTAAGGATTTATCCAATGGAATCCCAAAATATATTTCATTCGGATTTCCATTCTATTTAGATATGGTATAGACCTAATTCTTATACAAAGAAAACTCTTTTCCTTCACTTTGTCTCATTTTCTCTAGAATCTCTAGAAAAAAGAATTGCTCTATCCTTTATTTAAGGATAGTCAGAGACTATTAAATAAAAAAGAAAATACTTACTACTGTATGCATCCTAATGAGGAATAATACTAAAAAAAGAACTCTATTGCAGAATTATGAAACAGAATATCCAGTTTTATTTTTTACTCTTTCTTTTTTTTCTTTCATTTTTTTCTATTTAAAGTAGATCTATTTAGATAATGTATATTTTTACATAATGTATATCATAGTAATATACTTCAAACAAAATAGGAATTCGCGAAATGGAGATCATTGCAGTCATTATAGGAAAGTCTAGGGACTTAGGGCATATCCTATTTTTTTTGAAAAAGGATGGAATTCAAATCATATAAGGGGATCTTTCCTTCTATTGATTTGATCAAAATTCTATTTTCTTTTCCTGTCTCTATGATTTTTGATAAATGAAGCTATGGTAATGCTTTTATCTCTATTCTAGGGTGCAAGCGACCGTCGAGTCTAGAAACAAGTTCTAATAAGGAAAAGAAAACTATACTAAAGGAAACATAGGATATCAATCCTAAAATCTAAAAAAAAGACATATATATTAGTAGGGCTATACGGATTCGAACCATAGACCTTCTCGGTAAAACATATCAAACGGATTATTATCGAAATGATTCGAATTGTTTCAAAGAATCAACATGCATTTTTCTGCATTGGCCTCTTTCATCAACTGATGTAAAGATCAGTTAATCCGCCATAGTTTTTCTTTACGGAAAGATAATAAGATGGCTCCTTGTGCTCTGATTGATTTGTTTTTATTATGATCTATCTAGGAGCAATACCAAAGTGTTTCAAAGGAGGATTACCTTGACTTAGGTCTGCCTCCGACCTAAATTAAATCAACCTAAGTGAAATGGAGTCTCTATCGTTCCGCTGCAAGAGTTGACTATGAGACTTCATACACCTTAAAGTCCATAGAACGAAAAGAAGTTTTTTGGAGGCCCTTATCCTCATTATGCTTAGCATTGAGTGGGCTGGATATTTACCTTATCAACTAGCAAATCAATAGGGGTTCTATTTGATTAGGCACCAGAATTGGCACCTGAATCGAACTGAACCGACTGTTTGTCATGCTACTGTTCTCCTATTCTCTCGAATCCATGAAGTAAGACATTGATTTTGCAATAAGGTCAGTTATGTTCATTGCATAATAAATTCCCTTTAAAAGCATTGGCGCACGTGTAAGCGAGTTGCTCTACCGAACTGAGCTATAGCCCTTGTCAGAGATATCTTAACATATAGATAATTTCTTGTCAAGATGAATATTCTGTAATGCCATAGGATATCCCTTTGATCTATTTACAATTTATACCATACCAATAACGGAATACCAATAATGGAGTGGTATTGCTTATAAAAAGGATTCGATCTATAATCGATCGAAGTAATGCGGCTTCTTTTGTGATGATAAATTGTCTACATAACTCAGTGGTTAGAGTACTGCTTTCATACGGCGGGAGTCATTGGTTCAAATCCAATAGTAGGTATGTAGGTAGAAAAATTACTAGATAGCATTGCACTTACTTCGTTTTGCTATCTAATAACTTTTTCTACCTTTTTTCCTTTTTCTTTGTATCAACGAAAGTTTTGGATTGTCTTCAATTGGATGGTGGAATCCAATTGATAGCCTCAACTCGTATCATCGCCCGTTTGAGAGCTAGCTTTGCTTCAACCAATTCTTTCGTACCCTCAGCTCTACTCAAGTTAGCTTCGTCTATTTCAAGTGCCTGTTGAGCTTCTTTTGGATCAATGTTACTACCCAGTTCTGCATCATTTCCTAAAATGATGATCTCATTATTAACTATTCTCGCAAAACCACTCCACAGAACCGCCGTTAACCATTGGTCGTTGAGGAGGCGTATTCTCAAAGGACCCATATCCACAGCTGTGTTAATGGGGGCGTGGTTTGGTAATACACCAATTTGGCTGCTATTAGTAGGTAAAATGATTTCTTTCACTTTACAATCCCAAATAATTCGTTTAGGAGTCAGTACATAAAGATTTAATTTCATTTCTTTAATTTGTTCTCCTCTTCTAAGTTTATAGCTTTTGTGCTAGCTTCATCGATATTCCCCACCGAATAAAAAGCCTTTTCAGGTAGGGCATCTAATTCTCCAGAAAGGATTAGTTGAAACCCCCTAATTGTTTCTGCAAGACTAACATACTTTCCTGGAAAAACGGTAGAAACTTCTGCCACAAAGAACGGTTGTGATAAGAACCCCTCAAATTTTCGTACTCTTGCTACAGTTAAACGATCCTCCTCCGATAATTCATCCAACCCAAGAATTGCAATAATGTCCTGAAGTTCCTTGTAACGCTGTAAAGTTTCTTTAACTCTTTGCGCAGTTTCATAATGGTCCTTGCCAACGATCCGAGGCTGTAACATAGTTGAGGTTGAATCTAAGGGGTCTACTGCGGGATAAATCCCCTTGGAAACTAATCCTCTAGAAAGTATAGTAGTAGCGTCCAAATGCGTAAATGTTGTGGCAGGAGCAGGGTCGGTCAAATCGTTCACAGGTACATAAACAGCTTGGATCGAAGTTATCGATCCCTTGTTGGTAGAGGCAATTCTTTCTTGTAAAGAACCCATTTCTGTACTAAGGGTAGGTTGATAACCCACTGCAGAGGGCATTCTCCCTAATAAGGCGGATACCTCCGATCCTGCTTGAACAAAACGAAAGATATTATCGATGAATAGAACCACGTCTTGCTTATTAACATCTTGGAAATATTCTGCCATGGTTAGGGCAGTTGACCCAACTCTCATACGAGCTCCAGGCGGTTCATTCATTTGTCCATAGACTAGAGCTACCTTTGATTCCTCAATATTTTTTTCATTAATTACTCCAGATTCCTTCATTTCCATATAAAGATCATTTCCTTCACGAGTCCGTTCCCCTACTCCGCCAAATATGGATACGCCTCCATGAGCTTTAGCAATGTTATTGATTAATTCCATGATGAGTACTGTTTTACCTACTCCTGCACCCCCCCAATAGTCCGATTTTTCCTCCACGCCGATAAGGAGCTCAAAGATCGACCACCTTAATACTGTTTCAAAGATAGATAATTTTGTATTTAACTCAATAAAGGCAGGTGCGGATCTATAAATAGGGAATGTTGCACTAGTATCTACTGGACCCAAATTGTCAAGAGGCTCCCCAAGAACGTTAAAAATTCATCCGAGAGTAGCTCCACCGACCGGAACACTAAGAGGAGCTCCTGTGTCAATCACTTCCATTCCTCTCATCAACCTGTCTGTAGCACTCATAGCTACAGCTCCAACTCGACTATTTCCTAATAATTGTTGTACTTCACAAGTCACATTAATTTGCTTATCAGCAGTGTCCCGACTCTTGACTATCAAAGCATTATAAATATAAGGCAACTTGCCCAGGGGAAAAGTGATATCTAGCACGGGTCCAATAATTTGATCAATACGCCCTGCATTTTTTTGTTCAATTGTGGAAACCCCGTGGCGCGAAGTAGTAAAATTGGTTCTCATAATTATCACATAATTATAAAAAAGGAATTTGTCGAATTTTTTTAATAATGCCAAATCAAATAAAAAATATCCAAAAATAAAAAGTTAAAATGAAATGAATTAGTTAATTCAATAAAAAAAGAAAAGGGGACTAGCACTTGATTTCATTGCCTAAGCGAATCTCATTCACTCGTTTACTCATGGAATGAGTCCGGTGGAAAGTTCAATCAATCTTTTTTTTCATAAAAATTTTTCCTTTTGTCAAGGATCTTTGCCTCTTCTACTTTCCTGTCTAGGACCTCGATATAAAAAATATGTACTACTGTGAAGCATAGATTGCTGTCAACATAGAATTTTCTTAGTATTTAGGTATTTAGATTCCAAATTTCTTAGTATTTAGGTATTGTCACACCCGGTTTGTCCAAAGAACAACTGAGTGAATATCACATGTATGCCAGGATCATTCTCTCATACATGTGATGAGAAATAGTGAAGCATCATTTATTACAAGCCAAGTGTTTGAATATAAAATAAGTCTTACATAGCATAATGTCTCGATGGACGATAATATGTTCATAACATGTATATAACAGCAGCGGAATACAAATCTTGTAGGCTCCGTCACAGGTGTCGCCCGGGGGACTCCATGAACCTAGAATCCTTCTTTGGGTCCGAAGTCTTGGTCATTGAACACCACGTCATCCCCTTGACCTGAACAGCAATTTAAACCAACAGAAAAGCAAGCTTGAGTACCGTTGGTACTCAGCAAGTGTGTTATGTCATGCATGGCTAGAGCAAGGAGAGGTTGAATTCATGGTTAAAGCACTACGCAATTAATACCTATCACCTTAGCTTATTAAGCACCTACATTACTACACAGGTGCAATGGTCCCAATCCCTCAACCCATCATCAATATCAAGTAAACATAGTCTCATCTCCAATGTTAAGGTTCCCACTTAACATCCTCAACTTCCCAATTCATCATCCTCTAATCATGAATAAGTCCAACCCGCTCTTGACCGTGAGCATGGTTGTCATGACAGTTTTGACTCTGCAGAATTTGCACCACTATACCCACATGTAGTGATTTCATCCCTCGTTGTCGGGTGGACTAAAAGAACCTCCATTATGCTAGTGGTCGCGAACCACGTTCACACTTCCGAGGTGTGTAGCCCGGAGATCACTACGAGGCCTTTACAAAGGGATTCCCGACGAGCATGGGCCCACTGAGGTTTCACCCCTAACAGCATACAAGAGGCTCTAACCCCGCTGCAGTGGCCCCCTCTTGAGCCTTTCGGTTCATATGGTAGACCAGCTGACACCTATTCCCCGCACCATCCATATACCCATACTACGCCGGAGATACACCTAATTAATTGGCCAAGCTGCCCCATCTCAGCATGTGGTTGGCACGGTAAAGTCAGGTTACATGCTCCATGAACCGGTCCTTAGGATCCAGGCAAGCACTAAACACAAACCCAAGTCTCGTGCACACAGCACCAACCAAATCATGCAACTTGCCTCGATCCCTACCTCTACATAATTCATAAGATCTCATTCAAGAGTAAGGTAAACAAGTTGATGATCTCATATCCCACTTATCCCATTCTAAGCATGGCTAAGCATAAGTAATATGAATGAATGACATAATAAAATAAATCCCAACCCAGGCTACAAGGAAGTAAGATAATGAAAATCTAGGAAACTTTATAGCTTGGGTACCATATTCCAAATTGACAATGCAATTAATTTAATTCTAACTACATATCCTAGTATAGGATCAAAGTGGTCAAGGACACTTGACTTCTTCCTGCTGCTCTGGGAATGGAAGGTCTTGATCTTGAGAGGTGAGAACCTGCTCTGGGGCTGGTTCTACTCATGCCCATACACACATAACAAAAGAAAACAACATTCCATAAGCCATAGTCCACACTTCCACTCATGTAAACCACACATACATGCATATGAAAGTCATTCACATTTTTAAGTGTTGTGGTTACCCTAGATGTGTTGATTTTAGGCCTACATGCACTTTTAAACATATACATTATTTCTAACTTTTGTATTCAAATTTCTAAGTGCACACTGTATATGAATTTCCAATTTGAATAAATTCTCTATATTTAACTAATACACTTCTTAGCCACAAAATTTGCATGAAAGATAATTTCCTACTCCAAATAGGTTTTCAGATCTTCTACAAAATCTTAATTTGAAGTTTTTGTATTTGGAGACCCCATTTAACATTTTCTAATTATGCATACATATTTTCCTATATTTTCAAATTTATTTTCTATGCCTAAAAGTGAACTTTAATATTAAAATAGTAAGACATATCACCTATACAGAATATGTTCTGATCTAAAATGTTCAATAAAATATCTTTGAACTTCCTCTCTGATGGGGATCAAATTAAATTCATTTTACCCATTTTCAGAATTATTTTCTTGCCTAAAAATGAATTTCCAGCAATAATAAAAGTAACCAGCACTTAGTCAGATTTCATTTCAGCCTAAAATCAGTTCTCAACTCATTCTAAATGTTTTCCAAGTGCTAGGAAAATTTACATTTGTATTTGCACATGTGTTTACATCACAATTTGAATTTAAATTGTACTCATATGTTCAAATTTCTGAATTTAATATCCTATAGGGTCTGAAGTGCAAATCCACCCTACTGCAGGGTCTAATTTACTATTTCCTAAATTTCCAGGGGCCTAGTTACACAAAACAGAGAGGTTTTCCTAATTTTTATTAAGTCCATGAGCTAAAACTGATGTTTAAACGGGTTTGCATAAATTCTTGAGGGTCCAGGGGCTAGATCAGAAGTTTTTCGGGGCTAGATCCGTTTTCCTCAGAACCCCAGGGGGTAGCGCGTAAGTTTCCCGGGGTTTAATATGCGGGGCTGATGTGGGCCGTTGGATTTAAAACGGACGGCTGAGATTATAACGCGAAGGGGTACACGGGGGTTCCGTTTTCATCCGCCCGATTTAAAATGGACGGGCCACAGAGGGCCACGTCGCCCTAGCCGTGTGCGGGCGGCGCTGCCTCGCGGCGCGCGGTGGCGGGAGGCGGCGATCTCGCGGGAATTTCCCGAAATCTCATCTACCGGCCCTAGACTACCATTTTCTCTGCAAAATTCGGAGGAGGGGGAGTAGGGGATCTCACCTCAGGGGTTTTCTTGAGCTCGGAGGTCCTGGAAGGCGGTCGGTGACGAGGTCTGAGGAGGAAACTCAGCGGTGCTCACTGGAGCTGTGTCTAGAGCACAAAACACTGGGTCTTCTTCACCTGCATGACTCCCCGGCGGCGGCAGGACGCACTACATGCATTAGATCGGAGAGAACGGACGAAGATCGAAAGAAAACGGGGATGGGAGCTTCGGTTCTCCCCAGGAACTAAGGAGGGTCGGTCGGGGAGAAAGGGGGCGGATTTCGGCGCTTAAATGGGCGAAGGAGGGCGGCGGGGGTTGGTTTAGATGTGCAGCAACGTGTGGGCTGGAGATCGCAGCTCTGGGACGAGGAAATCGGGCGTGGCAACGGCGATCGGCGCGGGAGTATCGGGGTGGTTGGGCGCGCGCGGGGGGAAGAAGATGACACGCGGGCCCCGTGCGTCAGTGAGAGGGGGAGGGGAAAAACAGCCGCGGGCTGTTGGGCCAGCTGGGAGGGTTTTGGCCCACTAGCCGTTTTTCTTTTTTTTTTCTTTTTCCTTTTTCTTTTCTGTTTGATTCAAATTTGAATTCCAGTTTGAATTGTTTCACCACATGCATTACGTCTAAAAATTTTTAAATTCCCCTCTTTAACAGATTTTGGGGTGTTACAGGTATTTAGATTCAAAATAAGAAAGGGGGCCTATTAAGATATGAACTTATAAAATTGTAAAATAAGGATTAAAGGATTAGTTTGGGTTGCGCTATATCTATCAAAGAGTATACAATAATAATGGATTTGGTGAATCAAATCTATGGTTTAATAATGAACCATGTTAACTTAGCATAACAACAACTCAATTCATATCGAATTCCTATAGTTGAATTCCTATAGGATAGAACGTACACAGGGTGTACACATTATATATGAATGAAACATATTCATTAACTTAAGCATACTCCCTTTTTTATTTAATGTGTTGATATTAATTGAATATCTTTTTTTCATATTTTTGCAAAGGTTTCATTTACGCTTAGTCCATATCGAGTAGACCCTGTCGTTGTGAGAATTCTTAATTCATGAGTTGTAGGGAGGGACTTATGTCACCACAAACAGAAACTAAAGCAGGTGTTGGATTTCAAGCTGGTGTTAAAGATTATAAATTGACTTACTACACCCCGGAATACGAAACCAAGGATACTGATATCTTGGCAGCATTCCGAGTAACTCCTCAGCCCGGGGTTCCGCCTGAAGAAGCAGGGGCTGCAGTAGCTGCGGAATCTTCCACTGGTACATGGACAACTGTTTGGACTGATGGACTTACCAGTCTTGATCGTTACAGAGGACGATGCTATCACATCAAACCCGTTCCTGGGGAAGACAGTCAATATATCTGTTATGTAGCTTATCCATTAGATCTATTTGAAGAGGGTTCTGTTACTAACATGTTTACTTCCATTGTGGGTAACGTATTTGGTTTCAAAGCCCTACGTGCTCTATGTTTGGAGGATCTACGAATTCCTCCTGCGTATGCAAAAACTTTCCAAGGTCCGCCTGATGGTATCCAAGTTGAAAGGGATAAGTTGAACAAGTATGGTCGTCCTTTATTGGGATATACTTTTAAACCAAAATTGGGATTATCCGCAAAAAATTACGGTAGAGCATGTTATGAGTGTCTAAAGCGGTGGACTTGATTTTACCAAAGATGATGAAAACGTAAACTCACAATCATTTATGCACTGGAGAGACTGTTTTGTCTTTTGTGCCGAAGCTATTTATAAAGCACAAGCCGAAACCGGCGAAATCAAGGGGCATTACTTGAATGCGACTGCAGGTACATGCGAAGAAATGATTAAGAGAGCTGTAATGCGAGGGAATTAGGGGTTCCTATTATAATCATGACTACATAACTGGAGGATTCACCGCAAATACTACTTTGGCTCATTATTGCCGCGACAACGGCCTACTTCTTCACATTCACCGAGCAATGCATGCAGTTATTGATAGACAGAAAAATCATGGTATCCATTTCCGTGTATTAGCTAAAGCATTGCGTATGTCTGGGGGAGATCATATCCACTCCATTATAGTAGTAGGTAAGTTAGAAGGGTATCCATGCCAGGTGTTATACCAGTGGCTTCAGGGGGTATTCACGTTTAGCATATGCCAGCTCTGACCGAAATCTTTGGAGACGATTCCGTATTACAATTTGGTGGAGGAACTTTAGGACATCCTTGGGGGAATGCACCAGGTACAGCAGCTAATCGGGTGGCTTTAGAAGCCAGTGTACAAGCTCGTAACGAAGGACGCGATCTTGCTCGTGAAGGTAATGAAATTATCCGAGTAGCATGCAAATGGAGTCCTGAACTAGCCGCTGCTTGTGAAGTATGGAAAGCGATCATATTCGACTTCAAGCCGGTAGATACCATCGATTAAGAAGATAAATAGAAAAAGAAAAATGAGTTACGAAATGCAATAATTCTTCTTTATTCTTCTAATTGATTGCACTTAAATTTGGCTCGATCTTTTATTTTAAAAGATCAAGCCAAATTAAAATATATCTTGATACAATCATGAGACTTGACAAATTGAGATTCTTCTATTCTATATATCTAGAATATATAAAGGTATAATACAATAAACAAATACAAATCAAAAGAGAGTATTATCATACGATAATGGAACCAAATACGCAGTGTGTGCAGAAAAGAGTCTTCATTTATTGAGAAAAAATCAATATACTTCTAATAATATCGAATCGGGACCCACTAAGACAGAAATAAAGCATTGGGTCGAGCTCTTCTTTGGTGTTAAGGTAGTAGCTGTGAATAGCCATCGACTACCCGGAAAGTGTAGAAGAATGGGACCTATTCTGGGACATACAATGCATTACAGACGAATGATCATTACCCTTCAACCGGATATTCTATTCCACTTCTACTTTTCAAATTTTAATTAAAGGGTATTCTGAAAGAGGTATTTCTTTCATTTTCACAATTGCTTTCTTTTGAATCCAATTTCAAGTTCTATTAGAAAGATAGAAAGGCCATGAGAATGAAAAAATAAAAATCAAATTATCCATTCCATTCATTTTTTAGAGATATAGAATAATTTTATAGAATACTTTAGTTAGTATTATTTATCTAAAATAAATCTGTATTTTGCAAACTCAGAAATACAAGTCAATATTCCTTATAATAGATATACTTAATTATATCATAAGAATCTTAAGATATATTTTGAATAGATAGAAATAGTAAATTGGAATTGAGCCACCTATTCTATGACAGATTTAAACTTACCCTCTATTTTCGTGCCTTTAGTAGGCTTAGTATTTCCGGCAATTGCAATGTCTTCTTTATTTCTTTATGTGCAGAAAAATAAGATTGTCTAGAACCGACGGGGCCAAATTTGCTCAATGTATTTCCAGGATCATAATACAAATATTTTGTAGTGTAAGTAATTTATTAATATGATAGGGTATGTAGCTCTTTCTACACACAAATGAAAAACGTCTATGGATGCAGATATAGGCTATGAGCATAAATGCATACATATGCGTAGCGAAGCATAGCGAGTTTTTTTAAGTGGATCCAGGAATTTGTTTGAATAGAAAGTCAATGTATCTAACCAATTATTTCACAGAAGTACTAGCTGCTGAAGGCAATTTCAGAATCAAAAAAAGTAAAGTCAAAATCATTTAGCTTATTCTCTCAATTTCAATTAACCGCTGTTGGATTTAGTATATCTAATATGAATTGGCGATTAGAACACATATGGATAGAACTTCTAAAAGGTTCTCGAAAAAGGTGTAATTTTTTCTGGGCCTGTATTCTTTTTATAGGTTCATTAGGATTCTTAGCGGTTGGGGCTTCCAGTTATCTTGGTAAGAATATGATATCCGTACTTCCATCGCAACAAATTCTTTTTTTCCACAGGGGGTCGTGATGTCTTTCTACGGAATCGCGGGCCTATTCATTAGCTCCTATTTGTGGTGCACTATTTTGTGGAATGTAGGCAGTGGTTATGACAGATTTGATAGAAAAGAGGGACTAGTGTGCATTTTTCGTTGGGGATTCCCTGGAATAAAACGTCGCATCTTCCTTCGATTCCTTGTGCGGGATATCCAATCAATTAGAATTCAGGTTAATGAGTGTCTTTATCCTCTTCGTATCCTTTATATGGAAATACATGGGCAGGGGGTCATTCCCTTGACTTGAACTGATGAGAAGTTTTTTACTCCACGAGAAATTGAACAAAAAGATGCCGAATTTGCCTATTTCTTGCGCGTACCAATTGAAGTATTTTTAGTACCAATTGAATTTTTTTATTTTAATTGTAAGGGTATTTTTGAGTATTTATCTAAAGGAAGGAACAACCGAGGATAAGAGAAAATTGCTTCTAATTTGTTTTGTCCAAGTGAGATATATGGCCTAATATTCCTCCCTTTTCATATGAACGAAAGGGCTTTCTTTATTATATTTCTCTATTCCACTCTATTTAGATCTAAGAAAAAACCCAATACAATGAAATTCTACTAGTACACAAAAAGAGAAATAGATACAAACACAAGGTATCAAACCTTGTTATAGAATTTTTGCTTCAAAAAAGAAAGAAATATCATATAGAGTCAGCGAATGAAGCGGATTCATTAACAACTCAATTTACAGATCAAAAATGAAAAAAAAGCATTGCCTTCTTTCCTATATCTTGTATTTATCGTACTTTTGCCCTGAGGAGTCTCTTTCTCTTTTAACAAATGTCTGGAACTTTGGATTAAGAATTGGTGGAATACCAGGCAACCTGAAACTCTCTTAACAGATATTCAAGTGAAAAGGATTCTAGAAGGATACATAGAATTAGAAGAGCTTTTTCTCTTGGATGAAATAATAAAAGAGAAATCAAAGACACACGTACAAAAACCTCCTATAGGAATACACAAGGAAACAATACAATTAGCCAAAATAGATAATGAGGACCATCTCCATATCGTTTTGCATTTCTCAACAAATATAATCTGTTTGGCTATTCTAAGTGGTTCTTTTTATCTGGGTAAAGAGGAACATGTCCTTTTGAATTCGTGGGTTCAGGAATTCTTCTATAACTTAAATGACTCAATAAAAGATTTTTTATTCTTTTAGTTACGGATTTCTTTATTGGATTTCACTCCACCCGTAGTTGGGAACTACTAATTCGTTGGGTCTACAACGATATTGGATGGGCTCCTAACGAGCTAATTTTCACTATTTTTGTTTGTAGTTTTCCTGTGATTCTAGACACGTGTTTGAAATTTTGAGTCTTTTTTGTTTGAACCGACTATCTCCTTCGCTTGTAGTCATTTATCATTCAATTAGTGAAGCATAATTTATCATTCAATTAGTGAAGCATAATTGAATTTGCTAATATTAATAAAATTAGCATTTTTCTTCCTTTAGAAAGAAAGCCCTTTTTCTTTTTAGCAAAATTCTTTCTATTTCTACTTCTACCTGCTCAAGGTATTCATCATTCCAGTACAACTGTTGCAGTAGAATGACAACAGACTCGTGTATAGGGAACTAGATTAACTTAGCTACCTATCTAATTTATTGTAGAAATTCCGAGATCCGCGATTGGACATGGAAAATAGAGATACTTTTTCTTGGTTAAAGGAACAGATGATTCGATCGATTTCTGTATCGATCATGATATACGTAATAACTCGGACATCTATTTCAAATGCATATCCCATTTTTGCGCAGCAGGGTTATGAAAACCCGCGGGAAGCAACTGGACAAATTGTATGTGCCAACTGCCATTTAGCTAATAAGCCCATGGATATTGAAGTTCCCCAAGCTGTGCTTCCCGATACTGTATTTGAAGCAGTTCTTCAAATCCCTTATGATATGCAGCTGAAACAAGTTCTTGCTAATGGGAAAAAGGGAGGGTTGAATATGGGTGCTGTTCTTATTTTGCCTGAGGGATTCAAATTAGCGCCGCCCGACCGTATTTCTCCTGAGTTGAAAGAAAAGATAGGAAATCTCTCTTTTCAGAGTTATTGTCCCAATAAAAAAATATTCTTGTGATAGGCCCTGTTCCCGGTAAGAAATATAGTGAAATTGTCTTTTCCATTCATTCCCCCGATCCCGCTACAAAAAAGACGTTCATTTTTTAAAATATCCCATATATGTATGGGGAAACCAAGGAAGGGGACAGATCTATCCCGATGGTAGCAAGAGTAACAATACATTTTATAATGCTACGTCAACAGGTATAGTAAAAAATACTACGTAAAGAAAAGGGGGGATATGAAATATCCATAGTTGATGTGTCGGATGGGCGCCAAGTGATTGATATTATACCTCCTGGGCCAGAACTTCTTGTTTCAGAGGGGGAATCAATCAAGCTTGATCAACCATTAACAAGCAATCCTAATGTGGGAGGGTTTGGTCAGGGGGATGCAGAAATAGTGCTTCAGGATCCATTACGCGTCCAAGGCCTTTTGTTCTTTTTCGCATCTGTTATTTTAGCACAAGTCTTTTTTTGTTTTAAAAAAGAAACAGTTTGAAAAGGTTCAATTGTACGAAATGAATTTTGAGATCCCGGGATTTCTTACCATTAAATTGGTAAAAAGTCTCGATTTCTGGAATTCCGTATTTCTATTTCATGCAAAAGAAGAGAATCCAAGGCATAGGCGAGAACAATAAAAGGAACAAGTCCTTTTAGGAGGAATTGCAGGTCTTCGTAATCCTCTATTGGGCACAATAAAAAGGTAAAAAAGCGTTTTTCTTGTGTCGATTCTTCATGTATCAAAGTAAGAATCCTTTTTCTTCTTATTTGTTTTGTGAAAGATTACTATTTATTCTTTCAGAATTATTTCCTAGACTAAAAATGTGTTTCTAGAACTAATAAATATGAACAACACTTAGACAGATTTCATTTCAGACTAAAATCTATTTTTAACTCATTCTAAAGTTTTCCAAGTGCTTGGAGAGTTTAAATGTGAATTTGCACATGTGTTTGCATTACCTTTTAAATTTAAATTCTAGTCACATATTCAAATTTCTGAATTTAATATCATATAGGGTCAATAAAGTAAATCCACCCTATTGCAGGGTCTAATTTGCTATTTCATAAATTTCCAGGGGTCTAACTACACATAACAGAGGGGTTTCCTAATTTTTATTAAGTCCAGAGGCTAAAACTGTTTTTTAAATGAATTTACACTAATTTCAGAAGTTCTAGGGGCTAGATCAGAAGTTTCCGGGGCTAGCTTGTATTTTCCGAGATCCCCAGGGGGTAGCGCATAAGAATCACGACCTTTATAACGCGGGGCTGACGTGGACCGTCCGATTTAAAATAGACGGCTCAGATTAGATCGCCGAACCGGTACACGTGGGTTTTATTTCTACTGTGCGATTTAAAATAGACGGCCCTCAAGGGCCACGTCTCCTTGGCCGGAACCAGCCCGCACGCGCGGCGGCGGGGGTGGCGATCTCACCGGCGCAGCTTCGGTTCCTTGCCGCTATACGTTAAAACTTGCAGTTTTTCACATGGATCGACTGCGGAGTGGTAGGGGAGCTCACCTAGAGGTTTCTCGGGCTTGGGGAGGTCGGAATTTGGCTCTGCGACGACGATGATTGAAGCCACTCCTCGGTGCTTGTCGGAGCCGATGCTAGGGCGCGAAACTTGTCGCTTCCTTCACCTGCCGGGCTCCCTGGAGGCGGTGGAGCACGGCGAGGTCGTTAGTCCAAGGAAAAACGAAGAGATCCGAAGGTTTTTCGGGGGTGGCTGATCGGTTCTCATTGGATAGAAGAACGGTCGATCGGGGGGGGGGGGGGGGGAACAGGGCGATTGTCGGCGTTTAAATAGGCGAGGGAGGGCGGCGGTCTGTTGAGATCGATTTGGGGGCGTCCAGGACCGGAAATCAGGCTGGGGGCGCGGGTTTCCGGAGGTCAGTTGCGATCGGGCGTGAGAGAAGTGTCCGGGGCCATTGGGGGCGCGCGGGGAAGGAGATGACATGCGGGCCCCGCGTGTCAGTGAGAGGGACAGAGGGGGCGCGGGTTCTTGGGCTGGTGTGGGGGATTTGGCCGACTGGCGAGTTTCGGCCCACTGGCCAGTTGGGGTTTTTCTTTTTCTTTTACTTTTCTTTTCTGTTTTGATTTGAATTTGAATTCCAGTTTGAATTTGAATTTCTGCACCACATGCAATACCTCCAAAAAATTTTAAATTCCCCTCTTTAGCAGGTTTTGGGGTGTTACACATCACTTCTCGGTTCCGTGGTTTTCCACAAACGTATAATTGTCTCAAAAGGGCCAATATACATACACTATTGGACCTTTTGTGTAAGACTGAAGAAGATCTTATGAGAATTGACAGCTTTCGTATGGAAGATGGAAAACTTATATGGGCCACTCTAGAGAAGCATCTCCCAATTGATTTACCTAAGAACAAGTTCTCGCTTTAAATCCATTACAATTTTTTACTCTTTTTCTTTTTCGAGTTAGAATAAAAAAATGAAAACAATTTTGCATCTTTGGCACAATCTATATTTTCGCGAAATGGATCATAATAAAATAGATTTTAGGTATCTAGGAAAGATTGACTTGGAAGTAACTATTTCCTAGATTGTCACACCCGGTTTTTCTGAAGAACGACCGAGTGACTCCCACATGTATGCCAGGATCATATTCTCATACATGTGACGACAAAGAGTGAAGCATCATTATATTACAAGCCAAGTGTTCGAATATAAATAAGTCTTACATAACGTCTCGATGGACGATAACATGTTCTCAACATATAAATAAACAAACAACGGAAGATAAGTCTTGTGTGCTCCATCACAGGCGTTGTCCGGGAGACTCTGCGAACCTAAAATCCTTCTTCGGGTCCGAAGTCTTGGTAGTTGTACACCACGTCATTCCCTTGGCCTGAGCAGCAATTTAAACCAACAGAAAAGCAAGCTTGAGTACCATTGGCACTCAGCAAGTGTGGGAAGGTTATGTCATGCATAGCTAGAACAAGGAAAGGTTGATCATGGTTAAAGCACTACGCGACTAATACCTATAACCTTAGCTTATTAAGCACCTACATTACTACATAGGTGAAATGGTTCCAATCCCCTAACCCATCAACAATATCAAGTAACCCAAATTTCATTTCCAATGTCATGCTCCCCGCTTAACATCCTCAACTTCCCAATTCATCATCTTCTAATCATGAATAAGTCCAAGCCGCTCTTGACCGTGAGCACGGCTGTCATGAGAGTTTTGACTCTGCAGAGTTTGCACCACTGTACCCACATGTAGTGATTTCATCCCCCGTTGTCGGGTGGACTAGAAGAACCTCAATTATGCCAGTGGCCGCGAACCACGTTCACACTTCCGAGGTGTGTAGCCAGGAGATCACTACGAGGCCTTTACAAAGGGATTCACAACGAGTGTGGGCCCACTGAGGTTTCACCCCTAACAGCATCCAGGAGGCTCCAACCCTCGCTGCAGTGGCCCCCTCTTGAGCCTTGCAGTTCATATGGTAGTCCAGCTGACACCTATTCCCCGCACCATCCAAACACCCATACTACGCCGGAGATACACCTAATTAATTGGCCAAGCTGCCCCATCTCAGCATGTGGTTGGCACGGTAAAGCTAGGTTACATGCTCCATGAACCGGTCCTTAGGATCCAGGCAAGCACTAAACACAAACCCGTGTCTCGTGCACATAGCACCAACCAAAGCATCCAACTTGCCTAGATCCCTATCTCTACATAATTCATAATAATCAATTCAAAGGGTAAAATAATTAAGGTGATGATTTCATATCCCATTATTCCCATTCTAAGCATGGCTAAGCATAAGTAGTATAAATGAATGACATAATAAATTAACTCCCAACCCAGGCAACAAGGAAGCAAGATAAGGAAAATCTAGGGAAACTTCCTAGCATGGGTTTCATAATTCAATTGACAATGCAATTAATTCTAACTACAAATCCTAGTATAGGATCAAAGTGGTCAAGGACACTTGCCTTCTTCCTTCTGCTCTGGGAATGGAATGTCTTGATCTTGAAAGATGAGAACCGGCTCTAGGGCTGGTTCTACTCATGCCAACACACACATAGCAAAACAAAACAACATTTCATAAGCAATAGTCCACACATACATACACATGGAAGTCATACACATATTTAAGTTTGGTGTTTACCCTAGATATGTTGATTCTATGCGTACATTCACTTTTAAACAATATTTTACTCCTAACTTTAATATTCAGATTTCTAAGTGCACATTATATATGAATTTCCAATTTAAACAAATTTTCTATATTAGATAATACACTTCTTAGCTACAAAATCTGCATGAAAGATAATTTCCTACTCCAAATAGGTTTTCAGATCTTATACACAATTCTTAACTTGATGTTTTGGATTTGGGGACCTCATTTGACATTTTCCAATTATGTATACCTATTTCCCTATATTTTCAGATTTATTTTCCATACCTAAAGGTGAACTTCAATACCAAAATAGAAAAATATATCATCTACACAGAATATATTTTGATCAAAAATGTCCAACAAAATATCTTTTGACTTCCTCTCTGATGGGATCAATTTATATTTATTTTTACCTATTTTCAGAATTATTTCTAGCCTAAAAATGAATTTCAGCACTAAACAGCAAAATAAATTCATACACAAAATTTATACTGTTCCAAATACCCTAAATAGAACCTTTATAAATTTTCCCTACCCTTTTTGGTTACTTAGATTCATTTTTCCATATATTTAATTTTGTTTTATGCCTAAATGGTATATTTAAGAAATAAATAACAAAATAGCAACCTTATTGAAATTTAAAATTTTATTTCCCCTTTAAATTAAAACTTAAGATTGTTCTACAAGTTTTCAACAGAGTTTGAATAATTCAAACTGAATTTATGCCTATGTTTGAATTTAAATCACACTTAATTTGCTTAAATTTCTAAATTAAATATTCCCCCCAGGGTTGAAATTTAAATTCTATACTGCTGCAAGGTCAAAATCATATTTCCCGAAAATCGCAGGGGTCAAGGCATCATTTACAGAGGGTTCTTCCTAATTATTATTAAGTCCAGGGGCTAAAACTGATTTTTAAATGCATTTACATGAATTCCAGAGAGCCCAAGGGCTAGATCAGAAGGTTTCAGGGGCAAGCTATTCTTTTCTAACAAATCCAGGGGGTAGCGCGTAAGATTCCCAGCCTTTATAATGCAGGGCTGATGTGGGCCGTCCGATTTTAAATGGAGGGCCGAGATTAGATCGCAAAGGGGTACGCGGGGGTTCTATTTTAATCCGCACGATTTAAAATTGACGGGCCACAGAGGGCCACGTCGCCCTGTCCGGGTGCGGGCGGTGCTGCCTGGCGGCGCACGGCGGCGGGAGGCGGCGATCTCGCCGGAAAGTTTCGGGTTTTCATCTACGCTCGCTAAAACTTGGATTCCTTGGCATAGAACGGAAGTGGGAGGTAGGGGAGCTCACCAGTGGGCTTTTCGTGAAACATAGAGGGTCGGAAGGGCTCAACGGCGCCGAGGAGCGACGACCGAAGGTGATCTTTGGTGGGAGAGCGACGGGGTCGATCCTCCTCGGAATTTCTTCGACGATGAGCTTCTCTGGAGGCGGTCAAGCACTGCGAACATGTTAGCATGGAGGGAACGGAAGGGGAAGCTCGGAAAAGAGCAGCAGCAGCGGCGGTTCTCACCTTGCTTCGGTTGTGGCCGATCGGGAAGGAAACAGGCGGGGTTCCTGTGTTTAAATGGGCGAGGGGGCGGCGGGGGTGAGTGGGTTCATGCTGCGCTGACAGGGGGGCCTGTAGATCGTGGGCGCGGCGGTGAATTCGGGAGGGATGGCGCGGCGGTTGCTAGGAGCGGTAGAGAAGGGCTGGCGGCAGTTGGAGATGAAAGCGCTGACAGGCGGGGCCCGAGCGGCAGTGAGAGGAGGAGGGGGGAAATAGGCCGCGGCTGCTGGGCCGGCTGGTTTGTTTCGGCCCAGTGGCCATTTTTCTTCTTCCTTTCCTTTTTCTTTTCTGTTTTTGCTTCAAATTTGAATTCCGGTTTGAATTTGAATTTTCCTTCAACATGCATCACGTCCACTAAATTTGAATTCATATTTTGCCATATTTTTGGGGTGCTACAACTCTACCCCCCTTAAAAGAAATCTCGTCCTCGAGATTGGTGACTCTATGGAAACAGATCCGGAAACTGTGCCTTGAGCTCGTCTTCTCGCTCCCATGTGGCTTCTGCTTCCGAGTGGTGCTTCCACTGCACTTTGCACATTCGGATTCTTTTGTTCCTTGTGATGCGTTCCATCGTCTCTAGGATCTTGACCGGCTGTTCGGCATACGAAAGGTCTTCTCGGATGTCCACCTCATTCATGGGTAACCTCTCTTAAGGTGTCCTTAAGCATTTCTTGAGTTGTGACAAATGGAATACATCATGCACATCTGATAGGCGGGCCGGTAACTCCAACTGATATGCAACTTCGCCTTTCCTCTCTAGAATCTAGAAGGGTCCGATATATCGAGCTGATAGTTTCCCTTTCACTTTGAATCAATGAAGCCCTCTGATAGGAGACACCTTGAGATAAACGTAGTCCCCTACACTGAAAGTGAGCTCTCTTCTTCGTATATCAGCGTAGCTCTTTTGTCGGGTCTGGGCTATTCTCAAGTTGTTGCAGATTTCTCGCACTTTCGCTTCGGCGCCTTGTAGTACCTCTGGCCCAAACACTTTGCTCTCCCCAGTTTGATTCCAAAACAATGGAGTTATGCACTTCCTCCCATATAATGCCTCAAAGGGTGACATTTTCATACTAGCCTGGTAGCTGTTGTTATAGGAAAATTCAGCATAGGGTAGGTTCTTGTCCCAACTCCTATTGTTCTTGAGTGCACAAGCCCTCAACATGTCCTCGAGGATCCAATTTGTTCTTTCGTTCTGCCCGTCAGTCTGTGAATGGTACGTAGAACTGAAATTCAAATGAGTCCCCATGGTTTCATGTAACTTCTGCCAGAACCTTGAGGTGAACTGTGTCCCTCGATCTGACACTATCTTCTTCGGCACCCCATGAAAGCATACAATTCTTGACATGTACAATTCTGCCAATTTGGATCCGTTGTAGCTTTCTTTAACAGGGATGAAATGAGCTACCTTGGTCAGCCTATCGATTATGACCCGTATCGAATCATATCCTGATTGGGTCCTAGGCAGTCCCACTATGAAGTCCATGCCTATTTCTTCCCATTTCCATTCAGGTACTTTGAGTGGTTCCAACAATCTGGCGGGTCGTTGATGTTCTGCTTTTACTAGCTGACATGTGTCACATAGGGCAACATGCTCCGCGACATCCCGCTTCATGCCATACCACCAATATCTACTTTTGAGGTCATGATACATCTTCGTACTCCCAAGATGTATGGAATAGCCCGAATCATGAGCCTCCCTCAGAATTAGCTCACGGATCTCCTTTACCTCTGGTACACATATTCTTTTCCCATACCACACCGTACCTTGTTCATCCTCTCAAAACCTAGGAGCTTTACTCTCCTTGAAGAATCTTCTGATTTCTTGTATTTTCTCGACATCCTTGTGACCATTGCGTATGTCTTGCTCCAATGTGGAGTCCACTTCCATGGCGATGCCCTCACCATTATTCACCAGGCATAGATTGAGTTTTGCAAATTCCTCCCTCAATTCCGTTGGCGTGTCGTTTAAGCTCAACATGTTGACATGCACTTTCCGGCTCAAAGCGTCTGCCACGACGTTCGCTTTCCCAGGATGATAGTTGATACCCACATCAAAGTCGTTGATTAAATCTAACCATCTCCTTTATCTGAGGTTGAGATCTGGCTGTGTGAAAATGTACTTTATACTTTTATGATTGGTATATACATCCGTCCTTTTTCCCATCAAGTAATGCCTCCAAAGCTTAAATGCGTGGACCACTACGGCTAGCTCTAGGTCATGTGTAGGATAGTTTTTCTCGTGCTTTTGAAGCTGCCTGGATGCATATGCAACGACATGCCCCTCTTGCATGAGAACACATCCCAATCCATGTCCATAAGCATCACAATACACTAAAAAATTCTTCTACATGTCTGGCATAACTAGAACTGGGGTCGTCGTCAATCTTTTCTTTAGCTCTTGGAAACTTGCCTCACACTCTGGAGTCCATGTGAATGTGGTTCCCTTCTCTAGCAGTTTGGTGAGGGGTCTTGAGATCTTGGAGAACCCTTCAATAAATCGCCGGTAGTATCCAGCCAAGCCTAAGAAACTCCG
This sequence comes from Neostapfia colusana, assembly GCA_030760725.1. NCBI lineage: Eukaryota > Viridiplantae > Streptophyta > Magnoliopsida > Poales > Poaceae > Neostapfia > Neostapfia colusana. The sequence goes on along the minus strand of JASWHV010000010.1, from coordinate 14,370,004 downwards.
GATCTCCCCGACATTCTCAAGGGTCTACCACTTCTGCACATCTGCGATCTTGGCGGGATCTACGAATATTCCTCCTTCCGAGATTATATGTCCTAGAAAGGGGACTCTCTTCAGCCAGTTGGTGTCCTCTCAATTTTTGCAATACCAGTCTTAGATGCTCCTCATGTTCTTCTTCATCTTTGGAGAAGATGAGAATGTCATCAATGAAAACCACCACAAATTTATCCAAATATTCCATGAATACCTTGTTCATGAGATACATGATGTATGCCGGGGCATTAATTAGCCCGAATGGCATGACGGTGTATTCATACAGCCCGTACCGAGATACAAAAGCTGTCTTGGGAATGTCGGTTGTTCTTATCTTCAGTTGGTGATATCCCGACCTGAGATCAATTTTTGAGAACACGCAAGCTCCTCTCAACTGATCAAATAAGTCTTCAATGCGAGGTAACGGATACTTGTTTTTGATGGTTACCTCATTCAACGCACGATAGTCTACGCATAGCCTTTGAGTTCGATTCTTCTTGGGCACAAATATCACCGGAGCTCCCCATGGTGAGGAACTAGGACGAATATACCCTTTCTCCGTCAATTCCCGGATATGCTCTTTGAGCTCTTCTAGTTGTTTGGAATCCATCCGGTAAGGCCTCTTGTAGATCGGGGCGGTTCCAGGCATTACTTCAATCGCGAACTCCACTTCACGATTTGGGGGCATACGTGGCAACTCCTCAGAAAAAACATCCGGATATTCCTTGATGACCCTTATCTCTTCCAATTCCACTTCCACATGATTGAGTTTAATGTCCCTCCTAGGTTCTTGGACAACTATAAATTTTACTTTGGTGCCACTAGTGTGAGTTAGTTCCACCGTTCTAGTCGAACAATGGATAATGCCTTTATGCTTGGTCAACCAATCCATACCCAAAATAATATCTATCCCTTGCGAGTTTATCACTATGAGATTTGCAGTAAATACTACCCCAGTTATGTCTAGATTCACTTTGGGGCACACTTATCTTGTTCTTATTTCTCCCCCTAGAGAGTTCACTGCTAATATATGATTCATTTGTGTTGTTGCTAGATCATGCTTCTTAACAAATCCTTGAGCAATGAACGAGTGGGTAGCACCAGAATCGAACAAAATGGTTGCAATGTGTAAATTTGCAGGGAACTTACCAATCACCACATCAGGTGCCTCCTGTGCTTCTTCCATGGTCATGTGGTTCACCCGTCCCCGCGTCATGTTCTGCTGTTGTGGCTGCACTGGCTTCTTCTTCGGGCACATGTGAGCATAGTGCCCCACTTCACCGCAGTTAAAGCATTGCACCCCAACCTTAGGTGCCTGACCCTTGTTGTCCTAGGGTGGGTTCTGTGGTCCTTGTCCTGCTGGTCGGGGTTGGTAAGCGGAGCGTGGTTGCTGCATAAACTGACGCTGCGGCTGTACTGGTGCTAATGGAGGCCTGAAGTTCGGGTTGTAACCTCTCGGTGCTGAGTAGAGTACCACAGCACGGCTCATCTGCCCTGCAGGTTGCTGCATAAGACGTGGGCGTGCATTGCTGCTTGACGCTTGATGTGATCATCCCACCTTCCTCTTGTGTTCATTCTCCAAGGCCTTCATCTTCCTCTCCACGACAAACGCCCTGTCCACCATCTTTTGGAAACTTTCATATTCATTGGAGGACATTGCACATTGCATTTCCATGGTGAGCCCTTCAACAAAGCCGTCCTGTTTCTGCTCATCAGTTTCAATGTCCCATGGTGCATAACGGGACAGTTGGGTGAACTTGGTGAGGTACTCCCTTACTGTCATGTTGCGCTGCTGCAGTCCCATAAACTCCTTCCGTTTGTTCTTGAGTTCTCCACTTGGTATGTAGTGGTTGCGGTAACTGTGCCTGAACTCCTCCAATGTTATGTTCTCGGGGTCGTGATGAGCTGTCACGTAAGCGGTCCACCAATCAGCAGCGGGCTCATGCAATTGATGAGAGGCAAACAGCACTCTCTCATATCCTTGGCATTGTATGATCCTCATCTTGTTCTCAATGGTCTTGAGCCAATCATCTGCCTCCAGAGGTTCAGCAGCACTTGCAAACCTCGGGGGTTGAGTTCCCAAATACTCGCTCAACCTTGGTTGAAGTGGTGCTGCCTGTGGGGGTGGAGCTTGGTGCAGGTTGGCCACAACTTGAGTCAATTCTGGATGAGCTGATTTTGATTGTTGATCATTTGGTAGATAGGATCAGCTCCTCCTCGGCAACCACCCCTGTCTTGCCATCCAGGAAGGTGAGGATTGGCAGCCTCATTGTTGTTGTTGTTGGGGTTGGCACCACGACCTCTTCCTCTTCCGGCCATCTATTATGATTAACCAAATGTCAACTTTATCATTACGCATTAATTTCCAAAATTGCTTGTATGAACTTAAACTTTTGAGACATTAAAATTGAGACAAACTCAGAAAATCTAGCAAAAATTTTAAGGCACCATGTCTCATATGAAAACAAATGCAACTATTGATTCATAAGGCTTCACACACAAAAGCAAATGCAAACAGAAAGACGAGGTTGTGGACAAGTGCCCATGGCTCCCACAACTCACGTCACACACCAAACATTAACAAGCAAATAGATGGGTTCCTGACTCGACTACTCGATAACATGCTGAAATAAGGGAAATGACTCCAAACGACCCGTCTCACTGTGCTGGCTCGTCGGGGTCTTCCTCATCATTGCGGCTGCCCTCTGACTCCGCTCTAGGTGGGGAAGCTACTGGTGGAGAAGTGCGGCGATGCTTGTTCGCCCGGCGGTCTGGGGAGTCAGGAGTCCATGTGTCATTCTTCGTGACACACAGTTCGTTCCTATCTCCTCTCTCCCTCGCCCTCAAGTTGGCGCGAAGCAACGCCTCAGTGTCCTTCAGGGTGTCACGGACATCCTGAAGCTCCTGCTGGCACTTCTGCAGTCAAGTGCTGAGCATAGCTGCATCCTCCAAGCAAATGTCCATGTGATCATGGGAAGTCCCCTTCTGCACCGGCGTGTACTTGTACTCCACGGTGCCACTCTCACGCTGGAGGACATACATGTGCTCAGTCCTGTCCAGGTGGCCACGGTTGATGTAACTCTGGTAGGTGATGGCCTCCCAGGTGACATCCTTCTCAGCATCGGCCTGAGTCGCTCGACAAGCTGGAGAGCGGTGGATCTTGAGCAGCTTGTTGTCGTGGATGATCCTCATCTCTGAGCTCCATTCTTCACGCTTTTCACGGATGCTCTTGGTGGAGCTGTAGTGTATGATCAGCTTGCCAACGTTGCCGGCGGTGTGGAGCATACGCCGAAGACGGCGCAACAAGCCTCCTACTGCCAACCCGTAGGAGTGGTAAGTCACCGGGTGGTTCTCCTCTCTCAAGGCAAGGGCAGCTATAGGAACTCTCCCTCCGGTGGACTTGCGAGTGGTGCGGACCATGCGAACCATCTAAAACATAAAACATTTAAAATCAAGTTAGAAAATAATTAAATAAATATTTTATTTTGAATAAAGGTTGAGGCAAGGTGAACAAATAAAATAAGGAAACAACATTAATTAACACTTTTACCCCATACCTTTTGTAAAATAGTTTTTAAGAACATAGATCCCTTAAATACGTCCATTTCTACCTAGGTCCACGTTCCTATGGTCAACCTTGGCTCTGATACCACTTCTGTCACACCCGGTTTTTCCGATGAACGACCGAGTGACTCCCACATGTATGTCAGGATCATATTCTCATACATGTGACGACAAAGAGTGAAGCATCATTATATTACAAGCCAAGTGTTCGAATATAAATAAGTCTTACATAACGTATCGATGGACGATAACATGTTCTCAACATAGAAATAAACAAACAGCGGAAGATAAGTCTTGTGGGCTCCGTTACAGGCGTTGCCCGGGGGACTTCGTGAACCTAAAATCCTTCTTCGGGTCCGAAGTCTTGGTCGTTGTACACCACGTCAATCCCTTGGCCTGAGCAGCAATTTAAACCAACAGAAAAGCAAGCTTGAGTACGGTTAGCACTCAGCAAGTGTGAGAAGGTTATGTCATGCATAACTAGAACAAGGAAAGGTTGATCTCATGGTTAAATCACTAGGCGACTAATACCTATCACCTTAGCTTATTAAGCACCTACATTTCTACATAGGTGAAATAGTTCCAATCCCCTAACCCATCAACAATATCAAGTAACCCTAACTTCATTTCCAGTGTCAAGCTCCCCGCTTAACATCCTCAACTTCCCAATTCATCATCCTCTAATCATGAATAAGTCCAAGCCGCTCTTGACCGTGAGCACGGCTGTCATGACAGTTTTGACTCTGCAGAGTTTGCACCACTTTACCCACATGTAGTGATTTCATCCCCCGTTGCCGAGTGGACTAGAAGAACCTCCATTATGCCAGTGGCTGCGAACCACATTCACACTTCCGAGGTGTGTAGCAAGGAGATCACTATGAGGCCTTTACAAAGGGATTCCCGACGAGTATGGGCCCACTGAGGTTTTACCCCTAACAGCATCTAGGAGGCTCCAACCCCCGCTGCAGTGGCCCCCTCTTGAGCCTTACAGTTCATATGGTAGTCCAGCTGACACCTATTCCCCGCATCATCCAAACACCCATACTACGCCGGCGATACACCTAATTAATTGGCCAAGCTGCCCCATCTCATCATGTGGTTGGCACGGTAAAGCTAGGTTACATGCTCCATGAACCAGTCCTTAGGATCCAGTCAAGCACTAAACACAAACCCGTGTCTCGTGCACACAGCACCAACCAAAGCATCCAACTTGCCTAGATCCCTATCTCTACATAATTCATAATAATCTATTCAAAGGGTAAAATAATTAAGGTGATGATTTCATATCCCATTATTCCCATTCTAAGCATGGCTAAGCATAAGTAGTATAAATGAATGACATAATAAATTAACTCTCAACCCAGGCTACAAGGAAGCAAGATAAGAAAATCTAGGGAAATTCCTAGCATGGATTTCATAATTTAATTGACACTGCAATTAATTCTAACTACACATCCTAGTATAGGATCAAAGTAGTCAAGGACACTTGCCTTCTTCCTGCTGCTCCGGGAATGGAAAGTCTTGATCTTGAAAGGTGAGAACCGGCTCTGGGGCTGGTTCTACTCATGCCAACACACACATAGCAAAAGAAAACAACATTCCATAAGCAATAGTCCACACATACATACACATGGAAGTCATACACATATTTAAGTTTGGTGTTTACCCTAGATATGTTGATTCTATGCATACATGCACTTTTAAACATATATTTTACTTCTAACTTTAATATTCAGATTTCTAAGTGCACATTATATATGAATTTCCAATTTAAACAAATTTTCTATATTAGATAATACACTTCTTAGCCACAAAATCTGCATGAAAGATAATTTCCTACTCCAAAAAGGTTTCCAGATCTTCTACACAATTCTTAACTTGATGTTTTGGATTTGGGGACCTCATTTGACATTTTCCAATTATGTATACCTATTTTCCTATATTTTCAGATTTATTTTCCATACCTAAAGGTGAACTTCAATACTAAAATAGCAAAATATATCATCTACACAGAATATATTTTGATCTAAAATGTCCAACAAAATATCTTTTGACTTCCTCTCTAATGGGATCAATTTATATTTATTTTTACCTATTTTCAGAATTATATCTAGCCTAGAAATGAATTTCAGCACTAAACAGCAAAATAAATTCATACACAAAATTTATACTGTTCCAAATACCCTAAACAGAACCTTTATAAAGTTTCCCTACCCTTTTTGGTTACTAAGATTCATTTTTCCACATATTTAATTTTGTTTTATGCCTAAAGGGTATATTTCAGAAATAAATAACAAAACAGCAACCTTATTGAAATTTCAAAGTTTATTTCCCCTCTAAATTCAAACTTCAGATTGTTCTACAAGTTTTCAACAGAGTTTGAATAATTCAAACTGAATTTATGCCTATGTTTGAATTTAAATCACCCTCAATTTGCTTAAATTTCCAAATTAAATATTCCCCCCGGGGTTGAAATTTAAATTCTATACTGTTGCAAGGTCAAAATAATATTTCCCAAAAACCTTATTTTTAAATGCATTTACATGAATTCCAGAGAGCCCAAGGGCTAGATCAGAAGGTTTCAGAGGCTAGCTATTCTTTTCTAACAAATCCATGGAGTAGCGCGTAAGATTCCCAGCCTTTATAATGCGGGGCTGATGTGGGCCGTCCGATTTTAAATGGAGGCCGAGATTAGATCGCCAAGGGGTACGCGGGGGTTCTATTTTCATCCGCACGATTTAAAATGGACGGGCCACAGAGGGCCACGTCGCCCTGGCCGGGTGCGGGGGGCGCTGCCCGGCGGCGGGATGCGGCAATCTCGCCGGAAAGTTTCGGGTTTTCGTCTACGCTCGCTAAAACTTGGATTCCTTGGCATAGAACGGAAGTGGGGAGGTAGGGGAGCTCACCAGTGGGCTTTTCGTGAACCATAGAGGGTCGGAAGGGCTCAACGGCGCCGAGGAGCGGCGACCGAAGGTGATATTCAGTGGGAGAGCGACGGGGTCGGTCCTCCTCGGAATTTCTTCGACGATGAGCTTCTCTGGAGGCGGTCAAGCACTGCGAACATGTTAGCATGGAGGGAACGGAAGGGGAAGCTCGGAAAAGAGCAGCAGCAGCGGCGGTTCTCACCTTGCTTCGGTTGTGGCGGATCGGGGAGGAAACAGGCAGGGTTCCTGTGTTTAAATGGGCGAGGGGGCGGCGGGGGTGAGTGGGTTCGTGTTGCGCTGACAGGGGGGGCCTGTAGATCGTGGGCGCGGCGGTGAATTCGGGAGGGATGGCGCGGCGGTTGCTAGGAGCGGTAGAGAAGGGCGGGCGGCAGTGAGAGGAGGAGGGGGGAAATAGGCCACGGCTGCTGGGCCGGCTGGTTTGTTTCGGCCCAGTGGCCATTTTTCTTTTTCCTTTCCTTTTTGTTTTCTGTTTTTGCTTCAAATGTGAATTCTAGTTTGAATTTAAACTTTCCTTCAACATGCATCACGTCCACTAAATTTAAATTCATATTTTGCCACATTTTTGGGGTGTTACATAGATACCCATGCAGGGGACTTCACTGTTGAATGAATCAACCTGAAAAATAAAAATCCCTATAAAAGACATAATATTAAGGATTTATCAATGGGTAATGTTGTTCCAATACCTAACCAAAGAGCTACTACAGTACCGACTAAAAAAACATTCGTAGCTACTGGGCAACCAAATGGATTTTGGAATTTATTGACATTCTCGAGAAAGGGTACTGTTAATAAGCTTGTCGGCACAGAAACCATTAAGAGAACGCCCAATAACTTATTGGGTACTGTATGAAGTATTTGAAATACGGGAAAGAAGTACCACTCGGGTAATATTTCTAGAGGAGTTGCAAACGGATCCGCCGGTTCACCAATCATTGACGGGTCGAGAACCGCTAAACCTATATTACATGCAATAGTACCTAGAAGTACTACTGGAAAAATGTATAAAAGATCGTTGGGCCATGTGGGTTCCCCGTAATAATTATGTCCCATCCCTTTAGCTAATTTTGCTCTTAATACAGGATCATTTAAGTCAGGTTTCTTTGTTATTGGGATAGGTGAATTCTTTAGGACCATCCCCCAAAGGAACCGGACATGAGAATTTTTCATCATCCAGATCGCGCATGAATGAAAGAAATAAGACCGTGGAGGATCCACAATAGAATAGGTTATATAATGACTCAATGAATCAAGGTAAGAAAAGCTTTATCAAATTATATTTTCCGAAGTTCCGCCTATAACTACTCATTGAAAAGAATCCTATTCTTATGCGTAAATGCTCAATATCCAAGTGGGCTTACAAATTTGATCATGATCAATTGCTTTGTGGATTGTCTCTTGATTAGTTGGTGTTTATCCCCTCAATATGGCAAGTTTCTTACGTCCAAACTAAGCATTTACTTGTTAGTAATAAAAAATGAAAAAGTTTAGCCTACTTTCTTCCTTAGATAGCTTCTTTTACTCCGATAATATTGCGGATCGAAATCGATGCAAAGAAAATGAATGCATTTCCATACTATAACAAAAAGTAAGTGTAATAAATATAGAATTGGATCATATCACATGACTTATTTCATTTATACTCTACGGGATCTTACGGAGCCTGTTCACGGATGACATGGTTGGGGTATGATCATAGAAAATATTCTCCTCGAATGGACCAGCCTATCCTTCATAGATAGGGGACTTACGTATTGATTGGATGTGGAGACACCTTTGGTCGTGAATTCTAATGCAGCAGATCCAATTCTCTATCTGCATGGCCAAATCAATAATTCAAGTCACACACTCCGATAATCCGCCTTATTTTCTTTCGTAAAATTAACTTCAACTATTTGTATCAAAAACTTAAGATATTTGTATACTTCAAAGTTGAAGAGAAGTATCCAAATGACATGTCTTATTTTACAATAACCCATGTTTGTAGCAATGAAATACCACAACCTACCCAATATGATATCTGAGAATTCGAATTTTCTATGATATGTCTTCCCTATAAAGGACCAGAAATACCTTGCTTACGTATCATTGGAAAGTGCATTAACATAAATACAGCAGTAAGCAGAGGCAGTACAAAGGTATGTAAACTATAAAAACGAGTCAAAGTGGATTGCCCCACACTAGCACTTCCACGTAATAACTCCACTAAACGGGATCCTATTACCGGAATCGCTTCAGGTACACCTGTCACAATTTTGACTGCCCAATAACGGATTTGATCCCAAGGTAAAGAATAACCAGTTACACCAAATGATGCAGTCAATACAGCCAAAACCACACCTGTAACCCAAGTAATTCACGGGATTTTTTAAATCCACCCGTGAGATACACACAAAATACGTGCAGGATCATCATTAGAGCCATCATACTTGCTGACCATCGATGAACTGATCGGATTAACCAACCAAAGTTGGCCTCCGTCATTATATATTGAACGGAGGAAAAAGCCTCTGTAACAGTTGGTCGGTAGTAAAAAGTCATAGCAAAACCGGTAGCAACTTATACTGAAGAACAAATAAGTGTAATCCCCCCTAAACAATAAAATATGTTGACATAAGGAGGAACATATTTACTCATTATATCATCCACAATTGCCTGAATCTCAAGACGTTCCTCAAACCAATCATATACTTTATTGAGATAGGTAACTAGCCCGACTCCCCCTCCGAGAACCGTATATGAAAATTTCATCTCATACGGCTCAAGCAGAAACACACAAATTTTCAACGGATATTAGAAAAAAAGGTTCAAAACTTCATCAGCCACAGGATTCTATCAATTTGCCTTGAAGATATTAAATAAGAAAATCCAGAATTTCTTCTTTGTGATGATAATGCCAAAAAATCTCAAGTCGGCTCATCTGTCTTTCTTTCCCTTATGTTGATCATTAGAGGCCTCTTGACTTTTCTCTTCCCTATTTTTTATTTATTTTACTAATAAAATAAATAAAAATTTATAGTGGTTTTCTAATAGAAATTATCTTGTTGCGATCCTATGAATCAGTTCAATTAAAACCTTAGATTCATACTAAAGCCACGATGATTGAGTCTCAAGCTAAACAAAAGGCAAGGATTCTTTGAATAAGAACCGCTTGATGATCATTTATTGAATTGGTGTAATGACTCGACAAAATCAAGAGAAAAAAGGTTGTCTTTTGGGCAAACAAAATTGGAAAGAAAAAAAGTTCTTTTTATATTAAGAACTACTTGAATTTTTTTAGTCTGGTTGCGAGGTCTAAATAGTGAGTATGAATTATAGTTCCATTTTTTTTCTTGATCCACTCTATGTATTTCGTGTTCCAAATATTAGAATAAATAATATCCGACAAATTAGAATCATCTTGATAGAGAGAATAGGCCCTTTCCATGTATTATCAGTAGGATCAATTCTAACAAGTCACACACTCATATTCTAGAGATACCAAAACAAAAAAATCCACTGTCGAACTACCAGAATGTTTAGAAATGTGTAGCTTAAAGTAGAAAGACCCTTTTTAGATGGAAAAACTATGAAGTCATAGTTTTAATTAGTAGAAACTTAATTCATTAAAATTCCATCCAGTAAAACAGAAGAATTATAAATTTCTAAAATGATAGATAGGAATATCGCGAATAAAGCCATTGCAACCCCCATTAAAGGAGTAGTCGCCCAACCCGGAGCGACTTTCCCATATTCCGAATTCAAGGATTTCGATAAACTACCTGCGCCAGTTCGTTTTGGCCTAGCTCTAGAACTATCTTCAACGGTTTGTGTAGCCATAAATTCTATTTAATCATTGGTGTTGACTTTTTATACTATTCCGTTGTAGTTGTAAATACACGATCTTTATCATAGATCCGTTGTAATCTTGAAATTCTATAAAAATGGAAACAGCAACTTTAGTCGCCATCTCCATATCTGGTTTACTTGTATACTTTACTGGGTATGCCTTATATACCGCGTTTGGGCAACCCTCTCAACAATTAAGAAATCCAATCAAAGAACATGGGGACTAATTGAAGTAAGAAGAATTAAATTATTTCATTTTTTAGTCGGAACCTTAGGTGGTTCTCGGAAGAAGATAGCAAAAAAAATTATCCCTAAAGTTGAAACTAAAAGGAACATATAAACCAATGCTTTCATAGATTCGATCGTGGTTTATTTACAATGATAACTTCCACACCTATTCACTTGTCATTTGGGATCATTTCCCATATAAAAAAAAAAAGAAAAAGAGCCAACGAAACAACAGGAGATGTTTCCCATATCAAATCAAAAAAGAGAGGCGAAAGATACCATAGCAATGTGGTATCAGATTGTCTGTCTCCTTGTAGTTGGATCCCCAACTTTTTGGAATGTTCCAAATTCCACTTGAGCATCCAAGTCTGGATCAATACCAGCAAAAACATCTCGGAACAGGGTTCGAACGCCATGCCAAATGTGTCCGAAAAAGAAGAGCAAAGCAAAGGTAGCATGACAAAAAGTGAACCACCCCCTTGGACTGCTGCGAAAAAACACCATCTGATACCAAAGTAGCTCGATCTAATTCAAAAATTTCTCCCAATTGGGCACGCCTCGCATAATTTTTTACAGTAGCAGGATCAGAATAACTTACTCCATTAAGTTCGCCACCATAGAACTCCACCGTTTCGCCTACTTGTTCAACGCTATATTTGGATTCTCCTCTTCTAAAAGGAACGTCCGCTCCCACAACTCCCTCTTCATCTACCAAAACTACCGGAAATGTTTCAAAAAAAGTAGGCATACGATGTACAAAAAGCTCACGCCCTTCTTTATCTCTAAAGACGGGATGTCCTAACCATCCAACAGATATTCCATCCCCATTGTCCATTGAGCCTGCTCTGAATAATCCCCCCTTTGCCGGATTATTACCAATATAATCATAAAAAGCTATTTTTTCAGGAATTTTAGACCAAGCTTCTGATAAAATAAGATTTTCGGCTAACCCATCGCTAACTCTTCGATATATTTCTTGCTGAAAGTATCCCTGATCCCACTGAAAACGAGTAGGTCCAAATAATTCGATTGGGGTAGTTGCCGATCCATACCACATAGTTCCGGCAACTACGAAAGCTGCAAAAAAAAAACAGCAGCGATACTACTGGAAAGTACAGTTTTAATATCGCCCATACGTAATCCTTTGTATAGACGTTAAGGCGGACGGACACTAAGATGGAATAGGCCCGCTAATATGCCCAGTGTACCCGCAGCAATATGATGCAAAGCTATTCCTCCTGGAACGAAAGGATCAAAACCTTATGCACCCCACGCAGGATTTACAGCTTGTACTTTTCCTGTTAGTCCATAAGGATCGGACACCCATATCCCAGGACCATACAAACCGGCTACATGACATGCACCAAAGCCAAAATAAGACACCCCTGCAAGAAATAAATGAATTCCAAAGATCTTGGGCAAATCCAAAGAAGGTTTTCCCGTCCGATCATCACAGAATATTGCTAGGTCCCAATATACCCAATGCCAGATAGCTGCCAAGAAACACAAGCCAGAAAACACAATATGCGCACCTGCCACACCTTTATAACTCCAAATACCCGGATTCGTTACAGTTCCTCCTGAAATACTCCAACCACCCCACGAATCGGTTATTCCTAAACAAGTCATGAAGGGGATGACGAACATACCTTGTCTCCACATTGGATCCAGAACAGGATCAGAGGGATCAAAAACCGCTAATTCGTATAAAGCCATCGAGCCAGCCCGACCAGAAACTAGAGCTGTATGCATTATATGCACCGCAAGCAATCAATCCGGATCATTCAATACGACAGTATGAACACGATACCAAGGAAAACCCATGGAAATACCCCTTTAGCAAAGAAAAATAGACACGATGTCGTTTTATTTTATCGCATTGGAAAAGACTATCCATATCCTATGTACCTAACCCTTCTAGGGGATTCTGTGTCAGAAAGCGTGAATATTTATTTCATTCCATTAAAAATAAGAAGCCAATTCTGTTTGTAAGAAGAAAGAGAAGCAGATCTATTCTATACTCTATAAGTGCCAATATGCAATGGGTAGCTTGGGCTATTTCTAAAAACGAAGAATAGATCCCTAATCTTTCTTTGTAAATTTATTTCAAACCTAAATTCGGGTTTTATGCGATTTTTTAGAAAATAGAAATACTTCATGATGATGAATCATCAGGTTAAGATCGATCTAAAACCAATCCTTTTTTTCTATATACATACGACATGCCAACGGTTAAACAACTTATTAGAAATGCAAGACAGCCAATACTAAATGCTAGAAAAATGCCCGCGCTTAAGGGATGTCCTCAGCGTCGAGGAACATGTGCTAGGGTGTATGTGCAACTCGTTCAGATCATGAGTTCAACCAAATAAGACAATTTTGAAAATATACATGATCGGTACCAATGAATAGGATAGAGCTTCTGTCTCCTAGATTTCTACGGTATATGGAATTTATGGTTTCCTTTGGTGCAAATCCAATCATCTAGATTGGAAGAAGCAATTCCCCCAGTGGTAGCAAATGGTTTAACGATTAAGCGGAGGAAATAGTAATAAAAAGAAAAGGCTTATGCTCCTTTATCTTTAAAGAACGGACTAAAGGGTCAGCTACTTAGCCAACTTTTATAATTAAATACCTTCACTGTATAAATGACTCTTGTTTATTGTGAAAAGAGCGATTTACTCTATAATAGATAGGTAGAGTCAAAGACTGAACTATACAAGTTCACAATACCTTTTGATGAAAGAAAGGGCTCCGGTGTATAGAGAGGGCCTCACCGTTTAAAAGAGAACCATAGAAATGATGGAATCCACTGTTTTTTTAGTATCGTTAGAATTTGTTATTTCTATGCGAAATAACTGAAAGGGATAGAATAAAAAATCGTGGTTGGGAAGGTTATAGTAGCAAAAGCCATTGGAATTAATATTTTATATATCGGAATAATCCATTTTGTTATCAATGGGAAAAAGAAGGGTTAAAAGAAGAGAAATCATTAGCTATTCATTAAGGTTAATTTGATTCAATGACTAGAGTTCCGCGAGGATATATAGCTCGGAGACGACGAAAAAAAATGCGTTCATTTGCCTCAAACTTTAGAGGGGCTCATTTAAGACTTAATTGAATGATTACTCAACAAGTAAGAAGAGCTTTTGTTACTTCTCATCGAGATAGAGGCAGGAAAAAGAGAGATTTTCGTCATTTGTGGATCACTCGGATAAACGCAGCAACACAAATATATAAAGTATTCGATAGTTATAATAAATTAATACACAATCTGTACAAAAATGAATTGATTCTTAATCGTAAAATGCTTGCACAAGTAGCTGTATTAAATCCAAATAATCTTTACACGGTTTCCAATAAAATAAATACCATCAATTAAAGGGATAAAAAAGTAATGTACAGGAATATTTAAAACCGAATTCCCGGAGAGGGAACTCCGGGAAGATACAATAAATTAAGATTAAGTGATAGGAATCAACGAGAATGTTGCAATAAATAAAAAACTATTTTTTCCCATTTTTCTTTCTTTTCTTATAACAACACAAAAGAATCTAAACTGGGTGACTTTATTTATATATGAGTCTGACCCTTTCGAATAAAACATCAACAATCGGAACTTAAGCTCCGATTGTTGTTTCTTAAATTCTGGTTGGAGTTTCTTAAATTTCGATTAGAATTGAACTTTTGTGTTAATTGAGGAATATGTCTATTTTTCTGTGTCTAGGAAATGTAATTATTGAAATTGACTGGGCTTGAAATTCCTTCTCATTTTCATAGTTACAAAATGGTAAGAAAGATAAAATACGAGCCTGTTTTATTGCAAGAGTAATTAATCGTTGTTGTTTCAAGGTTAATCGATTTACTCGTCTGGATAATATTTTTCCTTATTCACTAATAAATCGATTAATTAAGCTCATGTTTCTATAATCAATTCGATCCCTCGGACCAATTCGGGAACGTCTAAGAAAAGGTTGTTTGGATTTACGAAAAGGTTGTTTGAATTTACGAAAAGGTTGCTTGGATTTATGAAAAGTTTGTTTGGATTTACGAAAAGGTTGCTTAGATTTATGAAAATGTTGTTTAGATATATACATGATTTATTCCATATTTTTAAATTTGAAAAAAATGGATTTCTTTATTTTATTAATTTTGGATCCAGAAGAAGTAGTCTTTCTTTGGTCCATATATTGTTTGATTCATATACTATATATAAAAAAACCTCTATACATATGAAATAATATCTACCTAAAGTGAATTTTTATTTTGTATTCTATCTATGTTCTATATATTAAATAATAAATTCTTACTCTTTCTATTCTTTAGAATAATAAAAAACACGATGCTCCTATTTCTTTATTTCATTATGAGTCGTATGCTTGCAGCAATAACGACAAATTTTTCTTAATTCTAATTGTCCGGGTGTATTGTGGCGATTCTTTTGAGTACTATATGTAAAAATCCCCGTCGGTTCCTTATTGGTACCCTTTCGAACACAACTGATACATTCCAAAATTACTCTGATTCTAACATCTTTGCCCTTGGCCATGAACCTCCTTTCCTTTTTGGATCGACTTAACTTAATTCTTATACATGTTCTTTTGTTCTACTATATTGGATCCGAAAAAGAAGAATAAAATCCAATGGAATGAAAAATGGAGAATACATAAAAAATCCAATTGAAAATCCTCCTTCCTTATTGGAATACATATATGATCAGATACTCTTGCCCAAGATCATTTGTATTTCTTTATTTAGGCGAAATTCCTAACTAAAAAACAAAATCAATATTCTATATATATAGAATGAACCATATAGACGAGATTTTCCTATCCCTAAAAAGGAAAAGGATAACCCTTTCTTCCTATACATTACTAAGGAATAGTAATCTTTCTTTTATAGGTGAAATTCAAGTGGATTTGAGATATGTACCCTTCCTTGATTATATGAGACCAAAAACAAGAAATGACAAGAAAGTTCTATATAGATAGAGAAATAGAAGAAAATTACGAAGTGAAAAACAAGAAAGGAATTATGTACAATGGCATTGTACAACAATTTGGAAAAGGGATGTAGCGCAACTTGGTAGCGTGTTTGTTTTGGGTACAAAATGTCACAGGTTCAAATCCTGTCATCCCTACCTATTACTTCTCTCTTCTTTATGGACAGTAGTGGGAGATCAATTAAAGTAAAGTGTATATAACTTGAATTTGTGGATACTATACATATGTGAGACACGTTAGGAGTAGAAAAGGATTTTCTTTTTGAAAGCGCTCTTAGTTCAGTTTGGTAGAACGCAGGTCTCCAAAACCCGATGTCGTAGGTTCAAATCCTACAGAGCGTGATTCCATCTATCTTATGTTGAAACAGAGTAAAATAACTTAAAAAAAGCAAACTCGAATTACAACTCCAATTTGACCTCCCTTCTAGTCTGGAGGAGGTCAATCAAAAAAGAAATATTACTCAATCAAAGATCCAACTGATCCCCATGCCTGTATTGCAAATACGCAGTCACGAATAATCCCGCTAAAGTAATAGGAATTAGGCCTAAGACGATTCCAAATAGAAAAACTTCAATCATTTCAATTTGTTCGAGGGGATAAAAAAAGAGATACGATCTATCTCTAAATAATAGTCTAAATTATCCACGAATCTCAATGCCCAAAAAAAGAATTGGTAATTAGCGTGGAAAAAGGTCCTATAATATCAGGAATCTAAAAGAAAGATTCTTATTTTCTGACTTATTCATTCAATTCATTTCAAATAAGAAGTATCTTGTTCAAGCCAATAAATAGAGCTGGGGTTATAGTTAAAGCAGCCAGTAGAAAACCAAAATAACTAGTTATAGTAAGCATGAAGGGGTTAAATTCCATTTTTTTACTACACTACATATGTTGGTAAAGCACTTATCTAAGTTATGGAAAATTCCTAATTCATCGGTTATTTTAGATAATACTAAAAAACAAGATAGAGTGAGATACAAAAGTGTAAAAGAAAATTGATTCATCAGATGGGAATGGGACATGAGTCCCTAATTGCAAATCAAGAGATTTATTGTGGAATCTGTCAGTTAAGTAAAGTAATAATATTAAGAACTAGATCATCTAAATCCATTGAAAAAAGAAATTGGATTTTTTGGGAATTTTGTAATAAAAGATAAATAAAGAATGGAATTAAAAAGGTCCTTTCTATTTCAGATTATTTCTTCTTCAATAGGATTTAATGCTCTTTTTAGAGCAAATGGTCGTTCCCTATTCCATCTTATTTTATTTTAACTAAATGTATTCCATATGGAATAAGAGGAGAAGAAAACCATTCCAGCCTCTCGAAGACCCCCCTGAAAAAGGGAAAAATTTACTTTATTTTATTTATTCATTTTTCGAACCCCAACCAAAGTTGATTCGAAGACGAGTTACTTCAATTATCTTTTTCTTTTAAGTTCTATCTTCTGTCTTTCTCTATTTCATCTCGTAAAGTTACATGCTTGCAGTTTGGTTAAGAAATTTAGACCTAATCCAACAAATAAGATAGGATTGATTACGAATCTTGATTCTTCAAAGAATGTATTCCGTTTCTTTCATAACGGATTATCTACTATTCGATTTTCTATTTTTAGATAGTATTTTATACTAACCTATTTAATTTCTTAATTAAAGGGAAAAAGTTAGATTCGAATAAAACTTTTAATTAAAAAAGGATAGATTTCGCATATACTTATCCTTGTATTGCGTCAATATGAGAATATCCTTCCTAAATTCTTTATCCAAACCTATTGTATTGATCATTAACTTAGATTTTCCCAAGATCCTGGTCACTATTCCAAATTAAATTACTCTACTATTTCAAAAACAATGAAAATAAGTACAGCCCAAAAAATTGGGGTTTCTATTGATGGCTTGAATAACATGTAGTTTCTCTATAGACAAAGAACAAAGAATAAAAAAAGGGAATTCTCTTTCGGGACCAAGCCAACCAGGATTGTTGTGCCATAGGAAGGATAGCTATACTAATTTGGTATACTCAAAATACACCTTTGGTACAAAATTGACAATATCACAAGGATGAAATATCGGTAATTTACTATTTGCTGGTTGATCCCATCTTTTACGGAATCAATTCCTTTTTTGAATGTACAAAAATTTGGGGAGCTCAACATGTCTGGAAGCACAGGAGAACGTTCTTTTGCTGATATTGTTACCAGTATTCGATACTGGGTTATTCATAGCATTACTATACATTCCCTATTCATTGCGGGTTGGTTATTTGTCAGTACGGGTTTAGCTTATGACGTGTTTGGATGTCCTCGGCCAAACGAATATTTCACAGAAAGTCGACAAGGAATTCCATTAATAACCGACCGTTTTGATTCTTTAGAACAACTAGATGAACTTAGTAGATCCTTTTAGGAGGCCCCCAATGACCATAGATGGAACCTATCCTATTTTTACAGTGCGATGGCTGGCTGTTCACAGATTAGCTGTACCCACGGTTTTTTTCTTGGGATCAATATCAGCAATGCAGTTCATCCAACGATAAACCAAATTCCAACTATAGAACTATGACACAATCAAACCCGAATGAACAAAATGTTGAATTGAATCGTACCAGTTTATACTGGGGTTTATTACTCATTTTTGTACTTGTTGTTTTATTTCCCAATTACTTCTTCAATTGAGAGAAAGGTAGAGAGTAGTAAGAATTCTCTTATCCCATTTGGAAGGATACCATCCTTATAACTATCCATGACTGTTTTTGTCTCTAGCACGGCCACTTGAGAAAATGTGGAGGAAAGTAGGGGAAATGGCTGATACTACAGGAAGAATTCCTCTTTGGCTGATAGGTACCGTAACAGGTATTCTTGTGATTGGTTTAATAGGTGTTTTTTTTATGGTTCGTATTCTAGATTGGGTTCATCTCTATAGTAATCGGAGGAGCCAGATTGTAAACATGAAAAAGTATGAGCTTAGCGGGTCCTTACCCCCCTTTATCTGATTAGAGCGGAAAGGATCTGTGGAATTCTTATAACTCTATTTTAATTTATTCCGTAATCTAAAAATTGGTTACCTATTTCTATTTGTAAAAATAACAAAGAGAAATCCTTTGCTTTGATGGTTAGAATACTTCTATTTATTCTTTTGTTTGTTAATAATGTTAGTGAAGCAATCTGTTGGTGGGTTTAAAGCGCCTGCCTTTCGACCATAAAATTGATTTACTTCACTCTTATGAAGCAACAACAAAGAGTGGATCAATTAATGATCTAATATTTTATTCCATGAAGGAAGTATCCTTCAAATCTTTGATTTAGTTTAGAGTAATAAACTAATAAAACCTTAATCAAAACTACTCCACTAGCCTAAAAAAACCACCCTTTAATGGAAGGGTATACTTTTTTTTACAAAATTTCTGTAAGTTCGAAGTTGAACTTAATTGAAAAAGTCAAGCAATTCTATCTGCTCACAAAAAATTTGTCCCCCGCCATACTTTCTTTCCCTCTGTTTGTCCACTACCGCACTTGAACCTAAGCAAAGGAAGTCCAAGAGACAGACCCGAATGATAAAATAAATTTAAATTAGTTCACATCAGAGGAGAAGTTCAAAAATATATTGTTTAATATTTTAGATCAGAACCTATTCTGTTTAGATGATATGCCCTACTATTTAATATTAAAACTCACTTTTAGGCATAGAAAATAAATCTGAAAAATATAGGAAAATAGGTATGCATAATTAGAAAATGATAAATGAAGTCTCCAAATCCAAAAACTTCAGTTTAGGATTTGGTAGAAGATCTGAAAACCTATTTGGAGTAGGAAATTACCTTTCATGCAAACTTGGTAGCTAAGAAGTGTACTAATTAAATATAAAGAATTTGTTCAAATTGGAAATTCATATATAGTGTGCAAACAGAAATCTGAATACAAAAGTTAGAAATCATATACATATGTTTAAAAGTGCATGTAGGCCAAAAATCAACACATGTAGGCCAAAAAGTGCATGAGTAGAACCTGCCCTAGAGCATGTTCTCCCCTTCCAAAGCCAAGACTTTCCATTCTCAGAGCAGAAGGAAGAAGGCAAGTGTCCTTGACCACTTTGATCCTATACTAGGATGTGTAGATAGAATTATTTGCATTGTCAATTGAAATATGAAACCCATGCTAGGAAGTTTCCCCTAGAATTGCATTACTTTGTTTCCTTGTAGCTTGGGTTGGGATTTATTTTATCATGTCATTTATTTATATGCTTATGCTTAGCCATGCTTAGAATGGGATAATTAGGATATGAGATCATCAATTTATTTACCTTACTCTTGAATGAGATATTATGAGTTATGTAGAGGTAGGGATCGAGGCAAGTTGGATGATTTGGTTGGTGTTGGGTGCACGAGACTCGGGTTTGTGTTTAGTACTTGCCTGGATCCGAAGGACCGGTTCATGGAGCATGTAACCTGGCTTTACCATGCCAACCACATGCTGAGATGGGGCAGCTTGGCCAATTAATTAGGTGTATCCCCGGCGTAGTATGGGTGTTTTGGA
Source organism: Neostapfia colusana (assembly GCA_030760725.1). Lineage (NCBI taxonomy): Eukaryota > Viridiplantae > Streptophyta > Magnoliopsida > Poales > Poaceae > Neostapfia > Neostapfia colusana. The sequence goes on along the minus strand of JASWHV010000010.1, from coordinate 14,349,877 downwards.
TGGTGCGGGGAATACGTGTCAGCTGGACTACCATATGAACCGCAAGGCTCTAGAGGGGGCCACTGCAGCGGGGTTGGAGCCTCTTGTATGCTGTTAGGGGTGAATCCTCAGTGGGCCCACGCTCATCGAGAATCCCTTTGTAAAGGCTTCGTAGTGATCTCCTGGCTACACACCTGGGAAGTGTGAATGTGGTTCGCGGCCACTGGCATAATGGAGGTTCTTTTAGTCCACCCGACAACGGAGGATGAAATCAATACATGTGGGTACAGTGGTGCAAACTCTGCAGAGTCAAAACTGTCATGGCAGCCGTGCTCACGGTCAAGAGCGGCTTGAACTTATTCATGATTAGAGGATGATGAATTTGGAAGTTGAGGATGTTAAGCGGGGAGCTTGACATTGGGTATGATGTTTTGGTTACTTGATTTTGATGATGGGTTAGGAGATTGGGACCATTTCACCTGTGTAGTAATGTAGGTGCTTAATAAGCTAAGGTGATAGGTATTAATTGTGTAGTGCTTTAACCATGAGTCAACCTCTCCTTGCTCTAGCCATGCATGACATAAATTTCCCACACTTGCTGAGTACCCACGGTACTCAAACTTTCTTTTCTGTTGGTTTATATTGCTGCTCAGCTCAAGAGAATGATGTGGTGTTTAATGACCAAGACTTTGGTCCCGAGGAAGGATTCTAGGTTCACGGAGTCCCCCGGGCAACGCCTGTAACGGATCCCACAAGATTTATATTCCGCTGCTGTTTTATTTACATGTTATGAACTTATTATCGTCCATCGAGACGTATGCTATGTAAGACTTATTTATATTTGAACACCTGGCTTGTAATAAATGATGCTTCACTATTTGTCATCACATGTATGAGAGAATGATCCTGGCATACATGTGATATTCACTCGGTTGTTCTCTGGAGAAACCGGGTGTGATAGAAGTGGTATCAGAGCCAAGGTTACCCGTTGGAACGTGGACCTAGGTAGAAATGGACGTGTTTAAAGACCCTATTTTCTTAAAAACTATTTTACAAAAGTGTGGGTTGAAGGTGTTATTTAATGGGGTCACTTTATTCATCTTACCCCAACTTTTATTCAAAATACAATTTTTGTTTAAATATTATCTAACTAAATTTTAAATGCTTTATGTTTTAGATGGTTCGCATGATCCGCACCGCCCGCAAGTCCACCGGAGGGAGAGTTCCGGTAGTTGCCCTTGCCTTGAGAGAGGAGAACTGTCCGGTGACGTACCACTCCTATGAACTTGCAGTAGGAGGCTTGTTGCGCCGTCTTCGGCGTATGCTCCATGCTGCCGGCAATACGGGCAAGCTAACCATACACTACAGCTCCACCCGGACCATCCGTGAGAAGCGGGAAGAATGGAGTTCAGAAATGAGGATTATCCATGAAAATCAGCTGCTCAAGATCCACCGCTCTCCAGCTTGTCGGGCGACACAGGTCGATGCTGAGAAGGATGTCACCTAGGAGGCCATCACCTTCCAGAGTTACATCAACCGTCGTCACCTGGACAGGACGGAGTACATGTATGTCCTCCAGCGTGAGAGTGGCACCGTGGAGTACAAGTACCCGCCAGTGCAGCAGGGGACTTCCCATGAGCACATGGACCTGTGCTTGGAGGATGTTGCTATGCTCAGCATTCGACTGCAGGAGTGTCAGCAGGAGCTTCAGGAATTCCGTGACACCCTGAAGGAGACTGAGGCGTTGCTTCGAGCCAGCTTCAGAGCGAGAGAAAGAGGAGATGGGAATGAACTATGTGTCACCGTGAATGACACATGGACTCCTGACTCCCCAGACCGTCGGGCAAGTAGGCGTCGCCGCACTTCTCCACAAGCAGCTTCCCCACCCAAAGCGGAAATCAGAGGGCAGCCGCAATAATGAAGAAGACCCCGAAGAGCCAGCTCAGTGATACGAGTCATTTAGT